>JBAMCE010000271.1:2535000-3735000 GCA_037075305.1 Drosophila kanekoi
TGGACACACCCAACTTTGGGGCACCGCGTCAGGACACCAGCTGCACCGCACTAGATAGGTCCACCAAGCCAAGCCATCGAACGCGATCTCCGCCTGACAAAGGTCGGAGACCAACTAAACCTAACTTTTAGCAGTCGATACGCCGACAAGCTGCAGCAGCACCCGAACGCGGCCGCCAGGGTCCTGGCTGACCGCATCAGAGAGAGAGGCGCCTTTGAAGACTATACCCCGACGACCTACCTACGAGGCGTATCAGTTAAACATCCCATCATTGTTAATAACATCCTTGTAAATATCATATAAGTTACATAATAGTAACTAGACTATATTAATAACTATTCGCTTGGTAGAGATCAGAAGGCAGGGAAAAATAAAGAAATAGAAGGCAGCTTTGTCAGAAGTCTTGTATATATACAAGTTGTCGTCGATCCGATTTTAAAATAATTGTTAACTTTTGGTGAAGCTATTTAGAAAGTCATTCTCATATAAGGTACTTAAACTTCTACACAAACATTTTAATTATTTTCCTTTTCTAACCTTTACCAACAAATAAGCTTCTTCTGTTCATGTGCCTGAACGATTGAGAATTGTTAAACATCATATCATGGAAAATAGCCAGTCATCAAGTATAATATTTCCAAACACCAAAAATTGTTTCGTAAAACTTGAACATGCCCACAAAATTGTGATTTTACTCTGTTATCTAGAGCATCTTCCAGTTGAACAATTCTCGTTTCCCTTTGCTGCTCACAACTTTGTTGAAAAGTTTGTGTCGTGAAACTTGAAAACTATTCAAAACAACATTTAATAACGAAATGAGCAAAGATTTCGAAGAAAGTTAAAAGTCGAACTGAAATACTTTCAATTGTTGTGTTAAGCAATTAAAATTGTGCTTCAAGTGCAACACGACATAGGGTCTTTGGCCGTTTTATCTGTGTTGTGTTGTGCTCTGCTTATCTTAAACACACACACTTAATTTACACACTTTAATGGGCAATCGAATGATAGTTTAACTAGAGCCCAAATCCCAGTCAAGTGTCCACTCTATGCTAACAATCGCATGTGTTTGGTTCCACTCTAATCTCAAGGCGAATAACCTAACGCCTGTTGAGATAAGTCACAGCCCACAGATCAAATATGAGCCAAAACTCAAGCATAATGTGGAGATTTTGAAAAAACAAATACTCAAGTGTAAACAATAAATAATAATAATTATTTCGATGCGTAATTGACGACCAAAGTTGGTTAAGTTGCTTTTTATTGCTGTCCATGGCCGGTTCCGCCTGGCATATGCTGTCAAATTTGAGAGCTGTCAAGTTCGCTGTCAAAAATTATTTTTTTTGATATGTCGCAACGCAATAAAACAACAAACGAAAGAAGTTGAAATGTGATAAAAGCGATTTGTTGACTCAAAGATATCCTGTAGTTGCATTTAAAGTGCTCCGAGACAGAATTGCAGGTCCTGCCCAGACATAGATATCTTACAGATATAGAGTATAGTATATATAAAGTATAGAGTTCACACGTATGCCAAGTATTGTATATATCTTTAAAAGTGCAGCTAGAATATATATAGTTAACTCTTCTTGTCTCTGGCACAGATAAACAGGTATTGCAATATGTCGAAGCGAAGTTAGCTACCCTTAAACATTCCGACCCCCAGTCTCGAGACATAATCTGACTACAGGGTATTCAAAACGTAAGCCCTTTTAAAATGAAACCTGCCCAAATGCGTACGGACATAATTTATAGTTACACTTTGGGCTAAATGTTGGTAATGTTCTAATTACGTGGGCGCGTGTCACATTTCGGCGTATTTATCGCAACGCTCAGATCACGAATCGCAAGTATTTATGGCTCTACCGATTGTTATAGCTGTCTGTTTGAAAATGTTTGGTTTTTTTTTTGTATTTTGTACGGGGGAAGGGGCCCAGTTATTGCTGTACAGGTGGGTAACATGTCGATTTGATTAGTGTGCGTGCGGAGAATGTCTAATTGTTTTGTGTTAGAGTGAAGAGCGCACACACACACACACGACTCTCTGACCACACTCTGTGCGATAAATGGGTGTTGTTTTGGTTAGCTAATTAAATGGGCAGACACGAAGGTGAATCAGTGACTACCACTGATACAGCATAGTTAGCAGGTGGGCTATAAGACAAATACAATACAAATTTAAACGATATAATAATTCGAATTTAAGCTAAGAAAGGAAACGGAAGGGCACACAGGAGCACAACTAAAGCTGTTAAATGGAGTTGATATCATTTGTTAACTTTTCATCGGATTTTCTTTTTTAAACACATGTGGCAGGCGATGCTGCTAATCATCTTATCCGCTTACTCAACTGCAATTGTAGCTAAGCTTTTTTTGCCAGCCCATTTATAAATTACTCTCAAGTAGCTGACAAGGAACACAAATCAGCAGCAAACCGAAAGGCAAAACTCATAATTCAACAGAAACTCGACAACCCTACCTGTGTAGTACCTGCAGCTAACTAAAAACACAAAGAAACAAAACAATGATATATATCCGAAGCTAAAGCTATTTCCTTGTAAATCTGCGACAGCAGCTGCTGAAAAAAACACAAAAGTGAAACTAAATGCATGCCTCAGATTACAATTTCACGACCAAAAAAAAAAAAATGGTAAGAAACAAGAAACAATTCGCAGCTGGCGGCAATTGAGAAACTGTGAAACCACAGAAAAGCGGGCGAAATCTCAAAAGTTGAGGCGAGCGCGATGCTCCATTGTCTCAGCGAATTTTCGCTCGAATTACATTCCAACGAAATGTGTGTGTGTGTGTGTGTGTGTGGGGGGAAGTGTGTGTGTGTAGGCGTTAAATTCCAAACTGTCAGCCAGCTACTCAACAGACAGCAGACAGCAGAGTAGAGACAGAAAGCGGCTTAAAAGCATTTAGGATTATGCATAGGCTTGAATTAAACGCATAAATTGCCGGTTGCATGTTGCACATGTTGCACATGTTGTCAGCATGGCAGCAACGCCTGCGTTTAAGCCAATTTAACTGACACAGCTGCTTGCAAAAAAAAAGCTAAAAAGCTTTGGCAAAGATGCTGCTGCTGCTGCAAAAAAAAAAATAATATTTATTTATTCATTTTTGGCCGTTCAATTGCAGCAAATGCCAAAGTGCCAGCCAAATGCAAGCAATTGAGCATTTTATTCTAGCCATTTTCTGTTTTTGGATGGAAGAGGGGGCGGGGGGACTTGTGGCGTGCACTTTGGCGGCTGCCAATCAACCAAAGACAACAACAACTTGAAATTGTCAACAAGCAACACACATTCATATATCAGAAGCCAGCAGCATATTTGCATGGGACAAACAACATGAAACGAGTATTGAAATAGGACTAAGATTTTAACTCAAATGTTTAGTTCCAAGCATAAAGAATCGTAAAGCATTTGTCTATTAAAATCATATAACAAATTTAATATTGAATTTACAGACTTTTTACACTCGAAAGAGTATTAGATAATCGAAAAGAAAATTCATCTAGCTGGCGCTAGAGAAGCTAATAAAACGCACCACGAGGAAATTAGCATAACAAAGCTAACAAATGCAGAACTCTTGATTAGCTGAGGGTTAGTTTCGTTTCGTTTCGTTTTTTGTTGATAGTTTTGTTAATTTTAATTAAATTTGGCAGCTAATTTAAAGTAAAACAAAATCAAATATTTATTTATGAGCGCTGAGAACTTGATATTGAAAAATAATAAAAGATTGAAATCAATCAAAGTTTTTGGCAGACAACGCAAAGCAATTAACATGAAATGTGCTTGGCGCGCAACATAGAAAAAAAAAAAACAACAAACAAACCAAAAACTAAAAAACAACTCTGGAATTTGAAACAAGTTTTCGATGTTGCTGTTGTTGTTGTTGTTGTTGTTCCCGTGCTCGCCGAAGGTAACAAAACAAAAAGCCAACAGCAAATATGTAAAAGAAATGCCGACAACAACAGACAAATATTGTGCACAGAGCATCCGAATTGAACTATCAAGTGGTTTTCGAATGGCACAAAAACAAATCCATAAATTCCGATAGAAACAGAAACCGAAACCGAAACAGAAACAGAAATAAATAAAAAATATATTGCACTAATTGATTGTTGAGCTTTTTTTGGGGTTTGGCACTAGCAATAAAATCAAAACTAAAATAAAAACTCGAACATATGCTGCAAATCAATTAGTTCATGAGGTCAAGGTTGAATCCAAATATATATATATATATATCATAAATGCGAAATGGTCAAACGGTAGCATGAAACGTGAGCTTAAATATGAAAACAAGTAAGAGGTTCTAGACGGGAGCTTCCGACTAGGGGATACCCTGAACCCGGGCAGGTGGCGATAGGTATAAAATGAAAGATATACTTGATATATATAAACTACTCTAGAGTGTGTGTATGTGTGTATGAAAATAAAAAACAAAACTTTTTATTATTTATTTTGTCAAATATAATTGTTTAAGGCTTTAATCATTTCAACCCGTTTTTTGCAAGACTAAAACATAATATTTAGTATATCTTATGTTAAAGAGTTGCAAAATTAAGAAAATAATAATATCTTTGCAGACATTTGCCTTGCGGTTTTACGGATATTCGAGAAGAGTCAATGAAGTTCGCAAATGCAGGACACTTTGAAAACATCTTGGAAAACTGAATAAGAACCTACTTCCCGACCAATCGTTCATATGGTAGTTATATGATATAGCGCTTACACATTGATAAGATTTTGCATAAGAAGCATAGTGAATCTTAAAGATGCTCCGTTTGGCCGAGATATCTTGAAAAAACGTTTTTTATACACTAGAACCTTATTTTCGGTTGATTGTTCCTAGGAAATCTATATGATATAGTATTCCGAAGTGAAACAATGCCGAGTTTGGCTAAAGTATATGGATAAACTAAAAGATTTTCTATACAAGAAGCTACTTTTCAACCAATCGTTCATACGACATATGTACTGCAACAGAAAGACGGACCTATGCAAGGTTTGAGGGAGACTGAGAGACTAGTCCGCATATATATATCAACTCGGCTTTTAATGCTAATCTAGAATTTATATACTTCATGGAGTACAAGATATCTCCTTCTATGCACAACGCATTTCATGACAATATTATAATACCCTCGAAAAGTGTTTAAAAATTGAGGCAAATACAGTTGACGTTTTCAAACAATTTTAAATTCCCAGCGGCCTGTGCATATTTAAAAACCTCAATCCTCGGGCCAAAAAAAAAAAAACTGCCACAACTATTTTTGACATGCATAACAAAATTTGCATTAAAAAAAATGCCCGACAAGCCACCAAACAAACTGGCAAATAAAATGTTATAAAATAAGAATAAAAAGCCGGAACAGAGACATCCCGCACACCACGCACACCATGCACACCCATTTAACGCTATAAACTGCAATGTGTTTTGTCCAAAAATGTCAAAACAAAAAAAGGAAAAGAAACTTCGTATCATTCAGGCAAGACATAGCTTTAAGGCTGGCGGTTGCGAGTCAATACACAAAAACAGGTGCGCTTTGGGGCCTCTCTGCTCGGGGATTCTTTCAAAAGGCCGCCAGGCATTGAAATTTAAATGCACAACACATAGTTCACCAAAATGGAAAAGAAACACATACACACACACGCACTTGCACAGCTAAATACATGTGTAGACATGTGTGTATACAAAATGAGTAAGCACACGTATGCAGGAAGCGTTTGGCACACACACACATACAAAAACATACAGGAAGTCAGTCAGCAGAGCACTGAGGCATAACGCGGCGGCAACGAGGAAGAGAAGGAGAAGGAGAGATGAAGAGAAGAAGAGAGGGAGGGAGAGAGGGATCTCCCTTCTGCACTAAACAAAGAGAAAACATAGAATTTCGTACTTGAAGCCAGATGAAAAATATTGTAAGATTGCAAATTCACAAGAATCAATATTTAAAGAATATTTTGAAGGTTTTTGATTTTTATATTATTTTAAAAGTTAGATTTAAATAATTATAACAATATATCAATTGATTGATTTGAGGTACAAAAGTTTAGCCAGCAAAATATGACTCTAAATTGAGTTTGTTCTTTTGAAAAATGTTGAAATTATTTGAAAATCGAAACAGAAATTATTTGAAAATCGAATCAAAGGGATAGATAAGCACTTTGTGGGATTGTGATCATTTTTTCTCTCAGTGCACGCACCCTTTTTCACTTTTAGCATGTTAAACAGGTATCCATCCGGCAACGGTGCGTATTAGTAATGTAATTTTAACCCACGTAACGTAGCCATAGCATCATATTTTAGCCAAATGCAAATGGGCAATTTACCGAAATAAAATTGATATGCCCATTTGTATTTATCTGGCAAATGTTATAACAGAATCAATCAAGTGGAAATGCCAGACAAAATGGCAACATCAGCAGGCAGCAGCACTTCCAATAAGTATTATGTTTACGAACACCAGGTAAATTGGCATAAAACGGAATGCAGGTTATTTACGTTTATGTTAGGGCCGCCCCCAAAAGTATGCGCTGGCAATTTCAAAGATTCCACGCACACACATACAGCCACGAAAACCATAAGTTTTAATTATAAGGCAGACTGAGTGGGTGAAGAGGCAGTAAAGACAGAAGACAGAAGCGTGGAGAAATGCCAGGCAAATCCCCCTTAAGCAGCCTAAGTAAGTACCACATAATACCCGATGTACTTATAGCGCGCAAGCAGCTGTTTTTGGTTTTGTGTGTCCCCAAAGATGGTGGCTCAAGTGGCAAATACCTGGCGCTGGTGCCGCTCGAGCCACACCCTCAGGAAATTCATGAGCCTATGGTCCCCGATCAGCTTCTGGCAGCAGCTGACGTCAGTATCAACAACAAAAGCCGAGTTCTCAACATAGCTTAGGCTAAAAACTTTTGCCACAGCCAACCAAATACTCAAAGGCATACAAATAAGAAATAAAAATAAAAATTGAGATAGCAAGAGATTATCATCAACCCCCCAAATCAAAAGCTAAAAACTAGCCCATAACTACAACAGAAATTTCGTTTTATGATGTTGATGCTAAATATTCTACCAAAATATGAACAAAACAGGCAACGCAGCCGACGCCAATAAGTCTGGACCTGTCACACAAAAGCAGACGCAAATTTATTTGTTTGTCCACAGAAGCGCCCCCTAAAAGTGGCCAAAACCCACAGGACTAAATGAGAATAGAGCTAAAACAGAAGTGGAAATACTCTAGTAAAGTATACAGAAGAATATACCTAAAATTCTTCTATTATTCTTGCTTTAAACATAAGAGAAAGATCTTTTACAAAAGAAGCTAGTTGCACAGTTATTTGTATTTTTATTATTATTTATACTAGTTTTTTTAAATTGAATATATTTACTGAAAGATAAAATATATTATCTTAAATATTTATGTTCTACATATGAAACTTCATTCATTTCTTAAAGTTCAAAATTTGACGGACAATCAAAAATTGTTGCGAAATCAAAGTTCAAGCTCAAATAATCTTCTTCTGAAAGTTTCTTCCGCTTCAACTTCGAAACTTGGCCGAAATACGCAGGCAATCGCCAATCGATTGAGCTGCCACCAGAAGCTCTTTGGAAGGTCTTGCAAAACATTGAAGTTCAGCTATCAGGAATCGATTGCGTTATCATTTAAATGTATTTGATTAAGTTTTTGGCTTGTCAATATGGTTTGATTGTTGAAATAGTAATGCATAACAGAGTTCGTTAACATGAAACTTTACAAACCAAACAAAAATTGTGTGATACCCCAGGTTATAACGAGAGAAAATAATAACAAACAGCGAAAAGCAACCCCCCTTAATGTGATGACAGGCAGCACCAAATAGAGGGAGAGAGAGCGAGATAGAGAGAGAGAGCGAGCACACGCAAACTCATACATAACCAAACATACACACGCATACACACGCATACACACACACACACATATATATATATATAAAAATGTATACAGGGTGCTTCTGCCAGATTACCTTGAAGACTTTTTCGAGTTGCGCATTCTATTCGTAACAGTTGCCACTTGGTAGATTTATGAGATTTATGGCGGGGCCGCGCCTAAATGTATGCCTGCTAATTTTTATTCAAATTTTATTATTCTTTTCGCCTCCCTCTCCCTCTCCCTCTCTCTCTCTCTCTCTCTCTCTCCCTCTCCCGCTCGCTGTCTTCCTTTTGCTCTATTTACTTTTTGCGTTTCTTGGGGGTTCTCGTGCGCAATAAAAATTAATGGGCTCGTCTGTGTTTGACGTTGATTTTAGTTTGCTTCCTTTTTCCTCTCGAGAATCTACACAAGTTGTTTTTTCTTTTCCCTTTATAGCATCGGGACTCTTGACTTTTATGTTGAGTTATTGTCAGAGATAAGTATTAAGTAGATGGATACGCTGCTGTCAGCTGTTTGAAGGTTAAACGTTCGACCCATTTGGGTAACAATCACGTTAATTGCTTTACGCTATGGTCCCCAGCTACTCGAAGAGTTGGTCAAATCACGACGTTTGCCTCGTTCTCCCACAACAAAATAACGCATAAAATTTTGTGACGTCGCATGCTTTGGGGAGGGGGAGACGAAGGGTCTAAGGTTGAAATCAATCAATGCCCCAAAGGCAGGGCGCAACAAACTTGCCAAACATCATTTTTTTTTTCTGTGTCCTTCCCGCTGGGGAAATAACTGGCAAAAGGTTAGAAGCAGCTCGAAAATAGTTTGAAATAGATAAACCTTTTCTTTGCTGACACTATAGAAACTCCCTTTTTTGACCCGCTTATTATTGAATATTATTCGGTAGCTACGTGCTTCAATTTAATGTCTTCCTCGAACACATAAATCTTAGTTGACGGCCTGCTCAACTGGTTGCGTTAGAGTAGGGCGGTTAATGGAGCCTGTGCCATGTAAAAAAGTATGTAAAATAAAGTAAAATATATGTTGAATATGAATTTGTATCGTTATGAGGGTAAGATATTGAAGCCAATTTGAGTTACGTGACATTTCAATTAAGCGTTTCATACGTTTCACTTGCAAAGAACACAACAAACGGGTTTGATTTAAGTATATCAGAACGTTTACGTATGTAATGCAAAGCAGAATCGATAAAATGTATTCCATAGTATTCCCTTGACATAAACAAATATAGATACATATCTAAAGTGAACATATAATCTACAAAGTCCATATAAAGTCTGGAGTCTGGATAAAGCTCCTGCACAAATTGGGGAGAAACTTAACTCTCAATTTTATGGATTTTATGTTTTTCTATCAAAAATTCAAACAAATTTCTATGGGCAGGGCATTTGATCCACACGTGGACTCTAGCTATTAACATATTTCTTTGCTTTTTGTTTATTTGACATAAAAAGCAAAACCCCAAAGCAGGTCGAGAGAGCACGGCGCAAACATTTTATGACCTGTTTATTGTTGGTCGGCCTACAACCCACATTTCAGCCCTGCACCCGGCTAGGCAGCTTATAGACAGGATACTTTTTATGCGCATTAACTATGTTAAATCAACAAACTATAGTTATTTGTTGGCTTTTATGACCTTTTGTTGATTCTTTATGACAGCGAATCGTTCGTACTTCTGTTTTCACTGTGGCACACACATGCCTGTGTTTTTTTTCTCTTTTAGGTTTCTTTAAGGTTCCTAGGTTACAGCTGTTTGGATTGTCCTTGCAAAGTGCAAAATCCATATCGAAATTGAAAGGCGTCAAGAGCGCCACACGCGAGCCAAAGTGAAAGCGAAAACTACTTTTAGCAACTGCAACGCAGATAGAAAAAATATATTGCAAAAAAAAAACAGCTAGAATGAAAAAAATCTATAAAAACTCATTAAAGTGAACTTAGTGCGCAACAAAACTGTGGCACATGATGTGGGTGTCAAGTCGGCCTCGAGAATCAAACAAGCCCAGGCAAATCGGAGCGTAAGCCCAACTTCAGCTCTTGAGACCGCGCGCAACTAAGTAAAAATCCATTTCAAAGCACTTTGCAACAATGAAAAATTGCTGTTCAGCGAGTTGCCTCACCCCAAATAATGCAGTCTCATACAGGCGGTGTCTGCCGCCGCTGCCAGCTACTACTTCAGTTGGTTGCAAGTGGCTCAAGTATTGCCGCATTTTGGAAGCAACAATTTTCTGTCGTGGCATAGATTCGAAACTGTGTTGCATGCAGCGTGAGAAAGAACTAAAATATCTGCATGGTCATAAAGTTCATATGGTCATGGTGCATGCAAAAGGACAAAATCATGTGTGGCCATCAAATTAAGTGAATGCGTGGCAAATACTTGAAATCAAGCTGCAGTATTTAATACGTGATTAAATACTCGAAAGCTGATTAATGATCCAACCAGTAGACCAAGTTGATAAAAGCATTAGGCAAAATTCACCTATAGAGGTGGAAAATGGATGAAAAGCAATTTTTAGTTTGATTAAGGCAGGGATACCAAGATTGCCAGGATGGAAGTTTCAAATGCCCCTTTTTCTTGATACTAAACTTTTGAAGAAAACGTTCATTACTGCTTTTATTCACTTTGCTATATTCACCGAGATGGGTGAAAAATGAGTGGAAAATCTTAAGACAAAAGTCTGAAACTAATCAACATTTACTATTGAATAAGCCTAATGCCAACTTATAAACTTAATCAAACAGCTTCTTCAAGAGTTTACAAATCCATAACCATTTGCCATTCTGCTGATTCAGTTTAATTAACACTTATGTTGAAGAAGTTGCTTTTATTTTCAGTCTTTCGCAAGCCCATCAAAACGATATATTAACACTTTGATGGGGCATTTGAGTTTATCAAACATAAACACTAGATAGACGCTGACTTTTTATTTTGTTTAACTTTTGCTTTTTAATGATATATGCCCAGTCAACCGAGTCGGTTAGTTTATCAAGCAATAATGATCGCAACAGAGCGTGTGGAAGCCTCAACCGTTTACACCTTAAATTGTTTGCCAGACGGCTTAAAAATATATATATATGTAAATTTGTGAAGAGACGCTGATGATGATGATGATGATGACCATCAGCTGTCAACGGTTCTGCCCCGAACTGTCTGACTGTTTAAATATTTGCCAGCTGCACAATTGCAGAAAAACTAAAAAAAATAAAACCAACGAAAAAAATGTAAATAAATAAAATATAAAACATATTCATAAGGCACACATATTGGCTCGCATGCAAAGGTAGTCAACCTTTGCGGCAAACAGACGAACCGCCTTAATGAGCCGCCTTTGTGTAGGCGTTTTGTGTTTGCCAAGCTGTTAAAATGCGATTTTCATAGGGTCCACTGCACGAAAAGGTCATGCAAGAAAAACATATATGAAATACATAACGAACACAAGCGCGCTCTAGAGAGTATGCTCAACGTGGTCGTACTCTGTTGATATAAGTCGTCTTGAGAGGGTATTCGGAAAGTAAAGTACAAATCCTAGCATGAAGTCTCAGGGTCTATGCAGTTTTCTTCTATTTCGTGATCATAATATAATCAATACAATACATATCGATAACTAACATACATTCTTGCATACCTTTGATAACTCATATTCATTTTGTATAGGGTATAAAAATGACTTGGACAGCCGCCCATGCCAAAGTATTTGAATGCTGTGCTGCTAATGAGACCACAATTTAACCAGATTTGTCATTAATTTTCAACTCCAATTTCAGTTCTAATTTCCTAATGACATTTCGGTATTAGTTAGTCAATTTTCAAGTTAATTAATTTCATTCAAGATTTAAATCTCTCTTAAAGCACAGCTTTCAGCACTGTCCACACAGCTGGCTGCCCAGTGCCAAGCCAACCGCCGCTGCCGCCCGCGGCCCCTGCAACCACAAGCCCCCTTTGGAACTATGCTGTCGCCTACGCTTACAAAATTTACACTTCGGCTACATTTGCCCAGCGGCAAAGCCACAAGAATAACAACACTTTTCGTGGGAGTTTTAAACAAAAACTTTAAGTTTTCAAATCTTGTTGAGAAAAACGGCATTTGAAGTGGAATTTTGTTGTTTATCTTTTCCGTTCAAGCTAATGGAATGACCTACATAGCACAATATGAATCAAGTTTATTGATGACTTTAGCCCAAAACTGGCCTGGGAATTCTGTTGCATGGATTATAATTTATTATATAATGGTTCAAAGTGCCATAAATCCAAAAACTTCAGAGTTGAACTTAAGTAAGAGAAATGTCAAGTTGAGAAATGTCGAGATTCCTCTTAATTCTAGACAATTTCAAGCTCACGATCATTATCTTTCTATTAGACCTTATTTATGATCTTTCTAGGATAAACTTCCAAAAGGATAAACGTCAACCCCATGAGCTTATCCACTTCCAGCCAGTTTATTCATTGTGCTTACTCTATCTTCCATTTATATATATATATATATATATTCTACTTGAATATAAAACTATAATATATGATAAATTTAATAAATGTTCGCCTGAGACCTTTCGAAAACTGAGATAAATCTATAAGAAAAACCTGTCAAACTTTTAAGAAATATGATGTGCTCGCCCCTTAGCAACATATATCATAAGTCATAACCAATAAACGCAGAGAGATGATGTACAAACGTGTTTATGCCACGCGCCGTCATTGCGTATACGCAATGTGGCCTTAATCGATATTGGCAGCATTTCAGCTGTAGATTGGGCATTTAGCAGGGAGGGTAGAGAGAGCCTGGTTGGTGGAGGCGGCGCAACATACCTGCAATGAAAACAGAAAATAAACACGAAAATTAATTAAGCGTTTCGATATGAAGGCAACGAACGCACTTTGCTAAATTAACTGTCTGGACATTTAACGAAATGAGAACTGAACCCGAAGTCGACAGTCGAGTCGACGTGGTTCATTTGATTCGTCTGACTCTTGTGCCAGTTGCGTCAAAAGAGCTGCCAACTGCCAAAATGGCAAGAGCCAAGCGGCAGGCTAAGTGCTTGCAAATGTGGATAGATACCAATCAAAATGGTATGCAAATGCAGCAGCAATTGGCAACCAGCAGCAGCTGCATCATTTCTCAACTGCATTGCGAACCGCATATCCATTTAGCTAAGTTTCCACTGCCGCTCACTCATCAAAGTTGCATAGATCCTCTGGCCGAGATTCGACCAAGTGTCCAGGCAGGCAAATGGTAATGAGAAATCGCCTGCTCGACTTGCCAAGCCTGACACATCAATTTAATTAAGAATTTTGCATCTAAAAGCTTTATAAATAAATACATTTTGCATAATACTTGTTCATGACGGACCAGGCAGCTCTTATTTACAGGGCGGGCTTCACCTGATGGATGTCACAAGGTGGGCGCCATTAAGCGTTTTAAAGGGTATACTTGACTTGAATTCATGAAAAGTTTTGTCTATAAATTTGAACACAAAATCTTTCTTAGTTGTGCTTCAGACATATATTAGTTTATAATCCTCATTTAAGTGTTTATAATATACATATTTTAAGTTTATCTGCTTGCTCAGCTATAATTTTCCATTTACTTTTGTCAGTTGATATTCGTAAACCTTACCTTAACCTTTCCTCGCATACCTTATGTCAACAATTGATTTCTATTTCCCAAGGCTAAAATGGTCATCAAAGTGTCTGCCTGATGGCATTTTTATGGCCTAGCTCCACTAAAATCTGACAACCTTTTTTGCTCCTACACTCTTTTTTTCGTAACTGCTGCTGTTGCTGTTACCCACAGCTTAGGCATTCTCACCTGAGACATTTAGCTGATTGAGTTCTGCCTCTTGCCCTACTGCTACCTTCTTCTTCTGCACTTAGCTGAGCTTTGCATATTTAATTAAAATTGTAATTGATTTTGTGTTATGCAAAAAGCAGGCCACAACAGCAACGGCAACAGCAACAACAAGTCGCCAAAAAGTCTGTTTTTAATTTCATGCTGTGTGGCAGCGGCTGTGTGTCCCAATGTGCCTCATAATTTTTGTGGGCTGCGGCACAGTTTTCTAATTTGACTGCAGGCACAGCCGCAATTTTTATGGCAGCTCAGGTGAGATTTGTTGCCGTTGGCCTCGTTGCGGCCCAAGGAATCAAAGAAAAGAAAGAGAGAGAAAGAAAAAAACATCAGCAAGATATATATTTGCTATATAAAGTGTATATAAGACCTTACGTCAAAGTTGCTTTGCATATTGATGGAATAATGCGCGTCTCACCCTAGTCTCGAAAGCCTCAAAGGAAAATTCTAAAGCCTGATATACTTTTCACGTTCCGATTGGTTTTGTTGCGCTCACGCTCTTACTTTTCCGTATGCCAAATGTTACGTATACGCCCCCTTTGACATTTGCCCTGTCGATATTATTTTCTTCTTTATTTTTTGTTGCTGTTGACTCTACCATGTGAAAATCAATTTTTATGTAGCTTGTCAAAAGCAGGTTTTACCCTTTTTTAAGAGCAGCTGCTGCTGCGGGCTCTGCGTAGGCTTTTCAAAGAGAGACAAAGTGCACAAAAATAGCAATTCGTTTGCTCTCTTGCTCACGATTCGTAATTTTTCCACTTGAATCCATTTCTATTATTAATTATGAAGGGTTTTCATCTGCAGCCGTTCAATGAAGCAGTTCTTGAGTATTTTGCTCAAATGCGCCAAGAGCAGTTAATTAACTTATTTAGCTTTCGGCCAAATTAGTTTTATATCCAATCTGTACAATTAATCTAATTCTCCATAACTCGTGTTTGCCATCATGCGCCTTGGCTAAATACTTAGTCAGCGGATTTGGAACGCCCCGAAAATGTTGACCCATTAAATGATGCATCAAAAAAGCCAACAAAGGCCAACTAACCACCAAAAGACAAAACCACAACAAAAAATATTGAACAAACAAAACAAAAACAAAACTAATTTCAAATAACATGAGAATTATAAGCAAATTATAAATTGAAATCAAAATAGCAAAATCAAAAAAAAAATATACATATCAAGACATTTAACATTATGTTTTATTTAAGTTAACATATTTTACAAATAATATTTATATTAGTCAACCTTTATTCGATATATTAGCTGAAGGTTGGCGTTCGTTTGCGGCTTTTGTGGGTGTGTCATCATCCCAGCGAAGGTCTTTTGTTTCAGTTAAGAAAAAGACAACAAACACTATTTATTTATAATGGTTGACAGCACAACAACTAACTACAACAAGTAAGAGGTTCGAGTCGGGAGCTCCCGACTAGGGGATACCCTGAACCCTCTTCTTCCAACGCCAAATGCAAATATATACAATATTCTAGAAGCTACATGTCCAGTTTGATGACTCTACTACTAAAGCAGGATTTCGATATCGGTTTTCTATCGATTACTCGGAGGACCTACAGCAGGAATGTCAAGCATCTGGCTCTTACAGGTTCTGAGATCCTTGCGCTCATACATACGGACGGACGGACAGACGGACATGGATAGATCAACTCGGCAGCTGAAGCTGATCAAGAATATATAGACTTTATTGGATCGGAGATGCGTCCTTCTGCCTGTTACATACATTTGCACAAATACATTATACCCTTTTTACCCATTTTTAATGGGTTTAGGGTATAAAAAGGTCGAAAATTGCCCCAAAAAACCAAAAATAATGAGAATACAGCTGCAGGCAACAAGGCTTTAGTCCAAGAAAACAGATACTTATATGTGGCATTATATTATTGCCAACTGATATAATCTATGGGAAAAGCTTAGCTCGCAGTTATTCCATCTGTTAACAAATAGTTAAATGTTTTCTCTTAGCTAACTACATGTTAACCAAGCACTTGATTTTGCTTTTCTGCTTTGTGCTGCATTCGTAAATATTTTACTGGCAGCAGATTTGTGGATGAACTGTTAAACTATTTAGATTAAGCAGAAGAAGAGAATAAGAATCGATCTATGCCTAATATACTATGACTAATAGTTGTATCTTTTTATGCATAGGCTAATATATTCATAAATATATGTATGTATATATTTTTCGCAATAACAATAAAGAACTCCAGACAGCTTATGAGCTACCGTTAGCGGTTGTCTCTATAAAACATAACGAAACAAAAACCGAACTCCCACACATTAGAGCGTCAACTTTTCAGGAAATGAAAGTCAGTTTTATATTGCACAGACTATGGCAATAATTTATTTAATTCAACATTATTTCCAGCCAAATAAAGACAATGCATGGCAAATAAACAAAAAAAAAACCATTTACAGCGAGCCAGTTTAAATGCCATTCCCCCCTCTCTCTTCCTTTTTCATTGTTTTTTATATATAACTGTATAATGAAATGAAGCGTTTCGCAGATTTGCAGTTGTTGTTGTTGATGCCGCCGCGCTGCATTAAACTTAATAGAGCCATTTTATGAACTGTTGTGATAAAAATTAAAACTGATTTCTTTTGCCATTAAAAACAATATGCACAATGAAAAGTTGAACAATTAAAAAAGAATATGTATGCACATGTGTGTGTGTCTATATATATTGAAAAGCCATAAGTCTACAAGATCTAGTTGTGTTTTAGTGGCATGCAAATAACTTTCAATCGCAGCTAACCACAAGTCAAACCTTTCAAGATCTCTGACTTGGGAGGCTAACAGCAACAGCAACAACAACAAGAACAACAACAACAATGGCAATTGAGAGCAGTTTTTTAATCTGAGCTCTATTCACATTTGGTTTTTAATTTTTGCGCTCGTAAATCGAAATGAAAACGAAACGAAATGAGAGCCAAGAGCAGAAACCGGTTAAATGACGCCCAACCAGGTTGGCGCAGGCGACAGGCAGGCAGGCAGGCAGCAACAGCATTTAAGTCAGGCCAAAAGCAAAGCCAGACCAAACCAAAACCAGAGCCAACTTTAGTCGTATAATGCCTGAACCAACGACCGGAGATATAGATAAAAATCAACTCCAACGCTGTGGCAGACAGCAACAGCAACAACAACACGGCAACGACAACAAACCCAACGGACACGTTTTGTGGCAGCCGGTAAAAAAAAAACCCCAACACAAAAAGTAACCAAGTAGAAGTTCGAATAAGAGAGAACTAAAAAAAACCTGAAATTGTAACGCAATCAATGCGAAAAACCAGAGTAGAGCTGAGCACAGTGGGCGTGCCCGACGCCCAGTTGTGCTGAAAATGAAAATCAACAAACACACACACACACACAGCTGTTATTGTTGTTGTTTCTTGTTGTTGTTTTTTCGTAAGCTACCGTAGCACAGCGCGGGACAGACAGTTATAAGTTATATTCGAATATATATATCAGGGTCTACTTTTTTTGGTTTTTTTTACCTTTTTTTGCATTCTAGCAAGCACACGCATTTGGCGGATTACATTTTATTCACACTTCCAGTGCAAAGCAAGGGTGCAGCGCGAGGGGTCGATGGGGAGCTAGCGACTCCTTGCTGCTGCTGCAACTGTCGATATGTCGGAAATTGTCAAGCACGCGGCTACGTTGGCAGCTTTGGTGTCACGTAATTTCGCATGAAAATCATTTTTTTCTTTGCACAGAACACCCAGCAAAGACAGGGGACAGCAAAAACATAGGGTATTGGGTCAAAAATGTATGCGAGAGCCAAGTTAATGCTGCAAATGCTGCAAAGACCAGATTTATGGAACTAGAAAACTTGATGTTAGAGCTGAGTTGTTTAGGAAAACCATTGGGAATCATATAGAGAAAGGTTTATTTTGACTGAAAGGTTTAAGCCACATTTTATGCTCGAAGAGTAAAAACAATAATTTGATCAGCTCGATGAATATATATATACATATTTTCTAGATAAGATGCGATCTATTCTTTCAAAAGATTTGTTATTCAAAATCCCAAAAATTATAAAATAAAACTATAAATTTATATAATTCTAACAGTAGAAGGAAATTTGGAAAGTAAATGTCCAGTATAAATGCCCTGAATATGACATCTTTTCTGCAACTTCGGCGATAAAAGGATCTATTTTATATAATATTCTAATAAAGGATACTGCCTACAAATTGGTAACAACTTTTCTGTCAGTGTAGCAGCACAATGTATGCATTAAGCACACTCTAGTTTAAACTTTTGTTTGGCAAAAAACAAAATAATAAAATGGGGGAAAAAATAGGAAAAATCAAGCAAATTGTTGGCTTTTGTTTTGGGCACTGTGTTTTCCACGCTAGCTGAGTTTTTGGCGAGCTTTTCGGCCGACGGTTACCAATTTCTTTGTTTATAGCCGCAACACGTGTACCCATTAAAATACACACACTGCACACAAGTGTGAGAGAGCGAGTGAGAGAGGGAGGGTGGGAAATAAGGGGGCCCAAGAAGGGGAGGCTGACCTTTTATGTCTATGTTAATGAAATGATAATGGCCCCAGAGAGGGGAGAAAGAGAAAGAGAGAGAGATGGGAGAAAGGGAGAACGAGACAGAGAGAGAGAGAGCTGTTGATTCGAGTGGCACTTTCTGTGTAAGGCAGAAGCTCTAATTAAAGCCAGTACAGACAATGCGTTAGGCAGCTGACCAAGAAGGAGACAAACAATTCTCTGGGCTCCCATTGGGGAGCCATCAAATTTGATGGCCTCCAAGTAGGAGAAGTAATTGCGAGCGCAAACAGAATTAAGGAAAATGTCTATTGTTGGGAAATTCGCACTGCGGAAACGCACAAAAAGAACACAAGTGTGCTGAATGGAACGGCTCAGAGGAAAGTTCCTGCAAAAGTTGAGGTACTTCATTTTATTTTATGTAAATACAAGGTAAGGTTTTTTATTGGATTGACAAGTGGTTCGATAATTTAAGTTCAACAGTTCTTAAATTGATTAAAGCAGGATTTCTTCCCGTACAATATAAGGAAAAGTATATGTCAAAGTGTACCTCGATTTGGCAAGCATATTCCATAGCTTAGGAAAGTGTATTCCCAGCAACAAACCAAGTTGAAGTTTCTTTCTGACTTACCAAGCGATTCTATTAAAGGTTTGTTTTACTTAACTTATATTTCATTGCTTATAAATGCAATCTGAATAGTTTACCAATTGTTTACAATCTCCTTATACCTATTACTGTTTATTGCCAATTGATGCCTTTGTTTGGTCTATTGTTTAGGTTAAACGAATACGATTTTGAGAATTGAAATGAAATACGATAGAAAAAGCATAATATCATATGCTTGAGTTAATCATCTGCTATCATATCACGGACTTTTATTTGTAGTACAATCGCTTTATTAATAGGTTTATCATGCCATATCATATCAAAACATTCATTTATAGTCAACAAACCAGTTAGTTTTTTCACCTCAAGTGTTTGGCCCAATAAGCTGAGCATTTAGCGTGTCTTGCGGGTTTCGTGTTAGCCAGCTTTGTGGAGCATTGTTTAGTGTTGTGTGGACCCAATGCATTTTTCACTTTCACACACCAGCGCACTCACTCACACACACTCGCACACACTCGCACACACTCGCACACACTCGCACACACTCGCACACACTCGCACAGATACGAGTACTGGCAAACTTGTTTGGAGCATAACAGTCCTGGTTGCCAACAAGCTGGCAGCTGGCAGTTGGCAGCTGGCAACTAAAAGCAACTGGGCAGCTGCTGGACTACACTGCACAACCAAAACAGAGTCTGCATTTTGGGCGCTGGGGCTAATTATTTAGCAATTATGTGAAAGTGAAACTTGTTGAGTGTGGCTGCTGTTGCTGCTGCTGCTGCCGCTCGCATCTCGTTGTTGTTGCGGTTGAGTAGTTTAATTGGATGCTGCCTCGATTATTTTGTAGCTCACGTTGTGTGAGTGAAATTTTAAGCGTCTGACCATTAGCAGCGAAATGTGGGTGCAACAGTTGGGATGCAGGAGGAATGCAACTGCTGCGTGGCAACGATGGCCAAAGGCAGCTGCCACAAAATTGTCAAAAATGTACACAATTTTCTGAATTGGAGCCGAACTAATTGCATTTTGCAGTATTGATGCAACATTTGGCAGCAACTTGTCGAAAAATCCATTTGATTTATGCCATATTTATCAATGATTCGCAGCGCACAAAATATATGTCGATTGCGCTATGCCAATGAAGCATTTCGCATGAATGCGATTTACAAATCCGATTCACACCCAAAAAACCGCGCAACGCAAACCCAAATTTTTTCTCTCAAATCTATACTAGAAATATACTAAAACCACAAAAGACATTCAACCAAATTCTATTGTCTTATAGACCGAAAGACTGACAAAACTGGTTTTTACTTACAGCTCTTGGGTGTGCATTGTGTGCGCCGTGTTTTGTGAAGCATGGCAAAAGAAGGGAAAGCGGCGACTGTGGGGGCACTCTTTGGGGCGAGCGGGTGACTTTGAGTGCGGGTACTTGAGTACTTGCGCGGCAACATGAAATAATCCAACGAATTTTTGGTCATGCTTTGATTTATAGTTGCTGCTTCGGGCTTTAGGCAATCGTATTGCATAATGCTTAAGAAGATTTCAATTATGATTAGAAGCCGAAACCCAGACAGAAGTCTTTATAGTTTATGAGCTTTACTTGATGAACTTACAGCGCAATGAGCTGTCGCTTATGGCAAAGTAATCGCCATTACGATGTGAACCAAGTGGAAAATTATTTGACACAAAAGTTCCACAGAGCTCTCGGGTTTAAGATATATTTGAAGATAAAATATTTATATTTTCCGCAGAAAAAATTCTACTACAAACTATAATTATTTTTGCCGAAATCTTTTCCAAATTAAGCAAATAAAATATTTTTTATTCCACTTCCACTGAATGCGAAATGCAGCTGCAAGCTATTGGTTAACAGACAACGCCCTTCTCCGCAATTCTCATAAATTGACCTTAAGACATTAAATTGCGCTCACACACACACACACACTGACAAGTTCAGGGTCAATTTTTGTGATTTACATAAAACCTTCGTTAATCTACGAATTGACCAACAGCAAACATTTAAAACAAAAACCGACGACTGTACAGAAAAATCGAACTGAAAGCTGAGCGAGTTTTTTTTTATGGACTAACGCCGGAAATTCACAAAAAGCAACATTGCCAACGGCCGGTTGTCACTTATTTATGCATCCGGTCGTTGCAGGCCACCAGAAAAAAATAAAGCATATATGTATATAAAAACCAAATAAAATGTGAATATGTAAACAAAATACGCCAGATAATACAAAAATACAGATATGGCTTCACTGCGGTTGTGGTATCGACTTGAGCAGCAAAACTTTTGAGAGAAGCCTCCACCCTCAAAAAGCACATTTGTCGGGTTACGGTTTTTTTGGATATACCCCGTTTAACCCCGATCGCCCGCTACCGACCTGTCTTCCACAGTTTGCAGGTAAACTTTAAGTGCAAAAAACTGTAAGCTATTTGCATAGAATTTGTGACAGCGTCGAAAACTGGAAGTTTTCAATGAATTTGGTTTATGAACAAGTCGATGAATATGAATATGTGCGAAAGTTAAAAACTAACCAACTAGCCGGTACATACGTGATTAGAAAAAATAAAAGAGTAAACTTTGAGAAGGCTAGAGGGTCAACAAATTGTAAACAACTATAAAATATTAATTGTTATCAGTAAAAAATATTCAAGGATTGTATCTGTGATATATACTAACACAGGTTACACTCTGTAATTGCCTCCCTATGTGATTCTCATAGCATATAATTGACAGACCTAGGAAATAAGTGCAGTTTCTTCTTCTTCTTGACTAGACAAGGCTTATAATTATTACTCTTACAAATAATTAAGAGCGTACCCAATTTAAAAACAAGACAATGAAACACATAAGCGCCTCTCTCTGCGCTTCTCACGACAGTTTCATACAAGTAGTGCAGTCTAATTCATCTTGGCAATTGTTTCCACACAAATTAATAATAAGACAGACATAACAGACCCTTAAAAAGACTCTAGACTTGCTCTACATCGAGCTTAATTGACTGCTCGACACACGAACTACCTTTAGTAGAACAACAATCAATCTATAACCGCTAACCTCGGTAACCAAGACCAGCCAACTACAGCCAGGCAATATATATGTATATGCATTAGATTTCTATAGGTATATGCTATGCAACTGTCACGCAAAACGCTTTGGCAGACAGTTGACAGTTGCCTGCTAAAGTTTATTTATCCACGAGATACATTTCCATAGATATATTTATTTAGCATATCATATTTGTTGGCAACAATTTCTTGCGGTCTCCCAGTTGCATTTGTTGTCTTGGGCTTGGCCATTGCATGTTCATCGAATTTTTACGGTTGTTTAGATACTCAATTTGTATATAATGCCAGGCAATGCTAGACGTGAAGTCCCTATAACCCTCCCGCCGATCTAAAACGTGGCGACTTTGGGTCGCCGCCTTACGCCCAAGTTCGTGATACTTGATTACAACTTATCTACAAAATGAGAAATGTGCTCGGAGTTCATTGCATTTGACATGCCAGCCAAGCAGCCAAACAGCCAGGCAATCAACCGAAGCTGTTTTTCTGTGGCCTAGAAAAAAAAAAGGGAAAAGAGAAAAAAATGATAAACTAGAAAAGTCAATTTCTGTCCGCATTTGCTGCCAATGATGGACAATTTTTGTTATCTAGCCTCTCAGCTGTGCGCGCTGTTGTGTCTGCTTCCAAGTGGATGGGAAATGTTCTTAAGTACTCACAGATAGCTATCTGTGACTACAGTCAATACTTCTGTGCGGCTTGACAAACTTTCTGTGGTTTATTCGGACAATAGTAGATTGCTACGAGAGCTGGCCATGATTAAAAGTGACACTCGAGGATCTACGTGCACGAAATTGGGCAGTTGTCAGTAATAGAAAATAAAGATTTCGTACACGCACATGACATGACAGAGTATGTAGAATATGTTGACAGCAAAGGATCTACATACATTTAGAAAATTTCAAAAATGAATACTTTAAAATAGAGGACACGAAATTCAAAATGAAAATTAACGAGTTTGACATCGAGAGCAACTGGACGAAGGAACAAAGTAACTACCTAAACAAAGTTGACAAAATAAAAGTCTATAGAACTTGCTTAGTTATACGATAAGGGTTAGGTATATCTTACGTATGATTGTGATGAAAACCCAATCCGAGTGTAAATTGATTTTTAAAGTAAATCGAGTCCGATTAAAGTGCCCAATGATGTCAAAGCTGTAAGTTTTAATTGAAAGGAGTCAAACGTCATGGAATCAAAAGCTCTTGACCTCTTTTGGCAATATTGATCCAATTGAATTTTGTACTTTGCAAAGAGTTTAATCAAATTTGTCAATTAAAATGCAAATAGCTTAAAACATTTTGAGAAATTACCATCAAAATAATTGCATTTGTGTATCAGTCGGCTGGCATCAAAGACGTCAAGCTGGGCGCAGTCAGCCTTCAAGCGAGATACATTTTTAGACACAGATACAGATACAAATACAGATACACACACACCTAAAAACTATTTACGCTTATGACAAAATTAAATGCCATAAAATGTTGTAGTTGGCAAACATTTTGCAAAACTTTTAGCACCAACCTAGCCAAAAACAAAATCAAATGGCGTAGGTGACAAATCACAGAGTCAAAAAAGGCTGGCAAAAAGGCTGCCAAAAATCAAATCTAAATCCGCACTCAACAACATTGAAAATATAAATAAAAATATAAAATATATTACAAATAATATTAACTAGAAATAAACTAATTGGAAAAGTATAAGAAAAACTAACTCAATAACGATAACGATAATAAAAGTAAACAAATATGCGTGCATAAAAGGGAAAATATGTAAGAAATATAACATATAGAAAAAATAATAAAGTAGTATATAATAAAGCTAAAGATTTAAATACAAACAAGTAAGAGGTTCTGGTCGGGAGCTAACGACTAGGGAATACCCTGAACCCTCTAAATGAAATTTTCAACAAAATATATGTTATTGTACCATAGAATACTTGTTTATTCTCAAAGTCAATTGCATTTAAATTGTTGCTTAAATTGCTAACCAATACAAGTTGGGTTATTAACTTCATTTATAGCTATGAGGTGGTAGGTACTGAGGTGGCGATAAGTATAAAATGAAAGATACTTGATATATACGTACTATTCTACAGTAAACATATCTAGTTTGGTGACTCTAGCACTTATTATTTACGCAATTTACTCAAAATACAGGATGTCGATATCGATTTTTATCGATTGCTTGGAAACGGAGTATGTTATCGAGTATCGGAAATTGTTCTGCGCAGGCACTAGAAGGACCTACAGCTAAAATTTCAAGTCTCCAGCTCATAGGTTCCGATATCCTTGCGTTCGTACATACGGAGAGACGGACAGACAGACGGACATGGCTAGATCGACCTAGATCAAACCCTTTTTACCCATTTTCAATGGGTTCAGGGTATAAAAATACTATAAAATACCAATTAAAACATGGAAGAAATACAAAATATAGAAAAATATAAAAGAATGAAAAAATATAAAATAAATCAAAATATTCACACATAAAAAATAACAAAAAAATATAGGAAACTGAAATAAAAACAAAACATGCATATGGAAATTTATATATAAAAAAAATCTCTCAGAAATTAGTCCAATGGATATAAGAAAATGTTGCCAAGTGGAAGAGAAAGTGTATCGTATTGAGCTTTTAATGCTACATTACAAATCAAATGTTTGCAATCGTAGGGAATTTGCTTGTTTAAACGCTTTTGCACTTTTGTAATTGGTTCTGGGAAACCGGTCGCTACAGAGCTGAAAGAAAATTGAGATATTTAACGCGTAATTATCAACAGTTCTTGAGTGTGCGACGTTTAAAGCGGGTTTTATGTAAGCATCAAATGGGGTCAAAGTATTGCATGTGATAGACAACACACACACACACACACGCACACAGCTTGACAACGGGTAGTGGGCGGGGTGGGGCTCAGCGGCTCACAAATGCCAATCAATTGATTTCATTGTCTTCAATTTATAACCTATCGATAATATAAATTCCTGACAGTGAGTCTCTCTACTGAAAGTCGTCGCTCAAAGCAGTCGAGAGCAGTTTTGTGATAAATAGACAATTGTGGTTGTGTGTGCGAGTGCGAGTGCTTGTATGTGTGTGTGTGAGTGTGTTTGCACTAATGTAAGTGCTGGCTACATATATTATATAGCTATACATGCATTTAACATAGACACTGCTTTGCACTTGACATAAATGAAATGAAATTGTTTTGTCACAGTTCCATCTGCCGCCTGCATTAAGTTGTGCCACAAAGTCGAGAGATGTAATTGGAGAGAGACAGAGCGCGGGACAGAGATAGAGAGAAAGTACTTTTCTAAGCACGCCCAAAAGATTTCCCAGCCAATCAACAAAAGAACAAAATCTTTGTTTATAAAGAAATGCAAAGTGAGACTGAAAATTACTTATTGCAAGCCTTTCACAGTTATGGAACCTTTCTGTTAAAGGGACTTCCCATCATTTGAAATATATCAAGAGCAGATGGATTTAATCAAGAGCTGGTCTTGTGTTTTTCAGATTTATGCGTTACTTTTGTGTGCTTTCTGAGCACCTGAATAAAGCTCATAAACTATCAAAATCGTAAAATCAATCCAATTTCGCAGACCATAAATGTTTACATATATCCCCACTCAGTTAATCAAAATTTTGTTTATTTGCACGTCTTTGATTACCATAAACGAAGACGTTGCATGAATCTGGAGTCGCCTTTTTGGAAACGAAATATTCCTTTGTTTATTTATCCAAATCAATTTCAATAGCAAAGACTTTGGCTTCAATTGGTCTCTCTCCCTCTCTCTCCCTCACGCACTCTCTCTCTCTCTTTCCGTAACACATTGTTTATTTTGTTTACTTGTGTCGCAAATTGCTTAAGCTTCACATATTCTCTCGACTCTCAGCTCTTCATGTGGATGTGAATGCAAGTCGAAAGGTAGAGTATGGCAATAGGTTCGAGCTGCTTAAGAGTCCATATGCAAATTTATCAGCTTAATGTGCAGCTTAAGCATATAGATACACACACTCCCCATACATATACATATAGATATATATATATATGTGTGTGTGCATAAATCTGTCGCTCACTTTGTTATTTGCCATATTGAACATTTTTAAAATGCAATTCTCAAGTGCATTAAAATTATACAGGCGTCTTCCCTCCCGTTTGATTTACGCACTCAGTTCTCGCCTGCACAACCCAAACCATATAATATATATACATATATATATTTTATATACAGCTGAGGGGTATTCAAAATGCCAACGGAATGTGCAAAAACACAAGCGAGCATGACAATTTTCAAGATTTTTATCACCGCGCAATGCAAGCCAATAAATAAGAAAAAATAAATTAAAAAGCAATTACAAGTCCAATTCAATGTAGCGCAACATTTTACACAACGCTTTGGTTTACTCTTTAAATTTTCGCATAAAAGCGAGAAATATGTGTTTGAGTTTTACAAAGATCGACTATACTAATACACTGCAGTTGATAGAAGAAAATATGAGAGAGTATAAGAAAGAATCATGTAAAATATTCGAAAGTTCAAAAATTATATTTAAACAAGTAGGTCGAGAGCTCCCGACTAGAGGATACCCTGAAGCCGGGGAGGTGGGGATAGGTATAAAGTGAAAGATATACTTGATATATATAAACTATTCTCGTAGCAACATATTAAGTTTGCTGACTGCTCAAATAACAAGATGTCTATATCGATTTTTATCGATTGCTTGCAAACGGAGTAAGTTGTCGATTATCGGAAACAAACTCGATCTGCGCATGGACTAGGAGAACCTACAGCTAAGATTTCAAGAGTCTAGCTCTTATAGGTTCTGAGATCCTTGCGTTCACAAACAAACAGACGGATCAACAAAAATACGGACATGGCTAGATCGACTCGGCTATTGATGGTGATCAAGAATATATATATAGTTTATGGGGTCGGAGATGCTTCCTTCTGCTTGTTGCATACTTTTAACCCATTTTTAATGGGCCTTTTTTTAGTCACTTTTCTAGTTTAGTTACAGTATTCATACTTGAATTAACATAAATAAAATAACTATGAAAACAAGTTCTATTTTCTTAAAGTAACACAAATAATCTTAAAAAATTCTTTAAATATCTGTTATATTTAACATACAATATTAACAAATATTTTCCATTTGCTTTTGCTCAGACTTTGTCTTGGATTTCCATGCGCTATCATTGCTGGCCCAAAGAAAAATGTGTGGTACTTAAACTGGGTCAGTCGCATAATGTGTATAAAAAATGATGTATTTTTTTCTCTTTTCTTTTCTTGCCGCTTGTCGTTGTCAATTTTGTTAAATGTTTTGAGCAATATTAGCAAAGATCTAGCGACAAATATGTTTTATGTGCCAAAACAAATTTGCAAAACTTTTCATGTATGAAATATTTTGAATTTATGTACAAATATTTTGCGCCCCTTTCTAGCAATAAATAAAACATGCGCAAATTAATCAAATTCAATTTGGCCTCGTCCAAAATTAGGTAGTTGCCCGAACTAGACCAAAGTTTTGGATATCCGTATATATATACTTGCTTATAAATTGGATTGATTGATGGGCGGTAATTAAGTCTGAAGAAAAAAACTAAAAACTATAACTTAAATGCGAGCAATTGTTGTTGGCCCACGCAAAGCCGCCAGCCATGCCAAATGAAGCCATTGGGGGCATCTCCCCACCCCAAGCCCAAACCCCTCGACTTCGACTTCGCCCTCGCCCTCACCCTCCTCCCCCTAGACAGTTTGCTCCGCAATACTCTCAAGCAAGACACGCGTAATGAGCGTCTCATTAATTGTAGCTGCTATTTAATTTTTCTTTTCTAAAGTTTTCTGCGGCTCGCTTGTAAATAAGTTTGGCCCATTGCGCATTTAGTTCATTAACCTCTCAACTACAATTGTTATAAATTTTCGTGCTGTTATTGTGTGTCTATTGTTGTTGTTGTTGTTGTTGCTGTTTCTACGTTTGTTGTTGCTTTTGTGGCTCCCTCGTTTCGCTCATTGTTGCCGCTAGAAAGCTGCCCGCCAGTTGTTGGCCTAACAAACTAATAAAAATACAACCAAGAAAAAAATAACAGCCATGCTCTGATATGCCAATTAAAGTGCGACCAGCAGCTACTCAGGGCGAAGTAGCTGTGCCTGGCCTGGCCTGGCCTGGCTTGGCCTGGACTGGCTTGGCCCGGTTCAAGTCGTATCGACGCCCTGCGTGTGGGCGTGCTTTCTTCTGTAGAGAGTAGTTGGGGATAAGCCCCATTGCAACTAACTGTTGGGATAATAGCGTAATGTGCGGCAATTATTTAAAGTTAGTTATAAGAGCAGCTCTCTAACCATAAAGTTGTACTTACTTCGAACTTGTACGTGTGCGGGGCGCATTTTGTTGCTTCTCTTGGCAAGATATTGCCGAAGACAACTCTATTGTAAGCTGGTAAATTCACAAGGCTCACTGGTAAGTGCGAAAGAAATTTCCACAAGTGGAGCACACAATTTAACTTTCATAACAATCATAACACAAGCACACATATTTCTTTTATAATTCCCAAACTGTTTAAGCTGCAGAAAGTAGCTATTGTTCATGTGATAAGAAGTTTCGTTTTGCTTGATTTCATTACACCCTGTAAAAAGCTAATATGTATGCAAATCCATACAAATATATAAACAATTTGCTGTTGTATGGGTTGTGCCTATTGTTAATTATTTTACTTTTATTACCAAAGTTTTTGGCCTTCCCTCACACATGTTGACACTTATACACTAAATATTACGATAATGAAAACCAATTTATGCCATCAAATTGAATCACATGCAGCTCATTAGGGTTCAGTAGCATATAGATAAGAGGTCTTACAATTGGCCAACATTTTTACCGTTCAATATTTATCGATCCGCGTAAAGCCATTAAAATAGTATTTCAATATATGTGTGTACACATTGTTACAACTACTTTTAATGCACTTTTCGTTCACGACTAAAGCCAACTCTCTTTCTCGCTCTCTCTCTCTCTCTCTCTCTATCTCTTGCCAACTATCTCTATATTGTTTTGCCCTAAGTGTAGCTCCAGTTCGCGTTGGCATTTCAATTAAAGTGCAGAACATACGCAACCGCCCACCTCCGCATATCCTCCCCAAACCCCCTCTCCTTTTCGCCACACTGCAGGGTTTCAACTGTTGCATTTTGTGCAAATAATTGAATTACGCCCACATGATGAACATCCGCTCAAAATGCAGCTTTGACAGTAGCTAAAAGGGAAAACTTTTACAATTTTATCTAAAAAATGTGAATGCAAATAGATATGTATGTATTTGCCTGGATCTGTGTGTGCGTGTGCGTGTGTTTAAGTGTGTGTGTGGTTGTGGCCTAAACCAAAAAATAAAACGCCAGAGTTTGAGAGCCAAAAGACACTTGAAAATGTAACTCAACTTAGAAAATCATGACAAAGCCCACGCAGACAATACAAAGAGCAAAAGAGCAAAGGAGAGAAAGAGCGACAGAGAGAGAGAGAGAGAATAAGAGGGAGAGAAAGAGCGGCAGGTGGATAAATGTGTTGCATATGTGACCAGAAATGGGAATAGGTTAAAACTTTATTATGATGCCAAGCTCAAATGACTCAGTTTTTGGCAAGAAAGAAGAAGAAAAAGGAAAATCACTTGAGGCACGTAATTGAACGCATGTTCTCATACATACATATACATATGTATAGGTATCATATATACATAGGTATTATATATCGGCACATTGGCATAAGAGTCAAGGAACTTTTAAGCTGCTTTGAGGCAACTTTTACCACGAAAATACTGCATGTCATGCCATATGAAAGATGAGTGTCCATAAAATCAAACACAAACAAAACAAATATATATATATATGTACATATATGAAAAGAAAAACAATTTTGTGCCAGGTCAATTAGTTGCGGCTTTTAACAAATATAAATAAATGCCAGCCCAGACAGCGCAGTTTGCGTGCAGAATTACAGTTAGAGCGAGTGAAGAGAATAAAGATTCAATTCTAATAATAAATATAAACATATAAAAAAGTACGACCCGATATCTAAGCTCTGCTATAAAACATGCTTGAAAAAAAAGTAATAAAACTAATAAATCTAATCAAGAACAGCTCAAATTTAATTAATGCAAATCGCAATGCTACCGAGCAGGGGCCGGTTCGAAAAGATGCATTAATCATGAAAGGTTAAGGCTAAGTTAAACTTTTATCATTTCATCTAACTTCGCATTAGTTTAAAAACATATCAAAACTAATGCGAACATCTAAATGGCGCCCGAGCAGGGACCAAATTAATTTGAATAAACATGAGAGCTGCAAAAAAGCAAACAGCATAAACGAAAATCGTATCTTAGTCCAAAAGCGGCTAAAAAGAATATTTAAAAAGCCCAATGACACCTCTGAAATCCAAGTAAGTTACTTGTAAGTACAGCCAAAAACGCTAAAGTAAGGTTATCTGCGGAACACCGAAGATTTAATACCCTTGCCAACCGAACCTTTTCATACCGCGCATAATGCTTATCTAAGAAGCACGGGTCATAGATATCTTAATAAACAAAAAAGTGGTTCATGCTAGAACCTCATTTACGATCGATCGTTCCTTTAGCAGCCATTTGAGATGGTTGTCCGATCCAGCCAGCTCAGACAAAAGTATGTACTGCGTATGACAGAAAAGGGGACGTATGCAACGTTACAATATAATAGCTTTAAAACTGAGAGAACAGTTCGCATAGAAACTGATACTGATGAAGAAAACACATTCTCTTCATAGGTTCGGAGTTGACACATTTCGAGACAAAGTTATAATACCCTCTGCAAGGGTAAAAAGAACGTAACTCCCAAAAAAAAATAACACAATGAGGAGAATCAGCAAAGTTCTTGAAAAGAAAAGCCAGAAACACAGACAAACAACAATATATATGGCTATGTGGCTGAGTTTTGTAAATACTTTGCGAGTAGGTGTTTCGGCTACCTCTCATAAGTACTTGCCCCTGCAGCTGTCACTCAAACGCCCCCTAGCGTACAAGGCCACAAACACAGACACAGACACACGCATACAATGCCTTGTGAATAATCACATGGCATTTGAATGTAAATCTGACAATCGGAGCAAAAAAGTGCGGGTATCGCCATGTGGGCAAAAACATAAAATATATACATAAATAAATGGAAGAAAAAGAAATTGTGAAATGCGCAAAACTTATAGCTAGTAGCTTAATTACGACAAGTTCCCCCTCACAGCAAGGGGCGACGGCGGCCGAGCGTGGGGGCAGCAGCTGAAAAATAGCTTGTGTCTGTGTCGGCGGGGCTGCGGCTGCCATTGCTCCCGGCACTTGACATATTATTATTTGAAATTCATAAACATTTTAATATTGCGGCGCTTTTGAGCTCTTGTCAACTGCCTTCTGGGCCAACGACAGCATCCGGCGAATATGTGGCCATAATTTGTTGAATATGCAAATAATTTAATACACCTTGCTTCACTTAAGACTCGTTTAGCCTAAATCCGACAAATATGTCGAGAATTGGTCGAGAAGATATGAATTTACAAGTTGGTTTTAAAGTTTAGTTTAAAATCTGGGTAGATTTTCGATATACACCGGACAAATGTGTCTAATTTTAGCTGCATAAAATTGTCGAATATCTTCCCAAATGCCTAAATCTGACAAATAAGTCAAGAATTAGTCGTAAAGATACCAATTCCCAAATTGGGTTTAATGTCAAGTTTAAGGTCGGAGAATATTTTGGGTTTACCTGGAAGCAGGCTACCTCAGCACGCGCGTTAATTTGTAATCGTAACGCACAACACACACACACATCGATATAATTTATGCCCTCTAGAGGCGGGGCGGTGCGGGGGGTGTTGGCACCTTGATTAACATGCGCTCTGGCAATATATTATTATTGTCGTCTAGTTACCCCCAACTCACTCCCCCTTCATCGAACCACACACCGCACCGCACACAGAGCAGACAGGCACGCGCACAAATGATTACAGCTAAAACATTTAAGCGGATGAATTTGTCTAGTTGGATGCTAATTAATGCGGAAGTCTCGATTTGATTTGTTGCACTCCTTTGAGATGCATGCTTGAAAGTTTAATTCGATTTTAAAACGCACTTGAGTTGAACCTGTGTTCTGCATTTTAAGCGCCTACCAAGTTCAAGAGCTTTTGAATATAATAATATATATAAATTGTATTAATGTGAGGTATCAGTGAAATTTTCACATGAGCTCGAAGCTATGCACATATAAGATAGAGATACCAGTTTGAGAGCTTAATTCTGAGCTTTTCATGCTATTAAATGTAAAGCTTTTTAATTAATGAGCTTTTCAATACGATACTGTTCAAAGCTCTGACTGAAAATGTCATTTGAACCTGCGATTAATACATTAAGTTATAAATAGTCTATTATTTACTCAATGCAATAAATATAAGATAAGAGAGATATTCTGAGGTTCAACGAAAGCTTTAAGTGCAATTTCTGTCTTTGCAGCAGTTTAAACTTAAAGAAGAAACTTTGGGTTAACGAGTTAAGATTAATCTTGAATACATTTTAAAGCTTAAAGCTCAATTCACAATCTTTGCTTGGACGTCAATGTGTCTGGCAGAATCTGCGAGAGCTAAGAAACAATCACGATCTTAGCTTAAACATTTATATATCTGTCAGAATGTGCTGGCGACTAGAAAATGCGAACCCAAATAATTTGGCATGGACTCCCAGCAAACAATCTCTGCTGTCCAACAATCTGCCCTGTCAGCTTTCTGTCATAAGGCTTTCCAATATTGTTCCTCGGGGGGCTTGCCTTGAATAAATACCAATTTATTTTGAGCGCAACATTGTTTTTCTTATTTAAATGAAAATTATCAGCACGCCGACCGACGGATATGAAGTACTATGTATTATTGTGCTTTTTGGTGGGAGAACCAGAGAAACAAAAAAAATAGGCAAAGAAATGCTCTCAGCAGCCGCCGAACATAGACAAAGCGCTGATTGGATTTAAAGTGACAGTAATAAATGACAAGAAAGGCGTGTTTCATTTATGTATATATAGGCGAGAAAACACTCTACACTACGCAACACTCCGACAAATTCTGGAGAAGCACGGCACGGCCGGGACGAAGGGGCACGACCCACAAACTAATGCTATTCAGAACTGACTGAACTTGCACTCGAAGAAAGCGTACCGAAAAATATTGAAAATATGTAATGCCGGGGACTCGGGCGCTAAGTAAACAGACGGACAACGTCGCCGCATTTTAGAGACCTGACACTGACAAGTCAAACAAATTGCTGGGTCTGCGGGGGGATGGGCTGGGGTAGGGAGAGGGTGCTGGGGGGAACCATTCATCGCTCGAGTTTAATATTTTTTTGGGGTTTTTTTCTTGCCTACGCGGCGCGCAAATATTTTATTTTTATTTTCTTGTTAATCGTTTTTTTTTCTTTTCTCATTTTCTTCATTATGTCAGTGTCAGTATTATGCAGCGGTCGCTGTAATAGGCACACAGTTGAGTGTGCTCAAGATACCCTGTAAAACCTGTATTACGATCAAATTCGAAGATATGTGAGCTTAAGTGGCAAGAGAAATTCTTCATATTTTGTACTGTGGCAAGCATTGGCACTAGAGTATTGCACACCGCGTGCCCGTGTTAATGAGTACAGGGTATAATAATGGAAAATGTGCATCGTATTTTTTTGGCAAGTTAAATTCTTGAGGCTGCAGTCCCTGGCCTGGCCGCTGCCTCTGGGGCCGCGAGTGCTGAATTGGGCCGCGGTGACATTAAATGTGAGCGTAATTAGCTTAATTACGATTTTAATTATTTTGTCTCTGCTACGCATAATTGGGCAGACCGTAGGAGACACATGTGTACCTTGAAAACAAACTATTGAAGAGGCTTCTATTATTATTTTTGTACCCTGAACCCAATGAAAATGGGTAAAAAGCAAATTGAGTAATGAATAAGAGCTAGAGTCACAAGCAGTGATATGTTTACTCTAGAATAGTACATATATTAAGTATCTCTCATTTTATACCTATCTCCACCTCACCACCTACTACCTCATAGCTATAAATGAAGTTAACAACCCAAATAAAGTTAATAACCCAACTTGCAACCTACCAATTTAATCCACAATTCAAATGCAATTGACTTCCTGAGAATACTGAGAGAAAATATTGGTATCGTTATAAAGGTATTTGCGCACTACTGCGCACGTGTTTGCGACGCAATTTTCAAGAATTTCTGAATACATGGACAGTGTACAGTGTACTTGTACACACACACATTCATGAGCGTCTACTTTGAGTTCTGTTTTTACTGCGATTGTTTTTTGTGGTGCTATTTCAATTGGTTTTTTTTTTGCGTCAGTTGCGAGTTCAAACCCTGCACATGGAACTTTTATTTGTTTAATGTATCCTTATTAATTCAAACGAGCTCCATGTGGTGTTGGAATAAGAGGGTTCAGGGTATTCCCTAGTCGGGAGCTCCCGACTAGAACCTCTTGTTTGTTATTATTTGTTTAGTCTTGACACATGTGAAATTATTATGCCATAAGTGGCAAGAAGAAGAATATATATAAATAAATGAAACTAATTGACAAACAAATGCAAGACTCTAAACTCTTAATTGCCTGGCGCCAGACGGTCGTTATACGATTTCTGTTTATATTTATTTATATACACATGCTTTATTAAGGAAATCAGCGAGATTTAAACTTGAAACCCAGCTTCAGGTTGACACCAAGTGCACGCTATATTTACATATTTACTTTGACTTTACTCTCACTTTGACCTAAATGGCCATTATAAAGGCCGCTTACGGCAAGTGCCTGGCATTAATAATCCAGGCAAATCCGTCTACGAGTATTTACAGAGCTCGTTACGAATCCCACAAGCACTGTGATTCACAAAATTACATCATTTTGAGTAAAAAATAATATCAAATATAAGAAAAAAATATCAACTTGCAGTTATAATAATAAACAATAATGAAGAGCTCCAAATACTTGAATTTCCAATTAGAAATATGTCTAATATAATATAAAAAAATACTTTATGGGGTCGTAGATATTTCCTTTTAAATGAAATGAAAATAAGAAACACAGAAAATGTGTTTTGGTTGCCCACGTTTTAGCGGCAGCTAGCGCAAATTCCAAGAATTTCGGTACACATGTACACACACATTCATGCGCGCCTACTTCGAATCCTATCAAAAGCATTGCAATTGCGATTGTATGTTTAGTAGTAATGCGGTCAATTGCGAGTTCGAACCCTGCCAAAAGAACTGCCTCCGGTGTTGGAATAAGAGGTCTCAGGATATCCCCTATTCGGGAGCTCCCGACTAGAACCTCTTACCTGTTTCAATTGTATTTAACTAACTTCAATAGTTCTGTAAGTTTTATGTTTGTTTTTCGTTTTTCTTGCACTCGTGCACCACTGTGCCTATCAAATGAATATTAATAAGACATCTTAACTTAAAATTAAACAGAATCCAACCAATTTTGGGGGGCTAACAAATGTTTACAATTTGCGGAAGTAGCTTATAAAAATTATAGGTTAATTTCGCGCAGAGTTCGGCTCAGCTGCTGATGAAAAATTTAAAAGAACAATTTTCATAAATATGCCACTGAGGAAAACGAAAGAACAAAAATAAATATGTATAGTAAAATATAAAAAAGTGCGCGACGGCAAGCCACAAAGCGCATTAACGCTTAAATGGCCTTGAGACCAAGCGAAGCTCCAACTTATTGCTATCTCTTTCTTAAACATTTAGCTGCTTCTTTTTGCTTTTGTTTTAGCTTTTTTGTGGAGAGTATCATTTGGGCTTACCTTAAATTTGGCACAGCTGCGGCAGCAGCGGCCGCCGCTTGCAGAGGCGGCGGCACATTGTATGGAAACGGCAGCTTGGCCGCGACGGCTGGATTCTCGAATAGCATTCTGTTGCCGTTCGGTTGGTTGTTGTTGTTGTTGTTGTTGTAGTAGCTGATATTGTAGTAAATTTTGCCCGCCTTTTTATATACTTCCGCGCGCAGCGAGGGGAGGGGGTTTAGCACAAAAAACTGCGTTGTTTTTTTTTGCGTGTTAATTTTCTTCACCTTATTTTCTTTTTAACTGTTTGCTTTAGTATATTTAGTTATATTTTGCGTAAACTTATATTTTTATTATTATTTGTGCACTGATTTTATTTAAGTTATGCACATTTTCTATACACCCGATATGGCTTAGAACACCCTGAATATTTGCGAAATATATTTGATTAGATAAGTTAAGAATTACAAATGCTTTTTCTCATTTGCAAACCCAGCTATTCTAATAAGATAACCTGATGTATGCTCAAAAATTAAATTGTTGGAAAGAATTCTTTAGACTAATGGAGAAATGTAGTTCTTATATGAAAACTATTTCGGTATTTCAAGATATGTTAACAAAACTCTTCAATTAGCACCTGACATACAAAAAGTAAGATCTTATCAACATTTAACATAGCTCCGATATGTACAATCGGCAGGAAAGTGAATTTTAACATGGCTTAAATCTGTTAAGAGAACTGTTCTTTCAAGCTCTTATGTTGTTGCATACAATATTATATATTATATATAAAATTATCTAGTATATTTATTTACAGTTCTTGTCGCTGTTAACTCAATGCTAAGTTACAGAAACAGAACTAATATTGAAATACATATCTCCCCTTCTGGTTAATTCCTTTCAAATCGCAAGTTCGTATTCTTCTTCTTAACATAATCACATATCTTTGCGTGTTGCTGCTTCTTTTGTAGTTTTCATTTGCTCGCATTCCCGCTTTCGCTGCTCTGTCAAAACTCTGCCCGTTAAAAGCATCATCAACTAGTTTTGTTTTAATTTCTTAGTTGTTTGTTGTTGTTGCCGCTCTACTGCTTTCTGCTTCTGCCTTTTTTTCTTCTTTTTTGCTGCTGCCTATGCTTTTACTTTCGTTCGTATGTTTGTTGCGGACTTTTGATTCTGGCGTTGCTCTTTGCGTCGCATTCGCTTGGCGTTGCCGGCTTTTTAACGCATACAGCGGCGAATTGCGATTGTATTGTGCTGTTATAAAAAACAACAAAAAACGCTTGCTTTTATGCGGCTGCTTATATGAATTAATCAAAAACTTATATCGCATGCGTGCAAGAACAGCAAGACTTTCGGCAATGCTATTTATGTATGTATATAGTTGTTGTTATAAGGGCTGGTTTATGCTTTAGTTTAATAAACTAAATCGATTTGCGTTCACAAAAACACAAAATACGCACATACACAAACACAGCAAAGTAAAAGACGCAAAGCAATATTTTTGCGACGTCATTGAATTCGCCGCATACAATTGTATGAGTTTGTGATGCCTTCTGCTAATCTACCCAAAAAAAGCAGCAGTTTAGCGCGTCTCTGTATCCCCACTTATATATGTATATATATTTGAGTCACTCACACACACACACATTCAAAGACGGCACGACTAAAGTAACGGCGCGTGACGATATGACGACAGCGATTACGACAAACGTCAAGGCTTAAAGGTCCGAACAGCGCAAGGAACTTTTGTCAACTGAAATCGCAGGAGTGCTTTGCCGCTGACTAAAGCGAAGAGCGGCGCAAAGTTCGCAAGTTCGCCGAAAAACTCACAAAACACGCTCACCAGGACAAGCTCTTGGAGCAGCACTAAGTGAGAGCGTAAACAAGAGAGCATTAACAGATTCGCCGCTTATCGAGCAGTTGGGGTAATTTCGAGCGTCTCAGACGGCTGCTGTATGCAACACATGCGGCCATGTGCAACATGAGCCGATGACGAAGACACAAATGCCGCTAGCCCCCGTCTTAACTACCCACCGACCGCGCCCCCGCCCCCGACCCATATGCTATACAACGCACGTAATCATTTCCGACGTATGCAGTTGTACAAAAACAATAGGCCTGCGGATAAGCGCAGGCAGGCAGGCAAGGCAGAGCAACTGAGACGAACGACCGCCCGCGTCTTTTATAACGCTTTGTTCTCGCATTTAGCGTTCTTTGTTTTTTCTCGTATTTTTTAAGCTCAGCTTCGGATAAGCTGACGCTTTTGTTGACTTTATAACAGCAACAACAACACGAGCGTAAAATAATTGTTTAATTTATTAATGCGTTTCACAGTCTCGCACGCACACAAGCACGTTGATTTATGCGAATTTTCATATGAAATTTGTTTAAGCTACGCACAAGCGTGCTCTTGAATTTGATTTTAATTCTCGGGTTTGTTTTTATATGATTTTTAAGGCATTAAAATTGAATTTACGCATTTGAACTTGAAAACCGATCAACATTTCAAGCGCAATCGGCTAACATAGTTACTTTAACAGTCTGGGCAAGAGCTGTAAAATCTTATGCAGCACATTCTCTAGGTTTCTTGGATAATTTATCACATGTTTTGTTTTTTGTTCTTTTTTCGAGGAACTTTCATGCCTGACACGCCGCAGCCCCGCATATTCAATTACAGCACAACAATATACAAAGAATTCGGAGAATTGTGTTCCTCGGCTGCTGCTGCTTCTTCTTCTATTTCTTATCGCATATTCGAAAGAAGAACTGTTCGAATTTAGAACAGTTTGTGCTGCAAGTAACGGAACAAAAACTTGCAGATGTGCCCAATTCATGGCCTTTCCTGCGGCTAGATTCATTTATTAATTGCATTTTTCAAGTTTTGCAATTTAACAGAAATTGCATTGGTTTTGGTTTCATTAGTTAAACGTATAATTATTAAACAATTAAATTTAAAACTTTAATAATATATTAAGCACTGATAAAGCATTTGCTTATGTTAAGTTTATTGTATATTTCGTGTTGTTTGTATATGTGCATTTTTTAAAAATTTATTTGCATACATCACAAGGGCAGTTGTTGTTGCTTCTTTTGTTTGTTGTTGTCGTTTTTGTTGTTGTTGCAATTTAACACGTAATTTAATTTTGCTCATGCAAAACGCCAAGCGCTATCGCATTTTAATTAAAAACACATTTTTCCCCCTTTCTTCCCCCTATTCAATTACTATAAAGAAATTAACAACAATAAATGCAACAACAATTTGCTGCAAATTGTCGCACTTGAAATTTAAGACTAATTTGAGGATTTACTTTAATTTTTCGCCCAAAAAACGCAAACAAAATAGAATTTTGTTTGTTTTTAATTTGCCGCCTTCGAGCCTATAACGGCACTTCTGCAAGTAGCAAACTTTCTGTGGAACGACCACAAAAGAAACGACGATAACGACGACGACGACGCGCAGAGTAACAAAACAATTGTAAACGACGACGGCGACGACGACGCACAAAAATCTCCGCACGCTGAACTTGACGTTGTAACGGTCGGAACCAAACTGACAACTATAGCGTTGCCGGAAAGCATGGCATTCAATTCGCTTGACAACGACCCGCTCTCCGAATAGAACATGATTTCTTGCGGCTAGCATAAAAACCAAAACAAGAGCGCAAGACATCAAGTGGCGCTCGCTCTCTCTTTCTCGCTCTCTCTCTCTCTCGCTAGAGTTACCGGGATCGCCATGTGGCGACCATTACAAACTCAACTGCTGCTCTCCCACTCCAACCACCCACCCATAAGTCGTGTACAACAAATAAACATTCGCTGCGATTCGCTCAGTGCGCCGGAGAGTAGTAGTTTGTTTTGCTTATTGTGTGCGGCGAATTCGCTCTAAAAACGCCAATCGGATAAAGCGGTGTGAGATGGCGCCACAAATGTGTTGGCGTCTATATTGCCAGCTCGCTTGCACTAGCTGACAATGCAACCAATGCTTGCAGCTTCATACTTCCGTTTTTTAAAATCTCGTTGTTTGTGGTGTGGATAAAAATGAGCATCGCATCGTGTGGAACTTATATTAATGTTGTATAAGATGCTAAGGTTTATGCGCTGGATAGGCTGTACAAGTAGAGGGCAATTTTATGGTATATATTTCAAATGGGAATATATTTTAATTGTGAATATAAATTTAAATAATGTTTTTTGTAATATTTAATACTTGATGTCTACGCTAAAAACAATAAGACAATATTGCGGACTAATCGAAACGAATTTTCAGATAGGGTTCGGCTTATTACACCGCCTAACATCAAAGCCTTGCTAAACATGCTGCAATCATTTTTTTGTGTTATACATTTAATGTTTTTTTTCTTCATATATAGTTTACAACAAAACGCGCAACAAGCGCAGCCCCAACAAGTTCTGCAGCTGAGCAGCTGACGGCTGCTAATTCTTTCCCTCTCACTCGCACTCCTTTGCTGTTTTATACGTATTGTTGCTAGCACGCAAAGGAGGAACGGAAAAACGGAACACAAGAAACTTGTTTGCTGCGCCTGGAGCAACGACGAATAACACAAAAAAAAAAACCATAAGAATGTCAGCAGCAATAACAACAACAACAACTGAAAAAGTTACAGCTGAAGCACAGACGCGGTTGCGGGTGCGACTGAAGCAGACAGGTCAAAGGAACAGGCGAGACACGCCTCCCCTTCTCTCTCACACTCTTTGAGGCTAGTAGCTTGTAGCAGGCAAGGCAGCAATAAATTTGCGAGGCCCGTCTTCGATTAGCCCTTGGAATGGGTGAATGTGGAACGGCTATGGGAATGGGAAACGAATTGGGAATGGGTCGCATTTTGTAGCTAAGGTAAAATTTATAGCAAAAAGCGCAAAAACTCTTTGCCAACAAATTGGGTCATAAAAGTAATTAGTGAAATCTGTTCATACCATATCTATATGTAATATATATATATATAATACTATTGTTGCAGCATTTGCTTTGGACGGCTTTTAATTGGCTGTTGGGGCGCCAGAGTTTGTCTGGCAATCGACACGGTGATTTAGGGCCACTTTCCCATTGAACAGCAACGCGGGCAACGGGGTATTGCGGGCGGTCGGTGTAAGGTTAGGTGCTGCAGGACAAAGGCGCAGCTGTCAGGGGGTTGGTGGGCTTTAACCAAGCAGAGTTCCGCCTATTAGTCTATTAATTAAAGAGTCATAAACTTAATCACGTTTCATTACAGCAAAACCAGGGCTGCGCAAACTGCGCTGTCAAAAAGTTGGGTTATGCAGAGGTGGCAAGGTGGTTAATTTGGGGTTATACTTGCAATCTAATAATGAAATTTAGTTGCACTTCTGCCTTTGATCTCACCTGGAATTAGAACCCGAACTTTTTTTGATTTGCCATTTGTCGGGCTTAATTCCCAAGTCAATTAAATTGAAAGTCGATTGGATAATAAACTAAACAAATTTAGTTTAATAATGTTCCATCAATTGATCGGAATTTTAAAAAAATTCCTGCTTTGAACAATTCATTACCAATCAATTGGTCCGGAGTGCATTGTATACGAACATAATACTATTTAAGTTTATTTTTTTCAACTAGTTCTATAACTAGTTACATTTCACGCTGTTTTAAATGCCTTCACGCACAGCCTGAATAAATATATTCCTATTTATATTTTTTTTGCAACCCATTTTACCAGCTTTTAAGCCTTGGCTCATAAAAAATATGGCATTTTTATGGAACTGACATGACTCTCGCAGTCATTTATTTACATGTCCTTCGCATTTGTTGTTTTTAGCCGTTGTTGTTGCTGCTGTTGTCAACGCTGATGTTCAGTGTTTGTGATGGGCGCATAACAATTAGCCAAGGCTTAGAGGCTGCGGCTTCAACTGCACCCGACTGCACATGTTGTTGTACAACAGATATCAGACACATGTGTTGCCATGTCCAGCTGAATTTGATGGCTGTCGTCGGCTGGGAGCAGAGACAGGTCTGCCTAATAAGCACCAGAGAAGGGCGGCATTAGGTTCCAAGGAGTAAACCAGGCTCTACCTCCGAGTTATAAGACTTTACATGTGTGTTGTGCTATAAGCAGATTGCTGTGTTAGCCTTAATTTATGTAAATTGATAAGGATAAAGGGATTAAATATAGAGCAGTCTAAGCAAACAGAAACTACAAAACATCATCGGTATAGTAGAATAACAGAAATCTACTGGCTTTATTTGAATTTGTGAAAATCACATAGAGGGGCAATATTCAAAAGAAAAGAGCGAATCAGATGAGTAGCGCTTGCAAGCGAGTGTAAGGGAACGCAGACACCTAGAGGAAACGATAAAGACACGGTAGAAGGAGATAGAGAGTTAGAAAGAGAGAGAGAGAGAGATAAAGGGGAAGTAAGAAGGAAGAAAAAGATAGAGAGACAGAGACAAGATAGTAAGAGAAAAGGTTAAAGAAAGAGAGAAAAAGTAAGTGAGCGAAAAAAATGATAGAAAACAACAGAGTGAGAGAAAAAGAGAGTGGAGAAGAGAGAGTGAGAGGCAGAGAGAATTTTAGAAATATACAGTGAAAATGATGGGAAAAGTGTAAAATAAATTCGTAAATAAAAGCATAGATAAATGATAGTGAGAGAGAAGACAAGAATCACAACTAAGAAAGGGAATGGAGAAGGCAAAGAATCAGCTCTCGTTTTAAGAAACATATATTTTTATATATTACATATATGCCCATATTACAACAAAAATAATTGGTGGAAGTCTTGTAAGTATTACTTTATTTCCTGACAATCAAGCGAAGCGCATTTCTCGAAAAAGTAAGCTAAGCTGAACTTTAATTAAAGCTTATAAAGTTGACAAAATATGAACTTAATAATTTCCACAACACAATCTCATTTGACTTTCATATGTAAAAGTTTGCCAACTCAGGATACGTCGAAGATCAACAAAGTGAAATGGTTCGAGGTCCCTTTACTAGAGAAACAAAGCAGTTATGGGTCTCTCAAACAAGCTTAATATCATCAATCAGTGCACAAATTTGCATTTAGCTGCTTGCCTATTTTTAGGACACGCCTACCCACCGGGGGCGTACGTATATGTATGCATATGTAGATATGTGTTGGGAAGTATCCTCGAGCATCTGTTGTTGTCAGCGCATCAACGCGCTTCATCAGCGCGCTGATATGTAAATCTCATAAATCATGCACACCTGTCCCCGATGGACGACAGGATAGGACCAGAAACAGGACGAGCTGCCAGACAGACAGAGGGACGGACAGAGAGCGGGTCAGCCGCATCAACGATATTGTCAACGCAGACGTCCAGTTGATTGGTGTGTGTGTGTGTGTGTGTGTGTGACTGAGTGTGTATGTGATTAAATCTGTGTGAGTATGTTGTGTGTGTGTGTGTGTGTGTTTGGTTGTGGTCAAGCCTTTTGGGCGTGTATTAGTTACGTTGTCTTAGCTTCAAAAAATTAATGCTACGGGCATAAAAAGAGGGGGCACGTAACGTGTTGCAAATTGATTGGCCACGTGTAGCAAATGATATCTGACTAATGGGCAACAAAGTGTGTACACAAAAAAAAAGAAAAAAGTAGTGAAAAGCCGAAGAAGAAGAAGAGAATGTAGTAGTAGGATAATAAAAACCGTTTAAAGCTTAAGTTTGCCTTTAATCAATTAATAGCTTGAGACTTCAAACATGTCAAATCAAGCCTAGAGCTCGCGCCACATGGCTCACGTTTAGTTAGAACAAAAAATATTATTTAATCGGGATTTTTCGAACTTATTCATTTGTTGACTACCAGAAGGTAGGTCAAAGGTCTAATTTTTACCGAAGAAATGTCACTAGAGCTTTGAAGCGATAATAAATTATATTATCCATTTTAAAATCGTTGATTATTTTGATGTCATTTATCGATAGTTTTATCGATAGCAACGACTTCAACTAAGGTAGACCCTTGTAGATATAGTACACAAAGCTCTATTTATAGTAAGACTTTTGTGAATATTTCACATTTTGTTACCAAGCTAATAGTTATGGGAAAACAGTTTTTCTAATACGAATTTAGTTTTGTTTTCCTCGATAACAGAATCGATTGTTTGTCTGACAAGTCTGTTAGTTATCGTTCAAAACAATCGACTATTGTAATACATTGATTAACTCTTTTTATACTCTAATCGCTTGTTTCAAAAGCTCCTGAAATGAAATAATGACACTTTTATCAGGCACTCTGGAGTCCGCTGCAAGCTTTCCGTGCATAAAACTCCACAAATCGAATATTGAGCGCCAAACAAGAACGTCCCATGAATATATTAAACTATTCAATGTCCATAAATGCCAAAGACCAGAATTGCCATAAGACTTCTTCTATTTGGAATAGTCTCTGTGCGGTGCTTAGCAGCTGCTCATAATAATAGCCAGGCTCTCACTAATTGCTTGGCCACAGCACCTGCTGCCTGACTGTCTAGATGGCTCACGTTTTTTTTTTCTTCTAGGTAGCTGTGGCCTAGAGGAGGCTTAACGGAAAAAACCACAAATTTACATAAATATGCCACAAATCATAGCTGTGCACGGCAAGTGTCGCCCCAAAGGCTGAAATGCCAGCGACTGTCTTCATCTCGCTCTAACACTGTCTCCATCTCTTTCACAAGCTGTCTGTGTGTCTGTGTGTGTGAGCGAATGTGAGTGTGTGTATTTGTATCTGTATGTGTGTGGTCAGTGGTTTGTGTGACAAACGAGGCGGCGGCTATTAAAAATGCATGAAAGGCACAAGTTAATTTTTTATCCACACTTTCAGTGCAATTAAAAGTTACCAAAAAAAAACCAACATAATTAAAGAATACTATAAAAAATACTATAAAAAATACCATGCAATATTTATGTGCGCCATATGTCCTAGGCGTATTTATGCAACTGTGCGTATAGATTTTTTATCCTTTTATATCCCTATATGTGTACACACTGGTCAAAAGGTATAACCATTTTATACACCAGCTTACAACACTTTCAGGCAGAGATTCTCCCTTACAGTATGTTGGTATAGTAATGGTTCGGCAATGTTATCATTAGGATATTAAAATTTCCTTAAATAATATTTGTTTTTAGTATTATCTCCATGTGCACACTGGTTTGAGGGTATAACCATTTTTTATACCATTTTACAACACTTCCAAGCAAAGATTCTCCTCGACAGTATGTTGATCTAACTAAAATCTTTCTAGTTTTAATCCCACTTTCATTGAAAACATTCTGCGCGCACTAATTGACCATGGCAAAAGCCTCTAGTATCTTAGGGTATTACATATTCGTCTCACTTGAAACGTTTTTTTTTCAGCTGGCATTTTTTCTTCTGCTGGACGCTTGCTGCATAATAATAAAATTGCTGCCCGTCGGTTTGGGTAGGACACTTAAATTCACAGCCTCCGACGTCATCATTGTTACGGCTGGACGTGCCACAAATCGCACATTCCCTACGCCCCCCTCCCCCTCCACCACCCCCCTAGCACCATAACCTCTGCTGCAATGTTTGTCATTAGCAAATGTTGCCTCTTGTACTTTACTACCAATTGCTGCTGTTGTTGTGGGTGCTTGGAACTTGTTTCGTTTGCCGGACGCAAAATTTGTGACTGCGACAGTTTGTGTATTTCTCCTCCAACCGCTGCCTTGACGCCCCATGTTCCGCACCTTTGTCATACGCATCATTTGCGCATTTTATGTAGGTGCAACATAACATAGAAACAACATGCTGTTGCATGAATGAATGCTGCAACACAACCGCAAACTGCGGCTGGACACCACACAGCTTGCAAACATCATCTCCCAAAGGCTGAGTTGCATTAATGAGCAGCAAATGCTCTAAAATTGAAGGCCGAAAGTTAGTTTGGCATGGGAAAACAAAAAACAAAGCCTTGAAAAAAAGTTGACAAAATATAAATGAAACTTAAATTATGTTGAATTTACGTGAAATATGAAAAACTTCAATCTATAGCATGCTTTTTGGCGCGGGCAGATGAAGGATGTGTACATTGAAAATAAGATCAGATTCTAGTTATGAAATTTGCATTTAATATGTATTAAGACGATTTACAATATGAATTTAAAAATAACGGTATTTATTTTTAGGATTCTTAACTTCCTTCCCTTCCCTTTTTAATACGTTTTACTAGAAACTTTCGCTAATAGTTTTCTCTACAAAAAAACAATTAGAAATTTGTTGTATTTATTAAAAAGCCGCTTCGCAGCGCAGCCAACTTAACATGCTCATGAGCATATTCGGCGTTGCCAGACTGCGCAAATTACATAAGCATTTAATTGTTGAAAAGAATGCAAATTAATTTAGAACTTCATTAAAATGAGACTACAGTAAGAAACACGTGACACATACAAGAACAAAATGACTGACATGAAGACCTAAAGACCCGAACTCTCAACGCGCGACACTTCAATAAACTCACCCTATCCAACACTGGCACTTGCCAGTGCGTACACAAACCCACTTGACATATGCAACACACTTTTATTTTTATTTTATTTACATTTACTGTTGTTGTTGTTGTTGTTTTTTGTAATTGAACATTTCAACAACTCGTTGGGCAAACAAATAAAACTGCGCGCTGCTCTTCAACGTGTGAGACATGTGGCAAAGAGCATTCAATGTGACAGCAGCTAGCAAAAATTGTACAGCTGACATATATATCGCCTTTTAATTAAACTGTATTTATTTTTTCTGCTGTAATTTTAATTTGACATTTTTATTTTCATTTCTTCCACAGGCAAGCTAGTGCCATAATGAGTATGTAAATTACTGCAAAGTTATGTCCTCAATTTGGACTGAAGTCTGTTGCTCGATTCGGCTCTTTGGCAACTGTTTTATGTGCGCATAAAGTTTCCAGCCACATGAGTCTCGCGTGCGACACTCATTAGAAACAGGAAAACTTTGGGATATTGCCACATAGATTTACGAAATAACTGGCAAACGGAATTGTGCTGCATATCGCGTAGGCGCAGCTGTTGGGCATTCTGAAGCACTTGCCCAAAAATTAAAACTCCACAAGTTGGAATTTTTTTCGTTTCGCTTTTCCTACTACAATAAGCTTAAAATTTATATAAAAATAAAGTGTGGGATTATATTTTTTGTCGCAGTGCATACCAAGGCACATAATATACTCTAACGTAGATTTCTTGCATTCACTAGGATCAATGTTTCAGCGCAGTATTTGAATCTCGCAAGAGTATCATACGATAGTCCTGGTGGCCCATCAATTAGTACATGTTAAACTTATATTCGTTTCATGTATATTTAAGTAATTTTTAAATATTTTTATATATATCTAAATAAGCAACTATATTCTGGAACGTAGACGTCTTTCATTCACTAGCTTTGAGTATTTAGAACTCATTAGATTATCGATTGCTATCGATGGTCCATCAATGAGAAGATGTTAATATTATATACCTATTAAACATATTTAACTAGTTGTTTAATATATTTAGAATTAGATTATTGGCCTTAGGCAGTATCAGAAGTTAGATTTCATTGCTTCAATTGAAACTAGTCGGTAATACCCGACTAGAGGATACCCAGAACCTTCTTCTACCAACGCCAAATGCAATAGGCACTAGGAGGAAGTGGAGGAATGGGGGCGACAATAACTTACATAGGAAATAATAAATGCTTGATCTGAAAATAAAATTCTATAAGCTACATGTCAAATCTTGTGACTCTAGCTCCTGAAACCTAAGAAATTTGCTTAACAAACAGAATTAAGATATCGATTTATATCGATTGTTGGGAAAGGTTTCGATTATTGGAAACAAACATATAATGCGCGGGGCCTAAGACGACCTATGTTCATTTTCAAGTCTAGCTCTTAAAGTTTCTGAGATCCTTAAGCTCCTCACATACGGATGGACAAACAGACGGATATATCTAGATGGACTCGGTTATTGATGCTGAGTAAGGATACACCAAAGTGTTCGGAGATGCTTCCTCCTGCCTCTTGCATATATCCATATAAGATGCTAATAAAATACAAATACCCAAAGTTAGAGTATACAAAGGCTACGTTAAGCAACAGCATTTGTTGGCATTATTTGTCGTTTGCTTATCAACGCACTTCCGCATCATTAAATAATTTTATCATTTACATTATTTTCACTTTCTAAGCACACGCCACAGTGGCTCACAAAACTGTTCGCACGCTCGGTCCGAAGCGCAACGCAATGGGATTGTGCGGAGAGGGGTGTGGCTGGAGGGTTGCGGCTTTCCAAGTGTTCGTTGGGCACAACTGATTTTGACTCGGCTAATTTGTAATTTATGCAGCTTTTTTGTGGTGTCACAAAAAAGAAAAACTGGATAAGCATAAAGGAAAATCATATTTTAATTAACTGCCGAAAACTTATGAAGAAAGTTCCTTAGAAATAACTAAAGCAAAGTTTCTCTAGCTTAAATTTAATACTTAAGCATAAATTGGAGCGGCGCAGAGAGAGAGAGAGAGAGAGAGAGAGAGAGAGAGAGAGAGAGAGAGAGAGAGAGAGAGAGAAAGAGAGAGTTCTGCTGCAAGATATAACAAAAGTGACAGTAAAATATGCAAATCAAGGGAATACAGAAATAAATGGAATTAGAGAGTTGTGTTAAGAGAAAAGTGGAGAAATTGGACTTCTAAAAAAAGGCATTTCCTTAACACAAAACGAGCATCTTAAGTCGAGCATCTTTAAATACCTGATGTCGTTCGATATGAAGGCGAATTCCTCGTGTATCACGTCCAGATATAGAAGCGTGTGTTGCCTAGGATGAAAATGTCAGACATTTAGATGCAGGCCACATTTTTATTTCAATGAGTATTTTTTCGCGCTGTATAATAAATTAAGAGCAGAAGAAAAAACAACAGAAAATCATTTTCCTGCTCACTTCCAAGTGCATTTCAAAGCCATTAAAGTTCTTCAGCCTGCCACTTGATAAAAAAATAAAAAATGAAAAAGCAAAAGAGCGACAAAAAAATTAAAATGAAATGTAAATGCCAAAAGACATGAGAAAGCATGGCAAGCAACAAACGATAATGAGGACACATAGCAACAAAAACTAAGCTGAGAGTACCCGACTAGCAAATACCCTGTTGTCGCGCCTAAGCTTAGGCACAATTTATAATTGGAAAGCAATGTGCTGACTATTTGCCTTCTAATGTAATGCAAAAAGTAACGTGTACAGTCCGTCGTGAGTGTTTCGATTAATAGATTCACACATTGCTTACATTTATACACCTAATGCAGTGCAAAAATAACGTATATAGATTTTGACTGGATAGCCCGTATTTCGTTCGAAATAGAGGTGGTCTTTCAGGAACTGCTGAAGTTTGCACTGCTTATTTCATGCGAAAGGAACGTGTATAGTTTATTATACAACTATTAATGAGTTCAGGAAACTATACGACAAATATTCCACAAATTTGCAGTTAAGAAATAACTCAAAGCATAGTGTTAAGTAATCTGAAGTGAATCGAAAATATATAAATACCTTTAAGTCAATCATCATGAAAACTTTGGTTACAAGAAAAACCTACAGAATATATTTGAATGTCAAAATAGTATCTGATTGAAAATAATAAAATATCTTTATCTGTTTCTTATCTTTATCTGATTCTTGTAGAGGATATTAAAACTTTGTCATGAAATGTGTTCCGCATAGAATAAGGGATCAAAGACCCCATATGGTATATATATTCTAGAGCAGCATCCATCGCCATGTTGATCAAGTCTGTCTATTTCTATGCGAATTAGTCTCCGAGTTAACCGAGCTATTGTTTGAACCTTAGCACAGTTCCTTCTTTCCGTCTATATCATAAAGTTGTCATAGGAAGGATCAGTCGTAGATTCTTATCTGGACAACTTCTGAACAATTTCTTTCTTTATCATATATGCCATTGGAATGAACTTGTATCGAAAATTAATCTATTTTCAATATAGTTTAATCAAAGCCCGTTGGCTTTGTGTTCTGATTTGTTGTCTTTTTAATCACGTTTCAATTATTTCTGTGGAAAGTCATTTTTGCTCAAGAGTTTTTAATTTCGCTCCCATTTTCTTTGTGGTATATATAAACTGAAACAAATGAACACGAAAAGACTCTCAGTTCGTGGTTTTACTTTGAATAGAATTAGATGCTCAAATATAGCTTGCTCCAAACGAAGCCTCAATTCGAATACTCTATCATACCTCATTTTAAAGCAATTTAAATGTGTACAGGGTATTGCAGCAACAACAGCAACACTTGCAGCTAGGATGATAATGTTGCTGGCTGCTGATGACAACAGGCAACAGCAGCATCAGCGCCAGCAGTGAATGTGGCAGTTGCAGCAACAGCAAACAGCAACAACAAATGACGGAAATCAGCCAGTGAATGCAGCCCCAAACCAAGCCCCCCAACCCCTTCTTCCAGTCCACTCAGTCAACCCTTTTTTTTCACGTTAAGTCCTTGACTACAGGCAGCTCTAAGCGCCGTCGCTGCTCATTTTCGCAACTAAATCAGACAGCCACCCTCCCCCCACCAAGCACGCCCTCGCCCCCCTTTTCGACCACTGTTGCCAACATTTTGACATTTTTATGTTTTTTATTTCTGATGCAACTGCATAATTTGTGGGCTCAAAAGGCAGCAAAAATATGCAGGCTGCATTTGGACACTAAATGTTAGCCCTTTTTTTGCAGTTACACATATTTTAAGTATGCCCAAATTGAAATGTTTAAAGCGCTGCCAACAACTACGCAAGTGAGAAGAGGGAGAGAAAATAACACTCAAGTAAATTGTTTTGCTGGCCTTTTTTCTATCGGGCCACACGCACGATTTAATAGCAATTCGGGCAACAGTCCGTGGCTCAGTCAAGTGAAATGTCAGCCACTCAAAAAATGTACGGCATGGCATGACAAATCTACCTAACAACAAAAACAACAACAACAACAACAACAACAATAACAGCACAACACAGTCGGAAGAACAATGCGAACTTAGTTTATTTGAGATTTAACGATTCGGAAACAAACACACAGACGACAAATTATTTGGCCATCAAGCGCAGAAGTTCTACGTCAGACGGTTGAGCGGGTGAGGCGGAGTGTGGTTTATAGTTTGTTGAAAAATTATTAATTTTCGCAAAAGTCAACAGCACACAACCACACATACACACACACACACAGCTACACCCACTGCGAAAAGCTGACATGTTTATGCACATGAGTAAACAGCCAACGAAAATTGCATAGCATACTTTTCAGCGTGTTGGCCAAAAGCAAAAACCATCACAAAATTTATGAGTAATTGTCGGCAACGCGTCTAAAAGAAAACAACAAATAGTTAAACACATGTAAATGGATGGATTAAATGCCAAAGCTAAGTGATTGCAGCACGAACAAATATCGGGTCTTTCATATGCACTTTTATACATAAAAGCTAGACTTGGCAGAAAACCTTTGTTCAACACCCTCCGCAGCTTTTTTTCAAACATGTTATTCAGATACTAAGTTTCACTTGGTGACTGTCCATGGGGTATTTGTATATATACTAGTTGCTTTTTGTTTTTTGTTAGATTTGAATTCTTAAAATAATGGACAATCAACTTTCCACCCATTTTCCGCTCTTACTATCTTGTATAACACGACTTGAATTATATTTTACATATATGTTTGAAAACGAGTTTCAAGTCGATGGAATTAATAAGTAAAAGTTGAAATCAACATCGCTTTTCCATGAGAACCTGAAAAATAAATTTCCGTTCAGAATTTTTCATCCAAGACCGACGGATTTCGCGAAACGCGTGAATCGCGTAACAAACGAGTTATCACAAAGATTTTTTGAGTGCGCGCGAATGGTATTAAACAAAAGTAGCTTAAAACCTTTCCACGATTTTTCCACACTTAATGGCGGATTTTTACCTAAAAAAGCCCTCTTGAAAACCAATAAACATCGAAAAACCGTTAAGACAACTCAAATTTGATAAGCAGGCTCTCGTAGAGCATACGCAAATCATGACTATTATAATTTATTAATACGGGGATGATATTCTTCCCTTACAATAATAATAAACACTAAAGAAGAAAAATCAAAAACTCATTCAAAGGCCTAAAATCTCATTAACATTAGTCGACAAGCAAAGGGACATGCGAGAAGGAAACGATATTATAAAGATTATCAATGTGAACCAATTAACTTGAAGTTCTGTTCTTTTACCGAAACATGCTTACATCAGAGTCTACCTCTAATGTTCCAGGAGCTGTGTGTACTCGTTGAGTAGTTGCTCCTCCTGTTCCAGTGGCAAATCCAAGTAGTCCTGATCAACATCAGGTATATCCTCATTGAAACGCTTGTAAGCTCTAAATGTTTCTATTTCGGTCTTGGCCTTGTTCAGCACCGATTTGACCAGAGCTGCTTTGCTGGGCGTTCCAACAGACAGCTGTTCCGATGAGGAGTTAGGAAGGACTGTTGAGGCGGGCGAGTTGGAAGAGGAAGGGATGGAGGTGGAGGTGGAGGCGGCACCATCAGCTGCGGCTGATGCATCATTATCCACCGCAGACATGCGTTCAACCACGCTGTTTAATTCCTCCTCAGTGGCCAAGCTCTTGAGCAGAAAATCGATGGCGCGATCCAGATTGTTGCATGTGATTTCTAGAGCGGCACGTGCAGCGGGCAACTTGAAGCCCAGTCCACGTAGAGTGCGAAGCATTTGCTCATCAGCTGCCTGAGAATCGGGCAGACCTTGATGCAGCTCACTCGAATGATATTGCAGCAGTTCCAGACTTCGCGCCAAATCGTTGTCGGTGCGACGCAGTGCCTCGACGACAAGTTGCCGCTCATAGCCCAGGTCCATGAGGCGACACACGCTGCGCGGATGAACCCAATCGCGTCCATCGTTGTCCAACTGCATTTGCGCCAGGCGACGACTCAGCTGACGCTCCGAATCCGAGTTGGCACGCGCCGCTTGCAGAAGCTGGCGACGCTGTTGGATGAACTGCACCGCCTGCTCCACATTGCCATTGCTGGACCGCAGGGCCACGCGGGCAGTGGAAGCATCAAAGCCCATTTCCACCAGCAGCTCCAGCTGTTCGCTGTTCACTTTCAGCTCAGCCAAGATTGTGCCCGCGGCCTCTAGACGCGCTCGTGCCTCAACCCGTTGATTCCGATGAAACAATATGACGCCCTGGAGCAGCTGCAGACGCATGATAAGTGCTCTCTCTGGACAACTGGAGCCCTTCAGGGCATAGAGGCGACTAAAGTTTTCGCCGTAGCTGCGCTGCAGGATGCGCTCGCAGACATCGAGACGACGCTGTGCATCCGGCAGCTGGGTTATGTTCTTTAGGCACAAATAGCACCAGACAATGTCCAAATTGAGCAGCGCATAGTTGTCTACACAATCCAGAAACTTGGAATCGCAACTGTTGAACTTTTCATCCGCCTCCAGGAAAAGCAACAGCGCCTCATCGTAGTGTCCACGCCGCATGGCCGCGCGTGCCTTCTCGCCCAAACTCATGCCCATGAGCAAAGCACGATTCTCGTGCGGCGGCAGAAACATGACATTGCCATCCTGATCCTCCAGATCCACAAAGCGATAATCCGAATCGACAACCACTTCCACATCTCGCCGTATCTGGCGCATGCGCTCGTATAGAGCCTCACCCCGCGCATCCGGCTGACCCACAATCACCAACAGCTGCTGATTGTTCTTTAGGCCCTGCGACTGCAGGGTCGCCTGTGGCATCACCATGCGTCCAGCCGAGATGCACTTCACATGATCGGGCTCGCTTAGCTGCAATTCGTCGGCGATTTTACGCTGCAAATTAGCGCCCAGCTCGCCCGGGGCGCACTTCACCTCCAGCGTGTGCGTCGTGCCGCCCTGGTTGTTCACGCAACGCACATGGAATGTGGACAAGCCCGTATCATCGAACTCCCGCCGTGCGGCCAGTTTGCGTAGCGAATGCTCCTGCAGCTCCAGCAGCGAGTTTTTGCAGCTCACAACGCTAATGTGCAGCTCACGACTCAGCTCCTGAGCGAGCAGCTCCACAGCTGAATTGCTGCTGCCCAAATTCTCCACATAATATGGAGATTCCCACAATTTGACACCACGTTCCTGTAGGCGTATGCGCAACTGTACCAGATTATTCTCCCTGTCGGACATTTTCTTTCCGCTCGTTAGTTATTCAATTTTTGAGCAGTGCAGTTAATCAAGTGTTGTTTTGTATACGATCTATCAAGTATGACTGGCATTCTGATTCAGGAATACTACGTTGAAGGATACAAATACAACAAGTAAGAGGCTCTAGTCAGCCGTGGCCATTAAAGAACAAAGCTCGGGTGTCAAAGCCATTCAAGCAGGTGCCCCACAAGGCAGCGTCCTCGGCCCGGCACGGTTGACCTCCACACCCACACACGGACAATGTAGTGCATCCTTCAGACTAGCGAGATTGCTGGTGGCAATGTGTGCGGATGACACCGCCTTCCTGGCTTCGCACGAATCCTAGCAAGCTGCAACAAATGCTGTGCTGGACTACCTGCTGCTGGTCAAAACTGGGACAGCTGGATATGGAATGACGCCATAAACTGTGCCAAGTCCGCTTGCGTCACTTTCACAGTTGCCTGGGGATACGGTTCGATGGAGGAACCATTGAGCCACACCAGCTCATTCTGCTAATCCTTAAAAAGGCTCCAAAAGCCCAACTAGCTACTAAAGCCTCAAAGCAAGCTGCATGTTTCCACGAAGGCACTGCCAATTAAAGCGAGGTTAACGCACATCTGGACATATGCTATCCAAGGTTGGGTCGCATGCGAGTGTTCCAAGCCAAGGCAGCACGCAAGGTTGCCGGCCTGTCATGGTACGTGACAACCGACGCGATTCCCGTCTAACAAAAGTAGGAGATAAGTTAAACTTCTTCAGCTGCCGATATGCCGTCAAGCTGCTGCTGCAGCCGAATGCGGACGCCTCGGAAGGCTACACCCCGACGACCTTCCTACGAGGCGTATTGTTTGAATATCTCCTTCCCCTTCATTTAAAATAACTTCAATGTACATAACTTACATTCTTCCCTTATTTATTCGCTTGGTAGAGATCAGAAGGCACTGATCGATTCCAGCGCAAAATAAAACATATTAGAAAGAAAAGACAGAGTTAAGGATAGAAAACCAAAAGGACTTGCATAGCTAATAAAACCTCAAAGCTCACGACTTACGATAAGTAATGAAGAAAATGCCAAGAGCAGAGTTTCTAGCCCCCTAAACCGAATCAAAATAATTTGATTATTTATTGCGGTAAAAAATGGGTCCATTTAAAGCAGAAGGAAAAAACTCAAAGTGCTGCGCTCGGCATTCAACATGTTGTAACGAATTACCAAGCAACAAATCTCTAATTTTGTTGGCCTTGTGCGGTGCCAATTATCGCCACGAAAAACGAAGGAAAAGCATTGGAAAATGGTCGACTTAACGAGCCCAAAGACGCGACGACAAATTAAAAGCGATAAACCACAGACAAAAGTCGCCTCACAGAATACAATCAACTGAAATAAGCAAGTCCAGGCCCAAGGGGAGAGTGGGGGAAAATGTCATTGTCAGCTTAACGCAGGCGACTTTGTTTGGCCCTACTGTCTGTGTGTAATGTGTGTGCGTGTGTGTGTGTGTGTGTGTTTATATGTGTGCGAGTGTGTGGAACAATGTGGGTAATAAATGTTATGTGCGGTTAAGGGTTAATAACTGCAACAAAGGCGCCACAAAAAGTAAGAAGTAAAACCCGACAAGGCCAAGACATTTTATAGATACTACGATACATACACTCGAAGAAAAAGTCTAGCGCAAACTCTTTCAATGTACAAAAACTCCGTAGCTCGCTGCAAATTTCTTGTTAAAAGAGCTTTATTTTTCGTCACGAAATTCCTAATGATCCAGAATATTCAGATTCCGTACCTAATTTAAGATATTCAGAGATATTTTATAACATTCCTTAGTTTTAAAACCCCTCGACCATCATATTTGAATTTCAAACTAGGGTTTTTCTCTGAGTGTACCCGAAACCCCGTCCAACAGCTGTCGCCAAAGTGTGGCTGCTAATGAAAAGTGCCGCGGCTTATTGTGTATAGCCAAAAAGAAGAAAAAAAATGAGGGTCTGTTCGGAATAAGTTTACGCCTTGGGCCCAAGTTGTCCTGTTTGTTCTTCCTTGCCTGCTCCTGTTCTGCTCTGTGGTGTGAATAAATGGATGAATCTCTAACACAGTTGCTATCCATGATGAAGTAGCCGGCATGCTTGATGCGGGGGCTAAGGACTTGCGCCCTGTTCTTTTTGGTGGACATAAGTGTGTGCGTGTGTGGGGTGTGTGTCTGTGTGTGTGTGTGTGTGTGTGTGTGTGGATAGTTTGTTGTTTGGCAAGTGCCGTGCTGTGTGTAGCTGTTTAATTGTTTGTTTGCTGCTGCTGTGCATTTCCACTTGACATTGTATATTGAAAGCGAAGAGATCCTTCAGTTTTCTACTTAATTAAATTAATATTTCAGCATAATAAAAACTGTTCTCTAATACAAAAACTCCACAATTTCGACAAGGCTAATATTCTAGGCAAAGAGTTGATGAACTGTTGAATAATAACTATGTATGTGTGTTTATATGTATGTTTATATATTATATATGTGTATGTATGTATGTATGTATGCACTTCTATTTCTCTGTTCTATTTTATTAAATACAGAAATGGTTGACTTGCCGCTACCATGAAACTTATTTTTACATATCGCCTTACTATGCGATTCTCATGGATTCAAGAAAGCGTCAGAGGTTTTCATGCTTTACATAGATACGGGCTAATGTGTTTGTATGCAACTTTCTATATTTTAACAGCAGACCAAGCTTGTTTATCGGTGGAAAGAAAGGAATTTTGAAATATGACCTTACTATGCGATTCTCACGAACTCGAGAGTGAATTACAGGTTATTATGCCGTAATCATAAGAACTATAACTATAAGAACTATAAGTTTCAACCCAGCTTATACTCTCACTCTAATTTACTCTACTTCACCTTATTCATTCACTATTTTGCTCCGCTTTCTTGGTATACAACCGTCACTCAATGCCAATAATGATACTGAGTATTAACTTCTACTCAATTGCAACTATTTCCGTTTTTAGCACCTCCTTAATCGTTCTGATCTGGACTGTGCCCACAGAAACGCATCTGTTATCATTATCCTTGGATTCTGCCGCCAACCCCAGTCGTTGGCCTGTGCACTGCACAAGTTAAATGCCGACTAAGTGTTACTGACAGCCACGCTGCATCCGAGGCGGCTGCTCGGGGAACGACGGCCCACTCCCTTCCGGAGGAACTCACACTGACTCGACTCCAGTCGACTCGACTTGACTTGTCAACGCGAGTATCCTTGTTGTTAGCCTGTAAATAAAATCAGTGCCTTGTAGCGCCAAAGTTGGCAAAGTTTTCATGCACTAAATGACTTGTCGTCCTCGGCAGTTCGTATTAAACTAAAGTGAACAAGATCCTGCCCGCCGCACACATCCTTCAACGAGCGACACAAAGTTGACAACCGACAAGTCAGATTCTAGTACATTAAATTAATGAAATGATTTGCTGGTGCTATTTCCCCTCCTTCACATGCTGCCATGCAGGTTATGTGCTCTGCAGGTTTCGTTCGAAACTTAAAATGTGACAACGTTTTCAAGACCATAAATATGCGCAAATCATCGAAATCAACAACAACGACAACAATTCGCATAACAATAGCCACAGACATCAGGATGATGCGACCAATTGCGGGTCATTAATCTTTCAAAACAAATGCGGTTCAATGTTTTTGACAGCGGGGTAGAAAATATAAAGTAAAAAAATGGTAAAAGGCAACCAAATACCCTTCAAGCAAGACATAGTCGGTTTCCAATTTATAATTTTATGTACTTTTCGAATCTGAATGAATCATGATCACGAACTTATCCATTTTAGCCAATTGTATATAGAGATATATAATCTATATTGCATAGATTCCTTATGCTCTTTATACAAAAGGAATTCTTAAAAGCACGTGAAATTGGTTTGTCAACTCGTGCCTAATCGGGAGTTTAGGGAAATTTACTTTCACAGAATCTTGTGAAAAGTTTAAGTGGAAACGGAGCCGTTTGTACAGATAAATTTTTAAATAAAATATAGATAATAGGCAATAAAATATGTACACATGTTCAATTTCGTTTCACATTCAGTTTCCCCTTCACTTTATTATTATGAGAGATAAAGAAATATTCTCACAGAACAAAACAAAAGCAATCTAAACAGAAACAAATGAATTCAATTCACAATATCTTACCGAAATTTTGCTTCTTTATACATTAAAAAAGTGTAATTTAGCCAAAAGGTGTATGTAATACATTTAGACATTTGATCCTTTAATTTTTTAGATTTAATCGAAATTTCTATTTAATATTCCCCTTTTGCCAAGCCACTTCCCATAGTAAGTATGCCCTTTGATTTGCAGTGTAGTCAAATTGCTGACAATGGAACGAGCCATGTGATAAAAAAAAGAGCATTCACTTCTCTCACAGTCACAGATAGGGCCGAGCCTCGACTAGAGCATGTGGACGAGGGTGGCGAGGGGTATTGGGGGCAGCTACTGTCATTTACAAGCCCAGTGAACGCGTCTGGCTTTGATGGCCATGCAGCGACGACATATTACTTCCTTATTTGTGGGCCGTACAAACGACCTTTGGCTGGGACAGTGGGAGACAGCCAAGCCACCCCTAAATATACACTCACACACACACACGCACCGTGCAAACGTCACGCAGCCAAAAAGTGAAACATTCAGCGCGGCAATTTCCACTCAAAATTATGCATTTAACAACGAAGTGTGCCTTAGTTGCGTGTTGTTGTTGTTGATGTGTGTGTTGTTGTCGTTGTTGTTGATGTGTGTGTCGTTGTGTTGTATGTGCCTGGCAAACATACGCGTTAAAACAATGACTGGACGCGAACAGTTTGCGCTGACAGCGAGCCAAACATCCGCCAGATAAAAATGCTCCACACTTCACAATTTGATTGAATCAACGGCGCGTGGATTCGTGGATTCAATGGCGGTTGCGGGGAATGGTGCTGGTGCCCGCGCTGTGGACGCTTTGTCATTGTGCGTGGGTCTCGTTTGGACAAGGAAGGTTGCCCAAATGGCATTAGTACGACGCGACGCGACAGGACAGCACAGGACGGGGAGGATCTGCTGCTGGGATGATAATGATAAGCGTATAAAACCATTAAGTGATTCCACTTAAATGAGCACGTTAGGATAAATGTGACTCGTCTTCTTTTTTTCGGTTTTTTTTTTGTCTTTCCTTTTTTGGTATCAACATTTTCGTTGTCTGCTTTTAGGCGTTGCCGATTTAAAAGGTGCGCGAATCGAGGCAGATTCATGAAATGGCAAAGACAATGGACACAATTTGTGCAAAAAACGTTGCAAATGGAACTCTAAGAGAAAGTGAGAAGAAAATAATACTAATTTCTAGCTTATAAATCAATAAAAGGCTACAAGGCTCGATTGAAATTTGTGCTTTCTGACAAGCACTTTTGCTTAGAGCTAAAGTTGTTTAAATTTGGTTCTTTAACTAGTTGTTAAAGGGCAACCCCAATAGTCTGGCAACGCTTTTTAATCATTTTGTCGACTATAAGCCCGTTTGCAACACTGGCAAACTTTTATAGAATCGATATCAGCTGCCTGCTAGATATTAACAGGCCAATCAAGCAACAATAGACCAGCCTAATATGTTCTTACAGCGGCTGTCAACTTTGACAGTAACATGAGACAGGCGTAATACAAAACCAACTGCTTGCTAAATGTGAACAGGCATCAGATCGTTACACATTTGACAGACAATTTTGACATCAATGGCTAAAACAACAGATTACCTTCTGGTTAAATTTTCAACTGCTCGTACACTTTAATAGTAAACGTGTATTTAAGACACTTACTTATTTGGCCCACTGTCAGTGCAACTAATTGAATATCACTGAGCTACAAAAAGCACAAGGGAAAGTATAACGAGACCACAAAAAAAAAAAAGAAAACGAAAAAAACAACAGAATTTCCTTCACTTTCGACAAACATAAAGTCGGCTAAGGGCCCCAGCTAAGAGCTGGAGCAGGATAAGCTTAAATCCTTGTAGCCAACTCGGGGCGTGCACGACAAGCAGTAGCAAAGGACGCAGCAAGAGGAGCTGCCGCTAACTGTCCCTGAGCGTTGGGCGTTCCACGTTAAATGGCCAACAAGGTGACAATGCAGATATAATGCGATATGCGGCAGACAAAACGGCAAACGTGCCCGGCTCTCATTGACGATGACGATGACGACGATTGTCGATTCGCAATTGATAATGCTTAATGTGAGCTGTCGCAGTCAGCTTCAATCACTGATGAATGATGAGAGGGGCCAGAAGAAAAAACATGAAACAAAAACAAAATTAACGTGAAAGTAGGAATATCTTCGGCACGCTGAACATTTAATACCCTTGCACAATAGTGAAGCTCGTAAATGCTGAGGGCTGAGAAAATAACTCATTTTTCCACCGATTCTTCCCGCAGTGATATATGATACTGCGATATTGATAAGATATGACTCATATGTAAGCAAGCAGCAAAGTTTTATAAATAAATGCCGACATGATTTCAGGCAGTTCCGACATACGTAATGCCTATGCCCCGATTTCACAGCTAATATAACTCGGCTATTGACCCTGATCTAGAATATATATACTTTATGAGTACGAAGATGCCGCCTTCTATGCGTTACACATTATATGATAAAGTTATAATACCCTTCTAAAAGTGTATAAAAAGGTGGCATCCGGCTTATCTCTGAACTTTACGCTCAATATAGCACGCAGCTGGCTGGCAATGTTAAATGATGTCGACGGGGCGCACATAGTTAATGACCAAATTTTAATATCTGAAAGATGGCGGCTTAAAGCGCATCATTTTTGGATCAAAGATTGACAACAAAAAAAAAGTCAAGAATAAACAACGAAAAATAATTGAATAGAATTAAACCAATATTTATGGGAGTTTATATAAATGGATCTGCGAGCTAAAGCCAATTCTCTATCTTATAGCTAGGGAATACCATAAACCCTCTTATTCCAACAGCAAATGCAGTTCCCTTGGCAGACACAACAATTATTACTTCTTGATGAAAAAAAAGGAATTAAAATAGCAGCACAGAAAACGATACAATCGCAATTGAAAATTGCTCAAAAAACAGGATTGCGATATTGATATTAATCGATTGCTTGGAAACGGAGTAAGTTATCGATTATCGGAAACAAACTCGATCTGCGCACGGACTAGTCTCTAGCTCTTATAGGTTCTAAGATCCTTGCGTTCATACATACGGACGGACGGACGAACAGACAGACGGACATGGCTAGATCGACTCGTCTATTGATGCTGATCAAGAATATATATACTTTATAGAATGATGCTTCCTTCTGCCTGTTACATACATCTACACAGCTACATTATACTCTTTTACTCATTTTCAACGGGTTCAGGGTATAAAAAGTACAAATTTAGCTGTTTGTAATGTTAAGGGCTTCTCTTGATGGACTTGTCATTTAAATTTTAGACACATCACAAAATGTTGTCAAAAGATTTGGATTGATTTAATATAGAAATCTAGATTTTGTCTCTTACCATATTAAAAACTACTAAAGAACAACGTGCAAGTAGCGTGTAGCATAAAAGCCATGTTAAAGTTAATGGAAAAGTAGTTCAAGAAATAGTTTGCAAACATGAATCAGAGCTTGCGCCTTGAAAAGAAAAACTGGTGTCATAAGAGGAAGCTGTAAGTTTCGCAGCGGCGACACCCGCATCCTTGGCGCAAGTTTTGCGCTGTGGACATTTGTTAATTGTCAGCCGGAGGTTTGTCGGTTAGCAAACATGCAGTTGGCCAAAAGCCAACGCGGCCAACACGACAAATCGGTGAAACGCTAGAAAACGCGAAATGCTAGCAATTTAATTAGCTTTCTGGTACGTAATTTGCGCTGGCACTTAAAGTACTTGCGACTGTCGCCTTTTTGGCCCGCCACTTGACTTGTTTTTACCTTTTGCATGTTATTGCTATTGCTAATTACGCAAATGTTCTTAACTTTAAAATTGCGACGCCATTTTACGCGCCCTGCGTGTGAAATTTACAGCAACAGACAACAACACCCCATTTCTCTCCAGGCGACGCCCACCAGCTGCACACTTTGTTTTGTCTGTTTAACTTTTGTGTTCATAGCTCGCTGACTTTTGCTGATTGTGCAACAGCGGAAAGAATCCTGGCAACTGCAAGCACTGAACATGCAACTACCACCCACTCCCTGCCACCTGCCCCTCTCTAGCCTACCCCTTTAACCTTTGTGACATGCACTTGCAATTTATTATTATTATTCTTTTTTGTATATATATATATTTGTTAGTTCTGAAAATTAAAATCCTTACTTGGCGCAAGGTTATGTCAAATTTGATGTTTTTGATGTGCAACAGTGCGTATTCGTGTTTACCAAGTGTTTATCTGCAATGAGTTTGCGTTTTCATAAGTCTAATGAAGTTTCTGAAAAACATTGTGCGCACATTTAATTAAAATGTACATTAATGCAACAATCCATTGGCTGAGAACTAAATATTCCCAAAGACTTTCTACAGGTTTTCTCAAGCGTTTTACACATAGAACTAAGAACTAAAAACTGAAATAATAAACATTTTTTAGCTGAACAAATCTCCATTTAAATTATTGAAGTTCAACTTTCCAAAGCAAATTCATTAGGCAAAACGTTTAAGAATAAGCCACAAAGGAGAAACACAAAAAAAGGATCTCCATCGAGGGAATAGTTTTAGGTTAATTCTATTTTTGAAGAGTTACGATTAAAGGAATCTATATACTTACTGTATTATCTGTATATTAGGTAGAACTCTATAACTAAGTATAGTTTCTATTCCAAGTTTTAATCAAAGAGCCGTTCCATAACTGTAATAGATGTCGCATATCCCCAAGACAGCTTCCGTAAAATTTTCCTAGTCCTTTTCGATATTTGAAATTTGTAAATGCCAAGCAGATTTTTGGCTCCCAAATGCATTTTATAGTAAGAACACAAAACAAGAAGCTCAGACATGGCCTTAGATTTACTCACAGACACACACCTGAGACACACACACACACTGGCACACACCTGAGCACACACGTACACCTTTGGCAGCTGCTGTCAGTCAATTTCCATTAAGTCAACACCTTATTGAATTTTATTGTAAATTGAAAAAAGAAACTGCAAACTGCAAAATTGCTAAGTAAAGACACATCAGAAAATTGTTGAAAAAAAATTGAACGGATCCAACTGTGGCTAGTACATTTATATATAGCATAAGAACGTGTAATAGAGAGAGGGAGGGAGGGAGGGAGGTAGGGAGAGTGTGTTAATAATATGCTGTTCATTTAAGCAATTAATTTGCATAACTGGCCAACAATTGTGTAATTTGTATTTGTCACATAAATTATCACGCAATGAAAATAGTTTTCAAATTTGCAGACAGCGCGAGCAGCACAGGGTGTTCAGGGGTGAACCATACGCAACTATCGATAAATTATAAAGCCGTTGACAACGCCCCCTATTTCCATCACTAAAAACCCAGACAAACCAAACAGGAAACGGCCACTGACTAATTTTTCGCCCCTCCCCCAACATTTTAGGTGCTTCGGCAGAACCGCAAATTTTATGCACGTTATAAATCACGACAACGACGACGACGACTGCGAAAATGTTCACATTAATTGTTGCAACGTCATTTTCGGGCCTATTGTGCCGTGTAGTAGTTTGTCGGTTGGGGTCGCACTCTGCAAGGCTAATAAAAGGCGTTCGCTCTTTATATGTATGTATGTGGCTCTAGACGCCTTTGTGTCACGTGGCAATTTCGCAAAAGGAATTTCAACAATGTAGACGTTTTTACAACAGTTTGGGGCCAGCGGCAACTGGCAGCAGCAGCAGCAGCCGTTGCGCAAAAAAAAAAGAACTCTTAACTATTTTGCATTTCCTTTTTTTGTTTGGCGCATAGGCAAATGTGTTTGCTGGAGGAGGGTGATGGCAATGAAACATGACTGTTTAGTGCCTGGATTTGGGATTTGTCAAAGGCGCGCATACAATGCCGTGCAAAGTCCGTCGCGGCTGGGTAATTTTCATAATTTTACATTTGAGAACCAGCAGCATGGGCAGCGTCTGTCTGTGCTTAAGCGAAATTCCATGCCAACTTTCAATAGATGCAACATAAAAAAAACGTTATATCTTAGCCCATCACTAATTGCGCATCGCTTGCACATCGCTAACGTCCAATAAAAAAAAAAAACTTTAATTTTGATTTGCTTTCTACGCATTATTTGCACGCTACGTACACACACCCATACAGACAAATGTAAATACAGCATATACGTATGTATATGCATTGGTGTTTGAGTGCGTGGGGTAGAAGGTTCACATAAAATGCAGGCAAAAACACTCGAAACGTGAAAGTTATGCACAAGGACAAGAACAGCAAAAGGGCGTCGTTAATATTTCAAAAACAGAGAAACAGCCAAACAAAACGGAACAGAAATGCTCAAAATATACTACCACACATGCACGCATAACAAGAACGTGCCGGCAAATTTCAATAACAGCAACAACAAAAACAAAAACACAACAACATTTTAGACAATTGCACGTGTCCATTCATGTCTTGTGCAACGTGAAAATATTAAAAGGCATATTTGTCGCTCGGTCAGCAACAAGACAATAGGTGAACCAAGGCACAGGAGAAACAGCAACAGCAACAAATGAGACAAACGGAAGATGCTCGGTGCACGTAATTTATGGCCCAGAGTCAATGTAAGGTTAGGTTACGTTCGGTTTGAGCGTCGCACGCACATTTGCAAAAAGCTGTCAATGTGCTTTGCGTCTGTGTGCGTGTGTGTACATCTGTAATGGGGGGACCCGACACTGCAAATTAATTGTGGACAGCGCAGGGCACAACTGAGCTGAGTGGCTGCTTGTGGGGCTTAAATGTCCATTTATCACCTGCTCGGTCAAAGTTCAAGGGATGAGGCCAACTTCTTACATGCGCTTTAATTAGCTGCTTGCACTTACCTTTTGCTTTCCTCACGCTCTAGTTTTATTTCGAGACTTTTATATGATTCCATATCTTTTTTTATTAACTTATTATATTCACTTAAATAATCACACAATTTTTTACATGCAAACGAAAGTTTTAAAAAATGCCCGCACACAGACTCAGCGCAGAAAAAGTGTAGCCCATGCTTAGAATAGCCAGTGCTGCCACACTGTGGCAACAGCTTGGCGGCGCTGCCACATTAAGCTATATGTAAATTTCAGGTCACACTCCATAAACAGCTGCTGAATTTGCCGCCAATTTGAATTCAAAAATCAGATTCAAAGCATATCGTTTAATATTTTGTTCGGAAAACAGTCTTAGGGACAACCAACACCTGGATGAGTATTCTTTAAGAGTTCTAACAACCTCTTAGCGCTTTAATGGAAACGGCGCTACCCAGCCGCCAAAGGCGCGCTCCAGCTCCTCGGCCACGGCCAAGCACAGGCGATCATTGTTGTGATTGGACACCACCTGTATGCCCAGGGGCATGCCCTGCGCATCCAGACCCATGGGTACCTGCGTCGCCGGCAAACGCAGAACATTGAACAGGCTAAAGTAGCTGAAGTCCATAAATTTGACCAGCGGATAGTAATGAAAGGGTGCCGTGCGTGGAGAACTGTGAAAGATCAGCACTCCATTCTCACCCAGCAGCTCTTGCAGCGCCGCCTTGCACTTTTTGGTAGCTTTGCGCATCAGCGCCTCGTTCTCCTTGGGCAAGAGGCTATCCAGCAGCGAGTAAATGGCCGCCATGCTGTATTCGCCCTGACCCAGCAACTTTTTGAATAGCTCCACAAACGGATTCAGCTCGACGCCATTGCCAAGCAGCTGATTGAAGTTGGCCGGTTCCTGGGTCATCCAGTAGCGCCACATTTTGCTGGTCAGCTGCGTCTCCGGAAGCTTCGCCAAGCGCACCTCCTTCCCGGTTAGCGACTCGAAATGCTTCCGCACATTGTACATGATGCGCTCCGTTTCGCGATTGATGGGATTGCACTGGCGCATCCCAATGTTGGGCACATAAAAGTAGCGCAGATTCTTCACATCCACCTGCTCATCCAGCTTGAGGACACTGTGCAGTGCCGGCTCCAACAGCACCTTCATAATGGGCCGCAAATCGGTGGCATGGCGCGTCATGGGACCTGCACAGACCATTGTCTCCTGCTCCTTGCCGGTGCGAAAGGTGCAGCCGGCCATATTGACGGCGCCCGAACTGGGCTTGTGTCCGAAAATGCCACAATTAAAGGCCGGAATGCGTATGGAGCCACCTATATCGGTGCCCAGGCCAAAGCCAGTGCAGCAGGCTGAGACTAAAGCGGCTTCGCCGCCCGAGGAGCCGCCCACGGATCGCCTCAGATCGTAGGGATTATTGGTGCCGCCAATTAGCATATTGCGCGACTCGATCCACTTATTCACCTCCGGAACATTGCTTGTGGCTATGATAATGGCGCCGCTCTGCTTCATCAGCCGCACGCATTCCGCATCATTCGTGGCCCGCACATCCTTGCGCGCCAGCAGGCCCAAGGTGTGCAGCTTGCCGGCCACCGAGGTGCTGTCCTTGGTGGTGAAGGGTACTCCCAGAAAGGGCAGCGTCAGCAGCTGTTCATCTGTATAATGATTCGCCGCCAGCTGCTCATCGATAACGCGCGCCTGCTCGAGTGCCTCGTTCACAAAGGGTCCATCGACTACGGCGTTCAGTTCACGATTTACATGTTCGATGCGGTCGCAATAGGCTTTGACGATGTCGTAACTTTTCAGCTTACGTTCGCGTATTTGTTTTGCCAGCTCAACGGCGCTCTTGGTCAATATGACCTGTTGATCCACATTTGGAGGAGTTGCGACACGCTTCTGTGGACCCAGATACCAGCCCAGGGTAAACTCCAAGAGGCGATCGGTTATGATGTGGACAAGGGTTAACAAGGCCTCCAACAATATTTTCCCAAAACTCATGATGAAATTGTTTTCTTATCTGTTTGAACCACGCGACGGCTTGTAAAGTCAGCAAGTATTTAAGATATATGTACATGCATATCATAAAAAGTTGTTTTTAATTACCCTATTGGCGTTGCCACCCTAACAAAGTTTTGCAGCTTTGCATAAACCAGTATGAAAAGCTCTCTATTCAAACAGCTCAACAGCCGTTATGAACTGGGGGTCTGAAACGGAACGACAACCACTGATGATTTGTACGCTGTTTTGACGGACGAAAATAACGTAATGGCAAAAGGCTTAATACCTTAAAGTTAATCAATGTACGTATAATTTAATACTTAGTGAAATAAAAGTAAATATTTCACGATTTTTAACAGTTGTGCTTATAAATAGATATTAATACATAAATTATTAGACTTCGCGATGGCGTTGCCACACTGTTGTGGTTTTTAAATACGACGAATTGTTTATAACTGCATTCATTTGCCTAAACCTTATTTATTTTATTGAATTTCGATTGCATGACATTGCTTGCAAGAAATTGGTCGTGTCACGTCGCAGCGTGCATGACCCATCGTCGGCACGAAACACGCCACCAGCAACAACAGTAAAAATAAATATCGACCCGTCGCCGCCGTCGCCGCAGCTGTGAGTGGTAGTTGCTTTACCGTCGCGCTGCTAAAGCGTCGCCAATTTGCTGCTGTCACAGTACCTGTATCGAATTTTCGTATGTAAAAACAAACGACTGTCAAAATAGAAAGTCAACTCATTTTAATGCAAATGCATTCAACTTAAATGCTAAAACTGTGCCAAATTATAATAAAACGTTGCAGTTGCAACGTCCGGGGCCAGACTTGTGTTTGTTTTTCCAGATGCGTGCATCTGTGTGTGGCGTCTTGTGCGTGTATTTGTGTGTGCCTGTGAGTGTGCGTGCAGCTGAGAAACTCGGCAACTGCTCAAATTGCATATTTGATTAATTTATCATTCAAGGAACTGCGCCTAACCTGCACTTGCCCAGATCTACGTAATCTGTTGCCTTATAGCGTGCTAATGATCATTACCTGCAATTGGCTGGGCTTAGCGTGTTTGTGTTTGTTTACTTGTCGCACTCAAAATCGCCGCTTAAATTTTCCTTGTGCGTCGCAAGTCGTTTGATAAACAAACAATTTCGTTGTTGTTGCTGGCGAAAAGCGCGTTTTACATTTCGTGTAAATACAATAATCTTACTATTCCCATATATTTGTACATATATGGCCATAGGGCTTATATTGGGCATAATGTGCGAACTGCATATCTCGCTTAAGTGTAAACATTTTGCTGTTTATAAACTAAATTTATATACGCTGGCGTGAGCTGCTTGATAAATAAATAAAGAAACTGTTATTTTAGCTTATACTCGTACGTTTTGCTGCCCGGTACGCAGCTCACCCTGTGTGAAATTGGATAACGTTAACATTTGCTTATATCCTGATCGTTCGAAAATCAATTTTACACAACACATTTATTTCTGATAAATATTTGTCGCTGATATGCTGCCTTTTAAAACTGCATGAAGCTTAAAACCGATGCTATATCATAAAATAAATAGTAAAATAAACGGTTTTCCTTGAGGATACCGTGCGAGCTGCATATCTGGCTTGAGTGGTGTACACTACATGTGCCGCATTGGGGTATATCGTTTATGTATTGAATTGATAACAGATAATGCAATCTTATATTGCTGCTTCTTTCACAAGTGATAGTCCACAATTAACCTATTGGTTAAAGTTAATGGTGATGAATAGGCAGCCGAAGCGTTTGCCCAATGATTAACCGTAAGGCGAACCGGCAAGACAATCTAGAAACCGGTCCGATAACAAGTAGTAAACGAAATCATATTGTGTGGCGAAGGCGTGCGCCAGCTGTGCGCCGGCTATAAAGCGCCGGCTGCCAAGGCAAATCATTCGACACACACAGTCGCACGAGCTAACGTTATAATACGAATAATCAATTATTTATATAAATCTATATTATACATTATATATTTATATATTACATACTTTAAAGTTAAACCTGTCAAACGTTCGATAGAAATGAAGCCAGCCGCCAGCCAGGTAACAGCGACGGCCGCGTCCAGTGGTAGTGAATCATCCGCTTCGGCCGCGGCTGCCGCATACATGCGGCAATTTGAGAACATTATAGCGCCGGGTAATGAGGCCTCCATGACCAGAGAGTTCAAACCGCAGGTGGCCTATGAGTTTGAACGGTACTTGAATCCACAAAAACTGAAACAGCACGTGCTACGCAGCGATAAGCTGCGCGCTCTGCTGGAGCATTATGCGCGGGAGACGAAACAGCCTATAAAGCAGCTGGAGCAGCAGGCGCGTGCGATTATCGATGAGATCGGCCTGGATCGGAACATGGCCATAATACGTTGGTGTGGCATTGCCATAACGGCGATTGGCAAGCGCATTTGCGATGGCTTCTATGTCAATTCGGCCAGCATGGCCAATGTGCGCAAGGATATGGGCCGTTGTCCTGTGCTGTATCTGCCCAGTCATCGCAGCTATATGGATTTTATACTGATGAGCTACATATGCTATTATTATGATATTGAAATACCTGGCATTGCGGCTGGCATGGGTAAGTCTGTGAGTCATACCAGTTTCTGGGCCAATCTAACATTTTTAATCCCCCTCCAGACTTTCACTCAATGTACGGCATGGGCACCATGTTGCGAAAAACGGGCGCTTTTTTTATGCGTCGCTCCTTCTCCAACGACGAGCTCTACTGGGACATCTTTCGGGAATATATGTACGCCCTGGTCGCCAATTACCATATAGGCGTAGAGTTTTTCATAGAAGGCACACGCTCCCGCAATTTTAAGGCGCTGGTGCCCAAAGTGGGCCTGTTGTCCATGGCATTGCTGCCTTATTTTACGGGCGAGGTGCCGGATGTAATGATTGTGCCCGTTAGCGTTGCCTATGAGCGTGTGCTGGAGGAGCAGCTGTTTGTATATGAACTGCTGGGCGTGCCCAAGCCCAAAGAGTCCACCAAGGGCTTCTTTAAAGCTTTGAAAATCATCGACGAGCGCTTCGGCAAAATGTTTCTGGACTTCGGTGAGCCCATCTCAGTGCGCGAATTCTTTGGACACGACAGCACACAGCGTATGCAACGCGCTGGATTGGGTGGACAATTGCAGAAGCTTAATCGCCAGGAGATCGAGCTAGTCAAGCAGCTTGCCAATGAGATAATCTATCAGCAGCAGCGACGCATTGTCATCAGCACCTTCAATCTGTTGAGTCTCTATTATGCCAGCCAGCTGTATGGACAGCGCTGTGTTAATCTGGACGAGGTATCCGCCGCCATACTCCATCTGAAGCGCATCTTTGAGCAGCTGGGCGCCCATGTGAGCACCAGTACGAATAGCATCAAGGTGGACGTGATCGATACCATTGAGATACACAGCAACATTTTACAATTTCGAGCGGGACGACTTCAGTTCACGCCGCTGGCCGCCGAGCAACTGGCGGCCCAGATCGACGTGCGACGTCTGAAGGCACACGCGCTCTGTCCACAAACGATGGCGGTGGCAGTGCCCATGTTGGCACTTCAGCTGTATATAAATCCCTGCATGTTTTGGCTAGCACGACCCGCTTATCTGTTGCTTGCGGCACTCAAGGAGGAGCGGCGCCAACGGAAGCTTGACACCGTGGGCACGTATGATGATACGTTAGCGGCACTGCACAACCATGTTAGCAGCATGGATGCGTTGTTCCAGCATGAGTTTATCATTGAATCAAATCGCGAAGCGGCCGAGTTCGAGACACATTTGAAGCTCCTGCTGGATGAGCATGCTCTGCAGCTGCACGAGCACACGGGCAGGATTAGTGTGCAGGACAATGAGTGCTCGCGGGTTATACTGGCTGCCCTGGCTCCATTTCTGTGCCTTTACTATCAGCTGGCAGTCACGTTGCGACAGGTTAGTAAATGGTTTTTAACTCCAGCAAAACTTTAACTTTTGTAAATGTCTGTCTGCGCAGATGTCTGGCGAGTTCAGCGCAAGGGATCTGTTGGTGCGCGTGCAGCAACATGTGGAACAGCTGCTGCAGCAACCAGGTGGATCCGCGACACATGTACATCCCTATTGCCTGGCTTTGGACAATCTCAATATTGCCATCTATGCGCTGATACAATCAGGCTATCTGCACAAATCTCGCGATACGGGTTTGATGTGCGTTGCGACGGCAACACCGATGAAGTGCCTCCGGCAGCTGGAGCTGCAGCTGCTCGAGTATTGTCAGCTGATGCCATTTGCCCAGTACTCGACGGCGGCCAATGAGCAGGCCCAATCGCATATGGCCAAGTTATAACTGACAAATGGCAAGCGGTTGGCCAACAACACGCTGCCCACCGCCTTGGCAACGCCCTCAACCCAACAGCATTGTACAATATCACAATTCATACAATTCATTGTCAGCCTGCTCAAGAATTGCCGCATCATCTGCATACTCATTGTGTTTGTACTTGTGGCGCCGTTGTGGCAATTACTACTGTGGCTGATCGCAACCATGTGCTCAGCCGCCTAGTGTGTGTGAGTGTGCGCGAGTGTGTTTGAAGTGTATGGGCTAATGGCATAATAGGTTTGTCGTTTGTGTATACGAGGGTACTTTTTATTAGTCCTTAAGTATTTAAAACTGATTGATATTTTAAATTGTTGCCATACACAAACGCTTAACCCCAAATGATTTTGGATGACAGTCGAATTGGCATGTCATGATGTGAGGCGACAAATACTGTTATTATAGGTCAGGGAAGTCAGGTTTTTTTTATAGCTAGCGATCCCAACGACATTTGTTCATTTGTGCATGCAAAGATATACACCCATTTCTAGTTCTTGTGAATATATGATCTAGTTTCTAACTTTCATTTTATTTAAACTATTTACCTTCTTGAATTCTAAACATTCCTGGTACAATGCACAAGAAACCCCTTTTATGAATTTATTTCACTTTATACGTTATATTTTATATAATTTTGTGCCGTTTTTAGTTATTTACATGTATATGGGTTTTTTATATTTAAGACAAATGTTGGTAATGTTAATTTATGTTATTTTTTATATTTGTTTAACCAGAATAGCTTGTATCGTTTGAATAAAACAAAGTAATTTTATCTTAGTTTAATAAACTACCAGAAAATGTAAATATAACAATGTTAGCAATAATTCACCATAATGTTAACTTTGTTGTATGATATTTAAACGTCGCTCTAACTTTTAAATGAAACTGAATATGCTGTTAGTATTGTACTGTTACCAGAATGTAGACATGTTAGTAACAGCGCGTCGCTGACTGTTGCTCTTCTAAAATAATCCTGCTCTGTTAAGGCATTGCTCACAAATTGTATTGACATGTTAGTAACAGCGCGCCTGAATGCTAACGTTCATGTCTCGTACTATAAGAGCAATTTTAATTAATATGAAAAACACTTTTAACTTAAATAACTAAGTTTTGTATACATTACAGAACATTTTAAGCAATAACTCTACAATGTAACCGAAAGGGTAAAACATTTGGTGTTAAAGATTTTACTAGGCATCACATACACTTTCGTACTCGTTTTTAAAAAAGAATCCCTTGCAGAAATTGGAGACATGTACAGCTCGCTCTTAAGGCAGACAAGCTCATATTCAATTATAACAATTACCCAAACCAGTGAAATCGGAAAACGTTTTTCGTAGCTACTGTAAGATATTCTCATATTGCCGAGTAATTGAACTTCATAATGATGCAGCCAATGTCACGTTTCTTGTTTGAAGTACATTCAATTACAAAGTGTTATTAGCGACAAAGCTTAGAAGTGCCAATAAAAAAACAAATACACATATTTCATTAGCAAATGATTTCTAGTAACTAGAGATCCTCTAGTTTGATATATTCTCAATATTTTTATAATGCTATATGCAGAGGAATTTTCTTGTAAAAACAATAATCAAAAAAACTGAAGCACACAAGTCTAGCAACAAATAGTGCAATATTTTGTTAATGCTTTAATATATTCTTTTTTAAACATATTTAATGGTATATACGTTTTTTGTAGCTAAATTTATATACATTTATATGTATACTAGAGAAACCGAACACCAATATACTAATTTATACACTATATTAACAGCAAAAATAAAATATATTAAATTGGTGCCAGTTGCGCCCTTGAAATAGATTAACAAAAACAAATAAAAAAAAACTCAAACTGACATTAATAATGTATATCGTATATTGCTTAGGCAAGGGGAGAAGTTTTAATGGTTAGCAAAACTCGCGCTTGAACTGTTCCAAGGTGCGCTGACTGATGACCACACGCATGAGTATTTTCTCCGCATTCTGTTCATCCGCTCTGGTGTCCACGACGGCGGCGTTCTTGTAGAGCCAGGCCATTTCAGGTCCGCCGCTGGGCACACGCACCTGCAGCTTGCGCCGGCCAGTGACGGCCAATATCTGTTTCTCCACATCCTTGAGCAGCGGTTCCAGGCCGATCTGAGCGCGTGCCGAGACTAGATGACCGACTGCCGTATTTTGTTGCTGAGCCACAGCTGCCAATTGAGCATTCGGTGTTAATAAATCGCATTTGTTGTAAACATTAATGATGGGCGGCAATTGGCTGGCACTGGAGTCTCCACCAGCTATGCTGAAGGCCAAGGAACGCAGCGTGGACTCAACATGGGTGCGCTGTGCGGCATGACAGGGATGCGATATATCCTGCACATGTATAATTATATCCTAAGCCAGAAACACGATTATATAGTGTGCATATAGATGTATGTATTTTTCACACTCACCGCTAGCATAGCATCCTCCAAGGTGGCCACAAAACACTCAAAGAGGCCGGTGGGCAAATCGGACATAAAACCCACCGTATCCATGTAGATGAGCTGCAGATTGCAGGGCAAGTTGCCCGCATGCGCTGTTACATCTAGCGTGGCAAACAGTTGGTTGCGCGGCTGCAGCTTATCCTCCACAGTGAGCGCCTTTATCAGCGAGGTCTTGCCAGCATTCGTATAGCCAACGACAGCTGCAACGGGATAATTTTGCTGTTTGCGCTTCTGGCGCAGCAGTTGCCTTTGTCGCCGCACGCCATCCAGCTCCGCGCGCAACTTGCGCTCCCTGGTGCGTAGTATCTCCTTTTGAAGATCACTCAGAGAGTAGCCCTGGCGGCGGGTCTGCGTAACGCTCGCATCCTTGGCCAGCGCCCATATATAAGGCAGCTCCGCCATGGCAACTTGCAGACGCGCCTCGGCGCTGGTCGCATGTAGACGCAAGATCTGTATGACAACCGAATAGCGATCCAGCACAGGCAGCTGGAATTCTGTTTCCAGAAATTGTTTTTGCGCAAAGGAGAGCGTCCCCTTGCTTACAAACAGGCAGGTTACCTGCCGCTCATGCCGCAGATTGGTAATTAGTTGCTTGAGCTCGGCCAGCTTGCCGCTGCCAAAAAGCGTTTTGCGTTCCAGACTCTCCAATGGCACTTTGAGAGACCGAGCCACCTGCCAGTTGGGCAGCGAGTGTATCAGCGCAGTGGCCTCGGCCAGTTGATCGTCAGGCGTTACATCATTGGGTGTCGTTCGCTTGGCGGACCATTTTACGTAGGGTTGCATGATGAATACGTGTTGCGCTGTAGCCACATCCCTGCTGATGCGCATAGCCCCGCCGGCAACTTCATCATAGGCGCTGTGAAGATATAGATTAATAACGGCTCAGGAAAATGGTTAAGTCAAACCCACTGATCATCCAAGAAATGCATGTCGCCGGAACTCACTTCGGTCGGATCGCTTTGCTCCTTAAGTCCCTCCTGCATTTGAGCCTCATAGAAGCTCTTACGATTGCGTATGCCCTTGACTCCCTGATGTTGTGTGTACTTAAAACGCGCTGGAACTGGGCTGATGAATGGCCGCGACTGGGCAGACCAGGCCACACGCAGCACCGAACGAAGGCACTTCATGACTATAAACTATACTTTATACAATTTCGCTAATTAAAAGGTTTTCTCTTTGAGCACAGTGTGTTTGCCCTCGTAGGCCATCCAAGCCGCTTGACAGGATTTGGTGCGTGTTGATGTTATTTGATATGCAACACCAGTTGCTACTATAGAGGAAATCAATACGTTGTACTTAACTGGATAACGTATTTTTGTTTGAACCGCCTTTTGGACAAAATATGTGCCCGCAAATCCTACAAAAAGAATAAATATTATGCAATTCATTTGACAATTAACAAAATGCCTACCTAAACAAAATGATGACAACCCCGTAAAGAGAGCACGTGTCATGCAGTCCAGATAGCCGTCAAAGCCAGGGTGTTTATCGCGCTGCTGTTCCTTCAAACGCTTGATATCGTTCATAATAATTATTTATTTACGCAATAATTTAAGCGCAAAGAAGTATGTGCCAACCGGCTATACGATGTTGTGCTAGCTTCACTTTTTATGGGCAGCACTGTTTGTTTGATCTGGCAACTACAAGGCCTGCTGTCAAACAGCGCGCACACGATGAAATTCTTATTATCAAGCGCTTAGCAGATACAGTAATGTTTCTTTGAGAGGTGAACAAGGTTAGTTTGGATTCAAATAAGATGTGCTTTTATAATGAAACCAAGTTAATTCGTTGTTTAAATGCCGCGTTAGTTAAATTTTGAATGAATACACAAATCTACAATCAAATAAAGTATTTGAGTGGCAGATGATAGGCAGCACTTTCTGATGTTAGTGTCAGCCGGTCCGGCAACGACATTCCGCATAGTTGTTGTTTGTGGCGTTTTCTCAAGATTTTGCTGCAAAATGGATGTGGAGAAGATTTGTCGCACTTGCCTAAGCCTCTCGGGTCCATTTCTGTCCATTTACGATGGTGGCACTGGCAGCTGCTTGGTCGACATGCTGCGCGAATTCACAAGAACTAAGGTAAGCCTTGTGTGTAAGATTTTAAATTTTAGACGCCCCAGACTCAGTTCCTGTTCTCAGCCGCGGCGCGAGGATAATCTGCCAGCCAGGGTCTGTCTTAGTTGCATCAGCGAAATAAACCACTGCTACTCATTTAAACTCAAATGTGAGAGCTCAAATCGAACGCTGCGACAGCTGCTGCCCAATGCGCTGCCCGAGGAACCTGACCAGCAGCCGTCAACAGCAGCTAAGTCCGCTGTGGCTACATCCGAAAGTTCAGTGCAAACAGATGCGGTGTCAACAGCCACAGCTGAGGCACAAACGAATGTGGTGGCCACATCAGATGCCGCGCAAAACACCAGCATTGAGCCGCCAACGCTGCTGGCCAACGAACCTCTGATAGATGAGGCGGAGGGACAGGAGGAGGAAGAGTATGACTATGAATTTACCGAAGAGCAGGAAACAGATGAGACACCGTCCAAAGCGAGCGCCGAGAATATAATACTACATGTGGAGAAGGACAACATTAAGTTTGAAACGGAAATGGTGTACAATAAAAACACAGGCGAGCTGCTTGAACAGCCGGTGGAAACAGTTGCCAAGCAGAAGGAGTATAAATATCGGCTTGTCAGCAATGGTAATGGTGCCACATACATCTCTCCGGAGCCGGCGCCAACGCTTGCGCTGCCTACGCGCAAGTGTGCCACAAAGCCGCCTAAGGAGGCGCAATCAACGCACCCGGAGTCACAGCCAACGTCCAAGCGCAGCGTGCAGCATCAACCGGAGGAACAGCTGAATGTGCCGGCGCCTGCAAAGAAATCAAAAGCCATTAACTCAAATGGCACGCCTGCGGGTGAATTGGATGAGTTGAAGGCCAAGTTCCACTGTGATCGCTGCAATGCAGGCTTTGCGCTGGAGAAATCCCTGATCATACATCGGCGGCAAAATAGCTGCACCCATCGCAATTTCAAATGCAACGAGTGCGAGAGGGTATTTGTCTCGCTGGATCATTTGACCGAGCATCAGGCAACGCATGGTGCGTTCATATGTCAGGAGTGCGGCTTGCGCTGCGAGTCCATGGAGCAGTTGGGCAGGCATATGGTCCAAACGCACAAGCGGAACCTACGCAATCAGTGCAATGTTTGCCAGAAGGGTAAGCGAAGAGGGAGGATTGTACTACTTTTTGTCTAACATTTCGCATTTTGCAGTCTTCACCATGTTATCCACGCTGCGGGATCACATGCGCATCCACACCGGTGAGAAGCCATTTGTATGCAAAGTTTGCGGCAAAGGCTTCACACAGAACGCGAATCTTCGCCAGCACATGATGCGCCACTCGGACATAAAACGTTTCAAGTGCGAACTGTGCAATCATTCGTTTGTAACCAAAGCGGAGCTGACCTCCCATGCGCGCACCCACACCGGTGTCAAACCGTATCAATGTGAGGTCTGCTCCTCCAGATTCACCACCAGCTGCTCACTGGCCAAGCACAAGCGCAAGCACACAGGCGAGCGACCCTATGCCTGTGACTTGTGTCCCATGCGTTTCACAGCGCTCAACGTGCTGAAGAATCACCGACGCACTCACACAGGCGAAAGGCCCTACGTTTGTCCGTTCTGTTCGAAGAGCTTTACGCAACGTGGCGACTGTCAGATGCATCAGCGGACGCATCAGGGCGACAAGATCTACATTTGCCCTGTGTGCAGCGAGGAGTTCAAAACGATGACTGATATGCGCACGCATCTGACGATGCACGAACAGGATGACAAGCGATTGGTGCATTTCACCCTGCTGAGCAACAAGGAGAACGGGAATGCGGCGCTAGAGGAAGCGGACGAGGAGTCGGATGCAACCGATTTGCTTTAGGTGATGGAGGCGCCGGCAGTGACGGTGGCTTCTCTTCTCTGTGGGAATTTTGAATACGCTAGGTCTTAAGATGGGTGTTCCATAGATTAGAGCTGGAAAATTATCGACACAGCTGATGCGTTCGATATTTGACACTAGGGGTTTTCAGCGTAAACGGATTCGGGGTCTTTATGATCGGCACTTATCAGGAGTTGGAGCTGTCAATTGTTACTATCGATATTTAGTAAAAGCTATAGAAAACAAATGTGCATATCCTAAACCTACATAAATAACTATTAAGCTCGCGTTGTTTGAAGCACAAACAAAAAATACAAAACATATATATACAAACGATGGTTTATGTTCTGATCAATTGATCGATCAGTTGAGCTAGCGCTATAGATGTGTGTATATGGATAGATGGCTTTAAATAACCTATCGATCGTTCGAGCTGTAATTAGCGTTTTTAGTGTATACAACTTTTTGAGGCTCATCAACATTCTTTTTTATATTAAATGTAAAAGTTCTTATTAAACTAAAAACCATGCTTATCGATTTATCACAAGCACGCCCTATTATCAATAGTTCGGCGGTAGCTCGATTGTTTTCCAGCTCAAATTTAAATTATGACATACTTTGTAGAATTTCCTTAGTCTTTAATTTTAGCTTAAAACAATAGTTATTAAAATGCTTATGAATCGATATATGCACTTGGTCGTCTAGTAGAACTGTCCGAACTGGGCCGGCTGTTGTATCGCCGATGTCGACGCCTCTGTCGTGGCGACAGCGACAGGCAGATTGAGTGATGCGCCGCTGGTTACAGGCGGATCGCCTTGAAACCAATTGACCAGCTCATGATGCGCACTCTGCACGCATTTGCGCTGATCGGCAATCAGGTTTTCTGAGTATTTCACATGGTTGGCATACGCCTCCTTCTCGTGCTGCGCATCCTTGGACATCCGATGCAGATCCTTCAGTATCGCCGAGCCCCACAGCTGCACATGTATATCAGGTATTTTACTCGCCAATTGCATGGCTGGCGTCACCATATTCATGCTCTCCTTGGAATTGCCTATGCTAAGGAAGACATGTGAGAGTAGCACCAGAGAGCAGCTGGTCAGGCGATTTAAGTCCTCCGCATTTGCCATTTTAAGCGTTTCGCGCAAGAACCGTCTATCGAGATTAATGAATTCTGTAAATGGAAAATTCTATAAAGGCATTATCTGCTTACTTGGCCTCATGAAAGCTGTTTTTGTGGAAGGCATGCAGTCCCTGGACATAGTAGAAGCCACCCATTAGCGCCTGACTGCTGTACGTGTGCGTATTCTCCGTGGACACTGCGTCGAGTATTTGCTTGAGGTCTGCTTCCCGCTTGGTGCGCAGATATATGATGGCCAGATTGAGATTGGCAAAGAGCTTCAGATCCCTTTCGCTAGTCTCGTTTACACATACCAGAAACTGCCGTTCCGCATGCTCAAAGAAGCTCGTGGACATGGAATACAAACCGATAAGGCAATGCAGCTGCGCCGAATGACGCTTGAGCAGGTTACGATGTGGCGCCGCTATACACACATCGCGGGCAGCAGCTATCTCACGTATGGCTAGTTCACGATTTCCCATGACCATGCGACACATGACAATATGCTCCAGTAGGATAACCTTAAAGACGGATAATATGGATTTGTCCTCCTGCAGCTTCAGTTTCTCGATTTGTGTTAGCGCTTTTTCCGTATACTTTTGCGCCTTGTCCATGTAGCCGGCCATCATGGAGTGCGAGACGGTAACGAGATACACAAGCACGTAAAGCTGCTCCTTGGGCAGCCAGACAAACATCTCCAGCTGATTGGCACCAAAGATGACCTCGTCGCTGGGCCAATTCGGCGCCATAATAGTCTGTATGGACATTTGTAGCTGCTTTAAACTGGGCTTCACCGTCTTGACCTGCCCCAGGGCCAGATAGTAGCACACTTGTAGCACCAGGAAAAACACCTTGAGATACTCCTTCTGATGTGGATTGGGTATGTTATTGTCGATTATTTGGCCCGCTGAGTTAAGCAGCGCCAGTACATCGTTCGTTTTCCGTTCTATCATTAGGATCATTGCGCGTGACAGCAGAAATAGCACCTTTAGGTATGTGGCGCCCGCCTCCTCGGCTGATTCGGCGCCGACGGCCAACAGATCGCTGGCAAGCGAATATTCACGATCGTTGGCGTGTATCTGGGACAGTTGCAGGAGCAGCTTACAATGCCAATAGACATTGTTCTGTGATAGCTCCACCGCACGTCGCAGCATCGCTTTGGCGTGTGAACTCTGTTCCGTTTGCAGATGCAGCTGTGCCAGAAGCGACGCCGTGTCAAATTTGACATCATCAAAATTCATTAGCGGCTCCGAGATGCTCCACGCCTGCTCCAAATGCTGACGCGCCAAATCTATGTTGCGCGTGTAGGCCATTAGCACTTGGCCCATCTGCAGGTGTGTGCGCGCCTCCACCTGGAGCGTTAAGAAATTCAATCGATTAGATATGTTAATAAATTGTATTTGTTGTTGACTTTCACTTGAACTTACCTTTGAAGGCGGCTGAAAAGTGAAGAGCGCCTGTAAACATTGTATGCACTTCTTTATATTTGGCGGCTGTGAGGTACGGAAGTATTCGGCGAGCCCGAGCAGCGATATATAGCAGGCATCCTGTGATGCTGCTGTGGTATTGGCTCCACTCATTGCGTTTAATTGCTAAAATCGGCTTCGTTTTGTTTATCGCGTAATTTTGTTGTTGTTGTTGCTGCTGCGTGGGTTAATGTGGTGGTTAAACAGTGTTGGTAAACATTGCGGCGCAGTGTTGCAGTATATACCATCGATGAATCGTTAATGTAGTCGCAGTGACAATAAAAAAGTTCTTATCATTGACTAACATAAACATATATAGTAAAATTATATGTTTAGTGGAGCTTTAAATATTTATTTTGTATATTCTTTCTTATTGCAATAAAGCACAAGTTTTAAAAATGTGTCTCTTTTAAATACCATTAGCGCCCACGTATCATAGCAAACTTATTCGATTAGTGCTATCGAATAATCGTCATATCAAAATATTACTCGAGCCGCGCTCTGCAATAAGCTCAGTACAAAACTTTAAGCGGTTGCAACAAGTCGTGTTTTTTTGTGCAGTTCAAGTGATTAAGTCTTATCAAGTAAAAGGTATTTAAAAATGTATTTTATTAAAATCTCATCTGACTATTTAATAACAACCACGATGACCGGTTTTTTTCTATAAATCGAGCACTCATCACTTATGATAGTCATTAATTTTCGCAATTGCTATTTATACTTGCACAATCTATTGTGAATTATGTGCTCCTGCTCCAGTAAATAAAATGGGTTTCTGTTGTTATTGTCACACGCAATGACAATTCGCTATCGTTATACACAATGAGTGTGGAGTTTGATTAATGTGGAATTTTGTAATGGCATTGTTTTTGACGCTTATTTCTTGAAAGTATCTATGTATGTAGAAATACACATATGTATATATATAGAAATATTAGTATGTATGCATGTTTAAATATGGAATTACCCTGGGGACTTAAGATTAACAGATTGACGACAAACAGGCCCTTTGCTGCTGAATACGAAATTCGAATGAATTTTAAAAATGAACACTTTATCAGTGATAACCATTATAAGCTGACCTCACTTGGCACTTGGCACTCACCAGATACTTATGTAGTTTCTGTCGAATTTAAATTAGTAAAGAAAACTACTTAATCAAAATGATTTTGTTTTATTATTTCTCTATTAGCAACAATTACTTTCATGCACAGACAGCAGTATGTATGCACGCTCAATACTTTGCGTCAACTTCAGTTGGAAATTCCCTAGAAACAAGTTGCTTTGTTGTTTGCTTTAGTTTTTTTTCCTTTTTTTTGCCAGTGTGGGCAGCGCAAGCGCGAATGGGGGCTACAGCTGTGTTGGTAAACAGCGTGCAAAAGCTAAACATAAATACGGGTGAGAGAAGAAGAAGAAATTCAACAAAAAAAAAAACCAATTACAAAATCGCCAATACAGGGTCAAAAAAAAGCGCGTAAGCGTTGAAATGTTAACAATTTATGAATCACGCACATATTTACAGTGCACATAACTGTGTGCGGACTCGAAACTGGTTTTTGAAAATGTTAATTTTGTGTTGGGTTTTTTATTTAACGATGCAAAGCGTTTTCATTGCGTCGGCAAATCACGCAACTGTGACGTCGGCCTGTCAGCTGCGAAAGCCGGCCAAAAGACAAACTCGCTCTTTTTTCACGCTCAGCTGAATGCAACAACAACAGACAGCAACAACAATCAGAAATAGCTTTGTTGTTGCGAATTCGAGTGCAGACAAACTGATAAACTTTCACTTTTCGCCGTCAGCTCAAGAGCAAGATGTTGCAATTGCCTAAAGTTGTGATTAAGATAAATTAGCTACAACAACTTTGGGAGCATCGTGGAGAGGTGAATCAGCCTTAAGGGATTTTTAATGACCTGCAAGCTAGCGCTGCATAAATTTGCCGGCTTAGAGATTTTTGTATATATTAAAGCACACAATAAAATTGGCAAACGATCTTTACGCGTGACGAATACTAAACAGGCTTATTAAGGCACGTTTTTCCCATGATCATGTTAGCTGTCGCTCACTGTGCAAAATTTGCAAGGCACCTCATCTGCTTTGTAAGTATTTCCAATGAATTCAAATTGCAGAGCTTCAATGAAGTTAGAAAAGGCAGAGACCGATTTAGTTGCAGGATGCAAATATTTATTACCGTTTCGATTGAAAAATAAAAATAAAACTTAAATATTTCAAAGTTGTATATGTACATCTTTATCCGCAGGTTAAAATTATTTGTATAGCTATATCGACCTCTCAAACTAATAAACAGATTTAATTATATTATAAATGTTGTCGTCGTTGTGTGTCGTTGCACTTTCCAAACACTCCGGCAAATATATGATTTTTATAATAATAAAATAAACACTCTACAAGGCTATGACACTGAATTCCACTCACGTAACATTTGGCAAGAGTGTTGCCAGCCCACTTGCCACATCGAAGGTCACTAATCCCGAACTCTCGTGAATCGTATCTTTGCAGAGAATGAAGGTGTGTTTATCGCTGGTGCTGCTGTTGCCGGCGCTGCTAAGCGCCGAGTTTTGTGGCACTCCAACCGATCCTGGCATGGCGTCCATACGTTCGAATTTGTATCGTGGACAGCAGGAGTTCTCTGTGGCCATGCTGGATGCCATACGTAAGGCGACGCCCAATGAGAATGTATTCTTCTCACCCTACAGCACATACCATGCTTTGTTATTGGCATATTTTGGCGCCACTGGGGAGACGGAACAGGAGCTGACCAAGGCGCTGCGCTTGAACTGGGCACCGTCCAAGGAGGCTGTGCGTAGCGCATATCGCACGGAGAAGCAGGCACGTGCTCTGCGAGCTAAGGAAATGCCCTTGGAATTCTCCTCCGCGGATCGTCTGTACTTCGATAATCAGGTGAACCTGGCCAGCTGCTTGGATTCTCGTCTACACGACGAAATTGTGCAGTTGAACATCAGGGATAATGCGGAGCAGACGCGTCAGCAGATCAACTCATGGATTGCGAATGTTACACACGATCAAATCAAGGACATGCTTGCCGCCGGCGATATCGATTCGCGCACTCAACTGGTGCTGGCCAATGCGGCGTACTTCAAGGGCCAGTGGTCTAGTCGCTTCAATGCAGACAAGACCGAACAAATGCTTTTCTATACGTCAAGCGAAAACTATTCCTTTGTGCCGATGATGAAGCAGAAGGGCAATTTCCTGTTGAATCCGGATGAGCGCCTAGGCGCCCATGTGCTGCAGCTGCCCTATCGCACATCGATGAAGGAAACCGATGAGGATTCGGATATATCTATGGTTATTATTCTGCCGCCCTTCAACGCCGATGCTCTGGAAAAGGTACTGGCCAAGCTAAATGCCGAGACTTTGGAGGCAGCACTCAAGGAAGCTTCGTCTCGCGAGATTGAGGTGTCGCTGCCCAAGTTTGAGTTTGAACAGCGCCTGGAACTCGTGCCGGTAAGTGCGCAGACTTTTGTCGAGTCCAAGTACACCTATATTCATCAAAATACGTTTCAGATCCTGCGTGAAATGGGCATCAATCAGATATTCGATAGCAATGCCAGCTTCAATGACTTTAGCACCGAGCAGAGCATCAATTTCGGCGATGCCAAGCACGTGGCCAAGATCAAGGTCGATGAGGAGGGCAGCACTGCGGCGGCAGCCACCGTTTTGGTTAGCTTCCGTTCGGCCCGACCCATTGAGCCTACCAAATTCGAATGCAATCATCCATTTGTGTTCCTGATCTACGATCACAAAGCGAGTGCTGTTCTGTTTACGGGCATCTATCGTGATCCCAAGACAATGAAGTAAATGCCACGCCCCCACAGGAAGATGCGTGTCAATATGCCAGAGCCGTGTGCGTGTGTGTGTGTGACTCCTGTAATAATTTAACTTGCAATCGCTAACCAAATTTTGTCTCGAATAAGCGCAAGGACCTTAGGCCTGTAATTGTATTTGTAAAATAAATTATATGAATGTGTACGAACAAATCATTGTAACTTCTAGAGATTCTCTTTCTTTTCTTCCATAAATATATGTTTATATATATTCAAAATGTTTATTACTCCAACAGATGCCCCACTTCTTTGTTAGCAGTGCAAGGCTCGGAAAATGTTCGAGGATTTCGCTTTTAGCCCCCCTTTAGCATTAGTCCGCTGTCTGAGGGGTGAGGTCTCTGTTAAACATTTAAGATCCCCACCGAAATTAAAGACTTATGGTTAAGCATTCAGTTTTGCAGTTTTTCTAATTTCTTTATAAAAAAGATTGCGTAAATCATCAACATACATATTGAGTTCTTTCTCTTTGTTTAAGTAAACATTGCTACATAAATACAAAATTAGGAATTTAAATGAGCTACTTAAGAGGAGCTTAGGCAACCTAGTTAACAAACACGCGTATATACAAAAAAAAAAAAATCTTTAATACTTAAAGCAAAGAAATTATAAATTGAATACTTCAGCAGTGTTAATGTCTGGCGGAAAAATTGAAATTTTTTTTTGGCAACTAAATTTGTATGTCATGGCTAAAGCAAAAGCACTGAAGGCACTTTATGTTAGCAAGCGGCACTACCTCCATCCTCTCTATCTCTCACTCTCTGTCTCTATAAAGTGCAACAATTTACAAAATAATCAGATGTACTAGTAGATAATGCCTGTTGCTCCTCGAAAACTACAGCTTAAATTCATATTTTCTTTTGTTACAGTGGGGGGTCATCAACAAACAACAGGCTAGTGCGCAATCAGTATAGATTACCAGAGTTAATTTATAGATCGTCTGGGGGCATGGCCACCGCATAGATAGCAAATCCAATGAATACAATGCCACCCACAATGGTGACAGTGCGCACCGAAATTTTGGAGGCCACCAGACGACCTCCAATCACAGCCAGACCAGTGCAAATGCAATGGCCAAGAATACCGCCAACAATAACACCATAGAGGTCCTGAAAAAGTCAATGAAGGGTAATAAGTAAAAGAATGTACCCAATGAAATGGACACAATTTGGATTTGGAGCACCCACCTTGCTAGCAGCTAGAATGATAGTTGTCAATTGCGAACGATCGCCCCATTCGGCAAGAAAGGTCATCGTAAAGGCCTGGGCAAAGATGCGCATGGTAAAATAGGTGGCGCCACGACGTTGCACCTTGCTGCGTCGTCCGCTTTCCGGATCATGCACCAGCGCCGTATTAACATCACGATCCAGCTGCAAGTTAATATAAAAGTCAATGTTAAAATACAGCTCAATTCACATTTTCAGTTTAGTAAGCTTTTAAAAACTGGATGAGGCGTATGTGTGCAAAGGAAAAACAAAGGGAAACAACAAAAACGGAACTTGCACAATTAATAGAATAAAAATTGATAAAATGAAAAAAATATATCACAAACGATCACTTCAAAACAAAAACAGTTCTAGGTAATATTAAAAAAAAAGACGGCACATGCATTTACATTTGTGTGTGTGCAAGTGTGCGTGAGTTAGAACGGTTTGGCAATGGCATAACCTCAATTGCAACTATGCGGAATGTGTGGAAATGAAACAAGCCATAATTGAATAATGAATAGCCCTAACCGCGTGACCGAGGCATGTGCCATTTACTTATAAATAATATGTAATTACAAATTAAAAATATCGCTCTTTAATGAGTGTGGGTGACTGTCTGTGTCTGTGTGTGTGTGAGTGTGTCTGCGTGGGTGTGAATAATTTCGTTTTGGGTTTTTGATTGGAAAAGCTAGTGAAACGAAGATGAAACAACAGGTGTTAACATTGTTGCTTGATCTCTAACCCGTGCTTTAAGCGCGGCCTCCTCGCTGTCAACGCTTCCATTCAAGCTATGCATGCTATCGTGTTCAGCTAGTGGAGCACGCGGCTCAGCCTCGTCGATGTGGCCAGTTTCAGAATTGGGCTCAACGGAAGCATTGGGATTGTTATTGCTATTGTTGCGTGGGCTATCACAATGGGTTTGTTCGGTCTGGTTCGATGAGGCAATCGATGCCGAGTGCGCTGGACTGCCATGGAACGTTGCCATTTTCAGCTGTTCCACGACACGTCCGCCATCCTTCAGCAGCACCTCGGTGTTGTGATAGTCCACATCGTTTCCAGTTTTATCACAGCTCGTTTGTTTAACATTAGTTGAGTTATTGGTGGTATTGTTATTGTTATTATTGTTGTTGTTGCTGCTGGTGGGTTTGCGCTGGCGATGCTGCATCTCGGAGCCATTGCTCGAACTGGTCTTCGACACAACGACCACATTGGCTCCATGTATTAGCGGCTGCTCGGTAGCATCCTCCTTGTCCTCCTTGTTATATTTGCGCGACGCTTTGCGCATTAGCTGTCAGTTTTTTTAAATATTATCGGACGTTTCGATTACGTTTCAAGTCGGGTTTTACACAAGGTTATAGATCAATTTTGGTTTGAAAGAAAGAATAATTAAATTTGACATTAGCTAAGTTTTGTATACAAATCGCAAATTGTTTGTTTTTTGCTGAGTAACATTGTTTTCGTGTAAATTGGCTTTGCGGTTAAGCAGCTCTTCAAAATTAGTTAATTTTGTTCTTTGGTTTTTGAAAGTTTTCTTTACACTTCATGGACGTGCAATTAGTCACATAGGCTTATGTGTGCTTGTGTGTGTTTCGTAGCATATATTATGCAAAATAACAAAATTTAAATACTATATATATCAGCAAATTCTGCGCGTCAAAGGCGCTTTAAAGTATAAGTATGTAAAAACTGCATGCGAATGATCGATTAACGTGAACAATCGATTTCTCGTGTTAACAAGAATAATTTGTTTCAATGCCAGCGTTTCAATTGCGTCAACAATTTGACGCCACTTGATTTAAAATTCATTGTTATCTGGGGGATTTTTCGGTCTTAAATAGTTAAAAGTTATTATTATTAGGTCGAACAAAAAGCATGCAATTTAGCTATAATTACAAAACGAAACATGAGAAGTTTTACGGATCGCATTCAATTAGTTTGTTGTTGTGAGGGAGAGAGCAAAATGAGTTAAGACTGCAATTTACAAATATGTGTACTAGAAATACGAAAGCTTTTTACAGGCAAACGTGTCAACAAGCAAATGAAGTGATCGCCGTTTGTTGTTGTTGTTGGTATTGTTATTTGTTTTTCAATTAAAAAGAAAAAGTATTGCCTCGAATTATTTACAACCAATTAAGCGTAGCTATTAACAAAAAGCTCAACTAAAATACTACAAATTAACAAAGCAGGGATTATAAAGATAAATAAATGTTTGGGCATATTTTTTACACTCTAACTACAGCCAAAGCATTTATCAAGTAGGTTAAAGTATCTTTAGAGATCGTACTTACCTCATCCTCACGCTTACGCAAATCGCTTTGTACCTCTTCGAGCTCCTCTTGGGCATCGGTAGGTTTCATTTTGTAGGCATCGTACAACATTTTTAAACCAAATAATAAAAATAGTGCAGTTGATATATAATACGTGTAAATCTGCCGAAAGATAAGCAAACACATTTGAATAGATATTAATCTCATTATAGATAAGATGTAGCTAATACCTTAGGAATAAAGTTTGCTGCCAAGCCAAATACGCATGAGAGAACCGTCATAAGGGCCAAGGCGGCAATGGCACCGCCAAAGACAATCAAACGCGGGTGGCGCATTGCCATTATGGCAGCAATAAAGAAAGTCTTATCGCCTAGCTCTGTTAATAATATAACAGAGATCGATGCTGTAAACGCATCGATAAAAGTGCCCTTTGTCTTGGTATCCCGTGTCGGTTCAGCTTGTTTCTCTTGTATTCCATCTGATTCCGTTGGCAATTTCACTATCGCTTGCTGTGCCACATTCTGCAACATAACAAAAGTGTATTGATAACGATTTGTTAAACAAATTTTAGTTCAAGTTCACTCACCTGCTGTATATCGGCTATAATTGCAGCATTCTCATCCCCATCTGGATTCGATTCGGCCGCACATATGGTGGAGAATGTGAGCACCACCATTAACGCCATGGCCATATGCCATTTGGCCGAGCGCTTTAGGTACACATTATGTCTGGTCGTTTGCCAGAAATATGATTGATTTTGTGACATCTTTGTGTGTTTGTAATTCTACTCTTCCTGCTGCTGCTAGTGTCGCATGCGAATTTGTTATCCGTGTGTTGTAGCACTAGTTAAACGTGTCCGTTTCGTCCGGCTTACTGAAAAGAAATGAGTTGGCTACAGTTAAAGCGTTCTTCACTCAGAATGTGCACAAAGTCAGCCAAATAGCTAATCAGGCAACAAGTGTTCTCGCCGCAATGACTATTTGTACATGGCAAACACACCGATATCAAGTCCAAGTCTGCGTTGAACAAGCAAATCTGGCGGAGCAAACCACCAAATCAGCCCCTCACCAAGTGTAATGTCTAGATAAGCGAACATACTGCGTCAAGTGCCGGCCCATAGTGCTGATATGGTCAGCCCAAGGCAGATCATAACGGCGGCACAGAAATCAACATTTAGGTAAGTCAACATTTACAACATATGGATGTACATATATAACATATATACCCATACATGTATATAATGCCAAATATATATTGTATGAATAAGTCTTGGCACTGGCCGGTTCTACGTCAGCGGCACCAACCGAAACTATTGATTAGATAAAAATATCTGCCAGAAATTGGCAAATGTTTGCAAACACAAAACTTGGTTACTCTTAGAAAAGTATGCTGTTGTTTAGGTGACGCTGTTAATGAATGAATCGCGCACATGTTAAAGTGGCAATTTCATTTGAATATAAAGCAAAATTTGCTTTGTTTTTAAGTCAACTCAGCGGATATTTGTAAATTGGTAAATACATTTATAAAAGTGAATTTACCGAACCATTTACAGAATCCTAACAGACTTATGTTAAAACTCATAACATCACGTCAAATGCTTTTCCTTAACATGCTTCTGTTAACTGTTAGTTTTAATAATCAAGTGTTACATTAGCAAGAATTCTTTATATTTATATTTAAGATTCCATGTTTATGTGCAAACTCCTTGACCAAGTTTATAGTTCCCCGCTGGCGTAAGGGCATAGGAAGCCACTTAGAAACCATACGTGACCAATTGCTGACATACAAAATATCTTTTAGATTCTCATAGCACAGATTTATACGTACAAACATGTCTCTAGGCTATATTTAGCACTCAATGTTAATGAACACGTGTTCGAACTGTACTCCTTTGATCAGTCACAAGCTTAAACGCCTCTGATATGATAAGTTAATTTGCTTAAAGTTGGGAGATAGGTTTATTGCATTTGCATAGTTGTATATATAAATACAACTTGATTTATATTAATTTATGCAAATTACGAGTGCACAATTGCGTTTTAAATATCAAAACTTGTATTATTTATCCTGTTTATAAGCAAATCAAGAACTGTGCATATATAGAAGAACGCTTCGGTTTCGGAGTTGATTTTGTTTTGTTAAAACGAAATTTGTGGAATTTTAATCAATGTTATTAAATTGATAGCACGTTATAAATTTTTGATGTAGCATTTGAGGAATATTTATGAAAATTGCATTTTCAAAGCTGTTGATAAGAAAATAATAACCTTTTTTTGTAATGAATGTCGTGGATCAGGCTTTTGTTGCCATTTGGACTAAGTCCTATCTTGGCTGAGGGCCAGCGCCATATTATTTTGTTTATATATTATATTTTTGCTTACTGAAAAAAGAACCCTACGATAGGCTAATTCCATTTCTGCTTAATCATATTAAGATATTTAGGTTTTTTTATGGCGTACTTTTTGTGCTTCCCATTTGTTTCACATAAATCATCTCTGTCTGGCTTTTGCTACAGTCATCTCATACTTTTTATCTCTTTTATTTTCAGTCCCAGTTTATAAATATTTGTATAATAAATAAGAGATTAATTGGGCATACTCAACAAGCTTAGCAAAAGACGCAATTATAAGTTTTGCAGTTGAACACAAATGTTTATCGGTAAATGTGAGTGTCTGTGTGTAACTACGTAAACAGGCTCGTTACGTAGGACACATGGATGACAGCTACAGCTGAGCTTGTTGTTGCTGTTGATGACGTTTCGGTGAACGTAAATGCTAAACGTAGCGAAATGATAAGCAAAACGATGCGGGAGACGTAAGTAAACAAACAACGTCAACGACATCGTTAACAATATTTAATTTATTTTAAATGGAATACTCGAATTACAATACGCACACAGACATGGACAGAGACAAGAACTCGTATTACTTATATAATTCTATTGCAACAAAAAAAGTGACTGGGCAACAACAACAAATGAAAGGCAACTGAGCAGCTCACCGACCGACAAATCAATTGACCGTTTCGCAGTCGTTAATACCCTGTAACAGCATAAATGGGCTGCAAGGCTCACAATTATTGAGTCTGTATTTAATTCACGTCTATGGACAGATATAGGTAGATATTAACCCAAATAGCTGGCTAGCGTACAGGGTATTTTACAACCACGCACACTTTTTCAACTCATTTAAAGTGTTTATACAATTTCTTAAATGAGTATTAAATATAGCATTAACATCATAAATAACTTTCAGAAATGATTTTCATTTTCTTGTAAATATTGTTAATTGCTGGCATTGATTTTCATTCGTTTCTTAATATATACACAAGTGTATATATATATATGTATATATATATATATATATATATGAATATACAATACGAATACAAACATCAATTTTGCGCACAAATAACGGCATTATTAATTGTGCTGTGGTGTTGGCCATTTATCAGCCAATTATAGCTGTTTGCGTGGCATATACATATGCGTAGATTAACGCCGGATATTGTGTAAACGTTTTAAACGTTTAACTTTATATTGTAACACATATGTAGACTTTGTTTATATTTTGTAATTAACATCATTATTTAGCTGTTATAACAGTTCTAACTTTTTTCGCACACTTGTGGCATCACTAACACTGCGGCGCTGACGATAGCAAAATTTGAGAGGTTGTTTTACTAAATAATTATGCAAGCTTTGAGCGCACACATTTGTCGAACCATAATTACGCAAACTGCTTTCAATGCACATCTTATTTGTAGTTAGTTATAAACAAATTAATTTGATTTTAAGCTAATCAATACGAAACACTTCCTTACATCGCCAGAACTCTTTTTTGTTAGTGATGTGAGTAAGCCGATAAGTTAAATGTATCGGTCTATTGTAACTTCTTGACTTGCTTAATGTACCCAAAATTCTCACGTAACGCAAAACTGATCGGCGTAAACGCAAAGAGAGACAAAATGCGCGCGCATTTAAAAACAGAGGAAGAATTATTAAAAATGAGAAGTGATTTATACAGATCCTTACTGTCAGGTTAAGGGCGCACGAATTTTAATGTTCGAGCTGATATGTGAGATATTGTTTGAGTAGTGCGCTGCTATTAAGCAATCCATTTAATTGCCAGGGCAATCCGCATAATTTCATATATTGCTTATCTTATCTTAAGTCTCCCGTATTTTCATGTTAAATTTAGGTGTGAGTGTTCGCTACTTGTAGATAAATTATCATTGGGCTACAAGCCTAAGAAATTTGATAAAAACATTGTAAGTCGATTTTTAAACATTAACATGGAAAGCAAACCAAATACTTGGTCGGTTTATTTAAGAAAATGGACACTTACAAAGTCAAAGCAAAAAAATGGTTGAATAAAAAGCAATAATCGTAAATAACAATTAAATGGAAATATGCGTAACATAAGCTAAAATTGTTTGTTTTAAGGCTTTTGGAATATATGTTAAGTTAAAAACTGATATTTTTGTTCTGATCAACATGGAATATTAAATGCGTCTAGTCAATAAGTGTGGAAAATGGATTGGGCACGAATGTATGCTGCTTCTATTGCAGGTCCTGCATGTCATTGTCCTCCCACTTTGACATCGCCCTCATCCGAAGCGGTTGCTTTCACCGTATCATCCTCTCTGGCGCATTTGCGTATAATGCTATTAAAGTACTTGTGCAGACCATATCCGAACAGGCGCACAGGTCCAATGACTAAAGCATGCAGCAGATTTGTGAAGAAGCCATCCCAAGGCATCAATGCGCCGCCCAGCATTGTGAGCAGCCAGCTTTCAGCGCCCACCGTGGAGATGAAGTTTCCTTGCTGTAAAGAAGCCAGTTATGATAATATAGATTCTGATAGTATCCACAGCTTACCAGCGCATCCTTGAGTATGGCCTTGGCCATAACCTCAGGCTCGATGAGACCACCGCCGCCAGAAATGATTTTGGTTTCACGCGGCTTGGATTTTTCCTCCTGTTCAAAGCCTGGTGTATTTGTATCGCAGGGCAAGGCCAATGTCACCGAAACACCATGGACACGCGACTCCATGGCAATTGTTTCGGCCATGGCGCGCAGCGCATACTTGCTGGCGGAATAGGGCCCATAGCCATATATGCCAAACAAAGCCGCCTGGGAGGAGGTTAGCACAATGATGCCTTCGCGGGCCTTCTTCATTTTGGGCAGAACATAACGTGTGCAATTGTAGCTGCCGAAGAAGTTGATATTCATCAGTTTGTGTACATCCGCAACAGATACCTCCTCAAACAGGCCGCAAATGGCAAGGCCCGCACAATTGATCAGCGCATAGATATTGCCCGCGCTCTCCTCTAGTTCGCCCAGCACTTCTGCCACTTGTTCATAGTCGCCGGCAATGTCCAGGCAGCGATATTGAAATTTCTGCTCTGGTCGCTGGCGAATGACTTCCATTAGTGCCACGGCGCCACCTGTGGCATGCAACATGTGGATACAGACATAGAGAGAGTGAGAGTTGTTCGTGAGGCAGTGAAATTAGGTAGCTTGATTTTCTGGTTTTCCACTTACTCAACATTTTCTCGTCGCGAGCAATGACTGTGACATTGGCTCCTTTGATGGCGCACTCCACGGCCAGGCAGAGTCCGATGCCCTTGGAGCCGCCGGTAATTACCACGTGACGGCCTACAATGGTCTTTGGTCGCTTGCCCATGACAAATATGTATATCAGAATGTGGGTTAAAATTGCAATGGCCAGGCAAAAAACAACTTCCCAGGTCAGCTCCATAGTTTGTTGTGCCGCTGATATGGAGTTAAACGATATATTTCGGTAAAATATCGATAGTTACTGCAACTCGATAATCAGCTGGCAATGTAACGTTTGCTGCACGTAGGCGCGAACAGTGCGGCGTTGCCAGACAGTTTAAAGTAGTTTTTATTTACTTGCATTTAATGCTCTTATAAATTTTTAAAACATTTGCAATATATAACCCATAAGCGGTGTTATGCTCGTTTAAAATAATTTTCTTAGTTATATGAGCACTCTACGCCTCTGCCTGTTTAACATATGTTTGCTTAAAAAATGGTATGCAATTTCCAGTGAGCGCCACAACAGCTGCCCAAAAGACGCTGCCCCCGGTAGCGCTGCAAAACTTCCAAGCGCTGCGTCAACTCCAACGCCGACGCTTTGGCTTCAATTGGGTGGCTTCGCGGCGTATTTCAACCACTTTTCGTACACAGACGACGACAGTTAGCAGCGCACTTTCAGCTCAGTCGTGTACGTAACGTCGTCGAGTTGCAAACGCTAGCGGTAAAACATACAATTATATTTGGCCCAATAGCAGCAGCAGCAGCAGCAGCGGCAGCAACGTTGCACTGAAAGCAAAAGAAAATTGAAATGTGTGTTCAGTGTTAAGTAAATTTTGTAGTGCAAACTGAAGTAACGGCAAATGTTGCGCTTCACTGCACGCTAATGGCAAATTAGTGCAGCAAAAACAAAAAATAAAAAAACAAGAAACTAAACCAAAAGCGGCAAAAAAGTATTGCATACCACACGGCTGTCATGAAAAATAGATATCGATTTGCTGACTGACGGCATGTGGTGTGGGGGGCATATAAAGCTATTTCTGTGTGTGTAATAAAAACTTAATGTCCAATTTCTAAAGTTACCGGAAAACCTGCACAGACATTCACACACAAAATTTGTAAATTAAGCATTAATTGGCTCAATTGTGTGACAGTTTGTGTGAGTGAGTGTGTGTGTGAGTGCTTAGGCGTATGCGGTGTTGTGTGTATGTGTGTGTGTATGAGATCATCATTATACGGCACTTGCCGTCGCCTGCTGGTATGCAATACTTCTTATTCTAACGCACGCTAGCTTCCACTAATCCTTCTTCTTCTCCCTCCTACAGCTGCGGGCTCTGTTGAAAGAGAAAATAGAAAATAGATTTTAAAACTCGCTTGGTCTATGACAAAACAAACGCACTTTCTTCGCAACGCATATCCAAGGTGCGTGTGCGTATTGAGAGTGTGAGCGAGAGCGATAGAGAGAGAGAGAGAGAGAGAGCGGCACGCGTGTGTTTTTGTGTATGTGTTAGTTGCAGTTGTTGCGCCTTCAAAAGTTAACATCGCGAACAATTTAAACAACGACAAATATATATATATACATATATAAATAAATCTATAAACGCGCGCGTGTTTATTTAATTTGTATTTTGATCATTGGGTTCGACAACCATAAAAGCATTTCCCTATGATTGGCTCATTCTGGAATCTGTGCAGAGCGTGCCCATCAATGCCGGTTGACAAGGTACGTTAATATAACACTGAATATAATATAATAGTAACAATTACAGTTATCACTTGCAACTTAGAACTCTTTGTTTTATATGGAAATGCACATTTTCAAATTTATTCATTTAAATATACTTTAATTTTTATACACTTAGATGAGAGTTGTTCAAGATTATATTATTATTATAAGATTAACTATTATTTTACATACATAATAGTCCCTTCTCATATTTCGAACAGATTATTTTAAGTATTCTTATAGTCTTATATGCCTACAACTTCACTCTAAGCATTGTTGCTCCGGTCCAAGCATATTCTTTAGGATATATTCAATAAATAATCAGGAAACGGTATGCGAGTTAATAGATTGAAACTTAGCAATTTGGCCGCTTGAACTCAGCTTAGGTTAATCATTTTCATATATTTTGCAAGTTGCAATTTCCGAGCATTCACTGTACATATAAATTGTCCTACACATAAGCTATACAATAACTAGCTAATAGCTGGTCATAACTTGCAGTTTCTTAACCCACTTGCATTTATTTATTTCTTTTATTGGATCTCAGAAAAAATCGCTTGATTTATGTGCGACATATTTTTATTGCGTACTCGCAGCCAAGACAAGTGAAGGGTGGACGGAAGGGTGCAGACAAAATGGGGGTGACTAAATTTATGACTTGGCTCGAGAGGGTGTTGCACTGCTGTGGGATTATATCATGGGATTATGGGCAAGATATATTTGATTTAATGAAATTGCAGTCAACAAATGGCGAGGGAAAATAAATAAAATCAATTATAATGGCAATTCTCATTCATTAATGTGCATAACTGTCGCTTGAATGTATTAAATGAGAAGCTTATGATAATATTCCACAAAAACTTCATTATTATCTTTTGAACTATTAATTAAAACAATTTATTGTAAATGACTTTCATCCTTAATCTTTGAAAGCCCTTTAAAGTGTTTCATCTACATCGAAAATCCACTCCCACGGGCGGAAAATGTGTGGAAATCTGAAACAATTTTAGAAAAGCACACAATTCAGCCGGCTGATTTCGCTGAATTAATTTTCAACGCTTAAGTTGCCCTGAAGTCACCGCAATTCGACATAAATTTGAATTTATATGCAGCGTACAGAATTTTACCAGCTACAATCCTTGAGAGTGTCATAAAAAGTGGTTAACTATATAAACATGCAATGCTTCTACAGCGCACAGCCAAGAAGTAGTCGACAATATGAATAAAGCAAATCTGCTGGCATAGAATAAATTTATGTACATTACGCTCGACACCAGACGCGTCAGCAATGGGACAGACATGGCAAAAAAAAAGAAGAAAAAAAATCAATAGCCATATGGTGTAGTGTATGTGTATGTGGCCCAAAGTACCACGGAGCCCGTTGGCCGTTGGCGAGGCCGGCCGGGCAGAGCGAACCGGCGCGCCGCGACAACGACAGGCAACGAATACAATCTAAGCACGAAATAAGAAAAATGAAAAAAGAAAACCTCGCCTGGCTTTCCAGTCACGGTATCGCAAGGGTAGATGCGGTGTGAGGTGGGGTGCTTTGCAGAACAGCTGATTCATCAAATTGCGAGTCGTGAAAAGTATGCAATGTTTTTTTCGCTGACGCTTCCTGTTACAGCTGTTGGAAAAGAAAGAGAGAGCGAGAGCGCGCGCGCACTGGCAGAGAGTGGTGAGAGAGCGCGCTGCAAAGAGCAAGGCAGAGAGAGAGTGAGAGCGCGGCTGCCGGCTTTTAATATCTTGAGCTGTTGTTGTTTTTTCTGCTGGCCATATGACGTGCAAAGGCAGATTGTCTTGCGGTATTACATCAGCGCAGCGCAGTCAAAACTTTTATTGTGCCACCTTCCACCTCCAGCGTCACTTTAACAGCAACAGCAACAACATCGACAACAACAACGATATCTAGCTTTGCTTTCGCTGGGGCGCCAGTGCGGCGTACTCCCTTAGAAAGGCCTGACTACTGGCTGGTCTTATCGATTCGCTCGCCATACACATGTTACTATGGCACTTAGTCACACTCGCTAAGCTAGTCAGCTGGCGACGCCCAGTGCAAATGCATTGCCATTGTAGTGCTTATCTAATGTAAGGCGCACACACACATACACACGCGCACACTTGTTGTTACTGTTGCCTGCACGTGTCCTTTGTCCTGCTGAGTGCCGTGTACTCTACTATCAGCCCACATCATCAATATGCAGCTTGTGGCCAATGGACTGGCCATTGTTCTATGTTGTGCAAGCCGCGTGTATTTATGGCCGACTCGTTAACTTTGCTGAACTCTTTTGGGACATTTGCCACATATGTTGCCATTTAGAAATAAATATACTCATTGGTATACCAAATTCGTCCCAGTTGCTGCAACCTGGTGGCCTTTTAAGCTACCAGCTTAAGCTTAGCTGAGTGTTAAGATAGAGGTAAATGCAAAGGTTAATATTCAAAAAAGGTCTTGTTTTTCTATGTGTAAATGAAAATTAACTGCAATATGCCTGTCTTTCAAGAAACTAGTCAGAGAGCATTCGTGATTGAAATTCTTTTAGATATCAGTTATTTTATTACAAAGAATTCAAAGAACTAATATAACAAATTTCTATACAAAATTGTCCAAGCGTGAACACTGTAATTGACCTAAAAATTTATTCCACTTAGTGCCCTTTCATTATTCTTTCTTGGTTTTCACACTTCACTGGACAGTTCCAAAAAGCGTTTTCGCACATTAACTGAAATCATTGCATTTCGATTGGCACTTCAATTCGCATTTCCATTGTGCATTGAAATTGCGCCAATCAAGTAGTTTGCACTCTCACTGACCACAGCAATTTGCACTCATCCCGCAGCTCTGCAGTTCGCTAATCTCCAGCGAACTGGTGGCAAAACCCTAAAGGGAAGCCCAAGCCAAATGCCCAAGAGCCACAGCTTCGGCCACAGACTAACGAACAGGGGAAACGTAGAAGTTCACTCGAATTGTATGTGGCCAATCTCCATGGAGCAGAGCACAGCACAGCATAGCGTCGAGTGCATTGCGAAACTTTTCTAATTATATGTGGTCAGCTGTTCGTAATTGTTTCTTTTCTGCAGTCCAAGGGTACTCAACCAGACGATACTCTTGTAAAGTAAGAACGCAAGTAAGTGGACGATAAGTGGTATCAGAATTTGAGTGCTGTGATTCTTGGAGCTTCGCTTGAATTCTGTTTGAAAGTTGTAAAGTTGTATGTGGTAGAGGGCTATCTTGCGTAGTCCAGTAAAATCGAATACCCGAGCAAAGTTTTGACTTGTCGGTGACTTTTCGACAAAAAACCGCAAGACAGCAGCTTTGCTTAAGCTTAAACCAGCTAGGAATTATGAGCACAAACTCTCAAAACTTTTTTAGTACATTTTCAGAATATCCTTGCCAGCTGCTTCTTTTGCTTCCTTGTTACCCCTGCAAATAGCTCTTTAATTGATAACTAAATGCTGCCCACAATTTAAAAGATAAATTGCTCTTTTATAATTTCATTTTTATGCCTACCATATGTTGACTGAGAGTCCGTTTTTTTATGGGAGGGTAAATTTTATTTCCGAATACATATGCGCAGACAGGTACCAAATCGTGCCAGTAAAAACAGTAAAAAAAATGGTAGAATTTGCATGTTTTTGCGATTCGGTAGAATTTCAACTGTGTAAATTTTTATTTTGCTGATTGCCTTTACGTGGCCGCATGTCAACTGCCTTTAAGCTGTTGGCCAGCAATTCGTATACCCTAACGGAAGGTATAACGATTTGCTCATAAAGGTGACATTTTCTAATGTTTACCATGAGAGAAAATCGATATAGACTAAAACTATTTGAAACTGGGAAATTATATTAATTGTATTAGCAAAACTTAAAACGAGGTTAAGTTACACGATCTTTTATATATAACTCATTTATAGGGTATACAGTTGTTTTCTGGCTTTTCTTGTTTTGAGTACAATAGTTTTTCGTTCTGGCGTTTAAATATTTGCATATTTTCCGCACAAATCTGGCAATCGCATGCAGACAGCGTATAACATTTGTACCATATAGAAAAGTTCTTAGTTTATTTTTCATTTAGTTATTTTCCTTGCGTTTTAAGTGCAGTTTTGCGTTGAATTTGGATATCTTTTTGTTGATTTAATATTTGGTTTAGTGCTCGTATATTTCGGTCGCAAACTGTCATAAAATTGCTTGTGATGTAATAAAAGCAAGAGTCAAGAGAGTTGAGATAGAGAGCGATTATTCTGCTCAATTGCCTTGAAAATGGGTTGAAGGACAAACTTTAAGCATAGATATACAAAAATATTATAAGAAAATGTTCTATAATGAGAAAATAAGAGCTGCATATAAGAAAGAAGTGAGAAAAACTCGTCTTGACATTGAGAAAATAAAGAGAAAAAAGTGAAAAGAAGGAAATAAATTGATATGGAATGCTTTTCAATACCAGAGACGGGAGAAGTGAAACAAATGTGTGTATGTAATGCCAGCGAAAGGGTTTATATACAGAAGATTTGAAAATTATATAGACTAGCTTTATAGATTTGAATGCCATTACATGTGTGTTGCTTGACATTGACTGTTTTTAAACTAACAAGCGATTAACTACGGACATCTGTTTAGTTTTCTGACTGGCGATTGGCATGCTAATCAAAGCCAATTGCTTTATTGATTTTTGTGCCAGTCATTAGAACCTACACGAATTCACAGCTAGTTTTTCTAATAACACGAAATGCCTGTCAAAAGTTTACACACACACACACACACACACACACCTGCAAAATAAACAGCAGTTCAGGTGTTTAGAACTCTGCACACAACTTATTCCATTAAAATGCTGAAGTTGTGTTCGTTTTTCGATTTTCAGCTAATGGAAATTAGCAGCAATTGCTTCGTGCTATAAAAAAAAAAACTGAGCCAAACAAATTTAATTACATTTAATTAAATTGCAATCTTTAAAAAGAAGCGCAAAAGTGCCGTCAGTATGCCACATGTTCAGGCATCTCTGGCAGCTCTCCCTCTTGCATATTACGTCAAGTCAATCTGACGTGGCGCATCCGTCAACATCCTGTCTCGTCCTGGGTCGTCCCGGCTAACGTATTTCAATTTCAATTTTCTGCCTCTGAACTAATGCAATTATAATAATTTCCGCACGTAAGTGAATGGATTAAAGGGCCGATGTCCTTGCCAGCTCTGTGAGCTCCAATGTGGTCCTTTTGCATATGCTGCAGTTACCCCCCAGTTGGCTGGCGACCAACTTTCTGCCTGCTGTCACCGTTGATAGTCATTTTATGAGATATATTTTTGGGTTCAGGCAAGTCTTCGGTGCCGTAAAGTGCTGCAATGGATTGTGGCAATAATTTGAGGGCTTAGAAATTTCTTGAAAGGTTTCAAATATAAGAATTAGATGGCGAATGACGATAGACAAGCAAAATGTTGCGATCAAATTGCAGTTGCCAATTGGCTTAATAAGAGCTTGAGTGCAAGTGTTGCAAAGCGGATAGGTTTTAAACTAACCTGACTGTGTTGTAAAGAGCAGAGGTTTTGAAATAACCAGTCAGTGCTGTAAAGCGCCTGTGTCATATGCCTGTGTATACTTTTGATTAGTTTTAAGTATTTTATGAGCGTTGTACCCTGGTCACACTAGGCAAAAATATATCTATTAACTGTTAACATAAATTTAAACAATTTACCACGCATTTCCCAACGTTTTGGACTATTGCTTAAATCCTTATAAAACGATGCTTAATGCACCCTAAATATTGTATAGTTCGTGGCATACTACAAATCCATTAAGACCCCATTGCAACAATTGCAACGTATTTTATTCGACGGCAGTTGCCAACAGCGGTTCCTGCATTTGCCAAGTAAAAAATCTGCGAACATTACGTATACGCAAATAAGGTCATATATGCGAGCTACTCGCACACAATGCCAAGCTGCCCCTGTGCCTGCCACGCCCCCGGTCCTCCTGCTCCATATGCCACTTAAATATTTTACGCTTTTGTATTGTTAAGCAAAAGTTTTTTTTATTGTACTCGTTGGTTGCATTTCTAACGCATGAAATATGCAAACACAGCAGGGAAAAGGTTAAATAATTTTGCACAGTGTATAGTAGGTGTGTTTGTTTTTGCAAGTTTCTGGCAGAATAGAGTGCAAAAAGTTAAAATAGCTTGCCATGAGCCGACACTTCAGAACTCAAATCGTTGAACATATAACATTTCAAACAAGTTTCTTTAGTCGCAGGAATTAAGCTGTAAATGCGAGCTCTTAAAAATAGGTTAGATTTATTATATTCCAAGAAATCTTTGTATGTCGGCATATAAAGATCTTGAACTCCTCTTGTGTTTTAATCTATGCAACCTTTATATATCAGATTAAGCACGAAACACATTTAACATAACACTTCCTATTGTTTGGACTTCTTTTGTTGCTATAATTTGGCATTGCACTTTTGGTTAGAATTTCAGACGAGCTTTGTTATTGTTGTACACAATGCAGCATTGCGATTATTTGCAGCAGTTGTGTTGGGCCAGCGGCATCCACAAACGACTTGATGGCACTAACGTCCAACTAACCAAGTATATATATAATACATATATATACATGGTGTGTTGTGCAGTTCGTTGCCTGGCAATGGCAATTTGATACAAAGCAAAGAAATAGAAATAGATATAAAGTCTAAATAAGCGCACACAATGGGCAATTATTTGCACAAGTATATGTAACATACATGTATATGGTTAGAAGTGTGTGTATCTATGTACATACTTATATAACAATTTGTGTAGTTATTGTCTAGTATCTGCTGCATGGCCATTTGATGCTGCATTGTCTCAATGGCATTCAACCGGAGTTCTCAATTTCCGCCATTGAAGGACTTACTCATGGCTCAACGAGTTCAACTCGGCTTAAATGAAGCCAGGCAGAAGTTGGTTGATTATGTAACACGAAAAAAAGATAAATATAATGTGTGCTTGTGAATGCTTGAAAAGTTAGGCTAGCTGAAGTGAGCTTAGGTTGAGCATCATAAGGTTACGTTAGGTTGGATTACGTGAGAATAGGTTATGGGTTATGGTTTATGGGTTACGTTAGGTTAGCTTAGGCTAGGTTTGTTTAAGTTATCTAAGGTTAGGTAAGGTTAGATAAGGCTAACGAAATATTAGACTGGAGAGATTGGCTTAGATTAGTTTTATAGGTTGTGTGTGTGTTTCTTTCTTCCTACACCTTGGCTTTTCTACTTCTGTATTTATTCACTCTAACGAGTTTGCACTGCAGATTTTCTATAGTTGCTGCAATTTGAATTTCAACTTTTTTGTGGAATAAATTTCTAGTAAATCGCCGGTAAATAAATGCTTCCGATTGCGCATTTCCTGCACAGACGCAAACACCAGCCAAGAAGTGCGTAAAGGAAAACTTGATTCCCAATTTGAATACACTTTTTCAGTTGTTGCCTTAGCCACACCTTCTAGCTGCAAATTTGCATGAAAACTTGAGCGCAATTTAAAGTTTTGAAGTGTTCAACGATTAAAAGAAAAATTTCAAATTTACGCAAGTTCTAGAAAACGATGCGGTGTTGAGGTACACGATTGTTGTCCTGCGAACTTTTAGTATAACATAACCTTTGCCCCAAGGGTATAAATAAAGACGAGTTTTTCGTAGGTCTCAATTGGTACATGTCAAAATTGGGAACACAATTTGGCCATTAATCAAATAAGTATCAGCATTAGGGCCAAGCACATGCGAAAGTCTTAAAGTGATTGCCTTTAGCTGACCACAAATATCGTTTGTCAAAGTAACGACACATGCCAAAAATGTAGAAAGAAACTAAAAGAAACTTACATATTTTATTTATGATTTTTTCAATAAAACTAACTTTTCGCCTGGAACGTTGGCGTTTGTAAACAATATGAATTTGGCACAAAGTGCCGCAAACACAGATGACTAAACACAAGACGAGGATGCTGAGCACGAAAAAGAGGAGTTCGCTTAAATGGCGTCACCAGCAACCATTTCGACTCGTTCCAGTTTCTTTATTTTTAGCATGCTTACGTCAGTCACGGTTACATAAGAGCTAATTGGCGACCAACGAGGCGTATGCGTAATATTATGCTACACCTTGACGTAGCAAAGAAAAGCCAAAGTTTGAAGTTTATATTCAATTCTTGTCGGTCTAAAATTGTTTCACACAAACATAATTTGTTAGCAGTTTCTATAAATTCTCATCGTCATCCTGAAGTAAAAGACCCGCCTGTTTCAGTTCGTGCTCCATTTCCAGCTGCTTGCTTTTGGCCATGCGCACATCCGGCGGCTGCAAAGCGGGCATCTCTACGAACTCCAGACGAGGATCACCAACCAGCACCCGTGTTAGCCAGCGGAAAGGCTTCTCAAAATTGTAATTCGACTTTGCCGATATGGGAAAGTACTAGAAAAACAAATGAAATGCAAAATCGATGTCTTAAAATAACTCCATTTTCGACTGACAGTTCCTATAATATGCTAGGATCTGGCTAACTCGATCGTATATACTGTCCAAAGCAAAATGATAAATCTATCAAGTTTCAAGTATGTAGCCTTGAAACATAAGGATTAGCTTACATATGAAAAGGGTAAATTAGACTGAAAACAAGGACTTAGGGATTGCAAGAAAAATTTTATCGACTTGGCTTTAGATCATATATTATTTTGTTATCAGCCTGTGAATTTCTCATTCAATGCTGTGCTACAGCTTCTACGAATTATGTTCTCCCAGCAATTGTACTTACCTGTATATTTTTCTTGCGATGAAAATCCAGACCCTTTGGCTTGACCTTGCAGTCCTTAATGTCAATCTTATTGCCGCACAGAACAATTGGTATGTGGCCGCAGGTGCGCATCAAATCACGATACCAGTTGGGCACATTCTTATAGGTGGTCCGAGAGGTCACATCGAAGAAGATGATGGCACATTGCGCCTGAATGTAGTAGCCCTCGCGCAGCCCACCAAATTTTTCCTGCCCAGCCGTATCCCAGACATGGAATTGTACTGGTCCGCGACTCGTGTGAAATTTCAATGGATGCACCTCCACGCCCATCGTGGCCAAATATCGCTTCTGAAATTCGCCGGTCATGTGTCGTTTAACAAACGTTGTCTTTCCCGTGCCTCCATCGCCCACCAGCACCAGCTTAAAAGATGGTATTGCATCACCACCATCGTTAGCCATGTCTTGGGATTGGCACCGAGAGCTTAACGAATATAAAAAATGGTAATAACTATTGTGAATTTGAAAAATGTATATAAAAGACTGTTGTGACTGTTAGGAGAGTCAGTTACGTTACATGTATTACTCCCTCTGACGCCTATGTAAAATGTAAGCTGATTAATAAAAATAAAAATGCAAAATGTTAATTTTGGAAACAGGATTTTCTTCTAGCTAGCTGAAGATCGAGGACTAGAGGACGAAATATCATATAGAGATAAAATGATAAAGCGTGAAAGCTTTAACAATCAAATAGTTGTTTGTTTAATCAACATTTTTGATTGTTTTCCCATTCTTTAAATAGTTTAATTATATTATTCAACTACGAGTTACTTAAGACACACTAAGCACAGCGCATGCCATCGATCGCTTTGTTATCAAAGTCGTTATGCACATGAGTGCGCCAAGCGCAGCTCACAAAGACTCACTCATTCACACAAACATACACACATACATACTCACCCACACACTCACACTCATTCACACTCAGTGAGCGTGACACACACACGCACAGCAAGTGCACTCGTGCGGCAGATAGATGAAAATAAAACGCATTGACAGCACTCGGCGCAAAATGCTTCTGAAGGCCAGAGCATAAGAGCATCGAATTTCATGTTAATTGTTAAGACTTGAGCAGCATTTAAGCACTCGCATATTGCTGCAACAAATACATCTACTCACACTCACACACAGACACATTCAGATTGATGTAGCCGCTGGCAATGACACTGACAGCCGCACATCTAAAGTTTCTCCGGGACAGCCGGAGCAGCGGTCACTGACAGGAAAATGCAATTAAGTGCAGCTGTTTGTTGTGTCTGTTGTTGCAGCATAATTTGAGTTTCATTTTGCGTTAAAATATGCACAAAGAATGTACCATGGCTTGCCTAGTGTGGATCTATGCAAAAGTTTTCTGGTATTTTACACCGGAAGTGTTGCATTTTCTGTGGCTGTGCAAAAGTTTGCCTAAAGTCTGCTGTTTGGCATGTTGTCTAAAATAGTCGATTTGAAACTTTGCCCACATACAAATTTAATATCTTAAGTGGTTTTTAATTTGCAAATTATTTGTTTAAGTTTTACTAAATGTTACAATTAAGTTAAAAGGCAATGTGTGAGCAACAAAGAGCTTGTTAGTTAGCAAATTGCTTTAATTTTGTAAATGAAAGGCACAAATTAACAAAGGTTTATCACGAAAAGTTGTTTTTATATAATACGTTAGATAGTTTTTGTAATTATAGAGAATCAATTGCTGAAAATAATACTTTAATTTATTATGGCCTGTAGTTAATATTTATTTATTATACTTTGTTCGACAGCTATAAATTAAACTTAAGTATGCATATTATGCATTTGGTTTATTTAAACGTTTTCCTGGACTGTGTACAAAATAGCTTGCAGTAAAATTTATATATAGCGCACACACAGTCCATTGAACTGTCGCATTTACATGCAGCAATTGCTGAATACTCGCAAAACATGTGTAAAACTGGGGAATACAAGAGACAAGTTGTGAACAGCAAAGGAAAATTATTTGCGTGCATTTGGTTTATTCAGTCTTTGGCTGGGAAAACCTGCCCCGCCCGGCACTGAATTCACTTTGCATGCGAAAAGTCTGGTGTGTTGTGGCTGGGTGTTAAGACAAAACGTGCTGGGAGCAATGGGCACAGGGAACGCGTTTGTGTTCTAAGTAGTATTTGTGCCATTGTTGTGGGACGTGAATGAACTCGGTAAATGCAAAGGATATTATGCATACGCCATGTTGCCCGCAGCTGTAGACTTTGCGCTGGGCCATTGGGTCTTTTCAATAAATCAGCCGTCAACGGCAATGTCAACGCAAAGCCATCAAATCAAAGCCAAGCAAAGCCGAAAGCCGAAAAGGATACAAATTGAATAGGGCAGGACGCTGGATGATTCCGGAGTCAGGGAGTTGAGCTTATGTGCAATAAAAGCGTCTTAAAAGTTTAATGTCCCTCGCTTTGCGGTCACATACAAATGAGTTTCGACTTCATTGCTGGCACTGTGTGTTGTGTGTCTGTCTGTCTGTCATGTGTGCGTGTGTGTGTGTGTGTTGACATTCTTCCAACTGCTGAAAGTTGCGCAATTTTACCTGTCAACAACTTTTTATTTTCGTTATTCAAAGAGTTTTCTCTAGGCGATTGCAATAATCAGCTGTCGGTTTGCTAAATTCTATTTGCAAAAGTTTTTTATCGAACTTTATACATGCACTCGGAAAAATAAAATAAAACAACTAACTAAAGTATAGTATAGTCAAATGGCAGCATAGTATAACTTGAAAGACTTCTGTTAATTTAGTTATTTTCCACAAATAAATGTCACATAATAACGTTTAGTTTTTCAATGGCTTATTATGTAAATACCACAACAATTGTCACTTGATTGCAGCTAATTTAATATGCTCTGCAATGAAATCGTAGTTGCTGCACGTTTTTCGCATTTTGCAATATAATCCATATTAATGGGCACTGACAACATGGGCTTATTAAAGTGAAAAACTAAATTGAACGACTGCCCCGACGAACGTATACTCTTCCGGGCTGATAATTTGTTGCCAGCTATAATATCTGAGCGCTGAAAATATTAGTTTTAGTATTGAAAATCCACAAAACTGAGCGGTTAATAAGGAACTACTGATAAGGGGATATATAAGATGCCTTTAAACAAAAAATTACACAATGTAATAGGAATGACGCTCAAAAGTAGGCAACAATATTTTTGAGGATAGTTTTCATATGATTCATGTTATATCTATATATACATATATGTATCATACACAAATTGCCCAGATTATTTAAATTTTTACTAGTATGATTATTATTACTAGCACTTCTCCAAGACAATACTTCTCCATTAGTTGGCCTGTGATTTGAGAAGTTATAATATCAAATATATAATATAGAGTAACGTAACAGTTGCTCTAGTTAAAGTACCCCACAGAAATGTGCCCATGCAAATGAGCAGCATTATTTAATTAAATGAAGTTGGCTGCGCTGACCGAGCACGTCGCGTCCTGGTTGCCGAGCGGCTAATGTGCATTTGTGCTGCTGAGGGTCCGCCGGTAGCCTCATTAAGGGACGACCACGACAGCAGCTTGGCAATTTATTAGGTGCGTCCTAGAGGTGCAGGGGGTCGCCTGTCTCGTTGGCCGTGCCATAGCCTAGTTACAAGTCAATCTGCGCCAGAGTCAAGCTGAAGGCGAGGCTCGTTGCTGTCATCTTAAAACAGAGCACTTAAATTTGGGCAAACGAATGGCACTAGAAAGGAAAAAAAAACTAGCGTTCCGACACGTCTGGGGCCATGTCGAGTAAATTAATTGCTGGTGCAGGCTATGAACACACACACACGGTACATACACCATAGACACACACATACGTACACATACACGGCACATACAGCATAGACATACACGGCACATACAGCATAGACACACACGGCACATACAGCATAGACACACACATACAGAGGATGATTGTATTGCGCGGTTAGTTGAGCAATCGAGCAAACTAAACCGCAGTAGCGGGCCGGAGGCACGCATTGGCAGACAGAGCGCCAGCCCACGTGTGGGGGAAAGGGATTAGAGGAGAAGCGCACGGCAGATGTTTGTGTTTGGTTTGGTTTTCGGTCGGTGCCAGTGGAAACCATAAAAGCAACTATCCTCTGACACCTGCCGTGACGCCATCTGCGCCAGACAAAATGGTGTCAAATGACAAAATGCATCGTAAAATACAAAAACAAAAAAAAAAATGGAAATGGAAAAACTTGCACACGTGGGCCGCATGATTAGTTTTGAGGCCCAAAATATACAACAAATACCAGTTAGTATAAGAAGTTATATAAATTTTGTGATATATTGAAATTTGAGTAGTTTTAATTAGTTAACATGAAAGCTCGATATTAATGCATATAATTAAAAGCTCTTTGCTCTAAGTAATCAAATGATACATAATTAACAAAATATATTTATATATATATGCTTATAGCAACGATTATGGTTGACTTTAAGGACTTTGTCGCTGTGCATAAGTGTTTCGTTTTAATCACAGATTGCCGGCACCCTACTTATAGAGTCTTATGATAACCCACAAACTTATTGTGCGAACCAGGACAAAGGAAAAAAAACACCATTGGACAGTAAAATTTTATGCGCTTGTTTGTGCTTCATATTCCTTGCACTTCACGAGCACACAAAAAGCAATACGAAGGACCGCAGGCGGTCGGCCAGGCGATAACTGCAAGTGCTGTTCGCTTCGAGGTGTCCTTTGTTCGCATAAAACTTGAAACGTCCCTGTGGGTAGATTAAACACGCACACAATATTGTCTATATATACAGTTTGTATATACATATAGTTAGTTTGCGGTTTTCGGGCTTAGTTATCTAACACGTGTAGCTTAGTGTTGTTATTTAGGGATTTTGGCGCAATGTAAACTGACGCCTGCAACTATGCTATGAAAATTATGGCACACAAATTCAGCAATCGCATAGCTCAACCTACACCAATGTGCGATAAATTGTGTGGGTCATGTCTTTTTGTTCGTAAATTGCATATTTTATAGAGCCTGGCATATAGGCACCGCATGAGTTATGGTCGTGCCAAACGAGCTGGCTATTAAGTTGTTATGGTCAATAACAAATTGCAATGATCACTGCGTTTATTTTGGGCGAAGCACTAAAAACTTGTGCACAAACTAATAGTGTATAAGTGCAGCTTATACGACTATTAGATACTTTATAAGCAGCTCGAAACAAATTCGTACATCAGTTTGCAAGTGCTTTGAGGGTTTCGCTGTTAGCTTTAAACTTGTACATATTTCTATATTTGGTTATAATTCTTTAACAGCTACTTAAAATTGTGAATTATCAATAAATACTTGTGCACTCACAATTCAATCATCTGAATGGACCATCTCATGTGCAAATATTGCAATCAATAGCGAGCCTGCTCAATCAATGTCAGCCATAAGTCGAATGAAATTTTAATTAATTTAATTAAAATGTCCAATCGATGCGATGCACACTGCAGGTGTCTGGCAGAAGCTGCTTGTCAGCAGGCTTATCGGGATTTTAATGTCAGGACGCATAAAAAATGCAGTTGAGTGTTTGAACAGAAAGTTTAAAAATGAAATGTACTTATAATACAGTAAATATAGTAGAACTGTTGCAAATTTGGGTCTTTAAAAACGTTATAAATAAAAAGTGCGTTGAGCCACAATTCAAAATACAAATCCATTGCGCTGTCCGAATCGGTGAACGTGCTAAACCACATGAAAACTCAAACTAAATTTTAAATAAGCTCTCAACGAACCGCAAAATAATAAAATGTTATCAAATATTTATGCAATAATAAAAGAAAAACACATTTCAGACGCGGCTTGCATTTTGAAGCTGCAATCAATTTAGCGCAACGCACATAAATCAGTTGGAAATTTATGGGATACCCACCGCAGTTCCCCTCTTCCTCGGGGGGAAAGTGACATGATAAATGGCTGCAGCATAAAAAATATTATTTGCAATAAACAGGGGCAGGTGCTGCTGCCACGTGCCAACAGGCACTCAACCTGCCCTTAGCAGTGTATAAAATAACACCCCGTTCCTGCAACTGCCACTCCCAATGCAGATGACAAACGTACCTCGAGGGCAGTGCACACCTTCAATTAATCGATTAAAGTGCGCTTAGCTCGGGGTTCATCGACTAAATTATGCATGAGCTGCGGCTTTACAACTACTCTAGCGGGCTGACAACCACAGCTCGCGAGCAACTCCCTTGTGCTTAGTTGCTTGGCGAATTGTTTGTAAAAGTTATTTATTGTCTAGCGAATTGATTTTTAATGAACTTTTAAATGGCATTTCAATGGGGTCGAGTACCTGTCTAGACGCCTTTTAGAGGTTTGACGGCAATTAGGTTAATTGCTGGGCGTTACGTGATGGATAAAAATGGAGCTAAACTTGATTTCAGTTGTGGAGTGACTTTTGCTCTGATGTGTGTGGCTGGCTTTGGATTTATTGAGGAGTAATAGGAATATTTAAATGGGGTATAGGAAATGAGTACAAACGATGTCCTCGAGAAGATTTCATTGTGTGGGCTCTATTAAGCTCTATTAATCTCTATATGAAATAGCATTTCCTAAGTTTTAACTTTCCATTAACCAAAGGATACCACAAGTCAATATTATGTAGCTTTCTAAAGAGAATCTATCTATCTATTAATAAAGAGCTTTAACGCCATCTTAGTCTTTCTTCAGTTCTATGTATTCCATTATAATTCAAGCCTGTTTAATCTTAAGCAAATAGTCAATTAAAAGCTGCATACATTATGCAAAGATAAATTAGGTTAATTTTCAAGTTGTCTTCGAAATTGATTGAGTGGCTTTACAGCAATCTGTTAAGCCCTGAGACCTACTTAAAAATGAAAATTAAGCAGCGAAAGGTCTGGAGTCAGGAGCTGCATGAATAATGCCCCGAAGAAGCCAGCGGTCTGAACTGGCATTGTCTTTGGGGTTGCGTGCTAAGTGGTAATTACTTGTACCTTGCCACAAAAATGGAACGATAAAAGACAGTCAAGTAGCAATGCGCATTCCATAAGCAACTGCTAACACAGATACCAGAAAGGACTCTTGGCCAAGTTAGCAAGGCAAACAAAAACAAATTGACACCATAATTAACTCTACTAACTGTCCAACTAGCCGACTGACTGTCTGACTATCCGTCTGTCTGTCTGTCTAGCTGTCTGTCTGTCCGTCTGTTTGTTGTTTTGGACTTTTGTCGAGCTTAACACAATTTACAGCTACTTGCAGCGGAATATAATCGAAAATGTCCTTAGTCCTTGTTGCAGTAGCTGCGCTTCAATCGATACGAAAATTACGAACGCATTTGAGTTTTCGTCATAGCCATAAAGCTGTAGACTTGACTGTACAAATTGGCCATAGCTATGGATTTTTTACTAGCTACTTCTTCTTCTCCAATCTCTTCCTCTTCTGGCTGCAATTATCAAATGTTTGCAGCAGCAGCTGAAGAAGGACATGTCCGACGACGATTACCATTGCTGCATTGCAAATGCGACAACCACATTTTGGCCATGCGCCCGAATTGCCAGCCAAACTGGCCAATAGCGCCAGCTTTTAAAAATATCTATATATATGTATCTACAGCTTTTCGCCTGGCACAGCTCTGACCCTGGTCTAAAAGTGTTCACATTTGATTAAAATGTTTGGCTGAATGTGTCCACTTTTTTGCCATTTTCTGTTTGGCTTAATTGCCTGCGGGCGTTGCGTTTTGGCTAATTGTTTTATTTTGCATACATCACTTTAATGCTCATGATATTTTAAAAGCCAACGTAAATAATGTTGTAAGTTGTGCATTAGCGGCTATTTAGCTGCGGCTTGATTTTGCATGCGTGGCTTGTCGGTTGTTAAAAGTTATCAGAAACTCGGCTAGCGGAGATTTATGAGGGTAATGTCGAGCTAGTTAGCACTTCTTCACCTGATGCTAGGATAGGATTTCTTTTCAAGTACCAGACATGTAAGGTTAAAATCAATATGGTTTGCAATTTTGGACAAATTAAGATCTTTACCTTCATCAATTCAACGATTGCGTTTTGCTCTCAATGTGTCCTACTTGTGGCCCACACTTATTGTTTGTCTTATATTCTCTTATTTTCCAGCAGCTCCATTCGGAGTATAGGAGCACTTATCGTTGGCATGAATTTACGGGCAATTCGCGGCCAGAGGTTGTGCGTCGGGCGCCAGCGCCAAATCCAAGTCAATTTGTTGGTACGTATTCAGCAAGTCCTTATCCTTTCCGCCTAACTATGTTGTCCACTTATCTGGCATTGTCATGGCGATTTATCGATTTGAATATATTATCAATACAAGCTATTTGTCATTGTTTGTCTGTCCCGCAGGTCCAACAAATGAGCCGCCATTGCCACGTCGAAAAAAATGCCCCGAATTAGCATATAAATCGCACGAGTTTATTATAGGATCCGAATATACAGATGCACGTCGAGATGCCAGTGCGCACCGTGCGGCGAGGGTGAGTATTTCATATATATCCTACATCTATTTATGTAAATATATATATATATAAGAAAATCTACCTTCACCTTTGATTTGACCTTGCGTAATGCGAGCACAAGAACTTCTGACTGCCCCAAGACCGATGTTAATGCAATATTTGTTGCTTTTGGGAAATTGTACGTGAAAAATGAAATGCGAGCAGGCAAATATTATGTAATAGGGGTGCATTTTTAAAGAAAATCGATTTAATGGAAAGTATAGTAACATTGAGAAGCCAAATTTTGATTTAAGGAGGAGGGACACACTTCAAAAGTCCACAGGAATAAAAAAGTTCATTTGAAAAGTCTGAGTATAGGAAATCAATATTACTATAACAGTCTTAAAAAGTATCTAACGCTTTAGTAGAAAATTATATAAAATTTATTATTGTAGTAGAAAATTATTATTGTTGACTCGTTAAAGTGCTCAGCAGCTTGGTAATATAACATTCGTGTGTGGGGCTTTTCCTTCACGTTCTATTCGCATATTTAATGTCCATGTCCATATATGAGCTGTAGGAAAAAGTAGAAAATAAAATAAATTCTAAGTGGTTGTGTGCACATTTGTGAGTAGTCGGAAAATTGAAAAGCCGCCACCATCAAAATTCATGCGCTGTTGAAACATTAAGTGGGGCCTACGTGCAAAAAATGAAGAAATAAAAGCTTGTGGCATGCTGTGTTTCGCATTATGCGCATTTGATAAAGAGTCTATATCAAATATACAACATGTTGGCTGCCTGACTTTTTGCTTAGTTTAGCATTGGGGTTAATTCGTATATGCAGAAATACGTGCGCACATGTATGTGACCAAAAGCCATAGAGAGTGGTTTCTAATACCACATACAAAAAACCAAATGTGGCGGGGCGGTTGTGCGGTTGGCCGCTTGGACGGCTTTTCTCTGCCAATGCTAATTAAAAATGCGCACATGTTGCACACAAGGACACAGCCTTATGTATATGTATTTGTATATGTACGTGTGTGCTTTATTACACACCCTGACAATAAATAATTAATTGAGTTTAACTTGGGCACGAGGCTTTGCTGCTGTTGTGCTACCTGATCATGTTCGGCAGCATGACGTATGCGTAATATTAATGAGGTGCTAATTAACTGAAACACACACACACGCGCACACGAACATCCGTGTGCGTATGTATTTTTCTTTGTAGTCGGAGGAGCGTGGCACACCTTCGCGCCGCAGCAAATCGGAAGGACCACCCGTTGTGCCTAAAGGACGCCCTTATCCCATTGCAACGGAGATCGATGGAGCTACTAGTAAACAGGTACACAATTGTCAGTTAGTTACCTAAAGTCACCTACCTAATGTCTTAAGCATCAAAGGATAACCGATCAATATTGTATACCATATACCATATACGTATATCCATATAGAACCCAATGTTCTTATAAGCGCCTGCAGTTATGCTACCAAACATTTTCGGGCTTATTTAATGCATGTTTTGCTGAAAATAATTGCTTAACCCCAGTGACAATAGCTGAAAATGGCACTTGAAGATTGCAGATGAAAAGTATTCGGGAAACGCGTCAGTAAGAATTTACCCCAAAAGCTTTGAAAGCACATGAAAGCTTTAATTTTGGCAGCTGAATTATTACTTAATCGAAAATATGTAAGCTTCAAGCAATGCTAATTTACCTAAATAGGTTGAGATAAAAGCTTTAAAAGCACATGACTTAATGAACTTGGGAGTCTAACATGAAGTATACAGCTTTCAGCGAGCTTTAACTTTTACTGTAATGCACAGTACTAACTCTATAAAAGCTGTTGAAAGCATTTAAATTTTGAACTTAATAAGCTGGCAGTTTAATGAGTAAATGATAAATGAGTAAAGCTTTAATGTCTTGGAAATTCAGAAAGTATAATAGAAATAGTTGCCAACTATTGTCACTGGGATACACAAACATTTCTTTAGCTTTAATAATTAATGACTTTTTAATTTACACTCTATGACTAGTATAAATTCCATTCAGAAACTATTTGATCTTATATACTCTGCTGTTCGACTCTATTGCATGTGCTGTACTTTATTGTACATATGTATTTGGCTTATAACTATAAATATGTCCTAGTGCGAGTAGCTGCAATGGCAACGCCCTATCTCAATTGCGACACGTTCTCAAAGTTGTCAGACTACAAAATTGCTAACCAGCATGATTTTATGCCTTGTCATGGCGCCATGAAATAGAAAAAATGAAAAAAATATAAGAAAGAAACTGTCGCCAATACCGATCTGAGATAGGGTGCGACTCATCGGACCAATGGACCAAACATTGGAAACGAGCAGCCAGCGACGCGCAACAATTTCTATTAGAATTTTTGTTGTTGTTCACTGTCGCTGTCTATCAGTTCCCCCTACACCCTGGTGCGCCTCCACAGGCCCTCCATTATATAGGCAAGTTCTTTTATATATTTGCGAGTGTGTTTGAGTGTGTGTGTGCGCGTGTGCATGCATGTGGCACATGTCGTTACATTTGTAACTTGTTTCTGTCTCGCCATTGCAGCTATGGGAAATTTATGTAGTAACTGTGTGTGTGTGTGTGTGTGTGTGTGTGTGGTGTGTGTAAAAGTGCCATTGAGTTGACTGTCAGAGCGTCAGTTAGTCACAGACATACACTCGACCTGAATGTAAATTTTTAATCTGCAAAACTCTTCAACATTTGCATAAGTTGCCTTTACCGCTGTTTATCGATTCGCCCTTCCGCCATATATACATCTACTTTTATATATCCTTGATACCTGTTTGCATTATATTTGAGTATATATCAGTCGTTGTCTGTGATTTGTAGGGTTTCCATTACATATTTTCATGATTGAATATAAGCTTGCATTGAATAAAAACTTAAGTCTGATTTATGGACTTACAACTCTCATAACTTTTTCAATACTTGCTCGATTTTTCTGTGGATTTTTATTTCTATTGTTTTAAACTCGAAATTTCGATATTATACTTTAGTAAAGACTTTAGTAAAGTGCTTGAGGAGCGGCTAGTTTGAATGTCCTTGCAATCTGCAGATCACACTGGGACTAAAATGTTGCCCATGGTTAAAATCGACCAATATTTTGTCAAAGTTATGAGATTAAACTTCCAACTTGTAAATGTTTTCCTTTTGAAATCCTTTTTATTTTTATATTTATATAAGTTCAATTTTTTTATAACTTAAGTATAAACATTGACTATATAGAATCGATAAATGTTAAATATAAAAATTTACAAATTATACTTGTATTATGTGTATTTTTTCTCTTTCTTCTCTCTCTCCCCCCTCTCTCTCTCTCTCTCTCTCTCTCTCTCTCTGTCTCTCTCTCTTCCTCTCTCTCTCTCTCTTTCTCACTCTCTCGTTCTATATAACTAACACGCTCTCTTTCATTGTATTTTTCTCTATGTTAACTGTGCTCTGATCGTTGTCCAACCAATCGTAATTTACGCATACTAACCCAATTAATACTAATTAAATGCTATTGCTAATAATCTTATTGAATTATAACTTAACAATAAAAAAAAAAACTCTCAATGCGTCAATGCAAATGCCCTCTCTTTCTCACTTTGTACTTATCTCTTTGACTCTCTCTCATTTATTTGTATTTTTTTTTTCTGGTCTTCTCGTCTCTTGTGATTCTGCTCTTCTCTTTCGCAGGCGGGTGAGTCAAATGGCTTATTGAAAAAGACCATCACAAAATTGAGCACTGAGTATCGCCTGCAATTCGTTTGGCCCAATGACCGACGCATTAAGGGCAACGATTCAAACGTAACGACGACGGCGAGAGCCGCGGCCGGCGATTACCCAAGAAAGTCAATATCATTGGGGGCGATCCGAACGGGTCAACAGCCGGGCCAGCCGACGCACAGTCACACACATCAATATCAAACGATAGGTGCCGGCTTGCCAACGGTGCATAAAAAACGTACAACAAATCAGAAAGAAGGTGCGACAGCAATATGTCGTCGCTAAGCATTTGCATACTTATCTACAAAATACATATATATCCTATTAGCGCATAGTTTCTTTCAATATCTCGTATATGTATGTAATACTTAACAAACAAACAAACAAAAAAAAAAATACCAAACGAGCGTACTAAAACAAATAATTAACATTTGATTTCGAACCATTGAGTTTCTTTACTCCGTACTAATCTTTATAAAGCAAAAAAACTAAAAAAAACTAAAAAAAAACATATATATATCATACTAAATTTTGTTAACTAACCTTTACTTAAAAGTAATTGTTGGACGCGCAGTTTCTGAAGAATTCAACATATTTTAATTTCTTTATTTTAAAGATTAAACCAAGCCTGCAGTGGCAGCAGCATTGAGCTCAATTTTCCAAAGAAAAAATATTAACAAAAATAACAATAATTTCATGCCCAATATATTTTGATGCGTTGACTAGTGTTGGTAAATTACATGTAGCTCAATCAATTATCTTCACAACACTGCCAAATAAAAACAACAAACAAGAAATGCTTTAAATTTGCCAAATTTTGAATATAAATTTAATTAAAAAAAAATTTTTTCATCCAAAAATTTCACTAGTATATAAATGCATTCGCGTAACTAATTCTAAGCTTAAGTCACCCTTGATATAAACCTTTTTTAAGTACAAATATATTATTAATTTTAGTAAAAAGAAAAAAATACATAAATATATATATAGGTACACACTGTTTTTTGTTTAAAACATTTTTAAAGGCATTTTTTATTTAACGCTTTTATCAATACTAATTATATGTTTTCAAGCAGTTAGCAATCTCTACTCTTTCTCTCTCACGTTGGAAGTCTTTCTATCTATTTTATATAGAACGAAATTTTGCTAAATTCCTTTCCAAAAGAAAAAAAAAACACCCACACATACACAAGAATATCTTTATAGCCAAAAAAAGCTGACGTAAGTGTTGAACTAAATTCATTTTTATTAGTTCTAAATAAGATTAAAATAAAAACAACAACAACTACATGGTAAAAAAAAAACATAATACCTGACATATTCATTGCTGTTGATGGTAAGCCGTAAAATTTCATTGATCGATACATTAATCTAATGGAAAGAAACCCAAATTGCTTTGGCGCACTATAAATACAAAATGAAAGACAAGGACACACACATGTCCTGGACAGCCCGAAACCCTGTCCCCATATTATCACGTATCAATGCAATTTTACGCAAATGATGGAATAGTTAAGTGTAGTCGGAGCATGTGGTCGCAGGTTGTGTAATGTTGTTTTTTTTATTATATATACTTTTCTATTGTTCTTTTTTGTTTTATTTATTTTTTTTTTTGTATAAAGCATAGGAGTTCCGTTCACTTTAGTTACGTTGCATGCGAGAAACGACAAAATGGAATTAGTATCGTGCATTATTTAACATTCATTATATCCACATTTATCGTACATATCAAAAGCAACCATATATCTAGCTAGATTTAGGCAAATTAAAGCAAGAGGATTTCAGCTCTAGTAGGTACTTAAGTAATCGAGTATAGGATCATTTTATTTTTCAGCTTTATTTATTTGGAAAAGCAAATGAGATAACGTGTGAAGATTTAATTTGTACAAAATTTATTTGTATTATTATTATATTTTGATACCCTGAATAAAGGTAAAAGGGGTATAACGTGTTTGTGAAAAATGTAAATGTATGTAACAGGCAAAAGGAATCATCTCCGACCCCGTAAAGTATATATATTCTCGATCAGCATCAATAGCCAAGTCGATCAGGCCATGTCCGTCTATCCGTCCGTCCTTCCGTCCGTCCTTTCGTCCGTATGTATAAACGCAACACATATCAGAACCCATAAGAGCTAGAGACTTGAAATTTTAACTGTAGGTCCTCCTAGTGCCTACGCTGATCGAGTTTGTTTCCGATAATCGATAACTTACTTAGTTTCCAAGCAATCGATAGGAATCGATATCGAAATCTTGTTATTTGAACAGTTTTGGTAAATAATAAGAGCTAGAGTCACAAAACTTGACATGTAGCTTCTAGAATAGTATATATATCTGCATTTGGTGTTGGAAGAAGAGGGTTAAGAGTATCCACTAGTCGGGAGCTCCCGTCTAGAACCTCTTACTTGTTTCATTTATAATGTTGTGAACGCTACCTGAGTAAGGGCAACTAAAATTCTTCGTGCTGAGCTTAGAATATTTCAAATTTTTTATTTATTTTTTTTCATTTTTAAATTACTGAGTAGAAGCAAGAACAAGAGAACAAAATAGATAATCAATCAACAGCAAATCGAAAAAAAATAAGAACATAATTAGATAAATTATAATATTATTGATATAATTATGTATATTTTGTGTTCACTTCATATGCATTCAAATTAAAATTCCATCAAAAACAAAAAACACAAAAAACAAAAACAAAAACAAAACCCGACACATTTAATCAATAACCCAAATTTACAGTAAAAGCCAAGCGTGGGTAAGACAATCCAAAAACGTAAGCCAAAATCAAAATGTATATGCATAAAAAGTAAATCTATATAGCCAATATTTACACATTTATATATACATACATATATCATTTGAAATGAAAGTGCAATATGAACAAGTGGCTTCCATTGCAAAGCTTTTAAGTCTTGCCTTTATACCTTGAGCTTGAGAAACTTATTTTAAGTGCAGCCTGAGAAACAAAATTAAAACAAATTTAAATATAATATATATATGGACACTGCGCTGCATTCAACTCGAAATGTTTATTTTTTTGTATGAATATTTAAAAAACAAATTGGTTCGAATTTCGTTCTATATTCCAAAAAGTGACCCCCAAATAAGCCCCACATAAGCCGAAAACATCCAACACGCTTCAAAAATGTGCAAGGAAATTAAAATATAAATATATATTTTTATTTAATATTTGTTTCTTTAATTTGACTTAATGCTTAGCGAAAGATTTGAAGTTGTTGAAATTCCGTTTTTTGTTTGTTTTTAATTTATTGAGAATTCAGAACTTTGCGCTAGAGTAGCCAGAACCACAACTAACCACTACTAAACCACTCACAACCCACAGCCACCATGAACCCAGCGCCTATTTTCGGCTCATTTGATTTGCTGTACAAAGACTCACCCAATCCTAAGTTGAAAGTTATTCTAGCGAGACACATTTCCAAACTTGTTCATTTTCCTTATTCTTAAAATTAAATAATAACTTTGCTCTTTAGTTGACACTTGAAGCAAATTAATACTTAATTACTCGTATGTTTATTTTTCTTATATCTATGTAATTGATGAAAGCAACAAAAAAACAATTGAATCGCATTTTATTTTAGATGGTACAGACTTGCTTAAATCTTTTATCTGTGTGCTTTCAGCCAAACTGCATGAGCTGGAGCCGTTGGTTAGCGATACGGATGATAGAAAAACACACGAGAAGTATGATAACAATTAAATAGTATATGTTTTAAGTTTAGTTCGGTTTTTAAGTCAATTCTCAATATCAATCTCTCATATGCTCATGAGCTTCAATCATATCAGCGTGGCCTCCAATCAATAACATCCAACCACAGCAAGGCCAGCCATCATTGACCCACCCAATGTCCATCCAAGCAAGAAATAACCCACCTGCAAAACGTGTCGCACTTGCCACTAACATTCATCTGAATTTTATGTCTTGTTTTCTCTCTATTATCATATCAACTGATTGCAAATGTGTTTCCCACACAGACAAGTGAATTTTGTTGAGCGCAAAATTATCGCACGTCCGTTTTCGCAAGCACTCGATCACGAGCGTATCAATCGCAATATTACGAAAAGGGAGGACTTTGGTTTTGCCGATGGCACGGCAGCTGACAAGGATCATTACAAACAGGGACAGCTGGTGGTCATGAATGGCAGCGCACCGCCGCATTCGAAACCGAATTTGGATTTGTGGTTCAAGGAGATGGTCGAGCTGCGCAAGAAGGCCGGCGAATATAAGGTGAATACCTAATATCCTTATGATAAATTAAACTCAACAATTGACCTCTATCCAGAGTCGCGGCTGGGGCGTGGAAATCGATCCGGAGTTGTATAAGAAACAAAGGGATCTTTGGGATCAGGTTTCCAAGCGCAGCTCGCTATCAGCACTGTCCCTCGCATCTACTTTGCACAGGTAAACTAAAAAATGAAATTAGTCTAGTAAGAATTTTTAACAAGTTTAAGTTCTATGCAGACCCATTACCAAGGAGGAGAAAGAGCAGGAGAATAATAAAAAATCGACGCCATTGCAAAAAACGCCACAGCCACAAAAGCCACGATTTCCTGGCCAAGCCTATTTGATTGATAATAAGGATGAGATTTCAGCACTGCCAGCACGTTTTAGCAATATACGCCATCACTTGGAGCGCACCACGGGTCCGGGTAAGCTCAGACTAAAGTCGACTAGAGTTGGGCGTGAAGCTTGTCGTAAAGCTTGTTTTTGAACAAGTCTTAAAACGTTATGAGTATTAAAGAGTATGTGTATACCAAACAATGAGTAGTACTGAGTAAACTAAGTACTACTTAAACGAGGAAGAAAGGCTATCTTCGGCACGCCGAAAATCGAATACCCTTGCAACCATTTAATGCCGAGAAAATGGTTAATGCCGAGCTTGGTGAAGGTATCCTGATAAACAAAAACGGCTTTTAATCAAAAACCTAGTTATCGACCGATCGTTCCTATGGCAGCTATATGATATAGTGGTCCGATCTTAACAGGATTTTGCATATATATGGGGAGCTTAGTAAAACTTATAAATGCCGAGTTTGGTCAAGATATCTTGAAAAACAAAATGTTTTTTCATACAAAATCTTAATTTTCGACCGATCGTTCCTATGGCAGCTATATGATATAGTGGTCCGATCTTAATAGGATTTAGCATTTATATGAGGAGCTTAGTAAAACTAATAAATGCCGAGTTTGGTCAAGATATCTTAAAAAACAAAATGTTTTTTCATACAAAAACTTAATTTTCAACCGATCGTTCCTATGGCAGCTATATGATATAGTAGTCCGATCCAGCTGGTTTTGACATATGTGCTGCGTGCAACAGAAAAAGGGACTTCTGCAAAGCTTCATTAAGATAGCTTTAAAACTGAGAGACTAGTTCGCATAGAAACAGACAGCCGGACAGACGGACAGACGGACAGACGGACATGGCTATATCGATTCGACTGTTGATGCTGATCAAGAATATATATACTTTATGGGGTCGGAGATGTCTCCTTCTATGCGTTACACATTTCACGACAAAATTATAATACCCTCTGCAAGGGTATAAAAATACTCATTTTTAAATAGTGTAGCTAAGAGTGGCAGTAGAGTGAGTATCTAGGAGGTATTTAGGAGGTTGACTATACCATACAATAAGTAGCATTGAGTATAATGATTAGTGGCTTAATAATACGCATTGTTCAATAGCGTAGCATCGACTACCCCTAAAAATTGCATGAGTAGTAATGTGTACTCATTACCGAATGACTATCTATTAAAGTTGTATGAGAATTAAGGAGTTTGAGTAAACTAAACAAAGAGCGTTACCCAAAAGCAAACTCTTTGCAGATATATTAATAGTTTTAATTAAGTCTAGCGACTCGCTTTTAACCAAAATTCGCGCAACTCTAGTTCTTAGCTGCGGTTCCATAATTCCATTTCCATTTGTTTAGCAGATGTTGAGGAGGGCGCTTTACTGCCTTCGCCCACGCGGGAGAAACTGATGCCAGCTATGACCAAACGTGAGTCCGAGTCTCAACGTGGCAGTCCCAAGAAGACGGCCCTCTCGCGTCATGGCTCGCCACAAAAGGGCAGCCCCCAAAAGGGCAGCCCCAAGAAGGTCCTCAAAAGTGAGTAGTTGCCAATTAAAGCGTTAAGTATTTTATTACCAATTCAGACTATAGCGAAAGGTCTACACGTAACACTTTAACAGAAACATTTATTTCTAAGCAACAACTAATACCTAGTTACACAAAGCACTTTCAAGTACTTACTAAATGATGCAGGTCACAATTGTACACGCCCAAAAAATAAGTATACGCCCAGTTAAACAGTTTTTTGATTTATTTGATTTATTAGTTTGCCTAATAGTTTGCTTAACAGCTTTAAGTACTTGGTTTGCTTTCAACTCAACGGGTTTTCCGTTGGATGTCTTACAATGAATTTTCAATCTATTCTCAAGTGCACTAAATAAACATTTTGATTATGAGATTTGTGCACAATATTTTTTTAGCTGTAGCTTGCTCTTAATTTCGATTTTGAGTTTTGAAAGAGTTGGTTTTTAGCGTGTTTATTTGGAAAAAAATATATTTTTTTTTGTGTACAGACTATCTGTACATATGTAAATACATATAACTTATCTATAAGAGGTCTGTTTTTGTTACTACTTTTACATGTTACTTTTTACCCAAGCTGTTAACTAAGTGTTATTTAAGCAAAAGTAAACGGGATCGTGAGAACTATTCGCGTTTTCTACAGGGAATCAAAAGAAAGAAGTCGAAGCTTAACAGTAGAAATGAAAGTTTGCCAAATAAACTTCAAAGCTTCAGTTTACATTTAATTTGGATTTGAATATGACAGACAGTGAGAGTAAATAAATTTAAGCATATTTTTAAACATTCATCATGTACATATATATTAGTAGAAAATCACATCAAATGTGAATTTGAATCACATCATGGACTGAATATCTGTTGCTGTCATGTGTAAAACAAGTATAGATAGAGATTGTTAGATTGTTTCTTAAACATATTTTGTAGTACCCTGTACAGAACTTTTCACACTTTAGTAGACACATTTCACTCACAATCATTACATCAGAAAACAATTTTAATGCGAAATTTAAAAAGAACAACTCATACCTTTATCATCAAACAAATCGAAATTTAAACAAAAAACAAAACAAATCTAAATGACGTATCGAAACCAAAAACGACATCTCTTCATCTTCATTTTGCGTGGCTCAGCACGCTCACAATCTGTGGGTCCTGGCGTCGCCGAGAATGAGTCACCCAAGCGTCAGATACGCTCGGCGAGTCAAGCCCCGACGAGCCGTAAAAAGGTACCGACAACATCGGCCGGAACTGAACGTAAGCCACGCCCATGTAAGTAGCTAAACGTTGCGCAAAGCCACCCACAAAAATACAAAAAAAAAAAACGATTTTAAAAAAATCCAACAATACGCACGCACGTCTTCATCGTGTGTTCGTTTTTTGCCTTGTGTTTTATTTTGTTTTGATTTTAGTTTACTTCAATTAATTCCTAGTTTGCATATAAATATCATTAGTTACAATTAGGTTTGTTTAGATTTGTTTGTTTAGTTTCATTTGCAATTGATTTGACCTTCAAACTATAGTTTTAGTATTTAATCACACACCGCAAGTTTGTACGTTCATTTCGAAACATACTTCAACTGGAAATTTACATAGTTAAGTGTCTAAATACATAACAAAATAAATAGCTAGAAAATAACTACAAAAAATATATATGCGTCCAAGAGACGTTCATTAATCTCTGTTAGCATAGTCTCTGGTCTTGCGGTCTATAATTCGTGTTTTATATTATCCATGTTTATGTTTTCACTTCAAATTTTGTTTTCTGTTCTGTAATGAAGCGCTTGATTGGTCTTTCGACTAAACATTCTATAATTTAGCATGTTGAGTGAACAAGATACTAACAAAACGAATTAACATAAGCTAATACATACTTAAAGTCTTATAATACTACGTACTAATACCGAATTGTAAGTAATACTAACAAAAGTCAGTGTTTAACAACGTCTAACATACATTAAGATGTGCGTGTTGTGATTCGAACCTTCTTGATTTTGCAAATATAAATATTGTTTTTCAATTATGTCGTAAGTGTGTGTGTGTGTGTGTGCTAATAACAAGTTGTTGTTAGCTTCCTTGTATGTGTATAATATGTTAATTTTGATATTTATGCATATTACTGAAAGGAAAACTAATCTTTGGCATGTCAAAGTCTTAATACCTCTGCAGATAAATGAACACATTCAAATCTTGGTTCTATTTAAAACTCAAACGAAAAAAAGAAAGTTTGAAGTCTAAGATACTAACTTATGTTCATGTCAAACATTTTTATGATACCTCATGAGTTCAACTCTATAAATTATGGAAAGAGCATTCCTTTGCAAGGGTATTTTAACATTTTGCATTCCAACAGAAACCTGAGAATGAGAGATGGTTGTACATATTTTTGTAATTCACCAAATGTTCAACAAAAATCGATAAGGAGCCAGCGATGTTATTTACTTTTACAATGAATAAGGTTAAATATTGTTTATTCAATTTTTTACGATAAAAAAAGTAACAGTTTTTCAATTTTGGGGCACGTGTGACGATTAAAAACTAAGTTATATATAAGTTAACAAAATTGTTCTAACTGTGTGTTTTGTTAACTAACATGAATGACAGTTTTTTTTAAGTAGACTAACCCACTTTGATAACTCTCAACAAAAACTAACAAAAGAGATAAAACGTCGCGTTTTATAATTGTTTACTTATATATTTAATTTCATGCTTTAATCATTTTTGGCTTTATTTTGTTGCATTTTTGATTCGCCGTTAATAAAAAGAAAATAAAAATATACATTTAAAACAAAAATTTATATTCAAATTTGTTTTTTCATGTGCCTTTTGTTTTGGTCTGAAAACAAACCAAAAATATGACAACCAAAATCCAAAAACTCGACGCAAAAACTCAAAAACCATAAAAACAAAAACAAAAAACGAAAAAAAACCTGCTTACGTTTTTATAGCCACCCTATCCACAACATTCCAATCCCGCATTAAAAGTAGTTCCCTACCACCGCCTAACGGTAAAGTAGCCGCAGCGCCAACAGCATCAACCGCAGCATCAGCAGCAGCAGCAGCAACAGCCGCCCGTACAGCAGCAACATCCAATGCTAATCAATCACATATATCACAATGCAAGAGCTACAACAAAAGCGGCAGCAACAAGCCAACAGCAACATCTGCTAAACAGCAACTACAGCAGCAACAACAACAACAGCAACAGCAGCAGCAGCAGCAACAGCAGCAATTGCGTAAGAAAGACAAAGATAGATCGAATATTAGTTGCATTAGTCAAGTTGGTGCTGGTAGCGGTAGTAGTGCAAATAGTGCGAAGCATCAACAAAACAAACAGAAACAACAACAGTTACAACAACAACAACAGCAGCAGCAGCATCAACAGCAGCAGCAGCAACAGCAACAGCAGCAACATGGGCAGCAACCAGTACATGTTGCTGCTGCAACTGACACGACAGCAACAGCGGCAACAACAGCATCGGTTCCAACAGCAACAGCAACAACAGCAACCACAACGGCACCCGCCCGACCTGTCACCATCAACATCAAACGCCTAACGGTACCAGGTCAGGATAGAAAATTGGCTGAAAGTGAGTAGAGTTTGTCCGAACAACTTGAAAAAGCAAAAAAACAAAAAAATCTCTGCAATAAAATACAATTTGATACACCCTTATAAAACAAAAACTTATCTAAAATGGAAATGCTGTAAAATGACATCTGATGCGCGAAATGTTTGTGTTGCAACTTTTGTAAACAAAAACAAAAACAAAAAACAAAAAACAAAAGCAAAAAAAAATCATGAATTAATTACAAATAATTGCGCATTTTACACCTTTGTCAAAAACTGTGTTGTACACAAACTAGTGTTGAGTAATGAAATTAACAATTATGATTTACGAATTGGCATATTGAAATTGGGCGGCACCTACTATATAATTTGTTTTTCTTAAATGTTCTATGTTCTATCAGCCATGTGGAATCATGTATGTGTGTGTGCGTGTGACTGTGTGTGTGTGTATTGGTAAAAACTGTATTTTGGTACTTTTCTCAAGATTGGCACAGTTCTGGTATTTAGTTAATGTGTCTGTCTCGTTATTCCACAGGGTTGTTCAAGTTAATGAAAATTCAAAATTATTGTATTTGTTGTGAAAGTTGTGTAACCAACAAACGTAACGTGTTATTTAATGTTAGTTGTTGTTGTAATCAATGTTTGTACATGTTGTCTTTGCAGCCGTGTGTCTAAGTCAGCCCAAATATCGTTTTCATCTATGCCTCTTATCATTTGTAGTACTTAAACTCTACTCTTTTTCTTTTACGACAAAACTGTTCGAATTTTCATTTCGTACTACTCTCTGTTATGTGTCTCAATTAGTGAGTCTGTCTAGCGCCTAGATGATAAATTTTTCGTTTTTCTTTCTTCACAATTTACAACAAGACACTTTACATATACAAAGGGGGCTATATTTATATATAGTCTTAGAATAAATAAAATCACGATAGTCAAAATTGATTTAATAAACCTAAGAACATCCTTTTTTTTCCCCGGATAAAAGATTAGGATCTCTTATTGACGTTTTTGGAGTCTTTATATTATAGATTTATTCATGACACTTTGTCCTACTTAAAGTTGAATATTTAATAAGAATAATTGCAGTCAATCAAGCAAGGCTGTGTGGAATCGCTAGGTCATATGATGGCCAGGGCCTTGTGCGTTAAGAGGGCAAGTCATATAAATATATGAAAATACAGAACCAACGTGCTCGAAGACCAGGCAGGGGTACTTATACGCAATAATCGATAGACGGACCTATCGATGGAGCTGTCTGCGTTGCCTGTTACTACACATTTACAAGCTTTTGTCAAGCCAAGCCAAACCAAAAACTGAAACATAAAACATAAAAAAACGAGTTTTGTATTGAACTCAAAACTATTTTGCTCTTGATTTTGATGCGTGCGCCAAGTAGCTTGTATGCAAACTTTATAATAATTTATTTGTACAATTTGCCGCTTTTCTGTGTTAAATGTCTCTTGAATGTGGCATGCCCTACCCTTTGCTCTCTTGTGCGCTTTGTATAAATATGAATAAAATATGAAAAGCAAAAGTATTTATAATTTCAATTCAATTCTTACTAACAAATTTGGTTGCCTTTTAAGCTTAATGCTTAATATGTGCTTTATTTTACTGAGTTCAATTAAGTTAAAATTAAGTTTTTCTTTTATGTTAACAAAAAAAAAAAACAGAAATAAATTTAAAATATATATTTCTATTTTAAGTTACAAATACTAACCTACTATATAAACTCGACCACAAAGTTTGCTTAAAGAAATATTAAAAAGAAAAAAAAAACCAACAAAAATCTCATCAGCTGCAGAAGCCCAAAATAAAAACGAACAGTTAAAGCGCCTTTAATAAAATATATATGAATTTGTTTAAATCAAGTAAATCAAAGGCATATTTTTCAATTTTCTATAAATATTTTCAACGCCAACAGACGAAGCCGAAGATGGCCGTGAGACTGCAATTTCAATTTCCAGCTGCAGTCCCCAGCCGGTGGCCGAGGTGCCCGACGAGCCATTGGTTAAATCGCCGCCAGAGCCCACAAGGGTTAAATCTCCGGAGCAGATTATAATGCGCTCTCCCGATCCAGTCAACTGGACGGTGCCCCTGGACACTGGCAAGACATTTACCGTAACACAAAATGTCAAAGAGGGTAAAAGTGATTTTGACAAATAAATAACAAAAAATTGATTTTAATTTGCAAATCTCTTAGGCGAGAACTACAGCCGACCTCAGAGCGAGATAAAAGCGTCAACGCCGGTGGAAAAGCCACCACCGCCACCACAATCGGCACCGCCACAACTAACCGAACAGGCTAAAATGGACGGTAAGCCTTTAAGCACGCTTCAATAAACGCCACTTCCATAAAATCCAAACAAAAAAAAAAACAAATATGAAGTCGACATAAGTAAACCAAGAAACCAGAAAATTATAAACAAGAAAAACACAAAAAAAAAACAGAAAAAAAATCGCTTTTACAAATATTTATATATTAACTCGTATTTAAATATATGTATCTGTATATGTATATGTATGTATCGCTACTCACAACCATCATCCAAAAATCCAACCAAACAAATCAAATCATCGTTAAGCAATCTTCAAAATACCAATCGCAACACCAGCCAATGCCAATCTCAAAAACTAAGCGTAAATATAATGCAAACAACTTTCCTCTCTCTCTCAGTATTAAGCCAAATTTCGCAATCGCAAAAAAAAAAAACAAAAATAAATCGTTAAGCCAAAATGCGTATTTTCACATAGCGTATCAATACGTAGTTCCTTTGCGTAACATAACAAAACACTATTTCCACAACTATTTCCCCCCTCCACTGCCATCCACTGAACGTACCACAAACACACACAGCTTGGAAGTCCAGCGGCAGCCCCACAACCAGCGCCGCCGCCGCCGCAGCCGCCGCCGTCGCTGTATATGGCAAAACGCTGACGCCCACCCAACCGGGCGGCGCGGTCCGTTGCGATGCCGGCATCAAGCCGGAACCGGCTATTTCATCATCCTCATCGACAGCGACTCCGTCAACGGCACGTTCAACCGCCGCCGATGTTCTGGAGAAGGCGCGCGACCGTTTCGATCGCTTCTGGGGCGGCAGCAGCAGCAGCGCCACCAAGGAGGAGAGCGTCTAAAAGAAAATTGACTCAATAGTGTATCAAGTGCAAAACGTGCAAAATTTGACATGAGCGAAATTCAATTGTGCAAACAGCGTTCAAATTTTGACACTTAATGTCGCCCCAAGCATGCTAAAGTCACATAACTATAACCTGCAAATGCAGCGCTGCGAAATTATCGATAGTTCCACAGCTCGATAGCTTTTAAGGTCGATAACATTGATGTAGAAGAATACCATTTCTTCATTCGAATATACTAAAAAACAATTTGGATATCAGTCTTACTTCTAATTTGAACGCTCCTTTACTTTATACTTTTATTAAAATTCTGACGAGCTACTTAATTAAAAGGGCAAAGAATGTTTATCGATCAATGCACGCACGCCCATTTACTATGCTATCGAGATTTCCATTGATAGTTTTGCAGCACTGTTCTCTATCCCATTTCGGCTAAGCTTACATAGAAGAAAACTCGAATGCTACCAACATAAAATATTTTGAGTAAATCTTAGTAAATTAAACAAAATTCAAATTCCAACACCCACGTTAAAGTATCCAATAGGAGTATACTAGGATTTCAACTGAATTTAACATAGATGATGTATTATTCAGGGAAATCAGTCGTATTCTGCCCGAAATATTAGTTTTGGCATTGCACATAAATTATTCTTTTTAAAGTAAAACACTTACTTTCACTGCCTATAATCCCCCAAAGAAAGAACAAGAATTTTGCAAACTCGCAAACACAAGCTGTTCAACAACGCAGAAAACAAAAATAAAAGATATACAATAAAACTCTTCAAAGTATTTCAACATAAAAAATAAATCTTATAATAATGAAGAAATAACGCAAGGACAACATCACCGCAGAGACCCGTCCAACAAAAAATAAAGTGAACAAGATTAAGAAAAAAGTGTTTAAGGTAAAAACCTCAATTTTTTGTAACTTTCATTAGGCGAGAAAAAAAAAGAAAACACAGGAAAATCGAATGTCAAATTTCTACTGGGTAATGCATAGGGTGAACTAAGCTGATCCGGAAAATAGAATTGAAACTTCAAAATAGATTTTGCACATGAACTACAATTAAAACAAAATTCAAAGATATTTATGATATTTTAAGTAAATTCTTTGGCTATGATGGTTATAACACACACACACACACACACACACACACTTCGATACAGAGAAGCGAAATGTTATACGATAAATGAAAAACGTTTACGATTTTGCAAGGCGTTCAGCTATAAAAGGAACTGTGAAAATACTTTTGCGACAAACATTTAAAAAATATATATATGGCATTATCTAATAGAACTAAAACTAAAAAATGTAACAGTGAAGCGAATTAAGTGTTAGCAAATTTACTAAAATGCTTCCCAAAGAAAATACAAACATTTGTCAACACTGGAAAGTTATTGAAGCTTGAACAGCGCATTGAATTTGTCCGAGTACAAAACAAAAAACATACTAAAAAGCTAAAAACTTATTTTGAATTTGCATGTGTAACCAGGCAAAATTTAAGTTTAATAATTAATCAACTATATAATTTCACGGAAAACCTTAAAGCTTAAATTTGAGTGTTAATAAAAGAAAAAGAAACTGAGGTTAAAATTTCACTGCTGATTAGTTTGTGATTAACTTCAGTATCGAGCTTAATTGTTGCTTGCATATACATTTCTATTATTCAAATAAAAAACAAACTAAAAAAAACACATAAATATATAAATATAAATATATATAAAACAAACTAATGAAACACTAAAAGAAAATGAAAGCTTCGGTGGTATTTATTAAAACAGTTAAAGTATGTATTTTTATATGTTTTTCATTGAAATGCTTGTCTGTTAGTTGAAGCTGTTAAGTTGAATACTAAGTCTTAAAGTTTAAAACAGAACCCAGTTAAAAACTAAAAAAAACCCATGTTATCCAATATCCTCAACACAATAAACTCAACAAACATTTGTTTACGAAGCGCAATCTATAAGATTTCAAACAAAAAATAAAAACAAAAATAATAAAACCATATTGCATTAGTTAGAAATGATTATGAGCAAACGCTTAACTAAATATAGCCTTGATGAAATATAAACCCCAGACACTTATTCACACGCACACACACGCACACACACTCACACACACACACACACACACACAGTCTAACAGCTCTCTTTCCAATTACAATTTGATGCAACAGAATGACAAAAAGTAAAAAGAAATAATAAACATTTGAAACTCATTTAGTTTTAACTATCGTACTTAACAAATTTTAGGCAACTTTAATATGAATCAACTTAAGAACAAACTCGATATATATTCTAGCTTGTTTACAACAAAAAATGTATACAAATCGTAAATCGTCAAAAAAGATATATAAATAAATACCTATATGCCACAGTATGATCTGATTGGTGTGCTAAATAGTGTGGTTCAAGCATATGCATTGCATAATATTAAAAAAAGAAAAAAAAATTCTTAAATAATTTATTTCGAAATCGTAAAAGCCATTTTTAGATAATTAACATTCACGCCAGTATGCAAACGCATTTAAAAAAAAAAACTTACAACTCAAAAACACACATAAATTGCAATAAAGTATTTAAAGAAGAAGAAAACTACTCGATAATTTTGCCCAATTGTCATAGATAACAAGAAATTATAAACTAAGGCACACCAAATAGCCTTGCAAAGATTTAAACAAGAACTTAAGACCGAATGTAACAACTTTAAACTAAAATACCAGCAGAAAGTGTAAAAGGAAAACATAAAATTAACAAATCAAGTCAAGTGATTGTTAAAAATAACAAACAATTGTATGAATCAAATAAATGAGAAGCGCATATAAACGTTTTAAACAATCGATCGCCGTTTTCAATGCAATTCATCTAGGTTGACATTCTGGAAAACGAAAACAACATTTGTTTTGTTTTGTGTTTAGTTTTTATTATTTGTTTCTATTATTATAAATTGTTATATTATTACAGTTTTCATATAGAAAACATCTGTCTATTATAATATGCATTTTATATTGAGGGGGGGGGGGGGAGGTAAAAGTATTCGGATTGCGTCAATTAACAGTTTTATAGATTTTTAGACGATTTCTACCAACAACAGTTGAGGAAATTCTTCAGGTTGTTGCTTTTAATCTCGTTCTAAAGTTAGTTGGGATTCTGGCTTGATGTTTATCTGTTGTCAATAGGATTTTCATAATTAATTAATATTTAGTTAACATTTTATTATAAGTTTTTTACTATTATGCGTTTTCAAACAGTTTTAATTAAATGTGTTTTTATTTTAAGTTAAGTTTGCAGGTAGATTTTTGTAGAAAGCTGTTATCACAGTATTGTTGAAATGAAATCAAAATGCTTTAGGTTAATTTTTGAGTGTTGGAAAATACACAATAATTAAAATATATATTAATTAGCTTACATTTAGAAAATGAAAAGAAAATTAGAATTTTTCTTGCCAAGGAACGTTTGTGTTTTTGTTTTCGTTTCTTAAAGGTTTCTCGAAAATACATGTGTCGAAAAAATGTTGAAGTTTTTGGTTGAGTTAGCTTTGAGTTTAGTTTGATTGTTATTATTTATGTTGCTTTAAACGATTGTGTTAATTTCTATTTAATTACATTTCGCGTATTAACTTCTTAAATTATTTATTTAAATTTGAATGGGGGTTGGTTGCCTTGCCATACGAAGATTATTGTAAGCGCAAATATGTGACTAAACTTGAGGGTTGGGTTTGGTGCTACACAAAGACAATGGAAAATTTCGTGGTTCAGTATAACAACAAATCAATTGAGTTGGTCTGGGCTCATATATACTTCAATATCAAAATATATAATATATAGACGTCGCTCAAGTGATCTGTTATATGAATATATATCTATATATGCGCATATCTATATGTGCGTGTCTTTTCCAAAAAACTCACTCAATTGGAGACAGCTTGAGCAAATGTTTTGAAAGCAACGTTAGTAAGTAACTATATATTGATGGGAGATGTTACAGCTTGATGGAATGATTGATGCAACGGTTAATTAAACATTATACTAATATGCAGCTATATATATAAATATATATATATATATATATGTATATATGTATATATATGGTATGTAGTATTCGTACATTTGCTAATTGAAAATAGGTAACTATAAAAATTTAGCACAATTTCTTAAACATTACAGTTAAGACTCAAGTTGTTTTGTTATGTTTTTTTTTTTTTGTTAAACAATTAAAAGGTATACCAAAAAGTTCTGAAACACAATATTGTGCGTTTCAGACGCTAGCTAAGTTTTTTTTTTGTATTCAAATAAATAGGGCGCCGGCGCCCCGCACCGAGACGTACCCCTTTGGCTTAATTTTAAACTTAAATTTAAATTAATTTAAATAAACGCATTAAGAGTTTGGTTTTTTGATTATACACAAAAAATGACACGTTTAACAGACTTTTCTTTGTTACTTATAATATTTGCATGGATATTTTAGAGTGGGCTACGTAAACATTAAAATTAGGTTCATTTTTTTTTTTTTTTACTATAACTAAGCATATGTAAAGGTTGCGTGGTTTTTGTTTGTTTTTCTCATTGCCACAATTGTAAATTTGAAAATTGCTTATAAATTTAGAATAATCTTTAAGTTCTTTTTGTTTTAATTGGTTTAAGTGGGGATTAGTTAAGTGGATGTGCAGGGATAATGGGATAATGGGATGGTCGCGTGAAGAGGGAAGGAGGGTGTGGGTAGGAGAATGTGGTCGGGCAGGGAGAGAGGCGTAGTTGGGAGGTGGGGAAGAAAGTTAGTTGTTTGCTAAGCGTAAATTGAATTTCAAACTGTACTTAAAACTAAATGCATTTTGTTATTTAGATTTAGCATGTGCCACTACATTTAAATTCGTTTAACTGCCAATTAAATAATTTTTGCATTTCGACATACATATATATTTTGAGTATATATGTATAGGTACATATTCCAAAATGAAATTCAGTTCGCTTACGTGACTAGAACAGAAAATGATAAGTCTTCTCAAAACATTTATATGTATCTATGTATATATGTTGATGGAAAAATAAATTTGTTTATATATGTATATGTATATATATGTATGCATCCATATGTGTTTATATGAATGTAACGATTTTCATTTAGATATTTAGTTTGCTTTTGTTTTGTTGCTTTTGAATTAAATACAGATAAACGTTTCTTTCATTAGTCCCGCTCTACGGCTAAGCGTCGTCTTGCAGCCCCCAAATACAGAAAAACAGGGGCTATATCCTTTAGCTAAGCTAATCTATAAATAGTGATTGTTGTATGCAATTATCTCATATAAAATTAACTCGCTTGCCTAACATACTAAACAGCCTCGTCCCAACTTTAACTAATCCAAGCACAACAAATTTCTCTTTGAGTTGGTTATTTACTTTGCTTTTGTTGTTCGCTTTGACTTAATTCCATTTTGTACTTTGCTTAGTTCTCGCTCAGATCCTTGATGGCTTGGAGTATGCGTTTTACATGACCCACTTTAACCACACCCAAATCCTTAAGATCACGTCTGCCCAAAGTGAGCAGCTCCTTGCCGCGTATGTCGTTCTTGAGAAAGCTATCCACATATTCCGATAACTGCATCGTTTCCAGCCAGGTGACCACCTCGTTGACGCTCCAATTGCTGGCCGCCTCCCGTGTATTTGTGATTGGAGGCTTAAACTGCTGCTGGCCAGCGGTGGAGCCGGAGCGTAGACGTACCCAAAATGGACGCGATTTGCGGCGTCCATCGGACTATGGTTAAGAAATGAAGTGTTAGAGTAAATAGTATTCATTGAAGATTTAGTTTGGTTCTTACCTCCTCATTGGGCGCCAGCACATTAAAGTAGGCGCGCAGTTTGCCATCAATGCATTTCTGTACGGAACACTTCTTCAGCTCCATTTCCATGTTGGCCAGTGCTGCGCTCAGCTTGGTTTCCAGATCCTCGCGTAGGATAAGACTATGTCCGCGATCGCGCAGCAGCATGCACGCATCATCGTAGAGTTGACGCGACGAATCGATGACCTCCACTAGCTTGGTGCGTAGTGAAGGTCCCTCCAGTAGCTTGCCCTGCGGATGTATGGACTCCAATGCCTCGCTGGCTCGACAGGCCACCTCATAGAGATCGTGCTGCAGCGCCGGATGCGAGATGATCAGGAATTTGACCCACTTAACCAGCGAACTGACAGCCTCTATGAAATTCAACAGCACATAGCATTCGCGCTCTGATATGACCTCATCCGTGGATACGGCATGCTCGGAGGCTGTCGAAGATGTATCACGCTGTATGGAAATGCTATGCTGTCGTTGCTTCTCCTGCCAGGTCTTTAGCGACACCTCCAAGCTGCGATTGCGGCACAGCATCTGCACGCGATTCTTGTGCAAAATGCGTATCATGCCCGGCGGCTGCAGCCAGGCCTCTCCGTCGACCTGTATGGGTATCTCTTCATCGCCCAGTATATTGATTTGCACGCTCTGGCACTGGGCAATGCGATGATGCTGCAGATTAATTAACCGCGAGGCGGCCATTTGCACAGAGCCAAAGACAGCGACCACCTCCAGCACACGATCATCGAAACTGGGCTGCAGAAATATTTCCTCCTTCTTGGTGCTGTTTCCCCAGAAATTGGTGCCGCCCATAAAGCTGGGTATATTCAAGATGACAATGCCCTGTAGCTCTGGCAACGGTATGCGCTGGCCATCGCACTCCAGCTGCACGCGCTGCTCCAGGTTCTTGCAGGTCTTCTGAAGCAGCTGCTTGGAGCCCAGGACTCCATACCACATATAGTTGCGTGCTCGGGAGCGGCACTTTTCTGGATGCTCCTCGCGCTTGTTGTGAAAATCAAGTGAGATTTTGGCATCGATGCCAATACCAAAGTAATTGTTCATCACACACTTCTCATGATAGCCAGCGAGCAGAGTTTCATCGGGATCCATCAAGGGGCTAACAGCAGCGCATAGGGTATCCGCATTGGCGAGCAGACACTTAGATATGAAGCCAGTGCCATTGGCTAGAGCTGAAAAGTTAAGGGTGGTATTTAAGTAAGGTTATGAGTGGGCGGGACTTACATAAGAAAATTCAGAGAATTTTGAAGTAGTTCTCAAGAAAGTTTTAAAATCGTATTAATTGAGATCGACATTTGTACTAATTTCAATAGAGACATTATATTGGAAACTCATAATATCTACAAATCGAATTCTTCTTAATCTGTTACGTGGCGTTTCTGACAGATCATTTAACAACTTGTAAATTGATTGAAACTAATCAGATACTATCACATGAGTTCCAGAAATCCAATTATCTCCAATAACTTTTCTACTTACTCGGCCAATTAGGCAAGCGCACTAGAGGATTTATAATGGGTAGCTTGCGATTCGCCTCCTCTGTGGGTGTCTTCTCCTTATCCCTGCCCGTCTTCTCATCCTTATCGCCGCCGCTAAAGTGTTCAAACCCAAATAGTGACGAGCCCATAAAAAGGCTTGACTTGGAGCCCTTGAGCGTCTGTAGATTGGGCAAAGCTTCGTTCGGCTGCAAGAAAGAGGCAAAGATTAGATGGAGCTAGGATCAATGAGTCGTTGGTGTCAAAGAGCAACTGGAAAGTCAGCACTAACTACGATACAAAGAAACATGTGGGTGTGGCTGAGTGAGTGAGTGTGTGTGTGTGTGAGAGAGAGAGTTATACTTTGGAGTGTGAAGGTGTGTGCGTGTACCAGAGTTATGTAACAAGGGGCTCAGGGCTAATAAGTGGAGAGCATAAGAGAGAAAGAGAGATGGAGAGAATGAGTGTAAGAGAGACAGCGCACTACTTGAAATCAAAAACCATAAATTAATTGAAAGCAGAGGCTATATGTGTACGAGTTTTTTGATTAGCTGTTGTTAAGAGAATTATTTAGTGTTGGTTAACGGTAATTTATAAAATTTGGTATTAAGCAACACTACTGTTCAAGACGACAACACGTGTGTAAATCAATAAATCATAAATGAAACTGTCGCGAGTGCTGGTAACCACAAACGGAAACTGAAGCAGAACACTTCAATTGGCATTTTATACAGAGGATATTACTAGTATATATTGCATATATAGTTATTCATTTGCTGGGGATTTACGGATACACATCGAACGAAAGAACGAGCGTATGGAACAAACGCAGGAACGCAGTAGAAAGGATGGACCCGACCTCTGGTTACGGGCTTACCAGCGGTATCAGCGGCCTAATTAGCGCCAGAGTTGCCAGGCGTATGTCTGGTTCGGCGACCACAAAGAAACGCACATTGAACAGTCCATAGGTGCGCTTAGTGTTATATTTTTGGGTTTTCTTCTAAGAAAATTTATTTAGTAGTGACTTTAGTAGTGACAATTTCCAAAAATCAAACAAAATAATGTGTATCATGTAAGTTTTTCTTTTATATCCATGTGATTATTAAATGCATTACAGGGTGAGTTGAATGTGTGTTTAAAGCTTTTCAGTGTTGTGAAATTATAAATGAAGTTCATACAAGCAGTTGACATAATTTTGAAATACGTACCAATTGATTTGTGCTTTGTAAAACATATATTGTATCTTTATATATAAGTTAATATTCATACATATATATATGTAAAATTATATATGTATGGTAGTTATTGTTGTATTTTGGTTAATATTGTTCAGTGTTTTTTTTTTTTTTTTTTGTAATTTAAATCTTGTTCTTAGAACTCAAACGCAACTAGCTAAATAATACATAATATGGCAAATTAAAGTAAAAATGCTTTATATTGTGTGTAGTATATATTGTTCGATTCCCATGGTGTTAGAAAATTTACTTGAGACTTAATACCTTAAGCAACACGGTAAAGTTGCTTAGTTTAGTTTAATTTGAGTATATATTGATCACTTATGATAATCAAGATGCAAAAGCTTGCATTTTTTAATTACATATTTCTCATCTTTATTCTGATTTCGGGGTAGCCACTAATGAACTGTCGGCATATTTTTTCCCTGTGTAGACATTATGACCGCAAACATATTTATTGCAAATTTTTGTTCGCTTTTATAAAAGATGCTAAGCATAGTTTATTAAAGAATTTGTACAAAAATATGTTAAGTATTCGCCCTGTGAATCGCACAAAATGCTTTGATGAAAATTAAATAAAATTCGTGTTAACCTAAACGCAAATTCGCAGCTCATCGAGGGTATTCCGTATACATAAAAAAAAAACATTTACCTAAATTCGCATTTGTGTGTTTAGGAGATTGAATTGCTGCATTCTGCATTGCTCAGCTGACACAATATTCATTTTTTCTATTTGTTTTTTTTGGCTCTTTGCTCACTTTCTGATGCATTAGTGCCAACGTAAATCATACATGTATATATATATTATGGAGGAACTGTATGTGTTTCTGGGCGGGACTTACCTTGAAGAGGCTGCCACAGCTAATTCTACGACTAGCCGCGGGTGAACTGCTGAGGAAGCGCGTATGTTCCGGATCCAATGTTAGGTAATTCGGATTGAAGCCGGAATGTCGGCGATCTTTATCCTTGTCATATTCGCGCACGGCTAGGCTGGGCGCATGACTTGAGTGTCTTCGTATCTCCGAGCTGTTCAATGATCGCACACCGAGCAGACACGACGATGCCGCCAATATGGACGACGACGATGATTTTGCTGGTTTTATGGAATCACCACGCAACGGTGTTGGTGGCCTTACAACAACACTTATCTGTGGATAGTTGGGATTTACATCATCAAAGGATTCTTTCTTACAGGACTCATCAAAAGTAATGCGCTTTACATCTTGTCCATGGCCCGATCTCTTCGTGGGCGATGTCGATGTGACCAATGCCGATTCAAGTGGTTTCGTTGTGGTTGTGGTTGCTGTTGTTGTGCTTATTGTGGTGCACATTGTGCTGCATTCAGCATCGTTTATTTCTATTTTTATGGCTGATTCTGTTAACAGTTCATCCAGTTCTTCGCTAGTCGTAGTCATTGTTGTCGTTGTTAGATTTGGACAGCCAATTGTTGGGGCTGTATTTGTGGGCGTGCACGCCTCTTCGTTAGTGTTGCCCTCGTCGTTGTTGTTGTCGCTGTTGCTATTGCAATCAAGCATTAGCTGCTGTTGAGATATGATTGTTGTTGTTGTAGTTGCTTTGAAGTTCTTGAGTGAGATGCGCTTTTTGTGACGCTTCATTTAGAGAGTTGACAGGAGCAGGATTGATTGATTTTTTTGAGATATATATTTTCGATATTGATTGTTCGTTTCGGTTTGGTATTAGGTTTATTAGTTTTGGATGTAGGCAAGCAAGTTAACGTATTCGGTTTGTTAAAAATACACAAAAAGAAAAGTTTGAAGAAAGAAGCAAACGGAGAGCAACAAAGATTTTTACCATAAGTGGCCATGTCTGAGCACTTCCGATTAACGTAACATAGCTATAGCTCTATATATTATATATATGTATATGTATACAAATAATTTACCTACTTTGGGCCGGGTGCCGGCATTTTGCACATACCTTAAAACTCTGACGCGCTATATCGTTACCTTCCACGAACTGCGCCAGGCTGCAGTAGCGCGGTGGTTCCCGTATCTTTTGATCATCGCAGCGATTATCGATCTCAAATACGATATTCTCAAAGCCAAATTGCTGGGGATTATCATCGCTGTCCATGCGGGCCAGTTGCGCCCTGCGTGGGGGCGAGGAGTTCCGACGACGCGGATGCGTCTTGCTTTGGGTCAACGCACTCATCGATTTCTTGCGTGGCGGCTTGCTTGGCCCGGCATGCTCGGAGCAGAGGGTGGTGGTGTCATCCGTGATGGTGTTGTCCTGCAGCGCATTGGTTATATCATGACCGAGCACAGAGCTAATGTCATCCATGAGACTCTCGCCGGGCATGGCCTCCGTCTCGTCGCTCGTTTCCGGCGAATCAATGTGTGTAAAGTTGCTGGCATCCAGGCTCTATGTAAAAATGAAATTAATTCTGGTTGCATTCCGGTATATAATCCACATGTTCATTTACCTGTATTATATCACCGAGGCTATGACCCGGCTCGGGCTTATCGAATATTTCAGAGGCCACGCTGCATTCCTCATTGCTGATCGCAGACAGCACATCGCTTGCCTCGCCGCCCAGATCCTCCGAGGAAGACTGTTCCTGTGTGAGCAAAAGAAGATCTAAGTTAATTTCGTTCACTTATTGGGTCGACAATGCCATACAGTGTTCGGTTGGGCATCGGTATCAATGATTGTTAGGCTTGCACTTGTGTAAACATTTTGGGAATGAGGGGTTACGACAACGCCGGGTACCTGCAGGTTACAAGTGTGTACCAGAGCGGGTTGCGGCTGCAGTGACTCGCATTTCTCGTTGTCGGTGTCGACATCCTCCTTCTCGGAATCTTTTTGAATGCTTGCATTGCGCTCCTTATCCTTGTCCAGTTCGCGCGTCATGTAGTAGGTGCGCTCGAATACCTCAATGGGCCGATAGTCGGAGAGTGGATCCACAATCGGTTCGCTCGTAATGATGGGCACACGCAGAAAGTCCACCTTCCGCTCGGTGGGCGTGTTGTCGCCGGCTTCGCTGCCCGGCGACAGACGATTGCCAGCATCGTCAATATTGGCGCCACCGCTTAGCGACAGGCGGCTAATGTGATAGACTTTCTCTCCATTAGCGCCCTCCTCCAGCTCCTGTATGACTTCCGGCACGCCTGAGCTGCGACGGCTGTCCGCAAATTGACGCGGCGCTGGCAAATTAATGCTGTTAAAGAAAGTCTCGTCCACCGAATCGCGTCGCGTGTCTGGCAGCGGTGAGATGCAGGTCAGACGCGATGTTTCCATTGTGGGCGATATTATATTAATGGGTGGTATTATAGGCAGCGGTGAGCTGCAGGGCGTCGACTCGCCAGAATTATTTATGGGTATTTTAAGCGCCTCAAATGGTGTTATCGAGAGCTTGCGCTGATAGCGCTTTGGGCGACCCGGCTCCGAGTGCTCCACCACATTGTAAATGGCCCGCTTTACACTATTGGCCCGGCTCTGCAGCGCCTCCTTTTCGCTGGAGCGCAGTGATCGACTATTGCGACGCTCGTTTGTATTTATATGATCCTTTTCGGTTTTTTCAATAGAGATGTTCGGACTGCTACAAATAGAATGCATGAGGGAATTGGTATTTTTTAGATTTTATACTCCCACAATTTTCCGTAAAAATGAGGATGAGTCGGTTTTTTTTTTAACTTGTTGCAGGTCAGAACAATTTTCAATAGATTTGGTATCAGGCAGTACAAAGCAAATATCAATGCATACTTTGTAGCTCAGCGTAAACTTATATTGTGCAGAATTTTATTACATACTTAAAGCTGAAGCAGAAGCTATGATTCACAATTCATAAATTTTACTGCAAACTTGTGGGCTATTGTGAAATTTAAAAGCTTCTTGAGTTGTTACTGCAACGCAAAGATAGCTCTAACCTGTTTAATGACGACGTTTGGTTAACTGAGAGAAGGGATGCGGTAGTTAACAGATTTTATACCTTTAAACTTATGTGTTTGGTAAGTAAGTAAGTAAGCATTATCTATTTAAAAATAGAGCTTAGCCAGGTGCAAAAAGAGCACTGCAAATTTTTGGACCCAACTTTAAAGAAATTTCTTGCAGTATTAAGCTAGTTACAGGTAGGACAATAAAAAAATCGGTTTCACAATACTTCTACCATAAACTAATTGCGAATATTTCTCAGAAATAAGTGTAGAAATGCAATGTAGAAAAAACTAAATTTTCCAAGAAAACAGAATGTAACTTTTAACTTTTGAGTCTATGAGTTCGGAAAAACAGAAATAATAAGAAATGTCCAATGCTTTTAGCTGGAAAAGATCAAAAGTTATTTTTTGTACACTTCATAGAGTTTAGCAGCATAAAATTAAGAAAGTCTTGAAATCGTTTTTTCCTTAAACCATTTCATATAAATTAAGCATATTTGAAAGGGTGAAAACAGATTCTCCATTTGCACTCCATAAAATTTGATTTTAGCATTCAAATTCAATGCGATTTCAATTTTAATTTGAAATCATTCTTTTAACTAAATTAATTCCTTTACTTACAGGAAGGATGGACGCGCTGACATCGTTGAGGACACACCACGCGATATCAGGCTTCGTATTGTGGCTACCAAATCGTCGCCACTGTGGGTTCCCATCTCCTCCTCCTGCAAAGCGTCCAGCAGCATGGCCAGCTTCTGTCTTAGGATGTCACATTTGATGGCCAACTGCTCGTCGTCCTTGTGATGCGCACAGATGCGTGACACCAGCTCGTCAACGGTGTCGCACAAGGACCGCGTGGAGGAGATTAACGTTTGTGTATCGTTCGTATCGACTATGAAGCGCAGATGATGATTGGCCGATGTGACCATACTCGTGAGCAGCGCCTCCTGTTCCGTGGTAATGGACATTTTCGGTATTTTGGGCACACTGATGGCTTTTTCAAAGACCATAATGCTCCAGCGATCCAGCATTTTGGTGCTGGCCGATTCATAGCGCTCCAGTATTTGCGGCAAGTGTGTGTCATCATCGCAGCTGGAGCCCCAGCCCAAGACCCGGGCCAAATCGTTGCCGGTACCCAGGGGCATGACAGCCACTTGGCATTGTTTCTGTTCCATAATGTCCCAAGTTTTCCAAGGGGAATATTCATGAGCATAAAAAAGAACATAAGGATTAGGTGGATATGACTTACGTGCATATTAAATCGATCTATCTCGCTGAGCACCCAGCCGACGGAACCATCGCCGGAGCAGACAAGTATGCGAAACATTTCAAAATGCCGAAAGAGCCGCAGACCCAAACTCGGACCCGTTGAGATGAGATCAAAGACTTGGGCTGGATTAAGCAGCTGCTTGAATCGTCGCAAAAACTTAACGCCCTGATTATCGCCGGACTTGGAGTTGACAAAGACGAGCAGCGGCGAAAAGTTCCCCTTCGGGCTGACCACATCCCAGGCGTCGTCGGTGCTAATCGAATGGACGCTGGTCGGTGGCACCACGGACAGCTTGGCGGGTCCAATAGGACAGGCAACGGCCATTTGTGGTCGGCATGCCACATGCACTGTATCCCGGCACCAAAGGCAACGCCAATCCTGCAGCCGCAAAACCGAACCGCAGGTCTTTTTGCATACCGCACACATCGCCGACACGGGCAGATTGCCCTCCATCCATTGATGCGGCATTATGATGCTGCCATCTGGCTGCTCAATGATATCCTTGCCGACCGTGGCCAACGTTGTCCACTTGCAGTTGGCTATCGCTTTCGCTGCACAGCGTTTGTGCACCTTGCATTTGCACACCTCGCAGCTGAGTCCGTGCGAGGTGACACCGGAGAGCGCATCCCGGCACACATTGCAGTAGGTGGGTCGCGCATGTGACGTCGCATACCAGTGATGGTGATTGGAGAGTATATCATGCTGATCAATCAGAAAGCTATCGCCGCGCGGACGTTGTGGCGCCGTTGCCGTCTTTAAAGAGCCCAGCCAATCCTCCATGTCGCGTCTGGAGTCGGCGCACAGCACCAGAGAGCGAGTTGGTGTGATTACCTGAAAGAGGGGATTGATAAAAAAATAAAAATAAAAACAAATTTAGTTTAAATATAAGATCTGGGTATACAAAACCGTATGCAATTATCAGAAGTGATTTATTAATCGGATTATCGTTTTTTAAGATTAACTATTGTTTAACTTAATCAAAGTTGAGATAAAAACCAGCCCCAAACATATTGTTGATGGTTTGGCTTATGGTTCGAGCCGACTTCTTGTTTGAAGGTTCCGTTCGTAAACTTTATTTTCCATTTCCATAAAGTCAGGTTTTGGCTCCAAAATAGTAGTAGTAGTAGTAAAATGTTAATGAATTCAATTCAAATTCAGATTTACAATTGTGAATTTTCATAGGGATGCTTACTGGGTAGCTGGTTCAGGAATTGGAATTCCCTTGTCGGACTAGGGCAGTCGGCTTGCAATAAAAACTGAACAAATGTGCACAGTCGTTTGTTGTATAATACACAAAACATACTTCTGGCTTAGCTTGCAATTTTAAATGTTGGCTATTAAAAATGAACTCTAGAGAAATGATTGCATATGTGAGGCTGCAAATGTGCACTCATATGCTTACAATAAGTACCACTACCCGACCTTGTGCCAAATGCAGGGACAATGTGCTTATTAGTTGTGTAATCAAAGATGGGTCTATTAGTTCTTATGGCCTCATTAACATGCAAATAACTCTCATATTTATGTTAATATGCAGACAGGCGCGCCCGCCACACCTCTAAAATGGAATGTGCAAAACAATGCGCCAAGCCCCTAACGAGAACAAAGTGCTCTGCTGGGGTGGGGGTTGAAGGGCGTATTTCAATACTTGGGCAGGACCCGGACGGCCCAGCTGCGCAGTACAGTCATAATTAATGTACGAACCGCTCTGGTAAAGGTAATGTTAATTCTAACTAAAGCACGTCGGCCGCCTGATTATGATTTGCTTGTCATATTGCCTAATTTATGACACACATGTCCTTCAGCCAACATCCCAGCCGGGCCGCAATATTTGTTGTGCACTTTGTGGTCAAGTTCATTCGGGTAATTGATGTCAGAAAGTTTTCTCTTCTATTTTTATGATTATTAATTTTCCTTTTTGCTTTTTTTTCTTTTTTATTAAATTAATGGATTAACATTGCGTCTAGCCGCGGACCTTGGGTAAACCTTGAGTTATGCGTTCCTGTGGATAATGTCCTGCCTGTCTGCAAATAATGTATTCCTATTTTTTCTTACTTTTTTTATTAACAATGCTGGGATTTACAAATCTGTGTGTGGAAAATGTATAAGAAATTGAATAGAAATCCCTTTATAGTAATCAATAAATATCATATGAGTTGCGGCTGTCGAAGGCTTGCAAACAAATTGACATTTTCTTGCATAACAATAAAACGCACGCATACATATACCACGATATCAAAAACCTGCAGTTCAATGTGTGAGTACAGTTGACCCATTTAACGGTAGTTGACATGCCATACATGCCAATGTCAGAGCTGATACAATGACTGAGCGCAACACCAGATGCCATGGATAACCGGACAGGAGTCGGAGGTTAAGGCCACATCAACATTATAATCTACTTGTACGGACGAGCAAAGTCCGCCTCTCGTTTGAGCTGACAGCAAAACCGAAATAAGCCAATGCTAGCCCAATGTCCTGAGGCCAATGTGATGACAAAAGTTAACCACAAAATGTACATCGTATGGGCTGATCCGAAGCCAGACTGCATGTGAATTCAAGCATTACAATTTACCTCATAAGCTCATTGAGGCCGAAGCACACTGCTGCAAGCTACTCAGTTGGTGGCCAATGAAAGCTTGACAATCCGAGATGACCCGACGAACTCGTGAACAGAAACTATGGCTCATGCGTGCTTATGTTTAACAGAGCGAAACGTACTACACGGTTTAATAACTGTCACGACTTAAGAACAAGTAATCACATATTACAATCTAATAACAAGCTATCAGGAGCTGGCAGGACTTGGAACATCTTGACGGTATGGTATTATGGTAGGAGTCACGACTTGACATATTATTTTACAACCTAACAACAATTACATACTCTTATCACAACCTAAAGACAAGTTACGAGCAGACACGACATAACATTTGATTAACACGTCCTATCACGAGTTAACAGTGAGGTAACACTACTTGGATCGTCTGAACCGTACGAAATGACTGTAAGAGTCACGACATGACCGTTAATACGACGTATCACGACCCAACAGTAAGCTATCACGCCTTAGAACTGCGTCGAGAATAATCTATCGATACGATATTTAAAAATCTCAATTTCCGTATTTCGACACGCACCCATCTCTAGTACAATATGCAAGTTTCAAGTTCAGGGTTGGCATTTGCTAACATTCATAGAATGGTAGTTGAGCGCTTGAGTTGCTTTGAGGAGTCAACCGCAAATCAACCTCTGGACTAATTACATTTTAATTGGACTGAAATTGGCAAATGGCCGCAGGCATTCGGAATGGAAAGCAGATTTGCCAAGCCGCCGAGTGTTTTCCAAAATATTGCAGTTAACGCGACCAATGCCGCAATTTGAACGCATCAACAGATATGCATTAGCATCAGCTTATTTTCCTCTCCCATTGTGACCTTTAGCGGTCTGACTCCGGCTCTGCCCATGGCCTTTTGGTATTCAATTAGTGCATTGTTGCATGTACCTTCTGCCCTGCCACCTGGCTGTGGCACTTGCAACATGTATATGCTTTTAAGCTTGGCTGGCGCGTGCGGTTTACTTGTCACTCACTCAGGCACTACCTGCCTGCCTGCCTGCCTGTCTTCCTGACCACCTGCCTGCAAACGGGCGACATGCCGGGCCACGCCCAGTTTGAAAATTAATGGGCGGCAAATGTTTGCCTTTTGGCTGTGGACAACAGTTTCCAGAGCCGAAGTGCGGATTCGGTTACCTTGAAACTGTTTGCAATTCTCGTATCTCGACAGTTGCATTTCGTTTCATTTCCTGATAATTTTCATTTCATTTCAACTTTGCGCTGGCACTCAGAATCGAATGGCTTTTGATACTTATTTGGTTGCCGCAAATCGGTGGAATTTTAAATTCTGAAATTTTAAAGTTTTATATCCTTCTTTTCATTTGTATGAGAGAGTGAAGTAAATTTCAAGAAAACCTGAACCAAGTCGTATTTCTTGCGAAAATCGGTTCTGGTTTTTGCCAAAAATATGGAAGTTAAAATTCAAGGAAAAACTCATGCAATGGAAAATATGTGTTTTCCTTGCGGTTTGACCAAAAAGTGCTAATAGCATCGAATCCGTATTAAATTTCTGTTTAAAAAAAAATAAACTGTATACAATTTTGGTAAAAATATTAAAAAAAAATATTTTTACAAAACAGATGTCCCTCAATCAATTGAATTTTGATGTAGACTTAAGGTATATATATATTCGGGTATAAAATCTATGCTTACATATATTTATTGTTTATTTGAATGAGTTGAACATAATTACAAATAATTTTCAACTAAGGGTAGCTACAGCAGCTAAGGCCTTAGGCAATCAATAATTAACAATATATTTCACTTGAAATTTAATTCGACTGCTGGGAAAGTTTTAGAAATTCAAAACTTTGTGAGTGCTAATGAAATAAGTAATAGGTAGTTTCTCGAAACTCAAAGCAGCCGTGTACGTTATTGACAGCAAGTTTTAATTAGCGAAGCCAACAAAATGCAGGCGAAAATGGACCCGATGCAGGTCGACTCTTGCATATTTCCGTAGCTGGTTGCACTGAATTTTGTGGTTTGTTCTCTCGGATTTCATGGACTGCACATGAAAATCCATTTTGTGTTCAATAATACATGCTTTCAACGGCACGTTTCCTTTTACACGAAAGCCACATAAATGGAGAGCTGTGCGCTTACAAACAACGGATCGAAGGTGACGTAAACAGCTAGCGGTAACTGTAATGCACTAAAAACCCCGCGAAATGGAGCGGCGGGCGTCAAAATGTCATAATTTTGATGGCACTGAGCGCAAGCAGCAAAGCATCGTAAAAATACTTTGTACACTTTCTAGACTCTATTTTATATATAGCTTATACTCTATGCATGGATTTTTATTATATTTCATCATGTTTTGTAGAATATTTTATTTGTTTCAATTAAAGTGAAAATATGCAAAAAGCAAAAATAATTTCGAGAAATTTATTTCATGCAGATGTAAATAATGAAAAAAATAAAAATGTATGATAAATTCAATGTTTGCAGAATCTGCAGAAAATATATAATAAATTATTCGACAAAAATTTTAATTGAGCAAATAAAGAAAAACCAATTACAAGTACAAGTACTTTTTGCATAAATTATTATATCCCTAAAGTTACGGAAATGTTTCTTTTTAATGAGTTGAGTCGTGAATATTTATGAGAATTTGTAATGCATTAAACAGATAATGCCCGCAAAGTACTTAAATTAGCTTTCATGTATTGTATTATAAGATGTGAATTAAATAGAATAGGATTCTGCTTCGTGACTTATTGTTATAAGATAAACCCGCATAATCTGATCTACGATGAGCCTCTTAAGTGAATCTTCAAGTATAAAAATTCTTACAAAAATTTCAATAGCTACGCGACTCAGACTCAGACTTTATGATATTCAAATCGGGTAAATGTTTGCTAAATATATATCCCTCTGTTGCAGGATAACTGTATTTGGCTTCCGGCTACAAGCACAAGCCACAGTACGTTCGTTCACAATGCACTCCAATCAAAAAAGCAAACAAACCCAGGGCGGAGCCGGAGCCGGATCCGGAGTTGGGGCAACGTTCGCCGCCAGAATCCATTACGCTGAAGACAAGAGGACGTCGGGATTGTGACAAGAGTACTGCGGCTTTGGTTGCCACGCATCATTTTGCCTCGAATATTCATGAGTCAGAAAAGTCGCAGCAGCAGCAGAAGCAACAGCTACATTACGCATACGCCGCGTTGTCCCCAAACAAACTGTTTGGCCAACAGGCGACTTTCAAGTAGGAATAAGCCAGGCAAGCGAAATCATTTTGGGATACATTTTCTCGCAACAGACCATTTCTGAGCATTTCTCAGTATCTGTGTATTTACAAGTGCACGCACACGTTTCCTGCATATATATATGTATATAAATTTTTTCATTATCACGCTGAGCCGCCCAGCACAATGTTGAAATTACTTTTGAAATTTTAATGGCCGTCGGCTATTTCGCCAACTGTGTATGAAGTTAACGTCCACACCAGATACATAAATGTACATATACAAACATGTATACATATATAAATGTATATATGCGAGTTTTTATGGCGAAACTAAAGAGGCTGTCATGTCAGCCAAATTGTACCACAAGGCGTATGTGTTACATACATAAATATTTATAAGTTTCTCCAACTCAAAGCTTAATTTGCATGCCAGCTTATGATATTAAAAAGTAAAATAAGCGAATTTTAAAAGCTAAACTTCAAGAAAATTACATAAACCAGACCAAGTTAAATCGGTGGGCGTATCAAAAACATCATATATGTAAGTCCTTGCGCCGCAGATTCCGCCATGTTCTTGAGTGCATGTCAACATTGTTTTTTATGACTCTCTGTCAAATTTCAAAGTTCAAGGACATGGTTGTGCATGTGTGTGTCGCGTGTAATTGTGTGTATTACCTGGCTAAGCTCATAAAGTAATGCGAAAAGGGAAAGTCTGCGCCCCGCTTGATATTATTGTTTCAAAAATTTCATATTTGCCAGCTGCTGTCAGCACCACAGGACAAAAAACCCAAACCAAACGTTTAAGGAACTAACAATTCCTGCTCTTTTTGCTCAACATTTTATCTTGGAAATCAGCATGTGGCCACTCATATATGTTTATATGTGAGGGCTTCAGAGGTGCTTGAACTTTGGCATATCGAAAATGAAATTTATGGCTTAATAAATTGAAATAATATATGTACGCATGTGTGTATGTGAGCACAGATTTGGGAGGCAAATAAAAAGGAGAAATAAAAATAAATACAAAAAATGAAACATAAATTGTCGTGCACAAGAATTTTTCCATCTAATTTTTGTACTCTTAAACGAATATAATAAGGTATCAGAAGAAATTTAATGCCCTTGCCGAGCGTATTATAATTTTGTTTATAAAGGTTAAATGTAAATGTGTAAAACGAACCATCTCTGACTTCATAAGGTATATATATATATATATATTCTATATATATTCCAGATCAGCAGCAACAGGCGATTCGTATCGTAAATTATCTCTCAGCTTTGGGGCTAACGTCGTGAAACTTTGCATAGGTCTAACTTTTTGGTTGCAGACCATTATAGGAACTGCCATCGCAACAATCGAACAGTCAAAAAGTAGATTCCTACATAAAATCCTTTTTGTTAATGAAGATATCTTGACCAAACTGGCTTTTGACCTTGATGCAAGGTCTTATCAACATCGTAGCACTATGACATTTAGGTGCCATGGGAACGATTGGCCAAGAATAAGCTTCTTCTTTCATGAAGAAAAGGCCGATTTATATATGCAACTCATTAGCTATTAGATTAATGTAAAAGGACTGATAGTCGGAACCGATTATTGTGCTTTGATATAAGAGCAAATGAATAGAATGAAGCTAAGCTTTTGTGCATACATTATTATTAAATTTATGTTTACACGACTTTTTGTTCTTCTTTATCTAAATGAAAACTTTTTAATTCTTTTAATTAATTAAAAGTGTGTATTCTCTTGAAAATACTTCTGCTTAAATAAATTAATTAAGGTCTAAAAGCTTGTAGCAAAGCTGAAGAGTCAAATTCATGATTAAATTCCAAGCCTTTTTGTCAACCCCTATGCCCCCGCCCCCGCCCTGCTATCATTTTATCAAGCTGCCAAATCTCTCATTGTGTAGAAATTGCAAAAGGTCCCAAATTGTGCTAAGCTGTTGGAAAAGAGCAAACTGACTTTCCGTTGGCTGCCACTGCATGCGTTTCGTTTATTGTTTGCTGTTCTCATTTCATTTATTTGAAGGGCATTATAATTACGGGCTGTCAGTTACATTGTGCCATGACATAATCTTGATTACGTGCCAAATGTAATTTCTGTGAATTCCGAAGGATTTTATTAATTATACAAATTATGTTTGCATTGGATAATGATTATTGACTAATTGAAATTGGAACTATTTGCATATGTCTGTCAATCAGTGGCAAGCAGAAGATGAAGAGGCAAGCGACTTTTGGCTAAAATATAATTTATATGCAGCACTTAACGCGCAATTTTCAAGTACAAACACATACATGTTCCGCTCGGAAGTACGTGAATTTGTCAGAGTCAATCAAGTTGATTGATTGCCTTTGAATTTGAAATTCAGCGAGTGTGTGTATGTGTGCCTGCTTAAGGGCGCTACATCAATTATGTAGGACTCTGGCAGCAGGATGGGTAACAATACAATAACAGCGACGCCTGTTAATTGCCCTGCCGCACAACATGGCGTATGCGTAATGCGCAGTATTTGTTAAACTTATAATTGAGCGGCAACAGCAGCACATGCCAAGAAACTTGAAATAAACACAACATAAGAAAATAACAAAAACAAGTGAAACAAGCAACAGCTGCCATTTTCTAAGACTGCACAAAAAAATATGCCAAAAAACTCAAGCCTCAAAGCTGAATCACTTGATATCACTTGAATACCAAGTGTTTGAAAACTTTCTGCAACATTTTCTAATTGACTTCAGATGCCCCAACCCCTACGCATATTGCTTGCTTTTGCTGTTATGTGTCAAATGTCAACGTCAGTCGTTTTCATTCATTCAATTTTGTTTGTGCGTTTGTGCTAATTGAACATTTTCATAAATATCATGTTTTCGCTTACCAAATCTATAGTTGGCTTAAATGCCAAACCAAACAATTAGTGAATTTTATTGTTTTGCTTTATTTTGTGGGTTTGGATACATCAATTCATTTGGCAATTTATCTCAGATACAGGAAATTGAGTGTTCATATTGTGGTTTCACTGGGCACACATATTTATTAACTGTCTAACTTATAAAGAGACTATTAGATTTTAGTTATTAGCTTATAATGTCAACTAAAATTTGCGATTGCAAATTGTTTATCTTTGCTAAGAAGTTGCATGTTATTATATGTAAGTTGTTGATCTCTAACTTTAAAAATATATATTTCTTTCTTTGACATTTCGTTAGACTCAGGTATACAGAAGCACATAGCAGAAGTTCAGCAACACTTTCATCTTTTTATTTACTTATTTTTGTTGGCAGTGAGTATAAAAGGCATTCCAGACATGCAACACACATGCACATATAAATGTAGACACTCGAAGCAAATTCAGCAAATGCAAGCTGTTAGCAACACTTTGTGGGGTCTTATGTCGCATTATTCAGAGTGTTCGATATAAACGGCTGACAAGCAGAGACTGCAAGTCAGAGCTCTTACCATGCACACCACACACCCACACACACACACACACACACACACACACATACTCACATAAACACAACAGAACTGCTAACCAATCCGCTTAAAGTGCGTCATTTGCAGGTGTGGGTATTCGAATTGCGCGGTTTGTGGTGCGTGCCACAGGTTGAAGCTGCAAGCAAGTTTTGCTCCCTATGTGCCACAAATACAAAACTTCAGCTTAAAGCGCTTTCGAACACATTTCCTCAATTTCAGTTTGAAGCGCTTTTCCCTGTTCCCACGGCCAATGGAATAGCATGGTAAAAACGGATTTAACCATCGATCAGTTTTTTGGTACCCCCTTTTTTGTGGTGCACTTTGCGTTAAAAAGATTTTCATTTTTTTGTAAGCGTGTATATGGGTTTTCCGACAAATTGATGCCATCAAAAACGTCGTTTGTCGCTTGCATTGAATATGTTTTTTTTGTGCTGACAAAATAAATTTGGACTATCCATTTATTTCAGTTGACATATGAAGGGCATTGAAACATATTTGAAATGTGGTCTGTACAAATGGCATGCGGTTAGATCTGTTTAAATGTCTGAAAAAATGTCTTTATTATGTACACATTAAATTCGGAGATATGTCGGTTGGATTATATGATAGATTCTTTTCATGATATATATATATATATATATATTCCAATCGAGAATCGAGCTCGAAGCACTTAGCTTTTCGCTTTTGAGCATATCTAAGAAATCTTTTAAGTCCCGCACCCACACGCTTACATTACAAATCACACCTTTCTTAATATCTGTCTGCCTTGAGCGGGGGCTTTGCTAGCCGAAAAGCTGCTTTGCTATTCAGCCGATAAAAAACAATAAAAAACGGCGGCAACGTCGTCTTAGCTAATGCCGTTTCGGCAGACAAATCGCGCAGCGCGCGCAAAGGCTTGCGGCTATATCCGGAGTGCAGGATGGAAAATTTATTATTAATATTGAAAATATATAGGTATGTGCTTATGCTTATGTACATTTATTAAGACGCACATGTACGCAAAAAGCTGTCAGCGAGTTAGCTCGACTAGAAAACACCTTGTTGGCAGGTCTAATAAGCCTGTGATACTCTTTAAATGCATCTTTGGAATTACTTCCAATTTTAGTACAACTCATCAGATTGAACTAAAGTCTTAGCAATAGTTAAAAAACTAATACTAAACTTAAATATGGATCAAATATTATGCAGATATATTTAAATTTAACAAGTGAAGGCGAAGCAGAAATATACTTCATCTACATATCAGTTCATCTTTAAAGGGTATAAAGAGTCAATAGCCTTAGAGAAAAATCTATATACATATTATATACATATATATATATTTTATACATATGCAAATTCCATTTCCCGAAAAACCGGCGAATAAATGCCTAATTTTGCGCATCAAAAGCTGCGCATTCGTGTATAAAGTAATATAAATTTAAATATTTAGGCTCGACATGCTGCTTGGGCATAAGTCCTATTTGGGTTATCTGGTCGGCTTGTCTGCTATAGAAGTATTTGTGTATATGTGGGCAATTCGGCTGCTTATGCTAATTTGGCATGCAGAACGCGTCAAATGTAAACATTTTGCTTAGATTGCATCCCTTTGTTTCTGCCAACTAATATCGACGGGCATTTCTGTAGAAGTACGAGCTCCTTTTCAGTTGCTGCGTCTGTAATTGGGCATAAAGGAATATGACCGAGCCAGGGGTTGCTTTCACTGCCACAGATAATATTTGCATGAGGCCAGACAATGGCAAACAGGAAATGAGTTCGGTTATTTTATGTTTGACAAGGCAGACAGACAGACAGCTTTGGAGACAGTCTATAGACTAAATAAACTGTGTGTGTGTGTGTATAAGCTGTGTGCGTGTGTCTATTCAGTTGCTTTATTTACTCTAGCCTTTCATCTTTTGACACTTCATAACATTATATACAGCCCATTAGCAAATGAAATATTTTATGACTATTTAGAATATATATGTATTTCTTGAACCTATTCATTTCTGCTCGCAAAAGTTGGCCTCATTAAAATATCTAATTACTTGCACCAGTGGCAAATAAATTATTTACGTAACGAGCCAAGCTAAAACTTTGCTCATTAAAGCTTTTTTTGACCATCCATTGATTGAATATATGCTTGTTGGCAGAAATTTTGTATGTTTCGCCAGCTTGTTATGGAAATTACTATAAGCAGATCCTATTTAGTTACAGATATTCTGCAAAATACATTCGGACTCTCTATGAATCAGTCATTAATAGATACTTAGTATATATTTCAGTAATATTTCAAACAAAGCTGGCTGACAATGTTGATTCACGGGACTGTGAAGGCAGCCCAAATTTGGGATTTTGTCATGATTTCTATTTCTGCTGGCTGGCTGGTTGGCAGAAAATGTGATGAATATTCATTTCACTCGGTGAATGGAGTTAAATTATATTAAAGCTCAAGTGCAGAGTCCAAAATATGTACAGTTCTTAAGGAATGTTATCCCCTCCAGGCTTACCCCAACTTTATGCTTCTCTTTAAGCTGTTTGTAATCAATTTTATTTATATGTTTATGCTTAAAGATATATCGATAATAACAATTCTCTGTTCTATTTAACTTACCTGAAAGCTATGATTTACGTTCTTTATGCTGCACTCGAAATAACACAATTCCGATAGATCAATCTCGTCGAACACATCGCACTGCAAATGACACAAATAACAAATTGAAGGGATTAAAATTTAATCTGATTTTTAATTGCGGGCAAAGCTTTTCTATTTGCCGAGAGAATAACAATTAAATTGTAAATTGTCTGTGCTATATATATGCATATATACGTAGGCATAATTAAATGTAAATAATATATATATATAATTTTCTTAGGCCCAGCCTAGCGAAGGGCTTTAAACATTGTTACCTTACGTTTTGTGTAAAATTCGCTTCTTTTGTTTTGATTTTTTGTTTTGGCTACAGACGCCACATAAATGTTACTTGGCAGCCTGCCAAGCCCCACGTTTCATACCCTTTTTAGGGGGTATTATAATATTGCCACCAAAAGTGTAACGAGTTGCAGGCAAACGGAAGGAATATTTTAATAAGCTTATCTTGGCCAAAACCTTTATTTATAAGTTTCATTGTACTCTGCACATAGTAGTAATATCTCATCAACTTCAGGCTTATATACCATATAGCTATTCAGGAGCAGGACTTGCATCGCAAAATTTGTTTTCCAAGATATGTATCTTCATCGGAGTCAGGATTTACGAGACTTCGAGACCATAAGGCAAATGCCTGGAAGGGTATCAAATCTTCGGCCTGCAGAAGACAGTCGCTATATTTTGTTTCCTTTTTTTTTCTGTAATATTCTTCGGTTTTCTTTTGCTTTCTGGACCTTGCTTTGTTGCTTAATGAAATACACAAAAGAGGAGCCAGCGGCAAATTGTTTGTTATTTTTTCTTCTTTGGCCTTGTTAGCTGAACGTCTCGTTGTTATGTATATGTATATGAAGGATACGCATACTTACCAGTCCTTACGGAAATTGAAATGTAAATTTTGTAAACACACTCACACATGCATATATACGCAGACACACCACATGTCAGGCATATGAATATGTATTTGCGTGGTAACAAAAGCCAAAGGCAACTCTTTTTTCCACATAATAGAGAAGTGTGACAATGGAAAACTGAATCGAACAACTTATGCCAAGGCTGACATGCTCAAGTCGTCCTGCAGAGCATGTTCAAAATTGGTTATCTTCAAAAGTTTGCTTTCAATTCGCTTTCACCTCTTGAACAATAATGTGGAAAAACTTGCAAGCAAAGTTTTGCCTTAGTTGATATTCAATTCTTGCCAGTTCGATTAATATTTGAGTATTATTTGCTTTTTAAGTTATTGGGTAAATAAAAGTTTTCTATTCTATGATATTTCCTGGAATTATATTCTATTCTATTGTATTCCATTCTATTTTATTTTTTTGTGGCTCGTGATGGCCGCAAAATTCTCGGAATTTCAGGGAATTTGTGACTTGCACACTTACAGTGTTTACATTTGTGGATATTTTTAAGTATACTTTGTGCTTAGTTTTTATGTGTAGTCTTTTCCAAGAATATATCTATGCTGTGTGTGGTAAACATGGTATGTCAACTGAATTACGGGTAATTGGCTTTAAAGTTGACCCAAAGATAACAATTTGGTTATATCTGAGTCTGAGCTTAGCCTTTAAACCTGTAAAGTACTTACTGTCAGAAACATTTAAATCTTGTTTAATACCATTTGCTAAAGCTCTAAACCTGTGCTAAGTCTTTGTTCTCATATATTCTCATCAGTTCGCAGGTGTAAAAGCTGGCCTTCTTTCAATTTTCTGAGCAGAGGTAGGTATTTAGACAACATTCACGGTAACAAATAAACCTTATTCCTCTGGATTATTATTCCATCATAAAGAAAAACTTTTTATGTGTTTTGCAATAAGCTGGACTAAAACCAAATGGTCAGCATCTATAAATGGCAATGAAAACGGACACCCTAATGAAACCTAATTGATTGAAAGCTCGGCAATCACTCAAACCGTAGATGAATGAATACGCAGGGGGCAAAACACAGTCGCAGAAAAAGAAGCAGCAGCTTAATCCAACAGAGTGAGCATTATTATAATTATAAAAGTACATATATGAGAGCGCACGTAAGTGTGCAGTTAAGTGTGTGTGTGTGTGTGTGTGTGTGTATGTGTGCAGTTGTGTGTACGTAATGGACAGCTTGTTGCCAGCAATTCGAAAAATTGCACGGAAAATGCGAAGCAGCAAAACGTCAGTGCCAGTCAAGCGTCTTTAGACAGCAAGCAGTTGGCTGAGTGAATCGTTAAACGGTCAGGATGTTGAAGGAAAAATCGTTAAGTATCAGCAAGGATTTTAAGCGCTTCGCAATATTCAGTGAGTGCTGGCGTCGGTGGTGGGAAGCGAGGTGGTTGGCATGCTTGTGTTTGGCTTTCCTCTTCATCTCATTTCGCTTCCATTGAATGCTTGCAGCTTTAATTTCTGCGCGCATTCTTATCCTGATATTTTGCCAAAAATTTGATAGCTGTTTGCCCGGGCAAAGCCTCGAGCCCAGACATTTTCCGCTTGAATGGCTATTGTAAATCGTTGCCAGGTTTTATTTGTGTTCTCGTCGAAATTATTACGAGAGCCCATAACAAATACTCTTGTGTGTATGTCTGCAGCAGCTGCGGCTGAAGCGTAAATTGGAAAGGAAATCAATAAATAAATACGCGTAATTAAAAAGCAAACGAACTGTTCAAGCATCTCCGTCGCCGCCTGACAGACAAATTTCAGTAAAAGGATCTACTAATTTGTACCCTGTAAGTATGAGAGTGGTTCTAGAGTGTATCATCAATGCTAATGGGATCTCAGATAAAGATAGGACTAAATAGTATTAAGTAATAGGGTATCAAATGCAGTCAAACATTGGCAGACTCACTTCTCATACCCTATAGCTACTAGAATGAGACAAAAGGCATTCATCAACAAGTTTTCGAATTTGATTTTATACTCTGTAACTATAGCAATAGATAAGCCAGTTTTAATTTCTTTCATAAATAGAAATTATAAAACGCAATTGAATACCCTGCAATCTAATCTATGCCTTTAAAGTAGTTTACGAGGTATCATAACTAATCAGAAGATGTCCCCAAGCATATTTAATACCCTGTAGCCCTGTATGAACCCAGTTGTTCTAGCTCTCACTATAAGCGACCGGCTCTTTGCATATTTTACACAAAACCATATTAAAGCTCACCTTAAAACATTTGCACCCAATTTGTATATATGTAAACAAACTCAAACATACTATTTAAGGCACAGCCATTGATACGCGTTACCCACTCCCCAGGGTATAAACTAGTCAAAGTTTCTTCATTTTTGTTATTTGCGTTTCTTGGCTTGGATTGGCGGATCCCTTTTGACCTTTGGGAACTGGATGTGAACTGGATGTAAGAAATTTCATTGGAATTGCTTGGGATTCTTGTTTGGTCGTTTACTCGCAGGTCAATCACAAACACATTAAGCAAATTGGTACATTACAGTGGTTTTTTTTCTTTTTGTTGGCCTAGGGTCTGTAAGCCCTGGAGGTGAAAAACTTTGATTGCATTATGCTGAGATTTGGCCGCACACATCACCTGGGGGCTAAGCTGCGAGGCGTAATCATTAATTTGCGCACTTTTCGACGACCAGTCAGCCACCTGGCGCAAGAAGCAAAAGAAGCAGATGAAGTTTATACTTATTTCAGGACTGATTTTGTTGTTGCTGCCTCAATTCGTGTTTGCCACAGCTTGCAGAAAACTTTTGCTCATTCATATCAATTTCTTTGCATTACTTTTCGGCCCGTATTTTCTTCTCATTTTCTTTTTTGGGGTTTTAATTTTTTTCTACCTTTTTTGCGAAATCACTTAATGTAGGAGGTCGAGAAGAAAGTGGCAAACCATTTATTAGAATTAAGTAGAGGTAGAAAAAATTGCTGACCCGCCAGTTGAGTGCGGCAAGAAGAAGGCAAAAAACTAATTGAGCATAATATATTCAAAAGGACACATCATTAGATTAGAATACCTGGCATTAAATACCAAAGCTCTGGTTCATTCAAAGGTCAGTTAAATTTCATTACTATTTGTAAAGTTTATGCTTTCTTTCTTTTCTTTCAGGCAAAAGTTTTGTTTTCTTTAAACCCATGCAAATTTGTTAAATTTTATTTGATTTCCATACATGTTTGCATTTGTTTACAGCTTTGCTGCGACATGCCCGATGATAAGCTACGCAACGCAAAATGTTTTTTCTCGAAAACTTTTCTATTTGATTTGTTTATATCTTTTTTTAAACTTTCATCAGAGTCCCTGCCTAAGAATAAAAACAAAAACATTACGAAACATTCTTTCAAATGACCTTTGCACATTTCATGCTGCAGTTTTTGTCTTTTTGCAAGGACTTGCACTGAAAGTTGAGAGCAAAACTTTGCAAGATCTTAGAGTGAAACTAGACGAAAACGGTTCGAGGGTAACATATTACTTTTGCAAGGGAATAAAAGTTGTTCGTTTAAGCCGCTTACAGTTGGCCCAACTAAGTGAACAATCTAAAGTGGAAAATTTAAAATTGCACGAGAATTCTTGGCGGCAGCCAAAAAGCAGCATAAGCAGCAAAAATACCCCAACAATATCGGTTCAAATATGCAGCAACGAGTCAGACCGAGTTGCTCAAACTGATTGAAGTTCAAAGGCGTTCTTGAAGGTGTTGGCGAAGGCAGGCTGGGGAGCTTGGGCGAGGGCATCGGTGGGCGTCTGTGTGGGCGTGTCGAAAGTCGCGTCACTAGAAATGGCTGGCATTTTAATGGCATTACATTTTAATGTACCGCACTTAGGCATTGCCCCCAAGCCAGTTATTAATGTGCCATAATATTTATATTTGTGCGTCGCAAACTGTTTGCCACTGGCGGCGCCCAACCTGTGCCCCTGCTACCCTCACTCTGCCTGCGCAATCAATGTGCGTTAAATTTAAATACACACAGGCTCACACACACACAATTTGTAATGACTGTGCAGTTTGATGGCACCTTTTCTATAATAAGCAGTTGAGTGAGCCGAAAGACGGCGTGCGGGCATTGGACCTATGAAAGCAGTGAGAGTTACATAATCAGCACATAATGCCAATTCGGGTTGCTTGAGCTGCTGGAAATATGAGAAATGTTTTTGGATTGCTCTGAAGACAAATTAAAAAAGAAAGAAAGTGAATGTGGCAAATTTTTAATTAATTATAAATACGTTATATATATATCTCGAGAAACTAAAGTGGAAAATGATGTGGAAATTGTGAAACCCAAAAATAAACAGAATTGAAATGTTTTGTATACATTTTTTAATGCCCATTTGGGTTGCTCTACAAATAGAAATAAATAATGAATCATACTAAAAATGTTTCAATTAATTAAATAGGACAATAAACAATGCAAAAAACTGTTGAAGGCTTAAATCAAAACAGCTGGAAAATCGAATGAAAATGATGTTGCCGCTTAAATAAATATAAAATATGCAGACTAATGCCTGAATATATTATGAATGAGTGAATGAATGAACCAATGCAAGTAATCACATATCAATGTACACGTTTATACCATTAAGTGCGCTTGGAATTAAAGTAAGTGGAAAACATATCGAATATATATAAATCCCTTATGTTTGCCATTAAACGTTTTAAATAAATTATTTATATGTCAATCAATTCAACGACCGCCTGCTCATGTGCTCGCAATGGAAACTGTCAGCAGACAACAAAAAAACAAAAACAAAACAAAACCTTACGTCAATTAGTAGTACTCAGATGTGGCAGGAGCTGTGTGTGACCCTCTCTAGAGTAATTCGCCACCCGCAGGCACAGCTGGCAATGCACCCCTAGAGCTGGTCTGTCTGGGTCTTAGCCCCCATCTGTCAGGGCGGCATTCAGGCTGTTTCACTGACAATAATGGTGATAAATTAAGGTTCGTTTTGTGCTGCCATGTTGCAAGTGTGGTGTGCGGCAAATTGGATTCAAGAGACAAATGCAATATTAATGCTTTACGTTACGTATACGCCGTGTATAGCTATGCAGCTAATATCGAATATTATTAATGAAAATTAAACGAACGGCCGGGTTATAAAATTGATTGCAATTTATGGCCAGAATTTTATTGTATTTATCCATACATCATGTATTTCTTGCATGTACATTTTAAGGCCTAAAAAGTATGCTACAAAATATGTAAATGTCTGCGCTTAGATTTAGGCTACGTTTGCAGTCAATTTTCTCTTGCCTGCCGTATGCCTGGTAGGCTTTATGCGGGTCGAGTGTGTGTATGCTCTTGTCTAGAGGACCATTCACATAAAGCTGGCGTACATTCAACTTTACCCTTTGCGCTGAGGACCACACGGAACTGAATGTATGTGTGTGAGTGTGTGTGTGTATTTGTCAGCGAATAAAAATCCATAAATAACACTTAAGTAGTGGCAGCTAACCAAGAAATATGCTCTCGCCTCGCATACTCATGTGTGTTTTTTTTTGCGTGTATTCAGCCCTCGCAACAACAACAACAACTTTGGGCCATGTGCAACCGTAGCGCGGGCTTTTAAGCCAACTTTGATTGGACCAAAGTGTGGTCGATGATTTTTAGCTTTCAGCGCTTTGTTCTGTGAAATGGAAATGGCCTTGCCAACCGCCGCTAGCATCAGCCTCCCGGACAGCAGCTTTTATGTTTTCAGCTCAACGCCATTTTAATAGAATTTGGTTTTTGTATTTTTCATTTTGTTTCCTTTCATAAGCACTCAAAGTGTCTTGTTCAGTTACTAAAAGTTAAGCCAATCAAATGCACTAAATTTGATTGAAGCTTCAAAGCGAGAGGCAACATCTTTGCGGAACTAAGCACATTTGGAAATTTGTATTTATGAGTGCATTTATTTTTATAGTTTCTATATCAAAGCTATAAAAAATCAAAGCATTTTTAAGATAATTATATTGAAAAGTTGGAGAAGTTATTCTCTGCAAATATTGTGAACAGCCGCAAATCAAAAAGTTAAAAGGTTGAAAGGTTCTGCATGTCATATTTATATCCAGTTTTTCGTAATGATCGCAACTATTTTTGCTTCTCTTTTGCTTCTTTATTAAGCTCCACAAATTGCATAAATAATGCCTATTTACGTCCATATAGCCAAGTAAGCTTAATTACTTAATCTTAGTCTCGGAAATCGCATAAATTCTTATACGAAATATGTACACACATACACAGTCAAGCCTGCAGCGTGATTTATGCAACATAATTTATGAGTCTCATTTTGTGGAAGCGGATAAAAAAAATGGAAAATAACGGAGTGAAATTCGACTCCTGTCGCAGCACAACAATATTTCAAATAACATTTTCTGAGCGGCTACAGCGACGGCGACACAAAATACACATGACCTCGTTTTGCGTTTGATAAAATGATGTTCTTAGCCCTCTATCCATCCGTTCTCCTTGCCGCCCACCCACGCTCGACAGCCTGCACCGTCTGATAAAAGCCAGAAAATTATGCCGGATATCCGGCCAGGAGCGATCAGGCCACAATGGCAGCTGACAGCCAGCATAACTTGGACATGTGTGTGTCCAAGTCACAAAGTGCCTGCCCCTGCTTAGGGCAAATAAGTTTCTCCCTGGCAAGTTGGGCTCGGCCTGCATGGCGCAGCTAGATACCTAAAAATGCGCATTAATCTTCCATAAAGGATACAAGTTTTTGTGCTTTCTGTGCATTTGTAGGCCTGCAATCAGAGGCAGCACATTATAAATTCAAAATACACGGCGAAGCCTGGCAGATAAAGTTCATTAACTTCCACATGTAATCAAAAATGAACTTAGGCTCTTTAGTAAACTTTGAGTTTTAATTAACTTACCAAATTAAGAATAAATATTTGATGTAGATATGTTAACATTATGTTTAACTTTTATTAACTTAAATGTGCTAAGAGAAAAGTTAAGCAAAACAAAATATGTGTAATCAGTACAAATTCTAAATAATCCAATTTCAAAATAAATATATATTTGTTATAGTTAACAAATCGTTAATTATTTTAAATGGAACCCAATCAATTTCAATGATTGTGTATATAGAAAATATAAATAGGCATACAAGTTTTAATTTGTGCATTTATTGAGTTTAATAATCACATTGACAAATTATAAAAACTAATAATACAATTTACAAATTTTGTTATACAATATATATTTGTACTATATTTAAACTTCCTTTATATTCATATAGGTAGAATTCGATATAAAACTAAACCTATTTCTATTGATTAAATCCACGAAAATCGAATGAAAGTATAATTTTATCCATATAATCTATATACATATCTTTATTAAACTTCTTCAGCAAAAGCCATAAAACAAAGTTTCATTTATGCCAAGCCTGAACTAATGTAGTTTTCGCCTTTGGTTAAATTGCCCCGCCCAAGCGCAAATCGTTAAAGGCAAATTAAAAATAAAATTGATTCTTGTCTTGAAAAGAAGCTATTTCCTCTATTTTCGAATAGCTGGCCAAGCTGTTATCAATAAAATTCGTCGTAAATCGCTTAACAGGCTATTTTGTTTCTTCTCTTTTTGCTAACGTGGACTACAAAATGAATGTTCATGAAAGGCGGCTCATCAAAACTACATAAACTGTGCGGGCAAGCCAAATCAGATAGAAATCCTTTAAAGCCTTCAACTAATGGCAGCACGCATCTTCCAAATGCGCGTGAAAGATTTATATTTAACGTAAAGCCGTGCATAAATTTTAAGGCCAAAAGGCCACAATGTGAGAGACGTAACATTAACCTTAACGTAACACGTCAATTCGAGCAACATGCGCCTTTAGCTGTCTGCCAACACCTTTTGGTCGCACGGGGCGTGGTGAGGGGCGTGCAGTTTATTTGGGCCACGGGCTGGATTCTGGTTCGTGCTGCGGTGGAAAAGTTCGGGCTGTGCCAACAAATATGTAACCATTTAAATTTTTTGGGTCCTAAGCTGGATCAGCGAGGTGTTAACGATTATGCGTCCATTTCAGCTGGGCATGTGGCAAACTTTGCGAGGTTTCCCAAAATCTCTCGCTTCCTCATATTCTGTGTGAGTCCTGGGCAGACTTTAGCTAAGCGGTTCGACAATATTTATTATTCAGCATGGATATAAAACAATATTCAATTTAGATAAAGGTGAAGTGAAATTTTGTCTATGGTCAACTAGAGGCTGCTCCCGGAAAGTCATCAAAAATAAACAAACAAAATGCTTTTAGTGCAAATCAAGGTAATATGTCAAGAAATGTGTCAAAGAATCTATATTTTTTTATCAGTGAGATCTGGACATGTTGATAAAATTCTGAAAAAGAGAATCTAGAATGAAATTTCTACAACTAGATCTAATACTCGAATTGTATATGCTTAGCCTAAAAAGTGGGTTTGGAGATATCGATTTGAGTCGATTTGAAAACCTACAACATTGTGTTACCAACTCTTGAGATCGTCGAAATTTTCTGGCTTTATGGCTTGCTACAAAATATACCCATTTTAATCGAAACATTGCTGAGTATGTATGTTCGGCAAATGTATATAAAGGTAGAGCTTAGAGTAAATTGCAAACTATAAGATTTATTGTACCCCTGACAACAGGGTATGAAAAGTATTTAATTAAGTTGTTGGTAAAATGTTATTTTAGTTTTTCAGTTTTTCAGCTGGCCCACTCTCTTTCGCAAGTTTTACCAACAAATGTTGTTCACTTTTAGTTTGGCATGCAAATGAAAAAGTTTACAAGGTTCATTTCATAGTTGCTTCTATTATGGTTTCACCTTGTGGTTAGGTGAGTTTTTGTATGTATTTGTTGCTGAGCACTTAATGACTTTTAGAAAATGTAATTTCTCATAGACTGGCGGCATAATGGAACCCTCAAGTACTTAAGTAAATTTGATTTAAAAAGTAAATGCTGTTGACAGAAATTGATGTGGCACTTGAAATATGATTAAACACATATATAAAGTTCAACGAGAAATACTGATCAAATTCCGCCAAATACTTTTGATTGATTTAGGCAGCTTCATAAAAAACTGTAGTCGCCAGCTAACACTTGAGGGGAAAAGAAAATTTACTTTAGTAAATAAATCAATTATGGCGCCTGTCTCCGCACCTGCCCCGTGCTCGTCTACTCCCTGAAAAGATGTTTGCCATGTCAACGAGCTTTTCAGGGCAAAGACTTTTACTAAATGGCCTTATAATTGAAAGCTGACCGTCCAACACTGTCCAAATGCGTCACTCAACACCCATTTGGGCTGTCAATGATTCAAGTTTCTCTGCCAACTTGAATTTTTGTTGCTGCTGTTGCCAGATGGAGGCGCTCGCCTGTCAGATTTAGGCACCGAAAAGGTTTCCATGGACTCTTAAAATCGTTTTTGTCATTTCCCATCGCCTTGTTACCTATTGAATGTAATAAGGCAAGAAGAAAGGAACTTGTTCCTTTGGATATATTCTATAGGCCATGAATTTGCCTTTCATTTAAAGCGTTCAGCTAAACATTCTCTTGTCGCACGAGCGACTCATTTGGCCCAGGTAAAACAAATTAAGGCTACAAAGTTATTCAACCTTTTCTCTCTTAGATGCTAAAACGAATTTCTGCTTCTTTGCATTCTAAGCGTATATTTTTTGGGTGTTTTTTGGGCTTGAATGGACTTGAAAAGTTGTTAAATAAATGAGAGACAATAAGGAAAAGTGTTCAAGAGAATGAATAAATTGAATATCAAAATTAATTTAGTAATAAATAAAGATTCCGAAATTCAATTAGTATCCTGGCTAGTATAAAATGCTTTGATGCGGGCCATGAATAAGTTTAGAAAGTGGAATGTTGAATGTCTGCCAAAAGTTTTAGCCAGAATGGCTGCAGAAATAATTTAACCAAACTCAATCTCTTAGCTTCAAGCCCGAAACATCAACATCAGCCCGCAGCCGCAGGCCAAATGTTATACAGCTTTTGTCCAGGTCCATGTATTGCCGGTGGGCTCATTTCTGTACAATTACTGGAATGTTAAGGCTTTTGTTCCATTTTTTTCTCTTCTAGGAAATGGCACTGCGATTCGATATATATATGGGCTATTTGCCAGGCATAAAGAATGTTTTGGAAATGAAAATATTTATGACAGTCGTCTTAAAGAATGTCGTTCTATTGAGACCGTGAATAAGGCGCAATAAATTTAAGGCAATGGCCTTGTGCTCTTTTTCAAACAGGATGATTGAGCTGTGTGCTTGTGTGTGTATTTGTTTTAGTTGCGGCTAGCTCTTGCCCGTGTCGTCCATTAATCAAGGTGATATGTCAATTTGGTCGAACATAACTCACATTTAGGTTGCTCTGCCCAAGTTGACTCTGTGTGTGTGTGTGTGTGTGTGTGTGCTTGGTGTTGAGTTTTAGTATTTATCCGTCATTGGCGCACAAAAGTATACTACAGAAACGGCCTTGAATGCATGGCATATGCCGTCGGATGTTGCCAAATGCCACAAATGCTGTGGCGCATTTTCATTACCAGCAAGCGAGCCCCCATGGCACACTGCATTTCCATTGAAAGTCGGTAGACCATCAGCTGCCAGCTGCTATGATCGGTGGCGGCGGGCGAGCAAGGTTTCTCAATTGCGCTGGCTTCTTGGCTAACGAATTTCCATGTGGCTGGGCTCTCTAATGAGTTTCTACTTAACGTGAATATGCTGTCTACAAATTGAAAAGTTTCGCAATGTGCTTTAAGCGTGGCTCTAAAATTGACAGGTATGTTAAAGACATTCTGCTATGTCAATCACTTTGTGTAGAAAGTCAGGTGGAAAAAGTTTTTTGGAATGCCAAATGTTGACATTTCCATTTCTCTGCCAGTTAGATGTCTCACAAGTTGGCCCACACTTACGCCACATTCTCATGTGATGTCGGCAACACTTCAACTGTCAACGTCAACCGTCAGCCGTCAACGCTTTTGTAGTACGCATTTAGTTCGCTTGTTAGCCAAATGCACCCTTGAGGCCATGCATGCATGCAAAATGGCTTTTCGCGTTCCCATTCTATGTACCACAGACTTATGTACTCGGGTATAGCACTTATTTAAGCAAATACTTATACAAACATATGTATGCATGTATATATAAATTGAAGTTGTGGGCTGGGGCTGGCGTCGAGCTCTGGCTGATCTGCAGCTCATGTCTCATATATAATTTATATAATTTATCTAGACCTGCTTTGTGCGGTTGCTCACTAACTAGTTGGCCAGCTTCGTATTTGCAAATATATTTACTATGCACACATTTGGCAGATGTGCAATATAGTTTGTAGACTTGACCAAGCAACTACAAATATTATATTTGCAAGCGTGAGCTTAACCTTGTGGAAGTCTCACGTGAATCAAACTGCAAGTTTTGCGATATTTTTACTATTGAAGCTAAAGGAAAAACAAAAAGGAAAGATTACAATTAATTATGTAAAACCTTTTTGAATATTTTGAACCTTATATGATTTTCTCTATCTTGTTAATAAAAAGGATTGACCCATTGTGCACATTATAGCTATAAGAAGCAGTTGCTAGATGTCGATATTATTTCTCTCGTATGGGTGTTGCTTACATATATTTCCCTGAGCTAAACGACTTTGACTTATGTTTTGCCCACATCATGAAGGTAGCTTTCAGACTGTTCAATAGTACTTTATAAGGTTTGGACATACCTCCTGTTTTATGTGACTGAGTTTGTGCTAAAATTTAAATACACATGCCTTGTAAGCTACGAATTTTGTTATTCCTGCAACAATTCCCCAAATATAGAACTACATTTCGTTTGTAAGCAGGCGCCATAGGATATGGCAAACCAAAATGTATATAATTACGTTAAAAAGAATCCCTAATTTTTCCCGAGAAGTTTGTCCTGTTGCCACAGAACCTTACACCTGCGAGTCTTAGACATCCTGTTGCCACGGCTCAAATGACAGAAATGAAATGCCTTGTTATTAAAACCAAAGACATGGCTCTGACTAATGGCAGGCTTAAATGTGATTGGCATAAAATAAATAATTGCGCACAATAAGCGTAACAAACCGATGTGAAAACATGCAAACAATGCAAAGTTTTTTGGCAACGGCTGCTGGACAGCAATTCAATAGCCCAAAACGGAATATTACGCATACCACGCGTTGTCAACTGTCAATAACCGAATAAGTATACTTATAGATATATATCACAGAATTGGGCATCTCTCACAGCTGGTGTCTAGCGGCGAACGGTCAATTGCCTTGGCCACTGCCCCCGCTTAACCTACGGTCATGATTATCTATATCTGTGTGGTCTTAGCCAACGCACAAGCCACATTCTCAACCACATCGTTGTCCTGTTAACGCTCAGGCCCCAACTAATCCGTCGTTTGTATGCAGCACGCAATACAGTTCGATGCAAGGAGAAAAAACAAGGTTCCTTCTTTTCGCCTAGACAGACAGGCGGAAGCATAAAGCGGGCCGTGCTAGCAACGCGTGTCCGTCAGTGTATGTGTGTGTGTTTGTGTTTGTTTGTGGGTGTGATACCCATGACAATGACGAGGACACTTGGATATATCTTGCTGTCAGCATGCCTGCAGCTTAACTAAATAGCATATATATAAATATATACATTTTTTTCCTGCTTTGCCCCATTACTAAATGAAACTGAAGATTTTTAAAAGCAGCAATTATCCGGTGTTTAAATTAATAATAGAGCAGCATTTATATAAATATACATGCATTATATTAATGAAAAATGTTAGCTTTTTTTGTCTAAGAACACCTTGAACAATACGAGCTGGAATTTGCACACTGTTTTCACCTTTTAAGAAGCATCTTTCTGAAGGGAGCGAGACAAAGGCATTGCGGAAGTTTTAGACCATCAATTTGACATGTTCTATGGTCTATTAAGGCGTTCTTCCGACTCTTTCACGCAAAACAATAGTTTCCTTGTATTCAATAGAAAATAAAACATAAAACAAACATGAATATTTACAATAAAAAACAACGCACGCAGGCAAATGAAAAAGAGAGAAAATTGTTGTTTTCAATGTCAGTTACGTGCGCATCACTGCAACATCATCAAGGAACGTATTTGTATGTTTATAGGGGTATCTCAGCCCTGTCACGTCGCTTTCAATAGCTGCATATATATGGACAAATAAGTTGAAACTGTCACCCATTCAGGCATAGCTAGCTATAGCTAGGTATACACATGTCTATCTTCATGTAGATACTTGTAGTGTGAAACACAAGTCTCAAGGCTTTTCATGCAGTACACGTGCTGCAAATAAACAAGTTCATTAGGCGAGTTAAGGGGCGTACAGCTTAGGCCCAAATTATGCCCTTGTTTGGCAGTAAAAGTTAATACAGAGACAACAAGCCTTATGCAAAGCAGGCCACCAACAACATGTGTTGTTTATGCTGATTAAACTAGCGCCATCTGTTTGCTGGCAGCTTAGACAATAGGCCAATCCTTATGAGTTTTCCAAGGAGTATGCAATGCGTACATCTGTTTTAATCTAATAATTTTCATATGCAAAGCACACAAGAGGTTCAAATTTTTCAAATTTAACAATTGCTAAGAGTAAATATATGCTTATGAACCCAAACTTGCTCACAGCTAGGCATTCTTTTAATAAACTGACGAATTTAATTGAATTTAATATAAAACAAACTTCGTTCAAAGAATTTAAACAATTTACTTGCAAGTTCCAATAGCTAATGCCTAATTTTCACAGCCAAAAAAAAATTAAAAAATTTCAATTAACATTTGGCAGAAAGTACGAATTTTATGAACATGAACAATGTGAATGCGTACGTGTGCTTGTGTGTGTGTGTGTGTGTGTGTGTGTGTGTGTGTGTGTGTATCACATACGTGGCTGGGCTTTTTACTTCAAAATCAATGCGTCTGCTGCCTACTGACCTGGCACCCACATCAAGGCTGAGTCATCGATTTTACCCAGACCCAAAAAAACCCAACCAAATGTTGAGCCCTTTTTGTGGCACGTGACTTTCGTGCCAGCGACCTCATATGGCATTGTGGCACCTAAATTAAGGCCGAAGAGCCCAAATACAAAAGTAAACTTTGCCAAAAAAAAAGAAAAATATTACCCAGCTGAGACTTGGACACGGAATGAAATGCAGATATATGTGTATACATAAGTGTGCGAGTCTGTGTATTTATATTTAGAGCTGTGCTTATAAATTAGGCAACTGAGCAATTTGCAAATTTACAATTTGCCTGGCATAATATTTGTAAGCTTTTCATTTATTTAAATTCCCATGTAAACATTATCGCACACACTTGCAAAATGCAATGTCAGCAAGTCAACTGCTTGACTAAGTTTTGAATACATTGCCCCTCCAACAACCCATTGCGCTTACAGTTGAGTGCCTACCGTTTAGGCACGTTGCTCATACGCACTGTAAGACGGCCTGCTAGTGTGTGTGTGTGTGTGTGTGTGTGTGTGTGTGTGTGTGTGTGTGTGTGCGTGTGTGAGTGGTCGGGTGTTGATGTAACGCAATTACACTTGCGCTTATGCAATAAAAACAGCCTCGGCATAAACGCGCTTAGGTTGATGCAATGCGTGCATTTGAATATGCTTTCCTTCTAGCTTTATTTCCTTTAATATATTTAAATAATAATGGACTGTAGCTGAACCTGTCTCTTTTATACAATAAATTTAACATTAAAAAAAGATAAATATATTTAATGTAAATTAAAACATAATTCGTAACAATTTGTACTTTTACATATGCCTTGATCGAAACCTTGATTCATCTAACTATGCATCCATATACCCCATCTATCCATCTATCTAACTAAACATACGCTATCTTGACATTTAACCATCTTGCTACAGCTATGTAGGCTATGCATTAAAACATTCATAAATATTTATTATGCACTCATCTCTCATAGCTATACTATATTTATCTCTCTACCATATATCCACTCTGTAAGTTATTTAGAGACCTTGTATTTTTCTCACTTTCTTGCATTGAGTTGTTTTGGGTTTGTGGCTGGCTTCTGTTAGTTTTGAGCGTTGGCCTTCCTTTCATGCCAATATATACTCTAATTTGACCTTTGTATCTTATTAAAACCAACACAGGCCAAGTCAGTTTTTGGTTGGGCTTATGAAATTTTAATGCCACGACATGGCAAGCAAATGTGCCAAGCTGTTGAACTATTTTAACAAGTAATATGTACGTCTATTTGTGGCATGTGAAGTTAAAATGAAATAGGTTTTAAAATAACCTGATTCCGGATAAAATATCTATATATTTAAGTAATCTATATCTGGATCAACTATCTATAGAAAGTAGTTGTAGAATGAATATATGATATGATTTGTAGACTGAAAACTTTTCTTTTAGCCAGAATGTACATAAAAACCTCTCAGAGCTCTATGCCGCACATCGAATATGTTTGTCAGAAAATACATGCGCTTGCATATACTTGAGGGCTTTCAATCCTTGGCATACCATTTAAATTGAAATGCAGATGTTAAGATTGTTAAGTACGTAATTGCAATTGACATCAGACGCTGGCTTTACCAGTTAAAACGGTTAAAGCCTGATTAAACGCGTTTGCATTTAAAATGCCAATTAAAATCACAACTTGCGTTGTGTGTTAACCTTTCATTTCAGACCATGCTAACATAATTTTTAATTTCTAGCATAATTGATGATAATGTACACTGACCACAAATGGAATATGTCAATAAAGCGCAGTCGAAATGTATATAATATATATATAAAAACAATTGCATTGCGCAGCTAATTGGAAACCCAATGCGAAAGCAAACACACTGGTAATTATTGTTTTCATATAATACAGGAAATTTTGGATTTATTCGGTAAATATGCATTTCAATATAATTAACTGAAGGCGGAAGGTGGACGTTAACACAACGCAAATTATTGCTCATATGTTTTTAACTTCGATAACTTTTGTGGTTAATTCAAACAAATAAAATGTAAAATAATTTTGTGTAGAATTTATCTATTTATTTGTAATTTGAGGCTGTGTATTTTATAGTGTGCTATCATAGCTTACATATTTATCTCAAATCTGCAATTGTTTATTGTCCTTGTGTGTCCTGGTCAATGACTTTGAACTTATCTTTCGCCTTTAGGCTCTGACAACGCAACGTGCTGCGTGCAGCATAGCCATAAAAAGGGCAAGCAGCAGAAGGATGTATATGTGCTGGAAATTTTAATGGACATTATTCAGCCACGAGCCAAATTAGCTAACATGGTAACAGACTGTATGTAATACACACACACACACACAAACACACGCACAACAAGCGGAGCGACCATAAAATAAGCGCTTAATCGCTTTATCAAAATGAGAATAAAGGAAAAACAAAATACCTAAGCAGAACTTAAACACGGATATGTTAATGGACACGGGGCACTGTGCTTAGCGGCTATTGTGCGTCTGTATGTGTGTGTGTGTGTGTGTGTGTGTGTGCCTCTGTATCATTTAAATTTCTGCAGGCAATGTACATACAACAAACATGTGCAGGATAACAGCATGTGGACAATAGGACAACAAGTCTGCCTGTTCCCATTCAAAGCACGCAACAATTGCACACACCGACATAGCAAATACATACATGCATAAAGCACATTGGTTGTTGGCCCGGTACTCTATTATCCGGACACACAGGACCTGCTGCAAATGCAGACCTTATTGTGTCGTCCGTCCGCCTGTCGCACCTGTATCTCAAACACATGCTTCGCTGGGGTTGTTTTTTCATCTTTCAACCAACACTTTCTCATCTTGGCAATTTACGCCTGCTGATATTTTGTGCCCATTTTGTATTTGCTCTTTCCGTTATTTCCCCTCTTCTTTCTGCGTGCGTGTGTGTGTGTGTGTGCATACAATTTCGGGTAATTATCTCGGTATAAATGTCACTTTAGCTGATTGTTTGCCAGCTCCCGAAAACGCCGCCCTCCACTTTGCCTGCCATGCAAACGTATCCTTAGTATCCTGACTAGACTGTCGCGAAATCTCTCTCTCTCCCCTCCCTGCTCACTCAATTCCTCTTTGTGCTGTTGTAATTAGCCACAAAGTGCTGCTGTTGCCACTAGAAACGACTACTGACGACAGCCCAGACACAAAAAATTTTGTTCGAACAATACTTAAGTAGGTGCGGTATAGCTGTCTATTAAGTTATTTCCTTCCTTCCTTCCATTTTTGCTGTTTGCAAATGTCTGAAGATTTTCACACTTAGTCAAATTCATTGACGATTGTTAATTATAGTTATTAAATTGTGTTATTGATCTATATCAATATGTAAACGTCATTATTCATTTCATTATTATTCTGCCAGAAAGAAATGTTTCCTGGAAACAGGAATAATTACAATCACAATGCATTTCTGTGTAAATTCTACCTCTGATTTTTTCGCATCTAATTTGGAAAACAGCGAAAATGATACCATTTGTAAATAATCATGGATTTTTACGTGCTAAATGGAAATCATAGACAGTTGGGGCTTTTTTTCTTTGGAATAGGATGTATGTAAAAATATTTATACAAGTAAAAAGTTAGCTCTTGTTATTTGTATATTCTCAAAAGGCATATTATCAGAATTCATTTTTATTTTATTTTTTTATACAATTATGTTTTAATTCAACTAAATATTAAAAAATGTGACTAAAACAATCAAAGCATTACTTGGAAAACAAAATTCGATGTAACTTAATTATTCAAAAGCTAAGTTTTGTTTAGACATTAATGAAACGAAACATTTTGGTCATAGTCAACATTTATAATTGAATTAAAACTTTTGACAAAGCACGAAAAATGTTGGTGGTCATAAAATATGTTTTAGCCCAAGCTTACGTGCGCTTAGGGCCTCGAGACCCTGACCCTAAAACGCAGCCAATAGGCAAAAGTTTGGGCAACATTTAATAAATTTAAATTATTTAAAAAGGCATGAATAGAAACTGCATTAGAACTTACCACACAAATGGGAGAAATCGGCTTTGCGGCGAATATAACTTGAAGCCAAACAGCTTATAATTCAAAGAAGTGTTTTTTTTTTAAGTGTAGTTCTGGCGGCTTACAGCTTACATCTTACACAAAAGGCTGCGCCTTCTAGGCGGCCAGCCTAAAAGCCAACTAATATGCTTAACACTGTTTTTTTTTTTTTGTACACTTAGAAATTTAGAAAGTTAGATAAGTTAGAGTGTGAGATTGGAAAAGTGTTTGTGAACTTTACTAGTTATTTAATTGCTTGATTTTGTGTAATTGTTTCTATTTGGTTGTTAATATTTTTTATGGTTTTTTAAATTGTTTATAGTTTGTTTGATGTATTTATGATTTTATTTCAGCTGCTGCTTTGGCTGCCAGTTGATTTGTGTTGTTCCACGTTGCTTTGTTGAGTTTGCACTGAGCTTGTCTTCGGCGTGGCGGTTGCTTTTATTGGCCGCCAAATGAAACTCACCACAGACAGGCTGACTGAATAGCGGCTGAGCAGCTGCCCAACCCCACATAATGTGGGCTAACAGTGCTGGCAGGATACAAATATTTACAGGTGCGCGGATGTCGGGGATGAGTGACTAACCCAGAAAGCATTCTCAGCTTGAGCGGCATACACTTGCAGAAAATTGTGGGTACTTTTTCAAGCTCAGCAGCGTCGTACTTAATTCTTTTATATTGTATTATTTGAAACATTCTCCTATGCGCCTTAATTATAGATTTTACTGTTTTTTATTTACAATTATTTATTTTTCAAAACTGAATTAAGAGCTTTATCTTGTTATTCATTAATTTACTGCGTGCTCTGCACAGTCTGGCAACTCTGCTGAAAAAGCTTTCACTCCTAGCGCTCTCGCAAAGACGGAGCTTTTACGTGCCAAAACAAAAACGCACACATACCCGCAAACACAGAAGCGCGCACATGTCAATGCGGCTTGAGTGGGTCCTTCTACAATTTACAACTGTGGTGAATATGGAAATGTTGTTGTTGCGGCGGCCGCGTGTCGCGTGCGAAGAAGCTTAGGAAGAAAAGGAGCAAGAAGGCGAATAAGAAACAGTAACAGAGGCAGGAGAGACAGCAGCAGCAGCAGCAGCAGCAGCAGCCGCAGCTTTGGGCCAAACCCAAACAACGTGAAAAAGAACGAAAACAATGCAAACAAAAATTTGCGCTTTTACGATGCCAAACGCCATCATCAACATGAACATCAACATCGCCGTCATTTCTGTGGAATCTGCCATAGCTCATCATTGTCATCATTTGTGAGTTCCCTCTATCCTTTTTTTTTTGTTTTTGTTTTGGGGTCGTCCTACTTAGGCTTAAGCTCAGCCAGTGCCGAGAAGTTCGCCTTGTTTGTGTAGTTTTCCACGCTTTTTACCACACTTCACGCTAACCACCGAGTTACCGAGCCTTTCAGCCGCTCGGCACTGTGTCAGGCACAACATGGCGTATGCGTAATTTTAATTGAAAATTTCGTGCTAGCGTTTAATGAGTTTCTAAGTACTTGCGGCGCCTATGTTTGAGCCGGCAACTGTTGCTGTAGGTTTAAAAAATTGTTTGCTACACAATATTAACCTTTTATTTGCCGAACATAAAAGCAATTTGCTGTTGCTCTTGTTTGTTAATGAAATGACAAGTGTTATGAATTGCAGCTGCTTTCACAGCTTAACTAAATTGAAATATATAATAAGAGAGAGCTTCGGATGAAATGTAATTTAAATTGATCGGATTTCAATGGGGTCAGTTAAGCCGCCTATAATGGAACTGAGCTTTTAATTAGATTTAAAGGGTTTTATTTACTTACATTATATCTGGGTAAGCTGATTTGAAACGAGCTCTGACTAATCTATTGAAAAGCAACATATTTCTTTTATACCCAAACAAACCAAAACTGATGTAGAGTTCATTTAATGGAAAGGTGACCGAGTAATTGAAATCCTTTTATTTGCAATAACGTAAAACAAGAGTTGACGATGAATTAATCAGCTACTATTAATACGTTATGCCAAATAACATTTGTGTTGTGTAATAATCATAATCAGCTATCGAACGTAAGCCCCTTAGTTGGCTTCCATAAATAGGTTTCATTTCCATTTGTCAGTAACACTCAGAATGCTTTTACTTTTTGTCAACTGCATAATACTTGAGTTTCATAACTGGCAAATGCGCGTCAAGCATGTCAACACGCATTCGACTTAGCCAACGTCAGCGCAGAAGAGTTCAGATGATGTATATGCAACATTTTGCATTGTATATTCATTACGTAATCTAACGATATACGCAATTGGATGACGCACAATCCCGTTTCAAATCAACGCATCTATTTTCGGTTCAATGCAGTTTGAAGAATAGCTCAGCCAACGAAACCTTATGAAAAGTTTTGTTGTTGTTGTTGTTGCAGTTGCTGCTCAGTGCAATCAAATTAAAAAATGAAAAATGCTGCAAAGCACAGGCAATTTGTATAGAAAGGTGAAACGTATATCAATCAAAAACTATGCGCAATATGATGACTGATTGAAATACTTTGCTTTAGTAGTTGTAGTTGTCGAGTTGAGTAGTTGTTCAGTTGAAAAATTCTTTGTAAAAGTTTTGATAAATTTGCTTTCATGATTTTATTGCTTGCCTTAGTGTGAAATATATTGCTGAAGCTGTCAGCTCCACTCGATTGTGTATGAATATCAATAATAGTTAATAAAGGTAGAGCACGAAGTTCGATAATATAGCATGTAGCTTAAGGTCTTGCAGTTTTGGCATTATGGCAACCTTTTCAGAAATATGAGAGGTACAGGTACTCAATTAAATATATAACTTTGTAAGCTAATATAAAAATCTCTCATAAAATGCTCTGTGATAAATAAAAACTTGTTGACAAATATTGATAAAATATTGACTGATTTGGGATCACATCTATTATAAAAGAAAAAGGCTTTAAATAAAAAACCTTACTGGTTTTTATTGCCAAGATTTGATATTCTTAACTCTACCTAGATGAAGTCCAACCAAGTTGCTTGCTTGACCAGTTGCTGCCCTAATTTGTGCTGTCCTTGAACAATTAGTTCATCATGTGCTATAGTCAGCAGACATGAAGTCGGCTCACTGCGAAACAATTACAAGCATTTTGCCTTAATGCCAGCCAGTTCAGGACAAGAGTCCTTGAACATTGCATTGATGACCCCATTTGGGCAAAACACTTGAGCGACTGAATGTAGTCAACTTTGCTCAACTGGTAAATGGCAACAGGCAACCGGCAATTGGTAACTGGTAAATGGGTATCAGTAGCAACTGTGGATTTGCCTGCTAATTGGCTTCGTTATGTTGATTAATGATTTGGGCAGGCGAATTAACAATTAGGCGTCGATTTGGCACATTCGAGTTGAAGACGTGTTTGGGCCAACTTAATGACAAGTAAAGTAATTTGGCTGTGTATCAGTGTTGCATATCGACATTTTATACGTAGATTATTTAGCGAAATTCGATTTAAGGCGGGCTGAGTATATTTTCGGGATTGTGAAACATTTCGCATTGACGAACAGAGCGCACGTTTGGCGCGCTGCACGCCATAAATCAATTAGACCGCCAGCCAGAGCATCTCTCACCTGACAGTGTCACCCGCCCTGCCGTCGCCCAACAACCCAACAACCCAACCACCCAACCACCCAATATCAATTTGAGAGCGAACCGATCCATGACTGGCTGCCCTGCAGCTTTATTGCCGTTCGTCATTGTTTGCTTTCAAGTCGCGGTAATTTCATTTTTTAATTGTAGACCATGGCAATTTAAAGGTGAAATGAAGCTGGTAAATGCCAAAAGGTCAGCTTTGACAGCGTTTCTAGAATCAATCAATGGCAGCTGCGCGTTTGGCGTCTTTTGTTAACGGCTTTTCTTTTTGTGCAGCGCCAACCTAATTGCCGGGAAATCGCATGGGCCGCAAATAACGAATTTAATGTGCCCCATCCTGTGCCGGATGCTGCTGCGTTACGTATACGCCGCATGGCAAGGCAACTGTTCGATTGCCAATTAGGCGGCAGTAATGCAAGTGAAAAGCTCCAATTTGATTATTGTCCTCTATGGTTAGCAAAGGGTATGCACTGTTTCTTATTCATTTCGAAGGACTCAGCGGCAGAATGCAATGCGCAGCGAGCTAAATTGTGTTTTAACCTACTTTATTGCCAACTAGCTAGCAACAAGCTGTGCTCTTGCAATTTAAGTTCAACAAAAAAATAGGGCAAACACTAACGAGAATCTAATAAAAATTAATTAGCAGACTAAAAGGCAACACAACATGTTCTGAAGCGTATTAAAGGTTACTCAGAGTGCAAAATAGTTGTTTGAGTATTTCTTTTCGATGTGACAATATTCCGTTATTTTATATCTGTATAGAAAAAAGATATGTAAAATACTTTTTTAACTGTGACAAAACATATTTTAAACAGGTTCAAAGCGTGGGTAGTTTTAGTTAATGTGTTGGGCGACATTTAACAAGAATATAGATATTAATGTACCTAATGAAAAAGTTTGCTAGTCTCTGATGTGTTTAATGCCCTTTTTTGTTTAGTTTTTAAAACTACATGAATTTTATGAATTATTTTAAAGTAATCAATGATTGTATGATTCAATGATATATTTATTTATATTACATATATATATATCTGCACGAATATTTCTGAAAAAAAGCCGTCAGACAATTAGGTAAAAAGAATTAAATGCTGTTGTCAAGTTGTTTTAAAGGGGGAACAAAATGATTAAAAGCATATTCAATTTATGTTCTTACTTAAGAACTCAAATCGATTGAGGAACGAAACTCTCAGAGTTTTGCAATTAAAGTCTTTTAGCTCATTTCATTTATGGCTCAGCTTCAAGCTCACCTATTCATATAAATAACTAATGAATGGCTTACCTTTGCATCCTTGGCATAGTATAAATGATTGCGTCTTAAGCGAAAATAGCGACGTCGCCAGCGTTGAAAGGACCAAGTATGCTTCAGCAGATAGCCCTCCTTGATAATAGCCGCCTAGAAATTAGAGAAAAACACATAGAAACGAGAAAGACAGAGATATCTTCGGCACGCCGAAGATTTAATACCCTTGCAGACCCAACCGTTTCATAATGCTCATCGTGCTTTGCCCGTATCTAAGAAGCACAGGGAATTAATTTTCGACCGATTGTTCCTAATGCAGCTATATGATATAGTGGTCCAATCCTGCTGGCTCCGACATACATATATACTGCGTGCAACAAAAAGAAACACTTCTGCAAAGTTTCATAAAAATAGTTTTAAAACTGAGAGACTATTTCGCATAGAGACAGACAGATGGACAGACGGACTGGCTATATCGACTCGGCTGTTGATACTGATCAAGAATATATACACTTTATGGGGTCGGAGATGTCTCCTTCTAGGCGCTTCACGACAAAATAATAATGCCCTCTGCGAGGGTATAAAAAATCAAAGTGAGTGCTAAGGAAGTGTATCAGACAACACAAGCAGTCTATCGTCTATCAAATTTGCTAAGCAATTAGAATGCAGCTGAAAGTCATTGGCCAAGAATAATGAGCGCAGTGACAAGTAACCAGTCACAGGACATGCGGACAAGCGGATACGCGGACACGCTGACTTAGGACATCGCTTGCAATTCTCAGCCAAGTGTCAACATTAATTGGCTGCAGGATAACAAAAGCAGCTGGGTGTGGCGTCCATGCGGCCAGCAATCAATTGTGCAAACAATCGACAATCACACACACACACACCCACACACACACATACACACCCACACACACACACACACCCACACACACACACACCCACAATCAGGGGCACAGTCACCTCGTTGACCGGGCTTTTATTTGATTTCGCTGCGCTTGCAAGTTGTGTTTGCTAGCTGTATATGAAAGTGTGAATAAGCGTTAAGCAAACCGCTTTCACAATAAATTCTATTGACAAACGAATGAATTGATTTGAATTTTGATGGGCACATCGACGCACAATCAAAATGCAGTTAAATTTCAATTGATGCCGTCTAAAAAGGACAAATGCAATTGGACCTGGCTAAACGGAAACTCTGGCAATTGCAAGGCCGACAACAAAATCAAAATGAAGCACAATTTTCTCTCTGTTATTTTCATTTTATTTTATTTTTCTTGCATTTCTCGTTTGTTTGTACTTTGAAGCGGAAACGGAAATGTTTGCTTAGCTGCATTTGATTTCTTGCGTGGCCTTGGACCACAAGTTGTTCACTCGCTTAACTTTATGGCTTTAACAAGTGTTTTGACCATGAGCAATCCTGTAAGGCTTGTAAAGAGTTAATTAAATACCATTTTAAGCCATAAAGTTATTATGATTTTGGTTATTCGTTTTATTTGCTGCCAAAGATATTCAGGTATATGTATAACATTTGATAAGTCGGCTCGAGGTGCGAACGTTCAGGTAATGCAAAGGTCGCCAAAATCAATATTGTACATATATAAAATGTATTAAACATATAATATTAAGTCGGTTTAAAATAATGTAATAAATTTGTTTCAAAACAAACATTGCTTGTTCAAAGATCACGGCATCTGAACCCTTTTAATCTAAATAACTTCAAATTAGTTTGTCTTAAAGCAATTGACGACAATTGAGTTTAACATTTATAAAATGAAGCCAAATCCTGCGCATCGTAAGCCAATTTTGGCACTTTATCTACATTTCGCTGTCCAGTTACTCAGGCGACCCAAGCCAAGCTAAAGTATAAAGTTTGTAACATAGTTTTTGTGCGTAAGCTGCTTAGCATTAACTTTTACTGCACTTTATTGTCGACAATCTACTTTCAAAGATAATTCTCATGGATTCTTTATGACCAAGTTTAATAAATCCTTATGCCTCCTTGCTTTGCCTAATATTTTGCTCTTTTTAAAGTTTATTGCCCTCCGATTTTATTTTATTTTCTTGCTACTTCTATTTCATTGATATATGGGTGCGATTCATAATAAACATATGCATTCCAATTATTTTTTTCACAAGTCATAACTGGGTTGAACGAACTCAAAAGTTATGCGGCCTTCAGCGAGCAAAATTGAACAGTTGACATCAATGTAAGCCAACGCCCACTCGAGCTCGGCCCACACTCATGCTCTTTGCTGGCCATTGCTCGCAAGTTTAACTAAAAATCAAAGTTTTCCGGCTTCCGTTTCAGATCAGCTCACATCAATCAATCATTATTTTCATTGGCCACACACACTCGCACACACACAATGGCTATCACGGGCCAAATCAGGCAACATATCACGTATACGTCAAGTTGCCGGGAAGAGAAAATAAAAATATAAATAACAACAAAATAAAAGTAACAACAAGAAATTCAGCAGCCGCAACGAGCCTTACGATGATAAACGTATTTGAAAATTTCGTTAGCCGGTTATTGATTTTAAGTTAATGCGGCAGCGGCCAACTTAAATAAAAGCCGGTCCGGGACATAGATACACAGATATCCAGAGACAATGAACTGTTGTTGTTTGTTTTTCTTGCTACTCTCTGGTTATTCGGGGGCAGCGTCACGCCCACACACACACACACGCACGAACACGCGCACACAGGCAGACTAATGCTCAGAACGTAAACATAACGTAAACATCTTTTACGCACACATTTTGGCTCGACTTTCCGGCTCGCTTTGATTATTTCAACGTTCGCTTTGCCGCTTTATTTATTGTAATCGCATGTTTTCCGTAACAATTACGCGGTAAGCATACTGTACTTTTGTTTTATTTACGAACAGGCAGAACAAAGCGTAGCATTAAATTATATCAGACTGGGAATTATATATTAAATTGGCTTTTGCAGTCACGTGTGCTGCGGCGCAGCCAATTGACTGTGTAAATAGTCGTAAATATTTAAGTCGGCGCCAAAGTTTCCTATGCAATAACACACACACACACACACACATTCATATATCTGGCAACTGTATCTGTGTGGCTTGTGTGTATCTTGAGGATACTGCGGCAAGTCTACAAGTGGCAGACATTGCGCCAAAACAAAAAAAAAACAAAGACTTTTCAATCTTTGCAAAGTTAAAGGCGGCTGCCGTTGTTTTTGTTGTCTTTTAAATGGTTGGCCGTGAATCACAGACTACGACGGAGCTAACAGACACAGACACAAGTAAAAAGCCAGCCAGAGTTGGGTTGAAATTCAGCGCAGGTTTTTGCGTTTTTTATGTGTGGATAATTTATTAGGTATCAGTCGCATCTTTCAGAAGAACATTTTCTATTATTAAAGCTGGCTCTAGGCAAGCATAAGGTAAATGTTTTCATATAAAAATGAACTTCAAAATGTTTTGCGTATTAAAATTAAAAATTTAAGCTGACGTTATTTGGCCTTCAAGAATGCTAGCTTACAGTTGGCTCCAAAAGTAGGCCTGCAACTGCTTTGAAATAGGTTAAAATCAGACTAAAAGTAGGTTTTACTTTTATTTGTTTAAAAGCATGTTTAAGTTAGGTTTAAAACTGGTTTCGGAACAACTTTTAAACTAGGTTTAAGCAGTTATTCAGTTTAGCGTGTGGATAGTAAGCCCATTGGATCTTATTTAAAGACAGCTCTCAGCTGAAAATAATTTGCAAAAATAATGCTAGTTATGCATGTGTCTGTCAGAGGAATTAATGAACAGCATTGTTCAATTAGTTTCCCGTACCTACGACTCCACAACCGCAATTAATTTCAATTGTTGTGACCTTGCTATTCTTGCTATGAATATACGCATGCATACATATATTTTTGCCGTGCCATGAGTTTTTCTTTGTGTGTTTTGTAGTTGTTGTTAAGTTGTTGGCGGCACACGCGACCAACTCGCATTAAGAAGCTTTTGTTTAGCGTAACTTATTGTTTTGTGGTTTGACATATGTAAAACCCTCACATGGTCGCTCCCCTCGCCCCGCAGAAGCGCTTGCATGGCGCTCGTTTAGCAAGGGACATGGTTTATGTGGAGCACTTGACTGCAGCTTGTCACAATCAGACTAATGTATTTTATGGGTTCAAAACAACAACAACGACAACAACAACAACAACAACTAAAAACAAAATGAAAACATATAGATTACGAATGTAACCTGCCAGGCAACGAAACCAAGTGATAAATGCGCTCAATTTCAAAACAAATTGCAACAAAAAAACAAAAAAAAAACGAAAAGAAGAAAACGAATGAGTAATTGGAAAGGGTTGCCATTGTGAATTTATGGTAAAAGTTTTTAGCATGCATATCTAAGTATTATATTTCAAATATTAACTATGACAATGCCCGTCGGTTCAGTTGAGGTGCAGCTATAAATATATATTGTATAACAACTGGGTGAATATACAATAAAGCAACCCTTAGACGCAACGCGTTGTGCAACGATGCGTATGATTAACATAAAATGGTCATATTACTCATACAACGCGTTGTCCACCTGATACCCCGGAACGAAGGGCAATGAATAAAAAAATGATCAAATAAATATACAAACACACATATTTATATACAAATATAGAAAGCACTCTGGGTAACAGGAAGAGCTTAATTAAAGCGCTCATTTGGTTTGAAAAGCTGCCTCTGCTGCATTTCTAGGCTCTCGCATTTTGCGCGGCTTTTCTGACTCTTATTTACGGTTTTTGACTTTGCAACTATGGTAACTTTTAATTAAAAAAGGTAAGTACAGGCCAAATTTGAAAGTCCGGTTTTTCGCGCCGCTTTTTTCTACGCTTACGCCCGTCAAAAGAGAATTAAAATGGGATTATGAAATATGAAATTTAATGAATTTTTTTTTGTTAATTTGCACAAGAAATTAACATAATTTCTAATTTCATTTGTGATTGGAGCTTTGGAGACTATTAATAAATTATGATTTGGTTCCTTAATAATAATATTGATATATGTTATTACGTTAGTCCAACTTTAATACTTATATGATTAATTTGTAATATGATAAAATTTGTTGTTGTAGATACATCCTTTCGGCTCAATGCACCTCCTGCATTTGATTGGCGTACTGTTCGTGTCTGTCTGCCAAGGCAGACTCGTTTCATTTGTGGATTATGTGACCCTTGAACTAAGTTGTACGCTTGAAATGCAGTGCTAGCGAAGTCCTTTGCAATGTGCCCCCTAACAGTTGTGTCACGTTTGCTTATGCGAACATTTAAAATATTTTCCAACCACTTGAACGCAACAACTGTGAGCTGACCTTTTGACAGGAACAAACATAAACAGAAACACTCTAAAACAGAGTCCCTCCCCGCCATCCTAGCCGGCATATATATATATCTGTACGTTGGAGTGCGTCTGCCTGGCGCGGCATGTAACTTCCGCTCCAGAAACTTGGCTGCTGATGTGCTACCCGCGACTGCAACGCGACGCAAAGGCCACTGCAGGATAATAAACAAGAACAACAAGAAGAACGTTTTAATTGGATGCTCACCAGATTGTTGTTGCGCTTTATATTGGTGGACATGCGTCGATGAAATATGCGGGCCGGTTCCGTATCAATTTCCGACTCCTCCTCGGACTCATCACCATCCCGGCTAATCGATATGATCGGTATGATGGGCACCGGGGATACGCTGCCAGAGCTGCAGGCGCTGCTCAGCCCGCTGCTCAGGCTGCGCTGTTGCGGGCTTAGGCTGTCTACGTGCAGCGTATTAGGTTTTAAGTTAGCCATTGTTCAGGTTTATCGCTAAACTTTAACAAGCTGTTGTTGTTGCTGTTGCCGCTGCTTTGTGCAAAATACTTTGAAATGCTGCAAGGCAAGTTTCACGTTGCACGTTTCACGCTCTACGCTTACGCTTTTACCTGTCACGTTGCAGGAACAGCAGTGCGTCTTAGAGTTATATAAAGGAACCCTTTGTTGCGTAGCCGACATGTAGCCGCAGGTGGCCGTTTGAGCTGGTGCTGTCAGCGCTGCTGCTTTTCATGCTGCGCTGCTTATGTAAAAATACAAAACACGCGCGTACACACGCACACACACACGCACACAGACATTGTCCTGCAAAGCGACTCTCTCTCAACACACAGACACAAGCATAGACTTTCTGATAGTAACTGACACGCCTTCCGTTATTTTTGACAGCCTGCTGCGCTGCATTAAAAATACGTTAATTTCAATTATAATCTTTATTAATTAGTCTAAGGTGTGTATAAATAAACACGCTTATCGCAATAACAATACATTTAGCAAAAATACTGGCACATCAACTTGTATATACGTATATTTGGTTAAAGTTTATATATATATTGTATATATATTTAATTAAGCAACACTAACTATTTTTGTTTTAATTGAAAAATGCCATTAATCTAACGCACACTCAAATAGGTACACTTTGAAAAAACACCAGCAAAATCGTTTGTACACAAAAAACAGTTCACAGTTAACACATAGATTTTAATTGAGAAGTTTTTAGAGTTTCTGTTTGTTAATGGAATGTACAAAATGCGTTATAGCTCTGCCGCTGAAAATTATTGTTGGATTTTTGCTTCGTCTTAGAGCCTGTTTTATTCCGCTGGGTGGCCTGACTGCGAGCTACGAGTTGCGTGCTGAGCCTGAGCCGCGCGGCGTACTGAACGACTCGGCAACCCTCACTGCTGGCGGCCTAGCGAGCACGGCATGGACTTTAGCCTGCTAGCATGGGCAGCCGTTGCTGTTATCCTGAGAGGGTTGTCAGGCGGCACTTAATATAGCACTAAGAATATCATAATAATTCAAAATAATACATCTTAGATGAGCTGCCAGCTGAATTGTGCTTTAGAACTCTGTTCTTACAGGTATTGGCTTATGAAAAGATCATAATTGCAAGAAATGCAACTGAAAATGGCGTACACATTCTTCTTTAGAACATATTTTCGACACTTTTAGAGCATACGGCAACTCTGTATCCCGAGAGCACAATAGCCTTCAACCAACAAGTTTTTGCGCTCTCTGCCTTTGCCGCAATTTTCTCGCAGGAAAACAGGCCCAGCCGCAGTTTAATTCTCTCTTATGCACCAGCTCTCTTACATACATACACACACACACACGGCAGCTATAAGCTTTGAAAGCGGCCGCTAAATGCGAAGCTCACATCCATGCAAATGAAGCGAGCAAAACAAAAATACGCAAGCGGAATAGTATGTATAGCATAGATAACAACAAAGTAAACAATAAAGAGCACATGCAAGAGAGAGACAGGGAGAGAGATAGATAGAGAGAGAGAGCGAACGAGAGAGAGAGTGGGAGAGAGAGTGAATAAAGCTATGGCGGTGCGGGTGCACAACAAGTCACAAGCCGCTAGGCAGACAGTTTTGGGGTTAGCTTTGTTTTCTTCTTGTTGTTCACTTTTCCGGTGTTGCGATTTGCCTGGGCTTTCGTTATTTACTTTGCTGTCGAGTTGCCTATGCTCATTGTTGACATTGTTATTGTTGTTTTTTTTGAGACTTGCACATCCCGTCGGGCATTATTCTTTACGCTTGGCTGCAGTTCCTTAAGGCCTCTGCAGCTAAAGCTCCCTATATGCGTGTACGTGTGTGTGCGCTCTGCTGCTTGAGTGTTTTATTAAATTTCTACATAACGCCATATTTGTTTTTCATTTGTTGCGGCTCTGTTTTTGAATGTCAAACGCAGGCATATCCGAAAAAAAATATTTATCAGTACACAGGCATTGATATTGGTTTAAATTATGCAGCTATCATGGTAAGTGCAGCTGTCAAAGACCCAATCATAACGGTCCGCATTGCATGTTTCATTTCTCATACCCTAAAGCAATTGAGGTTAATTAGCTTTTGGAGACTACTGTACCAAAATCTCAACTTACACGTGGCAGCGTGAGGCAGCGTCGAAAACGCATGCACTGCCTGCCCGGGGCCTCGTGGTTGAACTGAGAAAACTCATAAAAAGTCGGACTCAATAGAAGACCGCCCCAATCGCGGGGCACGGGCACTTTTTGCACTTGTTCACTTTTCCAGAGATTGACGAAATAGTCCATGACCCTGCCGTACATGCCGCTTCTTCTGCTTGGTATGCCGTGCATGCTGAGCTGCACTTCACGCGGATATCGGGCGAACTGCAGCTGTGCCTGCAGAGCGCACACTTGACTGACATGCCCGGCAATTTGTACACTGCGATTCACGTACGGCCAAAAGAACTGCAGAGCCACATGAGGATTGTTGGTGATCTCTCCCGTCAGGCGACTGCCCAGCGTCGTATAGAATGTAAGGCCAGCGGCATTTATCTGCTCGACGTTGGTCATTCGCGTGACAGGCTGCCCGGCCATATCCACGGTGGCCAAACAGGCCATGCGAGGCTCGCACCGTGGCTCCTCATTCAGAGCCACCGACAGCCAATGTTGCAGAATGGCATACGGCTCCCGGATGGCGATGCGTGTGGAACACTTTTGCAAGTCTGGCGAGATAGCCGGTGCAACTCTGTTTGCCAACTTGCGCATCAGCCATTTTTTGCGGCTGCGGGGTGACAGCAAACGCATCGTAGCTGCGACACCCCGAAGCCTCCGCTTCAAAGCTGGGCCCAGCCTCATTTTTACAAAAATTTCGATACTTACATGCCGAAAATATTAAGAGAATTTTAAATATTTAACTATGAAAGCTCAGGAAGAGGTAGAGACAACTCCTATAAATTAATCCTCTCTGGGAACTGGAGCTATTCGAATAGCTCGCTTAAGAACCTTGGCTTAATTAGAAGATATTTATATGGGATCAATATACATATTACTAAGTTGCGTTTAGCCATTCACAAATCTTCAAATGTTTAATTTTTTCATTCCTTTTGATATTATTTCATCTTTATACAAAATCCTCCAAGACTTTTTGATTATTAATTAATCTATAGTATATAAAATATAATTTTGTTATTAGACTTCTGTCTTTTGCGCTTCAACTTTATATATAAACTATGCCTTCGTTAGTAACTTTAAGCCGTGACTTTTTCAATCTTTTAAATCTTTTATAACAATGATATTTCAAATAACTAGCAAAAACTTTTTATATATTACTAATTACCAATCATTCTGGAAGACATTACAAATGCACATCATCTACTATTCTTAGCTCCTGTTCCCCTTAGGGCGCCAAGCGCTCATAGACCCACCCGTTCTCGCCCTTGTGCACCAGCTTGTTATCGACCTCATCGGCTACTCCTTGGCCACGTCGAAAGCGTATGCGATCGTGTAGGCGATCCGTTTGTCCCTGCCAGAACTCTATGGCACTGGGTCGGACTAGGTAGCCGCCCCAGTTGGGCAGCGGTACCTCGCCATCGGCTCCCAGTTTTGCTTTAATGCCCGCCTCCACCTCATCCAGGTAACTGCGTGAGGGTATACGCTGACTCTGCGGACTGGCGGCGGCACCAATTTGACTCGCTCGCGGACGCTCGTGGAAGTACTTGAGGGATGCCTCGTGAGAAATCTTTTCGGCGATGCCCTCAATGCGCACGCTGCGACGCAGGGGCATCCAGTAGATGGCAATGGCCACATTTGCGTTGCAGGCAATATCCTCCGCCTTGCGGCTGCCGTAGTTGGTGAAGAATGTGAAGCCATCGGCGCTGGCCTCCTTGACGAGCACAAAACGATTGGAGGGTTTGCCGGACGCATCCACCGTGGCCAAGGCAGCGGCATTTGGCTCGATGATCTCTTTGGTATTTAGGGCGGTGTCTAGCCAGTCGCGAAATATGCAAAACGGATCCTTTACCTTTATGTTCTGCTCCAGAAAGGCATCCTTGCGCTCGTGATATTTCATGCGCAGCGCTAAAATGTACATTATTATATACTCATTTCAAAGAGTTTGCGGCCAATCCAGTTCTCACCCGATAGCTGATCAATGGAAGCCGCTTGACTCATCTTGCGCACAATTAGCAGTCGCCTCACTATGTTTTGGGTTGTGCAATAATTAATAGGCGTTGGTTATATTTGAAGCAACAGCAACGTACTTGTCGAAGGTCAAACAAAATTATTAAACTGAAGTACTTTGTTGATTATTCCGCTGCAATCTTGGAATATGATGCGATATGAGTAAAACAGCTGTTTATAGCAATCGACAGCGCTGCCACATTGTTGAATTTGGTTGCTTAAAAAGTTCTAAAAAATACCAAAACTCACATCTGGCAACTGTTGTGTTAAGGCAACTGCAGCACTGCGCTAAGCCTAAAAGTACACCATAAATATTTGATTGTAAATGTTATAAATTTTAACTGCCAGATAATGTAGTAATTAATATTTCTTTGTTCACATACTTTGACAGCTCTGCCAAAGAGTGATAAATAAACCGCCAAGCCGTGAACAAAAGCAAAGCATATACGTTCTTGCGCGCGCGTATATGTGTTGAGTGTCTGCATGTGTGTGAGAGAGAGTGAGAGAGCGCTTATGTCCTAGGCTAAGGTGTTGTTGTGTTAGCTGCTACCGAGACTTCCTCTGTTGGCTTAGGTCCTATCTGCCTTTCGAATGCGAACAGAGAACAGAACAACTTCAACACGAGCGGCTGCTGGACGTGTGCGAAAGTAAAGCGCATAGAGTGTGAAACGCAAGCGAGAATATATAGAGAAAGGCTAAAGCGGGGCATACACACTGAGACACACACACATAAGTAGAAATTAATGATACACAAATAAGTTGAATGCGAAAAAGCTAAAAATTGAAAGGCCTAACTAAATAACAGTTATTTATAGTAACGCTTGTGGTTTGTATTGTGTGTAAAAACGTTTTGCGATTTAGTGCAACAACAAAGTAGGTTATATACGAAAGCTTTTCGAAAATTAATCCTTTGGAGGTCGCTCGTAAAAGCGCTATTTAGTAGTGAAAAAAGCGTTGCAGACGTCGGCTGCATGTGTGTATGCGGCGGGGCAGCAGTGAAAAAATGCAGTGCAGCAGCAAAAACAAAAACGAAGCAAAGCAAATGGCTTGATAGGCGACTAAATATATAAAAATTTCAATTCAATTGAAAGATAACCAAAAACAAACGTGATATTTTATACCTGTGGCCTGTTTTTAAGCATAGCCAAGCACACACTCACACGGACACACTAGAACACACATACACACGTGACACACACGAACACACACGCAAACTATATAGCAATATATGCCCATTGAGTGCCTTATATCATTTGATAATAATCCACAAGGTGTCTACTATGCCGGACAGGAGCTATCTGGCGTTGTTGATCTTAGCGTCGATGCCACCAAACGTATTAAAGGTAAGTCGAGAGCAAATACCCTACCCAAACCCAACCTATCCCAACTCACTCCTCTCCTAACTTCACACTCACACACACACACATAGTCACACACGTGAGTCACACGACTTCTGAGTAATGTGCCGCTTGTGTCGTGTTCACATTTTACATTTGCACTGAAAACCCATTTGAATTGCCGAAGGACACGCGCTGATGTCCTTATTAAATTGTATCTCTCAGCGGTCAAACATCAAACCTAACCTCACATATAATTGTCGCCATTTTGAATGTGCTATGCAATTAATTGCTGTTGTTGTTGTTGCCATTGTTGCCATTGTTGCTGTCGCATGTCCCTGCTGAGTTGACTCGTTGAGCTCGTTACCGTTATTTGCCCGTTGCACAGTTAGTTGTTTGCCACTCTCCATTTAGTTTCGTTTATGCTGTTGTTGTTGTCGCCATTTTGTGTGGCGTCTGTTTTGGCATGCCGCCATTTTTTATTTATCCATGAACTCGTTAAAGGCGTGGTAAGTGCAACCCATTTTTTGTTGTTGTTGCCGTTGCCGTTGTCGTTGTAGATGATGACGATAAAGTTGTCCGTGTGCATTTTAATTTTGTGGTAATAAGTTTTGTCGTCTGACATTTCAGTTGATTAGTTTGCTGAAAGGGCCACTTAGGGGCAATGGAAATTTACGAACTCTTCATTTAGCAGAAAATAAACTTGATTAAATACTAAGAGCTACGGGAGTACACCAATATTCAGCTTGTCTCTGATATTGCTGTTATTATTATATAAATGGATACTATGTAGAAAATCGAACTTTGTTCAATGTGTTTTTGTTTTTAATCATTCATTCAACGCAAACAGTTGTCCTTCTTCCTTAATTTTTACAGCGCTATTTTTGTATATCCCAAAATGCATTTTCCCCTCATTTTTCTAAAGGAACAAACATTCACTCTGCATTCTCCATTCCTTTCAGAATCACATACTCTATAAATTAAATACATACTATCTCAGAATTCAAAGCCTACATAAACGTCAACTCTTCGAAATAACGCACATGTCGTTCATGGTAACTCACATTTTACTTTGTTATTATCACTATTAATATGAATATAACTTATAATATGTACATAATATATTTATGAATCACTTTTGTTGTTTGTTCTTTCCAATTTGTTAAATTCTTTAAACTTTCTGCTGTACTCGACTTGGATACAGCTTCAATACAATGAGTCCTTGTATTCAATTTACATCTCTCTTCCCTCTTTAACTCTTTTTCTGTCTCTTTCTCACTTCAGGCATTCATGTCACCGTCAGCGGTTATGCCAAGATACGCTGGATAAAAAAGGGATACCCGCGGGACAGCGAGCGCGCCATGTGCCGTGCCTATCGATCGTATCTGTCATCGAGATCGTATGTCCTTGGCTCGTGTGCGGGCAACTCGTGCATCGATTGGCTGGCCGGCGAATATTCGTATACGTTTCATGTCATACTGCCCGACAATCTGCCCACGTCCTTTGATGGCAAATATGGCCAGATACATTATGAGATCATAACGACGATCGAACGATCGGGTCGCTACCCGAAGGTGTTTAAGCTGCCATTTACCGTGATACAACCGTTGGATCTAAATGCTGATGCCATTTACAGGGTGAGCTACTCCCGAGCTAAATGCTTCTGAGTTTTATAAATGAAATATTTTAAAGGTGCCGCTGGAGATACTCGATCGCAAGCGCTTCTGGAGCTTTTGCTGCCCAACCGGACCACTGACTGTCAAATTTTCAACACCCTATTGCGGCTACGCGCCCGGCCAGAAGATACATTTTGTGCTGTTCATCAACAACGAGTCGTCGATCGATATAACCGAATGCGAAGTTAAGCTGAAGCAGGAGGTTAGCTATGAATCGCACGATCCGCAGCACGAGTACCGCTATGATAAGCATCTGATAGCTTTAAAGCAGTTCGGCAACGTGTTGCGCTGGTCGAGAAAAGTCTACAGGGGCTACTTGGATCTGCCCTCGATACCGCCGACATCGGTGAAGCCGACCTGCCCCATTAGCGTTAACTATTCGATTAAGATCATTGTGAATCCAACCGAGTTCCATTGGAAGCTGAAACTCAAAATACCGCTGACCATCGGCAGCATACCCATCATGGATGGACCCGATGCCCTGTTGCGTTTCAATCGACGCCAGCAGCAGCATCAAGTAGTTAGCCAACATTTTCAAATGTCAACGCAGCAGAACCAAAGGCAACGGCCACAGCAGCGAAGCCAACCAAACAGCAGCAGCAGCAGCAACAACAACAACAACAACAGCAACAATCAGGCAACACAGGCCATGCAACGCTCGGGTGCAACACTGCCGGCCCAATCGAGTCCCTCATCAACGCCAACGACTGCCGCCCTGAGGCCCATGGCCGCCATGCCAGCAATATTAGTGACCAGCGATAGCGATAGTCCCCCAGATTATATACCCATGAGTAAGACAAACAACCTGCAATAGCTATATAAGACCTAATAGATACTTAGAAAACATGCACCCCCCTATTATTATAGTATGAGTAAAAGAAAGTCTACCTTGAGAAACAAAAAAAAGTTTTACGCATTAGAAACCATTTTTATCCGATTGCTCCCAGGGAAGCTTTGTGACAATATATATGATTGTGACAATAATGTATAATTTCCGACTTTTTTGTCCAAGAAAAACTTAAGAAAAACCTTTGCACAAGTTAAGCATAAGTAATAGCTCCCATTATTTATGTTTTATTCCGTATTTGCCTAATAATGATCTTTATCGTTAATTGCAGTGCCGCCCTCGTATGAAGATGCCATGGCTCTGAGCGAAAAGTTTAGCGACGATATTGAATTCCTGACAAATGTTAGCATGAGCAGCATTATGTCCGCTCAGGGCGATGTAACAAGTGAGCGTGAGCCCTTTAAACCGCGTTACCCGGTCTATTACGATTATGAGACACCGACCATACCGCCCGGTAGTGATGATTCCACTGAATCCGACACATAAACCCAAATTGTTACAAAGAACTGTTGCAAAAAAGAAAGAAACCACAAAAAAAAAGAACAACTCAAAAGCAAAGCAAAGCTAAACAAATTGAATGGCTGAGTGGCATATTTTATTCAAATTAATTTCTTTTATTCCCTTCCATTTCAAAGTAGTTAGATCAAATATTTCTATAAGCTTAAGAACTGCAAAGTGTTGAGTTTCGATTTCGAGTAGTTAAACAAAAAAAAAAAAAAGAAAGAATGAAGAAAAGATGCCTTAACACTGTCCGATTGCTATAAAGTTTTCAAATTACATTTAAGCTGCAAGTGCCTGATACTAATTATAACAGCTGATGTCCGTTTCAAAAGCAACAACTAGTTTTAAGAATTTTATAAAACTTTTATACACACAATATACGTAGTTGAAGATCCAGCATCTTTAGAATCGGTAAATTTTAGTATAGGAAAATATAGAAATTAATATTTGAATTAGCTAAAATTTTACAGATTTTCAAAGTCTGGTTTTGAACTCTATGCTGTGTATATAAATCTTGCACATCTGCTTATATATCATATATATATATATATATATCTATAAATCTATATACATTCCTTATCTGTTTTATCTGCTTCCATGCTAACCAAATTCTAGCTGTGTTCCGTTTGTCGCATCTTCATGTGAACCAAATCTCAATGCTTTGCAGGGCATATTGAATAAGATTTTATTCGTTAAAATTTCATTTTAAATTGCACGTCGAAAGAAAGCAAATCACATTTTCACACAATGTATGCTCCCTTGTTTGTTTTATTCATTAAACTTTTGAGAAATTTATATTGAAAATATCTATAATAATGAAATATATATCATATATTAAAATTGTTGTAATTTGTGCTTAGCAATTAAGTTTACAAAATTCTTTAGTAACCAATAAGTGTTTGTCATAGCTTTTATTCACTTGAATTAATTAGTTTGCATTTTTCTGGAAACAACTTTCTTCTAGTTGTAAGCCAAGCCGAAGGGTCTCACAAATATACTTAAATTGTAAATTTATTCTCTTGTTACCGCTCCCCCCTTCCCAAAAACTACATGCAACATATTGCCTGATTTCAACAACGAACAGAGACGCTCTACAGTGAAACCTCGAGTGCACAATTTCGCTGTGGAGTGCAGCAGGAACGGATCCTGGCAACGGATGCAAATGGAGCGAACACCCAAGGAACTGCTGAGCCAATGAACAATGAGAAGAAGAAATAACTGAAGAGCAGCAACAGCAACAACAATTTACATATTTACTCGAAAATCAAAAATTAATCACATCGTAAACACATTTCAATTTCATGGCGCGAATATAGTTTTTAAGTAAGATCTGAAGAAATTCGTTCAACAATTGTTCATGTAGAAAAGGGCATAAATTAAACGTAATCCATTTACCAAATGTTACATTCATTTAAAAATATTTTTATTTACTATATTTTGTTTTTATTAGTCCATTGCGTAAAGTTCTTCTTAAGTTCAACTCAAAGGAATCATCTTGAATCATATTCCAAATTAATTTCATTTTATATCCCTTTTTCTTTCTTTTGCTGAAACTTTAAGAAATAATAATACATAAAAATTGTACGGCATCATATGATAATAACTATATAAATTAATCACCGTAGTTAAACCCTACTTAGACAAACTTTTAAATTTAAGCAAAGTATATAACGATTTGCACAATTTTACCAAGAACAACAACAAAAACTTAACATTTTCAATGTTTATAATGAATATGGAAAACTATACACAACACTTCAATTTACCAAAAGATACAATTATATTTCAATTTTTTATTGATTTATGTCCAATCCTTACTAATTAACTAAAATTGTATTTAAATCTATCTTATATAACTTAATTTAGTTCATTTTACAACTACTTCTATAAACTATGTTTATGAACTCCTGTGTACTTCCTCTAATTTGTATCCAGTCTAACCAGTTATACTCTTAAGAATTACTCTGTCTTCAATGAATTCCAATTAAAACAAAAATGGAGCAATATACTAAACAAATATATATATATATTATTATGTGTATATCCAAATTCAACTGTGTTTTTTTGTCGTTATTATTTGCTAACAAAAACGAAACTCAGTTTATGGGAGCTCAATGAACTGTTTCAGACTGGATTCGGTTGCGCTTTTGGGTAAGTACTTGCTTTAAAGTACAAACAAATGATTATTGTAAACGCTTTTTGCATACTTAGGAGTTCAATTCAAATATGATTGACTTACTTTAATGAACGATATTACGTTGTTGTACACCCTTTGAAATATATTTGCAGATGGGGTATTCTAAGACGTTGTCAGTGTATGACACAGCAGTCAACTTAGATCATATCAAATAGATCTATTTTAAATACTCTTATCAAATTAATCCAATTATCTTAGGATCTATACGCGTTATGGCTTTTATAACGTTTATTACCTTAAGTGTAGCGTAGGTGCATTTTAAGATCAGACGAATATTTTAAAAAGTTTTAGCCGCTGTTTAACCTTAACAAGTAAGAATGCTCTATTCGGGAGAGCACGACTAGGGAATACCCTGAACCATCTCCTTCCTTGAAAAATGCGTTATCATAGGATACTAATCTAGAAGCTTCATGTTCAAGTTTGGCTTCTTAAGTTTCTTATTATTTACCAAAATTGCTCAAAAAACAGGACTTCCATATTGATTTTGATCGATTACTTGGAAATGGGGCAAGTTATCGAATATCGGAAGAAGCTCTCATAGGTTTAGATATCCTTGCGTTCATACATACAAACAAACGAAAGACAGACGGACGGACGGACGCACAGACGGGCATGGCTAGATCGACTCGGCTATTGATGCTGATCAAGAATATATATACCTTATGGGGTCGGAGATGCTTTCTTCTGCCTGTTACATACATTTGAACAAATACATAATACCCTTTTACCAGTATTATGTATTTAGTTTGCTTTTAGTGTAATGTTTTGCTTGATAAAATTTGATGTCAGGGCGTGCACAGAGTATCGCTTAGTCTGTAAAACTCTCGCTAGGACACTTACTTATGAGAGCGATTATCAACGTATAACACAAATTTTGACTTTTAAAATTTCAAGCATGTTGCAGACTTTCTTTTTTTCTCGAAACTTTTGACGTAACTCTGAGTTATGTAGCAAGTGGTCGTCGAAGAAATTCCTTTTTGTTTTTCATGAAAAGCAGGCGCAAGACTATTAGAACCTGTTTGCTTAGCCGCATTCAGGTTGGCAACGCAACAGGTTGTGTTGAACAAGTGCTGCGAAGAGCAGAGAGTTTCCACCAGAGACTTGGGCTAATCGCCAGTGAAATAATAATAATAAAATGAGTATACTTATAGTTATAAATAAGACACAGCGAACTTAGGCGCTGTCGTAAACTGAATTTATCTTTATATCGCGGCAAGAACAAATTTCGTGCACAATTGAAGCAAAAAGTTTGCAACAGTTGTTGTCGTGATTGTTGTTCGAGTCATTGTCGCTGTCACTCGCGCGCCGTCTGTCGAGCAGATCGCACTTGAATTTGATCGCGTGCCGCGAAATAGGTTGAAGTCAATTACTGTGAATCCCTGTAATTTTGAGAATAATGCACATCGATTGTCAATTTAATTTGTCGCGCACCTCATCGGTTTATTACACTGGCGAGCAAGTTTCTGGCTCAATTGCGTTGAGTTCTTGCTCCAGCAAGAAGCCGCTGCAGCTGGAGGGTGAGTTGACTTCTGTCAATTGTCAAATGGCATTCTTGTGTTTTTCGGCATTTGGTACAGGCAACTGATTAAATTTGATAACATTTGCCCCAACACCACATTCAGCTGTCAGCATCAGTTTGATTTGCCGCAGCGAAATCTGCTGGCGGGAGGCAGACTCGAGCTTGCCACTCATCGAACACAATGATAGCACAGCGAACAATGAGCCCGGCCACATCAGTTATGTGGCAAACAAGACGCACTTGCAGCAATCGCAACAACTGTTGCAGACACTCAACTTGCCACCAGGTGGCACACAGCGCTGCAGCTTTGAATTCGAGCTGCCACACGACTTGCCGGGCAGCTGCCGCCTGCCACTGGGCGCGACTGGCTACACGCTGCACGTGACGCTGCAACGGCGTGGCAAGCATGACAAGAATTTTCAACAGCGCTTGTTTATTAGAAAGCGCATTGAACTAGTCGACTTGCAGCCTGCGAGCAGCGCAAGTGCCACACTGCGGCTCAGCTTGCCGCGCAGCGTGTTTGCGCCCGGTCAACGTGTTGCCTATCAGCTGCATGCCACTGTGCCTGTCACATGCCGTACCCGTCTCTTGCAATCGATTACCTATCAAAGCCAACAGCCCGTGGCCAAGTCGAAGCGCGTGCTGCGCGTGCTGGACGAGAGCTGTGCCCTGGCCGCTGCACTGCATCTGCCGCTGACGGCGCCCGTTATGAGTCAGCAGCCTGGCGAGCCCATTGAGATCGCCTACTATTTGGAGGCATGGAGCAGCTGCAGCAAGCCTCTCAGATTGCCCTTGCTGGTGGGCACTGTGGCGCCACCTGTTGACGTCACAGCCAGCCCAACGGATGGTCCATCGCTTGGTTTTGTTAACTTGGGTAAGTGGCTGAGTGCCTGTCGCATGGTTATGCAATCGTGTACACAAACTTAATGCTCTTACAGAAAGTCTTTCAATTTAGTTACTCACTTATTAATTGTAAGGATCGACTTGCTAAGATAATCTTAATGTACCGTATGTTTTCCATTATCAAACATTTATTTGTAAGAGCATTAACTATTCGGTTTCAGCAACTATTTAATTACCTATTCCTCGTTCAATATTCGTATTATTATATCGAAAAGTATTCCCTGTAATTGTGCATTTGTTAGCGTATTTAATCTTCACCAGCCGCATTAACAATGTGCTTTATTGTTTATTATAATTTCCAGCTTTGTGTGAAAATGATTTACTGTTTTCATCCATCAATCAGCTGCTGCCCCACAGCTGTTCCAGAGAATCGAACGCTCCGAGTATTACCTGGCACGGGGAACACCTCAAACTGCTGCGGCGCCAGAAGAAACAGTCGTACGTGCGTTTAGCTTTGCGGTTTTTCTATAAAAACATGTTGCCCACAAATAAACGTCATTGTTGGGAACTCGAAGTATCCAATTAACATATATAAGTACGTGCAGGTTTTGTAATTTCGTTGAATGTTTGTCCAGTTTTGTTTCATATTTTTTATTTAATGTGAAATGGTATGAAGCCAATGAGAATGCTTTCGTTTGATATAATACTATCTAGCTTAGAGTGAAATAAATTTATGCCTATCGTATATTAAGTCGTCGGAGACAATCTAGTTAATATCTGAAAAAGTCTTGATAAGTATATTACGAAAGAAATTCACAGAAAAGCAAATCAATAATTATTTGATATAATTTCAATGATATTAGAAGAATTCTCAAAATAACTAGACTTAAAATAAAAAATAAATAAATATGTCGTTTTAAATGCAAATGGGATAAGTGTTGGAAACATTTTTTATATATATGTTTTCAATATTACCTTTAAAGACTAATTAAATCTTTATTTTACTTTATCTTGATCTTTGAAATTGCATTAATAACTATTTAAAGAATTTAAATAAGTTCAAACATATGCTAACATTCAATCTATACTATCTATCCATATTAATATCTCTACTATTATTAATACTAATGCTAATAATAATAATAATAATAATTATAGCAATATTAATAATAGTAACAATAACAATAGCAATAATAATAATAATAATAATACTAATAACAATAATAATAATAATAATAATAAGAATAATAATAATAATAATAATAATATTAATAATAATAACAATAATAATAATAATAATACTAATAACAATAATAATAAAATAATAATAATAATAATAATAATAATAATAATAATAATAATAATAATAATAATTATAATGATAATAACAACAATAATAATATTAATAATAGCAGTAATAATATTACCAATACCATTATTAATAATAACAACTAGTAAAAAAAGTTATACGCCTTCTAATGATCAAAACAATAACATTAAGCAGCAATAATTCCTGCTGGTTTTTTTAAAGAGAACCAATTGAGTTCTCCTTGAATTTAATGCTTCCCTAAACACATTTAGGCCCAAATCCATTTATGGTCCTTGTTGTTGTGCCCTAATCAAATAGGCGAAGCCATATTGTGGGAACGGGTCAAGGCGAGCTTGTTGCCACAATTATCTACAGTAAATTGAGTAAACCGAGTGCGTGGGCTATCTGAGGAGCTCCGCAAGTGCTCAGTAATGCTGTAGAATGTTGTTGCCACATTTTGTGGCAGAAATGGTGTGAAGCTCATTTAAATCGAATGCGTGCAAGCTTTGGGCTGCACTTATTGCCGCCAAAAATATACAAATTGACAGTTTTGGCCACGAAATATGGAAAACATGCGCCAAAACCAAAAAAAAAAGAAACAAACAGCGCGCCGCTGACCTCGCCATTGAGGACATGGCGGCGCAGTTATTGTTGTTTGGGGTTCAGCCTTTTGGGGCGGCTGTCGAACAAAGAAACCGAAAGGCCCCAAGCAACAAAGCATTGCTCCATTTGGTAACGTTTTAGCTTTGAAATATTTGACCAGAAGCAGACAGTAGACGGTTACACAGACGCATGGCGCCAACTTATTGATTCGCGCCCCTCGCCCTGCACACCCGCAAGCGCCCTCTCTTAGCAAAAGCGAAAGCACGGCCGGATGCTGTGAGCAAGCGAGAGGACAAGAGGCACGGCCCGAGAATATACTGAAACGCACAGACGCACAACACAAAGGCGGAGCTCAGTGCGCGTCTGGCTGTGCCAAAGTTCAGTTGAGTTTTAATATCCTGTTCCTTGTTGTCTGTCGTCTGTTGTCTTTTGTCTGTTGGCTGTGATGTGAAGTGCATCCTCGCTTGTGTCGTTAGCGTATTAGCCATGCCCACCACCTGTGTTTTTCAGCTGGATCGCCTGAATCCCGTCTACAACAGCGGCGAATACATCAGCGGACGCATTCTGCTGCGCACGGACAAGGTGAAGCGCGTGAATGGTGGGTGTTGCCCCAATTGGAGACCCCTTCGAGACTAGCTCAATATGAAAGCCTGTTGTTATTCCCTGCAGCTGTCTATGTTACCCTGGATGGTGAGGCCAAGGTGCAGTGGTCCATGAGCGGCAAAACTGAGACCTCCAACTATTCGGGCCATCAGCAGTATCTGCACACACGGACCAATGTCTTTGATAACTCCCTGTTTCGTGCCGGGGTGCATGTTTATGTGTTGACACTGCGCATTCCCCCCGACTGCCCCAGCACCTGCAAGGGTCCGTATGGCTATATTGCGTACAATATCTCGCTGACCATTGACAAGCCCTGGGGCTTCGATGAGATCTTTCGCAAACCCATTATGGTCGTTCAAACATTGGATCTTAACTATAACTCGGAGTTCGCGGTAGGTTTTTCGATGGTGGCAATTTAGTGCAAAGTGACGTGGCGAGAAAAATAAATTTTGAAATGAGGCTCAATATGTGTGTGTGTTTGTGTGGTGCGATAAAATATGGAAGTCAAGAGTAGAACAAGAAACAGGAATTGTATTTGTGCTGCAAAAATATTTAAGTTTATATATGATATAATATTCTGATATTAGACGGATAGTTTCGATAGAGCTTATGCGACATGGTATTCGTAAGAAAGCAGGAATAGTTATTTTGGACTTGGAGAAGTTTCATCATGGGAATCATAGGAACTATATATATCTTACAGGAGTCCAAATTTGAAGAGATTTTGCTTATATGTCTGATACGTAGTAAGGGAAATAATGGTTATTTGTAAAAGTTGATAAGTTTTGAAGAGATATATTGAGATACAAGAGAGTACCCTTTACCGAACTTTCTTTTGTTAAAATGTTTGAAATTTCTAATTGGTAAATTTGTTTAAGATATCTCGAAAAGAACTAAAAGCTTTTGAAACAAAAACAATATTTTCTAACAAATTTATGGCATAGTCATCCAAGTTAGGCCTTGTCCACTTTTGAAGTGTCTGCAACTAAAGAAGGATTGTCAAATGGGCTCCTGCTAGTCCTAAGGCTTACGATTTGCTTAGAACATGCTATAAATGTTATGCATTGATTATGTTTTCAAAAGTTGCGCATTAGAACCCTATAATATATCCAATATTCTGTTTACAATTGTTTTGCGATTCCTTGCCACAGCTGCCCGTCAAGGATGAGAACATTAAATACCTCTGCCATTGGCCCTGCATCTCCGGGCCCATTAGCTCCAGCTTGGCACTGCCCGCCTCTGGATTCACGCCGCTGCAGGAGGTGCCGTTCAGCGTGGAGGTCGACAACCAATCGCCGCACTACGATATCATTGGCCTGGAGGTGTCCATAAAGCAACATTTTGTGTTCCTCTCGCGCAAGCCGGTCAAACGGAACTTCTACACGAAAACGCTCTGCAAGGACATCATAACGGATCGCACCTTGAGACTGTCCAAGCGGGTGTACGAGTCGAGCATCTGTGTGCCCCTGGATACGGCCCGTTCCACGCTAAATCCCAACTACATAGTATTCCTGCACTATACGCTGCAGGTCAAGCTGAAGACGGGCTACTTTCACTACGATACGGATTTGTCTGTTCCCATTGTGGTGGGCACCACGCCGTTGCAGCATCTGCGTGCCACCGTGCGCACCCAGCAGCCGGCGCGACGCACCACGACGCCGGAACGACAGCGCCTGATTGAGCGAGTGCAGCCGCGGCCTGCAACGGTGGAGGAGGAGACGCCACAAGAAACTGAACCGGCAGCCGATGAGACGCATCAGGTGGTGGAGGATGATGAGCCGCCCTCGTATGACAGTTGCTGTGAGTACATAGTTGAAGAATATGCTGCATGCCACAATTAATATTCCACATTTATATGCTATTGCCGCAGTGCCGCCCTCCTTTAGCTTTGCCACCTTGGGTGGCAGCCAGCAGACGCTGGAGAGTCAGCAGCGCATACACCTGCCCAAATTTCCGGGCTTTAGCACATTTATAGGCACGGCGCCCGCGCATGACCTGATCCTGGAGGACTCCGGTCTGGACATGCATTACTATCGTTCCTATGGCTCACTCGATACGGATCAGACGGGTCGCAGCCTGGATACCTTCGGCTCGCTATGTGGTCCCATCTCCGAGCCGGGCGAATCGGAGCAGCAGCAGCTACTGGCCGTGCTGGATGTCACGGCCCAGGTGCATCAGCCGGCGCCGTTGCAAGCACAGGCAGAGCATCAATTCTAAATGCAAGTGTCTTCAACCCAAACCATGTTGGTATAATACGTAAGATTGTACTAGACTTAAGTGTTCAGAGCTAGGTAATTGAAATATTTTTTCGAGTGTATCATTATCCGTCTTATTGGAAGCGCTCATAGCTCATATAACTATACTTTACTGCCATCCAAAATTCAAATTTATTCCAAGCGAACTTATTATGTGCCAACAACGTTTTTTAGCATATTAATCCATGGCTTTTTACATGCATATTTACGAATATAATATTATTAAACAACTTAGTTAGTTTTAAATAATGTATTTAAGCTAAGACTAACGTGTTCATAATTGGACAATAAATTCGTATACAAACCCAAGTGCCACGATCTTACACTACTTTTGATGTTCTTCATTTCGAAAACTAAAGAAATTTATTTCCAATTTGCAACTTTCACGACCAAGATCTTTAATACTTCCTTATATGTATTCTACTCTTCATTCAATCTTTACTTAAATTTAGTTTATACAAATTTTTAAAATAATTTTAATCTAATATTTTATTGCTGTATAACAATGTATAGCCTTTAGCATGCAACACTATTTTAAAAATGATTCCAAGCTCTCTCCATGTTCTGTCAAACCTTTTTATCTCAAAATCTTTTGAATTAAGAATGCCAAGCATAGACTTTAAACTAATATGATTCAAGAATGCAAGTGTCGATAAAGTAGAAAATGCAACTTTAATATACATTTGGAGGGTTTCTATATTTCGTTCAAACACACTGTCAAAAAGGATAAAATTACCTGTATCCTTAGAAACTGACTCGTCAAGTCCAGTTAATAAGACTGTGGCAAGAGTTAACGAAATTTCCCATACTTTCCATAATATTTTCCAAAATTTCAGCTATTTTGGGTGTAAACAATTAGAAGAGTTTAATTTTGGAATTTTCCAATATTCATAAAGAATTTTCACATGGAATCACATTAAACTTGGGGTTTAAACTCTAGGAAATAAGAACTTGGGAAAATACCTGTTTTTTTTAGTTGTTTCCCGTAATATTTTCAAAAATGTTAACAATTGTGGGTGACAATTTGTTCCATCGACTCGTTATAGTTTTTGGCAGAGTTTGGCAGAGCCTTGTGTTTGAGCGAATATATAAACGGAGATCTTGGGCTAAGCATATATATATATGGATATATGTGCGTGTATTCGAACATTCGTATTTATTCGTATTTATTGGCATGTTTTGATTCGCCTGGATGTATGCAACGCTTGGCAACTGTCGCGCGTCAGGCGGGTCGCTTATTTAATTAAATTTGCTAATTGTTTATGACAAGTAAGTGCTCGGCGCTTGCACCCGCAGCAGGGCAACAGAGCCCCGTATGGCCGATTAGATAAACATAATAATAACACTTGGCCAACATGCTGAATGGCGATAAGGTCCGCAACGCTGGCCCGGTTAATAGGCCAAACATTTGTCCAGAGTTTGGCAGACAGCGCGCGTCAGTCGAGCGGTAAAGAATTGTTCCACAATGAGCCAAATCTGTGACATGCAATTGGAGCGCCCCAGTGGGGTCTATTATGCCGGCGAAACGGTCAATGGCCAAATCTATCTAACCCTGCCGGAGCGTGCGCTAATCAAAGGTGAGTCATGCCGTGTGCCCAGGCGATAAGGCATGAATCATGCGATTGATCGAAAGCCAAATGAAAGATAAGCAAATGCATTTGTTATTTGTTTATATTATTTACAGCCATCGCCCTGGAATCGAATGGCTATGCGTGTAGCTCCTGGCTGAAGCCGCAAAAGCAGAAAAAACAAAAGTCCAAGGGCAAGCCACAGGCGGTCAAGCCGCCCATTGCCTTTGGCCAGCGTGTGGATTACTTTGCCAAGGTGGATTACTTTGTCGGCTCGGAGGCAGCGCTGCCCCAGCTGATGGCAGCGGGCGCCTATAGATACGATTTCAGTGTGCAGCTGCCGCAGAGCTGCCCCAGCAGCTATGAAGGCGCACATGGACACATACGCTACACGCTCCAGCTGAGCTTGCAACGCAGCGCGGAGCTGCCACCGGAGCCGGCTTTGACACGCCAACTGCAGGTGCTGCAGCGCTCTAAGTTGAGTCAGCAACCTGGCCAGCTGCTGACTTCCTGCGAGGTAACCGCCTTGGAGCAGACGCCCTCGCTCAAGTTCTGGCAGCGACCGCTGCAGCTGCAGCTCGACATACCCCGTACCGGCTACGAGCCGGGCATGGGCATCTCGGTACACGTGCGGCTGCACAATGCGCAGCAGCTGCCCCTAAAGGCCATCATCTACAAGCTGAATCTGGTCAGCACGCATGTCGGCTGGCAGCTGGACAAGCCGAAGCATGTGGCCAGCCAGGTGGAGCGCCGCTATCTGGTCAGCAGCAGCCATCAGCTGAACACGTGTCCACGCAACGAGCTGATCAATTTTCAGCATTTGCACACGTTGCAAGTGCCACAGACCCCGCCCACATTGAGCGCCGCCACCTGCGCCTGCCTGCAGCTCAGCTACGAGGTGGAGGTCCTTGTGCAGACCAATCTTCCAGATCGATTTATTGCGGCCCAACTGCCGATTATTATTTGTCAGACGCCGACCATGCAAGCGGGCCTTAAGCAGGATCCGGGCATGTCACGCTCTCTGGGCGAGCTACAGGCAGGGGGCGTGGCCAGCGCATCCAATCGAACGCCCGAAACGGGTAACATTGCCACGGCTGCGCCCAATTTAAGCGCCTCCATGAGCTCTCTGGGTAAGCTGAGCAGCATTTCGTACATACATTAAATATATTAAATTGTGCTTTCTTTTAATTCCCAACAATAGCTTCCAACTTCCGTGAAGCCGAATTCATGGTGGCCACCAATCTGAACAGGGATAAGCACGCCATGTCCGGGGAACAGCTTGATTTCAGACCTCGCTACCTGTACTACGAAATGGATCATGCTGAAACCGAAAAAGTCCTCTAAAAAGCATGCAACTATATTTATGTATTATTATTCTATTTATAAACGTACCTGTATTTTGTTTTTATCCATACACATATTTATACTTTATTCAATTTAACAGAAATCTTGGCCTTTAGATCGTAGCGCATTTGATTGCCGAAATGTTTCTTAATATACAATAAAAATATAAAATAAATAAAAACAAAATTTATTTTCTTGCTTAGTTTCAAGTAGAGCTCGAGATACATATTGAGAAAAAATGTCGAGAGTTCTTCATTCAATCCTTGGGTTCAACTTAATCCAAAATTTTTCACATCTTTGTTTTGTCATATAATTTCGAGATTTTATATGCTTTAATATAGCTTATAACTTTTCTTATTTGTTTAAATGACATAAATAGGTTAATATAAATAAAAGACTATAAATAAATAAATTTGATCTGCGCCAAACCTATTTATATTTTGGGGCTGGGCCTGCTTTAAATCTATTTTATTTTTAACCAAAACATGTTGAAGAAATTTCGTTTAACACCGAACTATATAAGTATATAGATGTATATAGTATATAGAGTATACATATTTTAAAGCCCAGGCTAGGGTATATCATAATGTTGCTTATTGGATGTTTAGAAGATAGCTATTTTAACTAGATTTGTAGTTCTAAGGGAACTACATAGCTTATTTTTAAGCAAGATCTCAGCAGGCTCATTAGGAAAGTACGTACACTATGTTTAAGCAAGGCCTAAGCCAAATACTTAATACCCTTGAGCTTATAGACAGAATTATGGGTTATATAGATATTTGATAGGTTTCATAATATGCATTCAAATAAATACAATATACGTACATATATTCATATTCAAACAACAAGCATATGCATTTACTTTTACTTAAAGAACGTATAAAATAATAAGGCTCATAAAAAAATATCAACTTGATACAAGGCTTATAAGGTATTATAATATTTTAATATAATTTAAAGTTATCAAATGAAATTCACGAACTTAACCCTTTCAGGTTGTCTAATCTCGAGCTGGTGCACTGGGATCATGTGGCAGTGACAACAGCGGCACATTCGGTGTTTCCACAGGCGGAGCCGTGGGCGCGGCAAAGTTTGTGTACATGGGATAGCGTGGTAAGAAATCGTCGGTGCGATTGTGCTCATTCACGTCCGTGTCCACGAATCTTTCACCAATATTCGTGGCTGCCTCGAACGAGGGCGGCTCTGCGAAAGGGATGAGAAACAGTTTATGTGAGATTCCAAAATTTTGATGATTTATAATCGAGGTACTCACTGCACGTGTCATAGCTAGGTGGCAGATCGGCTGCTGCACCGGCTGGGGTGTCTGGCGTTTCGGGTATCCACTCGGCCACGTGGCTGGGATCCTGGGCACTCTGTGCCAGCGGTATGGTGCCAACTATGATGGGCGTATCGATTTCCGAATTCGAATGGCAATCTCCAGTCCTGATTGCCATCATGATCTGATAGGATACGTTAATGATCCGGCTGATCCGTGATGAGGGCGGCACGGGTGGTATAACCAGGCTGGCATTGATCAAGCGCTTGGATAAGCGTCGCACATGCTCCGGCTGGTACTCCTTGCAGAGAGTATTCTTGTGCGTACGTGATTTGTGCATGGGTACACTGGCCCTGAACTCGTATATCTGTATTAAGGAGATTTCAATGCCATGCAGATCGTAGCCATGCGACTGGTTATCTATATGCAGCGTATAGTTTATTCTCTGGCCCGGCGCATAGCCGCCAAAGGGTATCGTCAGAGTCGAAATGACCGGACCCGAGGAACAGGGCCAGCAGCAAAAGTACTTGATGTCCTCGCTCTTGATGGGTATCTGTGAAGGATCGCACCAAATATGGCCAGGTTAAAGGCATGTCATATGGATTGGCCAAGACACTCACCAGCATCTCCGGATACATGTTCAGATTGTAGGTCTGCAGCACGGTCAGCGGCTGATTGAACTCGTTGTTGAAGCGCCAGGAGCGATCCAGCACGAGTGACACCTCATACGCGATCTTGCCGTACTTCTCCACACAAGACGTCGGGCATTCCAGCGGCAGGGGTATGCAGAATGTGTAAGTGTGTGTGCCTGCCGGCAAATCGCCCTCCCCAAACACATTTGTGCGCGTATTCAAATACTTTTCGGTGCCACGATAATATTCCGTATACGATTCAGTTTTACCGTTAACGGTGCGCGTGCGTCGCTCCTCCCAACGCACCTTGGCCTCACCCGCGAACAAGATGAAGACGCCTGTTGGAGATAAGAAATCAAAACAAATGCCAAACGTGAAACATGAGAGAGCTTTCTGTGTGAAACTGTTGAGCTTTGCATTTTTGCAAGTTGCGCTTTGTGTCGCCGTTATGCCGGCTGCTGTGACGCACAGTGGTGACGAGCTGTTCAAAACTTTGATAACGTTGCAACTAATGAGAAAAAAATTGCTTTAATTAATTACTTTTATTTTTATTTTATCAAACAGCTTGCAAGTTCATTTGACACCCAGGTTTAGAAGAATGTGTATAAATTAGTATTGGGCGTTTAAGTTTTCATTTTGTTGTGTGTATTATTAACCTTTGAAATTCTGACGGAGCCTTTGTGGATTTATGTCCAGGCTATTGGAAATCACGGCTAGACGCTGTGGTTCCTTACGTGGCGCTCGACCCAGGAGATGTTTAAGTCTCTCCAGAAGCTGCTCTTCCCATGTAAGCTAACTGTTTATAAGCTCTAAATGTGGTACCCTTGAATACCCTACGGTGGTATTTAAAGCCGGGTTTAGCTTTACATTCCAGTGTTTGGAATTCATTTAATTTCCTTTTTCCTTTGATCAGAGAACAGAGTAAACGAGAACTGGTTTAAAATTTCACAATTTGAAATTCGATTCTCAAAGAACCCTTTTTAATTGCTCTTGTATTTATTTATTTGGGTTCTCTCTGTGTTTATCAACAATTTTAATTGATTTATAAACAAATAAACTTCTATTAATAGTAATAATAACAGACATATGCATACATACATATCTAAATTATGATGCATGTTTGTCGATGAAAAGCTGGTGTTGAAAAAGGTGACATTTATAAAATTTAATTTATATTTAAAGTTTCAAATGCCTGCAGCGCGTCTGACTGTTGAGTAAAACGCACTCAACTGTGGTGAAAACGTGTTTTTCACCACACGACATTATTTTATTGCGTTTCTTATCAAATGGTGAAGTGCAAGAAGAGCTACTTACCATTGACGGACTTGTTGCTTGTTGTTTTTAAGACAATTCGTCCATTTATTGTTTCGCCGCTGTAGTAAACCGGATTGGGCCGATCGAATTCAAAAACACAACTCGAGGGCATGGTAAAAACTAGGAATAATAATTATATGGCACAGTACAAATACACGATAGCGCAAAAATACCACTAATCTTAAAGCTAATTATATATTATATTAAACATATTTCAGTGGAATTTCTACTATTAATCGAACAAAGCACGCGAGTTCAGCCCGCGTTTAACCCGCCACGCCGAACAATCCGTGTACAAATGAAATGTCGAAGATTTGAAATGCGCTGAAAATAAAATGTTTGAGAGCGCGAGAGAGCCAAAATGTGACATCATCAGTTGAGAGGCCAAAACAAAAGCGAAATCGAAAGCCCATTAATATTGTTCTCACTCGAAAGAGTATAAGAGCATAAGAGTGACAGAGAGAGAGAGAGAACGAGTGCTGTTGAGTAAGCGCTTTAAAGCTTTGGCGCTGCTCGCGTTATTAGAAGAACTTTATATACATTTTGTTGTTATATGCGTAGCTTTCAAGAACACTCTGATGTAAACAAAAACAGATGATGTAATATTTGGGAAACAGCTGTTTGATAGGCTGAAAGATTCTCGTGTATAAATATTGTGCTATAAAAGTCCAAATACCAATTTTATGCTGGGTGTAATGTGAAAATGTAGAACTAATCAGATTAAATGAAAAGTTTTCATGTATGTATATTATAAGGCTCACAGCTGACGTTGTATATAATAACAAATAAATATAAACAAGGTAATATTAGGTAACATATTTAATGCAGAGTTAACCTGTTGAACTTTATATATGATTATGAGCTCTTGTGATCTGTATTTTTTTTTAATAAGAGTAAACAGGTATTTTTTGCATGACTTGAACTTTTCCCGGAGGAAGACGGTTTTATATAGTTTGTTTATCTACGAAATATCTTGCCAAAGACACTTTGCAAACAATCTCGCTTGGGTAAAACACAATTTTGCGCTGATTAATATAAATACTGGTAAGATAAGATATTGCATTTGATAAGCAATCAAATCTGGATGGGCGACTCTACGGGTTCTCGTTCCATTTCTGGGTTCCGCGTCTCCGCCGGCTGCTTCTTGTCTGGACGTTGTTCGTCCCGGCGACGGCGACGGCGACGCTTCTTCTGCGGCGGATTCGGCGGCGGACTCTGGAATGTGTCCACATCGAAGACGGGATAGCGTGGCGTAAAGCGAGACGCTTCACTGACCGTGTTGGCATCCGTATCCGCAATGTCGGCGGTCATGAACATCGCCTGTTCATAGGTGGGCGGAGCTGAAAAAGGTTGGGAGGAATGATGCCGATTAAAATGGGCGTGGTTAAGCACGCTTTTAGGTGACTTACGCAGCTCAGGGACCAGGTCCTCCTCGATCTCGAATTCGTCGTCACCATCCTCGGGCAGCTCGTAATCCTCCAGCTCTTCAGTTAGCTCGTAGCTGGGATTGTTTATGCCCGAGGCCAATTCCATGGCCCTAGCTGAAGTACAGGGCAAGTCCCGGGGCACGGCCGCGATGCCAAACGGAGCGGCTGGCCCAACGGTAGCCAGCGGCACATTGCCAATGGTAATGGGTATGACAACTTTGGGATTGGCCATCAGCCAGTTCATCACAGCCACAATGCGCACCTCGTACGACACACGCACCACCTTGCTGAGGTGCTCGCATGTCGGCGCCGTGGCCGGTATGCGCAGCGATTCCGTGTAGGATTTCTGGCAATTGTGGAGCACTGGTCCGCCCTCGCGCTTGGCCAGCAGGATCTTCTCAGAGACGGTGCGCATGGCGGGCGTGTCGGCTGTGTAGGTGGCGCGCAGATATATCATAATCATCAGTTTCTTGCAATCGCTGCTGGAATTGTTACGCACGTCCGCATGGATCAGCATAAACTGGCCGGGCACATAGCCCTGCTGCTGCAGCGTCACCTTCATGTGGACCGGTTTGGTGTGCATGAAGCAAAAATATTCCATGCCCTCGCTGCTGGCCGGCTCGCGCAGCAATTTGTTCTCCTGATTCAGATCGAGCAGCTTGAGGACTGTGAAGCCCACATTGGTAGTGCGATTCGAGGCACCCGGTCGTATGAACGTCACCTTGGCCAGGTAGCGTATATGCCCATAGATGCCCTCAAAGGAGGATGGACAATGGCTCGGTATGGGACAGGCGAACGTGTATGTATAGCTGCCCGCATCAATATTGAACGTCTGGCCCTGCTCCGAGCCCATCAGATATGTCGTCGAGGCTATGTAATCCTCCCGGCCCATAAAGAACCGCTTGCGACCGGGTCGAAATTGATTTGTGGGCAATGCTCGGCCATGTTTTTGTCGCCATTGAGCACAGGCATAGCCGCTGATTTGTAGTTTTATACCTGGCAGAAGTTGACAATATATTGTTAATATATATATAATATAATATATAAATATATATAATATAACATAAATAATGCTAAGAGGTGCCCAAATATTATGTTTTTGGAATAGACAAATTTCTATAACATTAGCAGATGATATTTAACAAAACTATTTATTTTTAATTGCTGTTGTCATATTTCTCAAAAGAATCTTAAGCCCCCGCTAAAATGACTAATAGATGTTGGCATTTCCTCAGCTGTTGACATCAGGTATCACCAGGTAGATCCCCCCCGAGTCTGTTGTCCAGTAATACAAAATACAATAATTTTTGTGCGTTTTGTTGTGCATCAATTATCGTGCATTTTGCGTGTGTCTCTTTGGCAATTTCGGGCTATCACTAAATTACAGATATATAATGGGCCTGACAAAGGGAATAGCAGAGAACACGGCAAAGTGAAGTAAATACGAAACACAGATAAGATAAAAGCCAGATAAGTGGGCGAGGCTAGCTGCGGAAAGCGCACACTAACTAGCACTATAACTAGCATAAAATAGTTGGTATATCGGAAGAAATCAAAATAGCTGTAAAGCCTGGTGCTTATTGGCGACCCCCAAATAGTTGACATACCTCGCAGTTTCTTGGTCTTATTGAAATTGACTATCACCTTGCCGGTGACGACCTGGCCCGTAAAATATGTGCCATGCTCGTTTTGATCGAATGTTATAAGGCAATTGTTGGACATTCTTGTGGCGTCCGCCCGGGGCCAAAATTTCCGATTTGTGCCGATTTTACTATCGCGACCAACGACTGGAGCTCTCCGAACCCGCTCGCTGCTAAACGGTAACTGATCTAGCTTTTGGCTACTAACATGATATTTGGAGCACGTAACAAGTGCCCGGCGCTATCTTATCTGGAGTATATAACAAACTCTCTGTAATCCCAGACGTGGGTGCGTTTAAGACTCAGCCGGGCGTATGTCAGCGATAGTTTATGCATGACTCAAGTATTAAAGCTCTTTACAGATTTGTGTAAAATCAAATATATCTACATATATATTATTTAAGATGAATGTGCAAAATTTCCAACTTAATCCAACTTATTTATATTTATTTATCTTTACATTGTAATAACTAAATTCATGCTTGAGCTTGTCACATGTAACATTAAATGTTTCATTATGTCTTTTTTATAAATAAATAGATAATTCGAATATTTTCGTATTGATAAGATAAAACTTGTCAATTCCGGTTGGGCGACCAAAAAAATTGTATTTTCTTTTAAATTCAGTGTGATTTTTGCCAGCTAAGCGAAACGCGGCCAACCTGCGAAACACATATAAATTATTATTGTTTATTAAAATATTAAAATAAAATATGGTTATTAGCTGTGAAATTGACTTTAAGGATAATCCAGTTGGCGTTTATTATGCGGGTCAACTTATTTCTGGCAGTGTAATCCTAAATGCGGACAAAGAAAAGCTAGTTAAGGGTAAGGCACAAAATGTTAGTAAATAATGGCATGAATTTCACTTTGAAATATAGATTTTGAATATATTCCAAGCAGCTTTTAGGGGACGTGTAAGCTTATATGATTCATATTCATATTCATTTCTGGTTATCTATTTATATTTTTACTATCTATTTGTGGCTTGTTTAATACTCAAATTGCAGATAACATAGGTTTTTTGTTACATCTAGAATGATAGACAAAATAATGCGAGAGAATATTTCTTAAAGATAATCAATAATATATTATCTTAAAACCTTCAAAATAATGATGATAACTTAAGAGAAAGTTTACCTCCTTATGATAACCAGCAATATATATTCTTCAATCATAATCATATATCTATGTAATCTCTTTAATCTGTCACCAAATATGTAGTATATTATAATTAAAATCTGTTCAAAATATTTACTCTTCATGCCAGCTATAATATTAAAGATAAAAGGCTTTGCTAGCACATGTTGGTCAGAAAATGAAACCGATTTGGATAACAAGACGACAGAAGAGATTTACAGTGGACACGAGGACTATATTCGATCCAAGGTGGAGCTATTAGCTGCTGAAGGAAAAAGTAAAAGAGAAAAATTGTGTAAATCTTGGTTTTATCCTCTTAACTTTCTATATATCGCAGACGTCGCCCTTGAGGCTGGCAGCCATGTTTATAATTTTGCCTGTCAAATACCCGCTGTGTGCCCCTCCTCCTTTGAAGGCACCCATGGACGTGTGCGCTACATGGTAAATGTCAAACTGATCAGACCCTGGAAATTTGATCAGACCTTCTCACGGCCCTTTACCGTGCTCAAAGTAATGGATCTCAACAGGGAGGGCCTTTTTCTAAGCGTGAGTGAAGAAGTGTCTAACTTTTCCACAATTTATTCAAATTTGTTTCTTTTATAGACGCCCGCCCAGTCAGAGGATCAGAAGACCTATAACTGCTGGCCGTGCCGCTCCGAGCCGATTCGGCTGCAATTGTCACTGCCCCAGCGAGGCTTCGTGCCTGGCCAGAAGATACCGGTGGGCGTGCTGGTTACCAATGACAGTCACATACGCGTGGAGGAGATCGAGGCCAGCCTGGTGATGATGGTGCTCTACTACAGTCAGCACAGTGTGAAGACGATCAGCGAGAGATTTGTGGTCAGCAAGCAGCAGGGCGAGGGCGTCACAAGAAACTGCAAGAAGGAGTTCACCTTTGAGCTGCTCGTACCGGCAACGCCGCCCACCTGCTTTGATTTGTGCCGCATCATACAGATCGCCTACCAGGTGGCGGTGGAGACCAAGGTCAAGGGCTGGCACATCAACGAGCGTGTCCACATGCCCGTCACGATAGGCAATGTGCCCCTGACCAGGCATCTAACACAACAGCCACGCCCCATTCCCGTTGAAGTCGAGGTTGTGGCACAGCAGCTGGACGAGAAGGCTTTGGTGCTGGTGGATGATGTGTCAGCTGCGGCGCCAGCAGCCGCCGTCAATCCTTGGGCTGCAGACGCTACAATAGGTGGGTTTGGCATAGTCCAGATATACTCAAAAGTTTTCTATATCCCTTGTCTTTTAACAGCTCCGCCCAGCTATGCAGAGGCCATGCACATACGCGAGGGTCCAATCAAATCCTCCTCAAAGTCAGCCCCCCCTCGAAAGGCCAAGCACAAAGAGTTTAGCCCGTCCACCACGCAAACCAAGGAAAACTGCGCCTTTACCCCGCTCTATGCTGTATTTCAGATAAACAACCTGGCGGAGAGTGGGCAGGGCGACAGAGGCGAAGATGTTGATCGTAGCACTTGGTTCTGAGAACGCGAGAGAATTGTTTAAGAAATCTAACTGAATTGTAAATACAAAATTGTTTAAGCGAAATGTTTGGCAAAAATGTTAGCTTGGTTTTAGATTTTAGTTTTAAGAAAATAACATTTTTATTTACTTGTCGTTTTGTTTGCGTCTATTCTTTTTATAAGCTAAGCTAAACTGACCTCGAATAATGTTCAAGCCGAGTTCCGAGTTCCAAGTTTCCAGTTTCAATGTTTATTGTTTTATACTTTCTGCATATCAGCAGCAAATGTTAAGCTTAGAAAACACAACAAAAGTTAAATCAGATAATTGTTTTATTAAGTTTTTTACGATAACATGATGCAGAAATGTCATAATTCCATCAATCAATCAGTCAATCACAACAATCAAAAAGACACTTACAAACATCCCAAATAGAGATATTAATTTGTGTTTCATCATTTTAATTTGTACACATTTTCGCTCAGTGTAGCTCAAAAAGAAAAATCGCAAAATTAACACTTCAAGCAAATCATAAACGTAAATATATAAAAGAAATATAAGTGGATATTATTTATTCTTTGTAGTATTTGTCGCTCATTAAAAACAAATTTAATCTTTCGTTAAACAATATTAAATTTATAAAGAATATACGTTAAGTTATCCGGTATTCCCCTGTTGCTCAAGTTATATATTTGCATTCCCAAACATAATGTTCAAACATCGGCATATACCCCGAATTTATGATGCCATAAATATGAGCCCCCCTCGATTTGGTGCTGTGTACATTGCACTTGGACAAACTGTTTGGTTTATAATTGACACGGCGATAAGATAAAAATAGCCCATTGGCCTGTTAAAGAGTCAAACCAAAAAAAAAACATATAAGAGGTTTTCGTCGGGAGCTACCGACTAGGGGATACCCTGAACCCTTTTCATCCAACACCAAATGGAGATATATATATATACGATTCTAAAAGTTACTTGTCAAGTTTGGTGCCTCCATCTCTTATTATTTACCAAAATTGCTCAAAAAACAGGATATCGATATCGATTTTTATCGATCGCTTGGAAACGGAGTAAGTTATCGATTATCGAAAACAAACTCGATCTGCGTAGGCACTAGAAGGACCTACAGCTAAGTCTCTAGTCTCTAGCTCTTATATGTTCTGAGATCCTTGCGTTCATACATACGAAAGGAAGGACAGACGGACATGGCTAGATCGACTCGGCTATTGATGCTGGTCAAGAATATATATATACTTTATGGGGTCGGAAATGTTTCTTCTGCCTGTTACATACATTTTAAATTTGGCACAAATACAATATACCCCTTTTACCCATTTTTAATGGGCTCCGGCTATAAAAAACAAAAAGGAAATACAAAAGTTTGTTTCACTCTCAGTTCGTTTCAAACGGCCGAATGGGAATGTTTGGACTGTCGCGGAACTTGCCAAACTTGTTGCCGTTATGTGAGAAGTAAATAGCGTACCGCTCGGTTTTTAATTACAATTAAATCAGTCGTGTTTTGGATTCCGATAGCGACAAGTGCGAATCGCGGCGAATCGGCGGCGCGCAACAATATTCACTTACACGCATAATTATTGGCCAGATAAGTGCACATTTAGACATATATATTGGCGTGTTGTAATAACACATAATGGGTGTTACCTGCATAATCGAATTCGATAACAATCCCCATGGCACCTTCTTTGCGGGTCAAGTGGTGACGGGGAAAGTGACTTTGAAATTGGATAAGCAAAAGCTGGTCAAAGGTAAGAAGCCACCGTTTAACAAGTATTTAGTGCAGTATTTAAAAAAATACTTTAAACATCAAATGTTCTTCCCCATGACTCATTCTTATCTTATCGGCAGCCAGGTGAAGAGCTGTGCAAAGTTAATGTGCGAATTGTAAATTGTGTAGGATAGACCTGAGGCAATAGAAAAAAATGATTCATTCGCCTTTTTCTCCAAGGCACGCGCTAAATTTGGTAGCTGATGATATTAAACAGTTTGTTGACAAGCTATTTATTATCATTTTCATAATACGGTGCTTACCAAATTTCATTCTTATCAATATTATCATAAATGGTTCTTAAGTTCTTTAACTTTTTAAATACGTAAATTCTGGATTCGGGGTTTTCATTTTGTAAAGCACATTTGAAGCTCATTCGAATCAATATATAAATAATTTTAAAATATATTGCCATTCCGTCTAACATGCAGTTAATATCATTTAAGTGCTATATTTATAAACAATATGATATAGTTGCTGTTTCTTTTCCTGCATTCCAAATATTAGATGATTTAATGGACTTTCTGTCCGTATTTTACCGACAGCTCATCAAAATTTATTGAAAAACAAGAAAATACAATAAAAACTTTACAGCTGAGTAAAAGAAGAACTTTTGTAAACGGAACATTTTGCACGATTTGTTTATCTTTAACGATTTGGGTATATTGTTAATATACATATTACATATATTCAATATGTACACGCGGAATTCATGTACTGAAATTATTGTTCAGCGTGTTTATTTTCAACTAGGTAATGCCCACGATTTCATGTGTGTGGCGCTCTGACGTCACAACCAACATATTGCAAGTCAAATATATATAAGATTTTGCGAAAACACAAAACAAGAAAGAGATGGACAGCTTTTTCCATGACGTCGAACTGCTCAGAATTCGGTTGCTTCTGCATTTAAAATGTATATGTATGTATGTATATGTATCGCGGGTGCAGTTAACTGAACTGATCACAGGCAGGTGCTAGACGAATTTCACCACGCGCAGATTGATCATTTTAGCCGGGCTTCTGCGGTGAAAAGGAGAGGGCGACGTCTTGTCTCGCTTTCGCTTTGCAGTATTTTCATTGAGCAATAAAGCTTTGCACTTGCGATCGACCGGAAGTTGTTCGCGTATTTCATCTTCATATGCCCCTTCTCTTTCCCGCAGCATTATTAACTATCGTGTTGTGTATATCTGCTGTGTCTCTTACTCTTATTTACTGTGCATATAAAGGTAGTTCATATAGAATGCAAACTATGCTTTATTATGTATTCGTGTAGGCAAAAGCTTGCATTAAAAACTCCTTTCTGCTCACACACTCCTTTCGCACATTTTATAAGAAACTGTACTGTAAAAGCAGGAAGTAAGTGTTGAAAAATGTAAATAGGCTTGAATTTCATTCGTTAAATTTGAGTTTAACAAGCATCCATTATATTATATTCTTCCTTTTTACTCAATTCCGTTTTATACAATTTCAATATAGCTGTAACATTTGACATAAACGGATTTGCCGAAACCCATTGGACGGAATCGCGTGGAACTGGCAAGAATAAGTCCTCGGATACATATAGCGCCCGCGAAGACTATATAGCCTCCCAAACCTATCTGGCGGGCTCCAGCCAAAGCAGTAAGTAATTCAGCTTATGCTCAAAATTATCCATTCCAATATTCAAATAACTCTTGCAGCGCAAGTCTCGCTTGAGCCTGGCGTACATGCCTATAATTTTGCCTGTCAAATACCTGCGACCTGCCCCTCCTCCATCGAGGGCCACTACGGCAGAGTGCGCTATATGACAAAGGTGGCGCTGGTCAGACCCTGGAAATTTGATAATTTCTACACGCGCTGCTTTACTGTGCTCAAAATCATGGACCTCAACTATGACAGTCCGCTCCTGAGGGTGAGTGTGGAGTTGCAGTTGTCGTAACAGTGTCTGCATAAGATATTTTATATTGTAGATGCCCGCACAAGTGGAAACCCAGAAGACCTATTGCTGCTGGCCCTGCAAATCAGCGCCCCTGCAGTTGCAATTGTCGCTGCCGCAAACGGGCTTCGTGTCCGGCCAGACCATACAGGTGGGCATGCTCGTTACCAACGACAGCCATATACCCGTGGAGGTGCTGCAGGTGAACCTGGCCATGATGGTCACCTACTACGCCCAGCATTTAGGCAGCACGCATTCGCGAAACGAGCGCATACTCGTGACCAAGATGATGGGCGATGCCGTGCCGCATCACTGCAAGAAACAGTTCACCTATTGGCTGCGTGTGCCCGCCACGGCGCCCACCTGCTTCAATCTGTGCAAGATCATACAGATTGCCTACCAGGTAGAGGTGGAGGCCAGGGTCAAGGGCTGTCATCGCAACGAAGTAGTCACCATACCCATCACGGTAGGCAGTGTGCCCCTCTCGGAGCACGCCCACATGCAACCACGTGCCTTTGAGGGCCAACCACCACAAGCACTGGATGCCAAGGCCTTGGCTCCAGCCAGTGCACCGCCTGCTGATGCCATTGCACCCTGGTCCGTGGATGACAGCATTCGTAAGTTTTTAATTGATTTTAACTATATTTCCTGATATAATCATATGCCAATCCTTAGCACCACCCAATTACGAGGAGGCTCTTCATATGCGTGTAGATTCCAACAAGGTTAATGATATGGAACCCACTGCACCACCGAACACATTGAGTCTGGATGAGCACGGCTTCGCACCACTGTACCCCATATTTAATATACCAAGTCCCACAGCGCCCATGGCTAGTACGGATCAAAATGGATTTCCAAATGCTGATATGAACGCCAACAAGGACGGCACGTGGCTGTGAATAGAGCATAAGGAATACACAAAGGATGTACATCATATACATGCTATTATCTATAACCTAAGCATAATCTAGTCTTTAGTCAGGAATAAAATGTGCATGAAATAAAATGAAAAGATGCATAAATTGACATCTATAAGAAACTATTTTTGTTTACTTAAAATTTAACTAAATTAAAACTGGAAAGTCTACCAATTGGTACGGAGGAGCCGAAAATGGACTTTAAAGGGAATATATAAGAGAACTAAAATATAATTTCGTAAAAGTTAGTGATTGATATTTGGTATGGAATCGAAGTTTAATAGAAATCCAAAGCTAATAGGATATACATAACTTAAGAAAAGTTATAAAGCCTTTAAGGGACGAAAGTAATATTTAGTATACAAACTGAATATGAAATCTCAAAATAAAATTACTTATAATATGGAAAGATTAAAAACGACTGCTCTTTAGATTAAACAATTTTAAGATTAATAACAAATGCTCTATAGAATGTCTTCAACTTCCGCTAAAGATATAAATTTGGAAAAGATAATTTTGATAACTTCGAGTCGAGCCTTGAGTATTGCTTTAGCTCGTCTGTATGCATTAAGATGGAGAAAATGATTTATTAAATACCATTTACTACAGCATAAACTGGGGAATTTAAATTATTGAGAAATTCCACCCTCCTACCCCCGATTGCCTAGGGGCATTCGCCCTTATCAGACCTTCAGCATAAACATGCGACCACTGTCAAGGTCTGTCCACTTGTGATATCTTGACTGAAACTTTGGGGCATTACTCAACTCTTATAAAGAGTGATTCCGATTCCATTTTGTGCTGCTCTCCTACGATATGTACTTGCTCGCAGCAACTAACGCTTTCCGGTCTTATCGCTTATCTAATTCAACTTGAACAACAAAAGAGTCGACCAACAATCGCACCGACCCATTCGTACTCAACATGGCACCTACTTAATTTAGTCGCCGTTCGTTGGCCAGCCCAAATGCGTTGCCCCCGGACTAATCAAGCATTGCGGTTCGGGAACTTTAGGATCTTTACTATAGTGTGGGGTTTACGGCCAGCGAAATGGTCGTTACGTGCGAGTTTAGCTTCGATAATAACAGACATGGCACCTTCTACGCCGGGCAGCTTGTGAGCGGCTGCGTGACCCTTAAATCGGATAAAGTCAAGGAGGTGCAAGGTACTAAATCCTATATATATAATTGATTCGACCAGAGTTGTGAGTGTCGCGTTTTACGCATCGGGAATTTAAATGTCCGCAAAATTTTGGCATTATAAATACTCAGGCGATAACGATAGCTGATAGACTATATGAATGTATATATAAATGTTACTGACGACATTGATTCCAATCATTTTCTTTTTTTTTTTTGTTTTATTTTTGTGGAATGCGAAAAGTCGAGAGATAAGAGTTGTATATAAATAAGCATGAGGTATTAAATTAAAATTGCCTTGGAGAAATATACGTTAAGTACAAATGCCGAGCGGTATTATACGATTTTGCTAACCTCAACGTTAGATATCATACTGAAAGTCTTTTCCGATTAACTTCTAAGCCCAATTGAATGAAATTGCGAAATGCCTATCAGAATTCATAGTTAATTGTGGCTATTAACCAATTAGAGCGCCTTTAAATAAGTCAATCTATTATGGCGGAACGGGGAGAATCCAAATTATCTAGACTCTATTTGGCTTTACGGGCGGCTTATCTCCTGCCTGTTCGCAGGGTTTATATCATTGCATTATATCACATATCATATTTTTCTTCGCGACAGCTGCGCTTGTTAAAGTCGTTGGCTACTCTATAACCAAATGGAGCGAAAGACGTCTGACGACAACAAAACTATTTGCCGGTCGAGAGGATTATCTATCATCGCAGACATACCTCGTAGGCTCGGAGCAATGTAAGTATTAGATTTAAAACTAAACCCTATTATACACGTAATCCAATGAGAATCCATCAAAAGTTGTTCTAAAATATTTCAAGTTGATTTCCCAAGTTTGTTGAACATACATATTTAGCAGTTTTTTATGTAGAAATTAGTTTAAAGACAATTGAACACACTGTAATTGTGTTTCTTACGATCTCCTCCCAATAATTTTCCGCTTGTAGACAGAAATGTTCCACTCTTGCAACAAAAGAAAATTTCTGTTAAAATACCGTATAACTTTTAACAGTTTGGACTGAGTCAATCAATCAGTTAATCAGTTAGTTAGTCATTCAATCAGCCAGTCGGTTCATCAGTGAAACAGACAATCAGTAAATCAATCAATCAGTGAATTAGTCAGCCAGTAAGTCAGTCAATCAATCAGTCAAACAGTAGTCAATCAGTGAGTCAGTCCGTCAATCAGTTTATTAATCAGTCAGTCAATCTTTCAAAGTTGTATTAACATCAATCTTCTTCTAGCCAATGACAGACACATTATACAGGCGGGTGTGCACAACTATAATTTTGCCTGCCAGCTGCCGTATCAGTGTCCCACATCGTTTGAGGGTCGCTATGGCTGTGTACGCTATATAGTCAAGGTACTGCTGATCCGGCCCTGGAAATATAATCAGGCCTATACGCATGGCATTACTGTGCTGAAAATGATGGATCTGAACTTCGAAACGCCGCAGCTGAGGGTGAGTTTTCATTGCCGGAAAGTCTCGAAAAAACTCCTTTATTTCGCTCTCTCACCTCTCAGTTACCAGCGCACAGTGAGAACTACAGGACCTTCTGCTGCGGTCCCTGCAAGACGGCGCCGCTCAAAATGGAACTGCATCTGCCCCAGGCGGGATATGTGCCCGGTCAACGTATACCCGTCACCGTGCTGCTGATCAACAATAGCAATGTGGCCGTCTCTGAGGTGCGTCTCTCGCTGGTCATGCTGGTCCGTTACTTTAGTGTAACGCCGGAGCACTCGCGCGTTGATCGCATTGTGATTGGCAAGGCCAAGGGTGACTCCGTGCTGCGACGCAGCACACGTTCCTTGACCCTGGACATGTTGGTGCCCAGCACGCCGCCCACCTGTCTCGATGTGTGCAAGCTAATACAAATTGCCTATCAGCTGGAGGTGGAGGCGCTGATAAAGAGCCTGCGGGAACAGCAGATGATCACCATGCCCATAACGATAGGCACCTGGCCGCTGGGCAACAGCTCACCCGACTCGGATGTGGTGCAGCAACAGCCACCCAGGCGCAGCGCACGCTACGAGTCGACGGCGGATGAGCTGCCTGTGGTTACAGCGCTGGCAAACCAGCTCAACTCTCCAGATATAGGTAAGCTCTTCCAGGACATCCACCAATCAGCATCTTTTCTGATATCATAAGTTCTTTTCAAAGCTCTGCCCACGTTTGAGGAGTCAAAGCACACGCTGCACGGCAACATTAACGAGGAGGAGCTTTATGCGTTCGGAGTCAACGAATTTGCGCCCTTATATCCGGTTTACAACATTCCAAGTCCTGCACCCGTTCTTTCGGCCAACAGTCGGAATATTGGATTCATCAACCAAAGCTTTGAAAAGTAAGCTTTGTAGGCACTTGGGTGGGGGTTCTGAAATAAGCTCGAGAATTTTTATTTGCATATAAATAATTACTAAGAATTGTTGAAATATATTTGCGTTTGTAGTACAGATGGAGGGAAAGTTATAAAACGCTTGGGGTTGGAAATTTGCTAATTTGTATAACATTTGTACAGAAATGTTCCAGCAGAAATTGGATTACTTTTTCGGTGGATGAAGAATTTGACAGCTTGTGCATAACAGTTTGTGTATAACCTTTCAAGTATGATAGTTTAAGTAGGACAGCTAGTATATAACTGTTCGTATTACGGCTAGCTGTTCCCACTATTTGAATAACAAATTTTTGTATAATAGCTAACAGTGCTGTGAAGGATGGAAACCTATTATGACTTAACGAAGGGTTGTGCATTAGTTGTGCTAATCTATGTTTTCAACCCTGATATTTAATGTTATATTCGTATAACAGTGATAGTCTATATAACGGCTCAATTAGGGGTAGTTTTGTGGTTGTAGAACCAGCTTTTGAGAGGATTATAAAAGTATAACAATTTAATTTGAGCACATTGCTAAGTTCGAATTTTGTGCGAATTACTTATAAATATAAAAGTATTACAGTCTGCTATGGCAGTTGAAATTGTGCGATTTTAGATATTTCGTTGATTATTGCCTGTATAACAGCTTATATAAGAGTATACTAATTTGCGTATAAGACTTTACTATGGCAGACAAAGATGTTTGCCAATTGGCGAATATTTTATACTGGAAGGCGCACTGCTTGCTCTTCAGCATCTTGTCCCAAGACTCGCTGTTAAGCCTGTTAAATGGATTCCACGGACTATGCACTGCTTGGTTGAACTGAGAAAAGTAAACGAATTAAAGAAATATTTTTTGCGCTTAAAATTGTTTTAGTTTTGGCTTTTAAGGCAGCTAAATTGTAATTATTTTTTATTTGCTCTATCTAAAGCGTTGCTCCTTTTTTATTCTATTAATTTCTTTAATGCTTGCCGCCCACTCCTAAATGTCTGTACGAGCTACGAGTATTATCTATTGGCTTACATAGTTACGATAACGAGCACGTCGCTTGTGGCTTTGGTTTTAATCTGCCCAGACTACTGTGATATTATCAACATGGGTTAGCATAAAAGTCTCGACTAAGCCCCAGCCACGTACCAACTATTGTGTGCGGATGGAAACAGAACCCAAACCCAACCCCAGACCCGACCAGCCCCTACCCAATTGCTGCATAAACTAAATGCCAACTCGCAACATGTTTAGTTTTTATTGTCACCTCAACTACGGGCAGGATTTATACTCAGTTGGGACGCGGTTTAATTGTCTCTGCTCGCTCCTCAAATTTGATTGTTGAGAGGGGGTTGTTTTTTCTTTTTCTGTATGTTGCGGTCAGAGGCAGCCGCAATGCTGTTGCCACAAACTGAAATGCACATCGAAATCTAAAATGATGCACGAACTGTGTTAATTTTGAAAAAGTTATCAAGAGCTTGCTGAGATCAGAATTTCGAGCTTTTAAATGACAGTTTGTTGTTCAGGTTGATGTCGGAATTCAGCCAAAGTCAAGTGCTGAACAAGTTGCAGTTAACTTACGTATACCCTTTTATATACCCTGCAATAATCAGATCTATCTATCAATCTATTAATATCAGCTAGGCATACAAAACAATTGCCCAGGAAAATAAATATTGATATTTGAAAGACTTAATAAATATGTGTAACAGTTGTTCTAAGGGTCTAACTTTAATGCTTGTGAAGGGGTATCTCATAGACCCGTTAAGGATCTATGAACTTTATTGCTTATTAGGGGGTATCTCTGCGTCGTCATTATGCAACGAAACATTTTCTGTAAAACTTATATAAAAGCTCATGTGATAGATAGAAAACTTGTTTAAGCATATTAAGATCATTGTGTACATTACAGGGTATCTACATGCTGTATGCTGTAAAAAAATAAATGCGTTTTATATTACCTGCAGGGTATCTATAGTTCATCATAACTATTCTAATTAAGTCAAACACAATGCTAATTTAGTGCCAATTAAATTTAATTTGTAGCAACTTCAACATAACCTTGCTGGGAGTCGAGGGCGTGTGGCAACTCTGGCAATTTGTGGGGTTGCATTAGCCCAACACCTGCAATCCCGTTAAAAGCAAAAAGCAGCTGGCCAAATATGCAGTCGTAATGCGAATGTACTCGTAGGCATTATGCAATTTTCAACGGAGCATACCCTGCACTTTTCTCCACAAAGACACACAGACACACAAATGGGCATACGCACACACAAGCACACAGAAGAACTCGGATTCGAGAGTCCAGTCGAAAATTTTCAGGCGCCATGCATGTAAATAGCTAACGTAATGGGAATTTGGCGGTAATTGGCATTTGGTATTGGCGTTTCAGCTTCCAAAGCTGGATAAACAAAAAGGGGGTTGCCATGCGGCTTGTTGCACTTGTAGTGCCACTTGCTACATGTTCAGCAGTTGTGCGGCTTGTTGCAAGCTTCAGTTGAAACAATGAAATGATATTCAGCTAGAGGGCTTAGCCACGACAAGGCTTTGCCTGTAAACGGGCTGCTGGGTGGCATTATATGAGTTAGGTTTAACTAAAAAAACAACAAATATATAAATAGAAGGGTTGGATTGGTCGAGAGAAGCGTGCTTGGCTGGGTAAGGGTTGCTCTGCAACAAGGACGAGACCTTGCTGTAAAATACGTATTTCTTCTCCAGCTTAATCCAATAGCTGTGATCTGAGTTGTGATATCTTAAATATTAATATGCAAATGATCTGAATATATTTTGTATTATATAGAAATATGAAATGACTTTTAAGTAGCAAAGTTATACTAAAGGTTATCTTGATAAAGGTAGATGTTATATCAGATATAATTGGCTGTCAGTTCTAGTGCAAGTTCGTGCTATATCTAACCATTATATCTTTATAAATATAAAGACCTAAAATGTGCAATGTGAAACAATAATAATAATAATTAATAATCAACATTTGTACATTTGGGACATAGATATCTTGGCAAACAAAACAGTTTTCCATACAAAAACCTTTTCGACCGATCGTGTCTATGGCAGCCATATAATAAAGTATTCCGATCCGGCTCCGATACGTGTACAGCCTATGCAATACTTCCAGATGATTCACAAAGTATTAATTTATGTATAACAATTATTTAAGATTAAGTAAAAGTCGACTTCAAATTACAAATACGGTTACATACCACGACATGCTTACATCATTTAAGCACTCCTTGATTCTATAGGGTATTTTAAAAGCTTTTTATAAATTGTCGATATTATTTTTAGATTTCGTCTAAGAATACGAGCCTCTAAGCTTGCACACTCTATAAATATTTGCCTAGTCCACGTTTAATCGCTGGGCCGGATTTATATATAATTCAATTTAAATTTATGTGATTCTGCTTAGAGATTTATTTATGTCTGCTCTCAAGTGTAGGCAATTGATTAGCATACTTAAATTGCTTTTATTTTTCACTGATTTTCGATGCACTCCCCGCACACACATGCTCGAAAGTCAGCTCATATGTGCTTGATAAACATGTTCAGGTTGACATGCAGCAACAACAAGAGCAACAACAAGAGCAACAACAAGAGCAACAACGAGAGCAACAACAACAAAGAAAGTGTAAAATGTGTTTTACATATTCGATTTGTTACCGAAACGCAGCTTTGCCCTACGTTTATCCATCTACTTTGCACCTTAGCGCCGCAAAGCGTGCTACAAAATATTTTTTCCTTTTTTCTGGCCGGAAATTCACACGTGTGTATGTGGGTGTGCGCGTCTATGTGTGTTTGAACGCGATGCGGCTTTCACGGCTGTACGACTGAGTCCTGCTTGAGTCCTTGTTGCTGGTATTTGCGCATTGTGTTTGCGGCTCAAGCGCGTGTGGCAACAATCACAAGCGAATTTCATGCCAGAAACGAATTTCAGCGACTGCTCTTGAGTTAGTGTGTGTGTGCGTGTGTGTAGGTATGTAAGTGCGCGTGTGTATAAGTGTGTGCGCGTGCTTGTGTGTGTGCTTGTGTGCATATCGAGCAATAACGATGAGTGGGCACTTGATGTTAGTGCAGCTGTTTTGACTGGCAAAGACCTTGACGTGTCTACAAGCCAAAGCAATTATCGATAAGGATTTCACAGCCATCGCCTCGAATGTTTTCATTGCCATTTTGCCAATCAAATCGAAAAACAATGAAATTTCTCAATGGAAGTGCCCAATTGGTAAGGGTTGTCATATTGTATCACGCAAAGCTCTCTTTAATTTGTAATCATACCAAAAAAAATGACAAACCACACTTAATCTCATTATGAACACCCTCTAAAGACCCTCTAGAAACAGTTTCCAACCACAAAAAAATAATCCTTTTTTCTTTTAACTTTTTTAATGGCAAAAAGTTGTCACGCGCGCGTAATTCCTGACTTCATTGTCACATCTCACAAAAGAGAAAAACAAATGTCAGCTAGCCGCAGGTGATAGACTGGCAGATACCCTATTCGGGGCTCTCGCTTTGAATTTACCTCGATTAGAATATGGTCAGAATGATTAGCTGAGAGCGCACACCTACTTAGAAAATACCCTGTAAGCTTGTGTAACTAACTTATATTTGCACTCAGTTAAAAATGCTTGAGCGTATTCAAGTCCACAAGTCTTGACTAGGAGATACCCTGTACTCATGTCTGATACCCACTGACAATTGTCACTTCTATAAGCATAGATAAAAATTACTCAAATAACTCGGGATTTTGAACTGAGAGCGACTTTAAGATATCCTGGAACATACATTACAGACAACACATTCATATCAGTAAAAACAAAAGAATTGGTTTTGCTTAATAATAATCGACTAGAAGATACCCTGTTCTTTGATGTGAACCATGCATTGACTCAAAGTTTCCCGACTATCTTCATGGCACGACTCCTTTAAGATCTTTATACCCCTTTTAAAATAACACAGGGTATACATGCGAACATCAGCAAAATGCACTAGAATCATTGCAGCTTGCAAGGGTTAAGCCAAGTGGCCAAAAGCAAAAGTTTTGCTCTAACAACAAGCGAAGCGCTTGTCATGTGAAAATTTAAGCTACTTTGCAGCCGCAAATGCTGGCTGAATAAGCGCTAACAGGCAAGCCAAAAAGGGCTACACATCCCAAGCCAGAAGAGAGGGTAGCTACGTGGCGCTAGGGCGTGGCAGACTCTATTCAATTAAGTGCAGGTAGCACATGGCCAGCCGAAAAATCTGACACTTAGTCGAACTCGATGCGGAGGTCAAAGTTTATGGCAGACACAAAATCAATGCAGTTACCCCAACCCCAAAGCCAACATATACATAGGTGTGTCACAGTGTTAGCGGGGCAAAATTTCATAAATCAAAGTGGCACTGGATGCGCGTGCAACGACTCAAGCAAGCATCCGCGCCAGTTTTTGGGGCACAGACAGCAGCAAGGGGCAGTTGCGCCCTAAACACTGATTCAACTTCTATACACGCCACAGTAATTGCTTTATGCTGTGAAGCGTGACGCGGTCAACAACGTAACGTGAGCAAAACATTTTTGATATTACACACTCTGCACACACACACACCCATACCAACACAGCTTCACACACATACACACCGGCTTTTATCTCTATATAGTCATATTCTGTTGGCTAACATGAAAAAGTTAAAAAGTTTTATGATATTTTAGTTATTTGATGCGTTCGCCTGCTGGAGTCTTGCTGCCCAACTCCAAGCCCAAGCCAAAAACATATTCTACCTAAAATATATGTTGCTTACAGTGCATTGATTTTATAAATGGATAGCAGCACAGGAGTCAAGGCTGCCTTTTATATTGCACGGCAGATATCCTATTCTGAAGGTGCACTTGCCTTTCAGCCAAAGTGTGTAAGATTTTCTGTGTGTGAGTGTGTGTGCTTTTTCTGTACCTACTTTATGTATTGGGGACTATTATTTTATTTATATTAAATAAAATAATTTAAAAATATTTGGTAAAATGTAATGGCATGTGCGAAAGATCGAATCATATAAACTGTTTATTATATTTGTATAGCCCAAATCCATTAAAAACGTGTAAAAGGGTAACATTTTTTTGTGCAAATGTGTGTAACAGGCTGGGGAGAAGAATCTCTGACCCCATAAAGTCTATATAATCTTGATCAGCATCAATAGCCGAGTCTATCTAGCCATGTCCGTCTGTCCATCCGTCCATCCATCGTATGTATGAACGCGAGGATATCGGAACCTGCAAGTGCCAGAGACTTGAAGTTTTGAATGTAGGTCCTCGCAGTGCCCGCGCAGTGCGAATTTGTTTCCAATAATCGACAACTTTATGATACAAATAAAAGTAAGACTTACCAACCTTGACATTTAATCATGTTCTAGAATAGTATTTGTATATATCAAGTATCTTTAAGTTTATAGCTATCGATAGCCCCTTTGTAAGCGACATAGCTGCGGCGTTGATCATGGATGATGATCACGTTGATCATGGCGAGATAATGTCGTTTTCAAGGAATATAGGTCCGCCCACATCTGAAAAATAGCATCATTCTGCTTGGAGATATGAAGTTTGATCATGTTTTGTAATTGTATATTCAATAATATGCTCGCATTGGATTGCAATTGATTATTCAGATAGCAATACATATATAATAATTATTGATCTATATCCTATCTATATGGATAATTATTAACTATAATTGTTATTTCTTTTATCGTTGTTATTATAAATAATATTATTTATTTTTAATAGTTTTATTCCTATAATTTAAATGTCATCTTGAGTATTGCCCATTAATTGGCATTTAACTCCGTCTATTAACTGTGACATAAATTTGATATTTAATTAAAGTTTAATTTCATTGATTAGTTTATAATTTGGCTTATTAATTTTGCTGCCTGCTGTACATATATACCATATAGATACAAATTTTGTATGTTGCCTTGACGTATTTTCAAAACTATTCACGTGTGTACACACACTCGCACTCGCACACACACACCCACACCCACGCCCACACCCAGCTGCCCCAAATTGCTGCTAACATAGCAAATTGAAAGGTCATCAAAGCCGGGGTCAAAACTGAAACACCTAAAATATTTATAACATAAATTGCATAGACAGCACTAATAAATTATAACGCTGGCGGCAATAAAAAAATATATCAGAAAATAAACAACAACAAAATGTGTGTATTCTATAAGGCAACTAAATTTTGAGTGCTGCCACAACACGAATGCATTCACAAATGCAAATATCTTTATAAACTGCAGCACATAGATACACACACACGCACACACACACACGCACACACATACTCAGAGTGGGAAAGCTAATAAGCAATTTCTTTGAGCATTTTCGCCCCAGGCAAGCTTCGTGCAACGTTCCCTCGGCGCACCCTGTGTGAATTATGTTTCATGACAGATTTATGGTAAAAAGCGAAAATATATATATATACATACGTATAAAAAAGTAGCAAATATAAACCACAGACGATGTGCTGAGACTGATGATATCAGGCAGGTGGCGAAAGTTTATTGCCCATACGAGTCTGGCAATATGGCCGCATGTGAGCTGGGATTGCGAAAAGAGAAATGCTTGAATAAAAACAAAAAAAAGATTAAAAAAATACGAGCTGAGAGAACAATTTGCGAAGCTGTCGCTCTAATTAATGGAAGACTTTGCCCACACAGACAACAGCACTAAGAAAATTTTGCTAATTAAGAACAAAAGTGAAGCAGACGGGTGTAGATGACTCCGCAATACGCTGTTCAAAAGTTTAAAGCAGGTGACTGGCCACTGAAGAATCTTAGGAGGTAAGCTGGCTTATAAGAATATGTTCCTTATGTGGCCAGAATATTGATAGATCGACTTTGAGAGAAGGTTGTCAGTAGATTAACTGTTGACTCTTGGAAAGAAACTATATGCGATATATACATATATTCTTACCAACTGTTGACTCTTGGTTAGATACTTTATGCGATATATACATATATGAACTTAAGATTTGTAGTAAGGGCCCACAACTAATAGACTCCTTTCAACGTTGTGAACAGTGTATAAGAACTGCAACAGCGACAACTCTATCTATCTACTGTGGCACAACTTCAACTCCTTTGGCTGCATATACAGACTATCCTTGTATATGTATATATAATATAGATAAGTATTTGTGCAGCTTGGCCATTTCTTGTGATTATTTCTAACAAGTTGGGCGCCGTGTTGCAGCAGCCAAATAAATTGCTCGCGGCCTGCAAGTAATTGTCACTGGTTCGTTGCTTTGGATATGGATTTGGATTTTGGATTTGTGTACTTGGTTTCGGCTTTGACGCCGCTCAACATCATTAAATGTACATAATGGAATTGCTGTGATTTGTTTCGCCAGCTCTAGATTTATTATCTCGCTCGGCATTTTCCAGCCGAAAAAATCGGCTTTATGTTACGCTTGCCTGATGACTGAGTGCAGCCAGACGGGAGCGAGTGCGAGAGGGCGACAGGACATGAACAGGAGATGGCAGCTCTTACCCATTTGCTCCATAAGCATTACAATGACAATCAAAGTCGCTTACACAAGGACATTTGTGAGAATTTATGGCGCTACGAAAGCGGCAATTGCTAAACTTTACGCATTTAATTTGTGCAAAATTTGCTTATGACTCGAAATTGAATTAACCTGATGAAAACTTTGCTATCCAGGCAGATGTTCTCACATACGCTTTCGCTTTGGTTTCAGTTCTGTAATATCCTGCTCAGAATGTAATTCTACGATGAAAGCGAGTGAGCTTTTCATTACGTTCCCATTTACATTTTCGCTCTATTTTCGGGAATTTAATGTGTTACTTTGTTAATCTTACGAAATCGTATTGAAGTAATCAGATACAAATTTTACTTTGATACACGCTTTGAAAGGCCCGCATATCCCAAGGCGTTCCCCCAAGGGTTTTCGCTGTTATTTCTTGAATCTCCTTTTTTATTCCTCACTAATTTCCTTCAAACATATCGGTAACATGTTCCCACAATCCTCTTCGCTTTGATTTCAGCCAGTTTCAATCAAACGTCATGCTAGCTATATTCTTCTCTAGTTATTTTCATTTGTGATATCGTGCTTAAATATGCTTTGGAAGCACACAAACATTTTACAAGCCAAAGAACATTTGTTGTACAAGTTTTGCTGTTGTGGCTTTCGTCATTTGCATTTCAAGTTTTTCCCCTGGCAAAGTTTCCAGAGAAGTTGTGCAGTTGTCACATATGCTTGAGATGATTGCAGGACTTCATTTTAATAAAATATGTTAGCCAGGACTTGAGTAATGGCTGCAATAGTTGAAATTAATTGCTTGCAAAACTATACAAAGTCCTTGGCATGCCTTATTTCTGATCCCTGCCGCTTATGCCTGCTGCATTTCCCATGCCATGCCGAAGGTGAACAGTTCCTGTAGTTATCAAATAAATTAAATGTTGACCATGACAAAAAGCTGTCACACAACACGTTAAGGTTCCGGCTGAGCTGTGCAAATTGGTGCGATAATATCGCTTGCCTTTGACTCTGGGCATTTTGTGTCTGTCACATGTTGAATGATATATTTAAGCATTACTTTTGTAAATTATAGAGGTGGAAGACGTTTAAAGTGGAATCGCAGTCGATATATTTAAACATTACTTTCGTAAACTACAGAGCTGGGCGGCATTTGAAGCGGGATCTAAGTCGAGGGCAGATATATACAAAAGTAAGTTTGCAGCAAAGCATTTATTTAATCACACTTAACCATAAAAAAGATGATATGTTAATTCTTTGAAATATTCCAATTCAGCGTAAATTAAAAATCTGTCTCTTAATAATCATAATCCCTAGCATGTTGTTGTTGCTTTCTCTTTCACATATGACACTTTACACTTTAAGCCTAAAAGCATTTAATTTTTAATGTGTATTGTTTTAATTGATTTTTCTTTTCGCTCTGTGTGATTCATGACATTTGCAAATGTGGTTAACATTTTTAAACAATTGTAAATATGTTAAATTTTGTATGCGTACAGCAAAACATTGGCAGTGTTTGGCTAGGGAGCTCATCATTAATTATTTACGATTAAAGAGTGCAGAATATGAAAGCACTCAAATAAAGTTGAATGTGCAAATTGTTTAATTAAGGCCAAGTATACATATATATATATATTTATATAAATATATCGATCAGCCTGTCGACAGCTCTCGTAACTCTTAACTGTGCTTCATGAAACTGATGCCAATCAACAGCAAAATTAAGGCTCAAACACAAATGTCGGTCAATTTATGTTTTGGCTTGGCAAATTAGCCACATTTGGTGGGATTTGCGTGCTGCAGGGGCGGGCGGGGCACTGAATTGGTTTCACTGCACTTAATACTTGCTACGTGCCGGAATCTATAATTATTGCTCGGCTAATTCGTGTAATAAAATGGATTTGTTGATAATGTCACATATTTTTTGGCTGTTGTTGCATCACAATAGATTGACATTTGGGATTTGTTGGCCACAACTTTTGGCAATCAAAATTTGGCGTATTGTGGTTCGTTAGTGTGTTTGGGTAACTAATTCGGCCATAAATAAAACAAATGAGAGGTTCTAGTCGGAAGCTCCCGACTAGGGGATACTCGGAATCCTCTTCCTCCAACACCAAATGCAGATATGTAAACCATTCTAGAAGCAAAATGTCAAGTTTAATGGCAATAGCTCTTATTATTTAGCAAAATTGCTCAAATAACATGATTTGATTATGGATTTTTATCGATTGCTTGCAAACGGGGCAAGTTATCGAATATCGGGAACAAACTCTATCTGCGCGAGCACTAAGAGGACCTATAGGTTCTGAGATCCTTGCGTTCATACATACGGACAGACGGACGGACGGACAGTCGGACGGACGGACGGACGGACAGACAGACGAACATGGCTAGATCGACTCGGCTATTGATGCTTATCGAGTATATATATACTTTATGGGGTCGGAGATGCTTCCTTCTGCCTGTTTATACCCCTTTTACCCATTTTTAATGTGTTCAGGGTATAATTAACAAGAGCTTTTAATATAAATTCTATAAGTCTTTATTTAGCTGGCTTTAGGTCCGGGGCTTAGTTTGATCAAATGAAATATGAAAAACAATTTGCTTTTAATGTATTGTATTTTCCTATATATAGCTATATTTATCAAGTTGTAAGCCAATTTTATTGCTTGAATTATATATGAAAATTTCAAGAGAAAATGTAATGTATTATTTCCTTAGAACTGTTAAATATTTGTCTGCATTACTTAATAAGTAATTAGATCGATTTTTCTGTGCAACACTAAATCTTGATTTCTATTGTTTCAGCCAAAATTGACAATGAGTTTGGTATGCTCTCGAATCGATATGCTTTTGACAGGCTGTTGAATATTCGAATTGTTTCAAATACTGTGCACTGTTTGTCAGAAATAAGAATGTCTTTAACATTTAGCAGGCAGTTAATTTGCCTGGCAAAAATGTGGTTTTATATATAGAAAAAGCTTCTACATGAATGTGATCGCTGAGCTTAGTGTTTGGTTATTCTTAAACACATGTTCTATCTGCTCTGTTTATATTTAGCAGCTAATTTAAGCTTTGCTTTTGAATGCATTGGTCAGCTTTTGTTTATGTTTGCGCAAACAGAAATCAATTCCAATGCCTTTGCTCATAAATAGCCTATTGCATTGTCATTAGCCTGGCTGGCCACTTAGGCACACTCACAGCCAATAATATATCTTCAAGTTGGTTGGCTCGTTGACCTAATGCGTGTAATTCATTAGCTGAAATTAGAGTTCAATTGAAACGTTCAAGGTCTGCTGGCCGCTGTGCCAAAGAGCAAATGTTGCCATTGCCATTGAACAGACATATAGCACTTCATTAATGTGCCCCCCGCCCTTTATAGGATCTACCCCCCTCATGGGAAAATTATAATAATAATGTGGTCGTTTGCTTTGACTGGCTCACGTGCTGCGTTGGCGTTGTTAAATGGGTCCTTAATAGGCACAACATTTGTGGCAATGTTTTTGCAGCGTACACACGCACACACACACGTACATTTGCCGCATGTCCTGTCAGCGAGTCCTTTGCCAGGAGCTACTTTTGTGTGTGGCGCCTGCTGATGGCTCATAATTACGTTACATCTTGTGTGTGCCGCTTTTTGCCGTATGCTCTTACGAAAATCAAATGAAAATGAAAAAAAGTAGACATGTGGATACACACAGCTGTATAATTGAGATTAACCACATATATAATTCATGATGTGTCTGCAATGGTTTTTATTTTATTTTCGCCTTTGTTGCAAACGCATAACTCACATTAATTGAAGCTGGATTTTTTGATGTTATATATTTGCATTCTTCTCCTTTAACCAGCTGATTACAAATTGGTAAATTTCAATACGTATGTCAATAAAGGCAAGCAGACACGATAATCAATCAGAAATTAATGACAAAGATATTTAAATGGTGAAATGGTATTAAGATTGTTTAAAATGTTGAAAATAACAGCTAGCAAGTGAAAAAGCATATCTGACAATTTTCGAAAACATAGTTGAGAATCATAATAAACATGCTGTCAAGTTGAGAGTTAGAAAAATAATTTATATAAAATAACACAATAAACGTTATAGCGAAATTCAATATTGTGAGACGTTCTAAATGCCAAATCTGTTAAAATATGTTGCCAAGGAGTTGAAAGATCAAAGTGCGAGTGCGTATCGGAATAGTCTGCGTCCTGCGCATGATGGAAGAAGCTCGAAAATTGCCGCTGATTCGCATTCAAAAGTGGAAGATCATGAGAAACACAAAATGCCACAAAATGTCTACTCAAATGCTTTCTATTTTAAACAAGCTAATAAGCCGCAAAGAGAACGTAGTGTTTCCATTAACTGGGCTGAACAGAATATCAATCGCCCCAGCTACAAAAAGAGTGTCGAGTGGGACCAAGAGTCCTGGGTGCTTCGCGATAGGGTGTTTAACGATCAGTTCGACATAAGCCGTCACCCCAGCTATACGATCAAGAATGTTGCCTAGTAAGTGTCCAAATAGCCGAATCCACTTATAGATACATAACAACACAGTTCTGAATATGCCCTGGCAGTAATCTGGAGTGTGAAATGGTCTATATGAAGGCTAGTGAGAAGTATAATGCGCACCTCCGCCGTGAAATGGAGAACTTTATAGCCTCGAAGCGCACCGCCGTTGATCAGTTCTTCTCCAGAAGGTAGTTAGCATACGCTTTTTTTATCAGTGTATTTATATTCTTTTCATTATTTTTGCTAGGCTTTTGTCCTACAGATCTCTGTGGCCACCGCTGCATACAAAAGCTGAAGTGAAATTATTTATAAAAAACTTTTTTCAACTAACGCCGGCGCAGAAAAAACGTTTAAATATTTTAATGACAACCGAATTAACGACAATTTAGTTCACGAAAAATTTACAAAATTTAATTGCAGGCGTAAATGTGTTAGTTGAATATCACAGAGGAATTAACTAACATAAGTATATTTGCAATTAAATATCAAGCAAAAAGTGAGAATTTTTGTAATATTTTTAGTTTTTACTTTACCAAATAATAAAAACAATATGCAACTAAGATGATGAATTTGATGAACCTACAGCTAAGTTCTGATTGGTTCCTTTACTCATAATTATTTATTAAATATATATCTTTCAAATCATAAAGATACTTGGATTCATTAGGCGTTGGTCTAAGCATCTTCGCAACCAACTTCCGTACATCTCCTGTACGCCCTTTCCTGAAATACTGCTCATGTATTTTGTCACGGTTGTGTAACAATAGCCAGGATTGAATCAGTTCATAAGCAATTGTTGCTCTTTACCTTACGCGGCCTAAACTGGGACCCCAATATTCGGTTGCCATCATACTCCAGCACGCCTTTCCTTTGTGATTCTTCTTCATTAAGCATCCGTTTCTAGGAATTATCTCCCCTTATTCATAGCTACGTGCCCAACAGATAACGCTACGCACAACTCTTTTCGTATATTATTCAAAGATTCCAAGTGATTGTAGAACGTATTCTCCACGAAACTATCTTCTCTTCTGCTTTCCGGATACTTGAATCATCACTGACCATTACCAGCTATGAGTAGGGGAAAACTTCTTCTAATTATGATAATATACATATTTCATCTACCCTATCAACAATTTCTCATATATTATGCTTGGCCATTAATTCGCAATCAATTATTGCGCACATCTAAAGTTCTTGAAAATGAATCAAATTACACTAGTTAAATATTTGCTTTATATATGTGTATATATATGAGAGAAGTTTCTATTGTTTTCACTTGTTTAGTCAATCATGAATAAATCCAAACAATGCATAAAATAAATTGTGCTTTATCGCTGTGAAAATATTTATTCGCCGTTTTTTTTATAGTCTTTTTAAAGGGAGGTTTTTTTTCAGTCACATTTAACAGGCAGATGCGTGTGTAGCCTGTCGGTTAACAGGAAGTACGCCATTTGTCAAATAATATTTTATAACTGGTTTTTTATATTTTTGGCAAAAGCCTGCAAACGACCTTGTTAGACACATGTATACTACATATGTATGTATGTGTGCTTGCTTGTTATTGTGCTCTCACTCATGACAATTTATCAATATATTTTATTTTGTATGTATAGATTGGCTGCTATAATTATTTACCTGCTCATAAATATAAATATTGTTTGAAATTGAATTTAATTGCATTGTTTCTGGCAATTGCCATTTATTTAAAAATATTCAAGTGCAAAGGGCAAACTATGTGCTCAAGCAGAAACCAATATCTAAATATTTTCAATTATTTTGGATGGAATTTTCCAGGTAAATACAGAAAGAGAGAACGGTGTGCAAAAGGGCTAGCAGTAACAATTTCTTAAGAAGTTTTCGATTTGATTTTGCCATGTTTTTACATAAATTTATACAAACTTATTCGCTTGCCTTTCTTTAAAGTTTGCCAATACCTTTCATTGAGCTCTTTTACTCATATTATCTATCTCATATTTGCATATGGACATGAAAAGCTAAACAGCCAGATTGTTTTTGTGACTGCAACATACAATATACAATACAGTAATTGGACAGATTCAGATCAGATCAGTTGAACAAAAGCATCTTTAATAAATGGCATAAATTTTAAATATGAGAAACAAAGGCAAATAAATCCCACGAAGTTCTAACCGCCTTTAATACTCGAACACATTTCGTGCCAAGTTATTTTACCCTCTGGGGTGTGAGAGAGAGAGAGAGAGATGGGGTGGAAAATGATTGAAAACACTTTGCATGCCTGAACTCATTTTCACAACAATCCATGAATATTTAAGCCAGGTAATGTGTTTCCTTAGGCAGGTGAATACTTCGGAGGTCAGCTGCGAATATGCTAAATATTTGCGGCTTTCACGCGCTCAAAATGCCAAGTACTTTTTATTAAAGTTTAATACTAAGTACAGCTAAATTTGAAGAGCCGCTCTGTGGGCATTTCCAAGGGGACAAGTGGCAGGGGGAAAAATCACAGTAGCCGCGACCGGCATCCGCAACTTTGTGCAATAAATTATAATTTCCGCATGCTGAGCTTCTGTTGATACATATACATATATACATATATATACATGATTTTTTCGCAGTGTGCCCTACACCTGAATAGCCAGAGATTCAGCCGCTGGGCAATGGCTCGCCTGGTCATTTCCCGGTTTTATGAAGCTTATGAAAAAGTGAATACAAAAAAAAAGAAAAAAAAAACTGGTGTTGTGTGGTGCATGGCTGCAAGGTGTGCGCCAATTTCCGGCGTGAGTGGGCTTGCATGAGCTTGGGCTACTTTCAAAAATGTTTTAAATGTTTTCGTAGCGGTTCGTTTTTATTATGTTTTGTTTGAGCGTAAATCGCTGCATATGTTGCCAGCGGCACAGCAGCTAAATTGTTATTAATTGCGCTTGAAATGCGTTGCGGCAGCTCCTCAGCATTCATCCACGACCCAATTGTTTAAGTATTTGCCCTGAAACTGTTTGCTAATCATTGGAGCTGCTCTTGGAGTTGATTTAACTCGATGCAGCTGCAACGGGAGCAGCAGTAGGTTAATTGAAAAACATTGCTCATACGCACTGTTGACACACATGGATTTACGCTAGAGCTTAATGCATTTGCTTGGGCCGAATGTGAGTTTTGTCTGGCCATTTTATAATCTGGTTATTATTTATGGCTGAACTATCTAATTTATATTTTTAATTTGACAACATAATTGACTTGCATTATACATATTTCAATTTGCGCAACGCTTAAATCTCTCTCCACTTCGATTTCGACTCCATTTGCTATCGTGCTCCGGCATCGCGCACTTCCCATAAATGTGCTGTAGATGAAATAAACGCGTGTTGTAAGTATGTGTTACATATTTAACAAACAGTATACCCGTGCAATCATTGCCAGCCAGTGCTTGGCATTTTCCTTGCTTTTCTCTTTTTTATAGCATAATTTTTATCATCTGCTTTTATTATGACCTGTGTCTATAAAAGTTCCTTCAATGGGTATTTTAGTTGTGCGGCGCTGTATGCAATGAAGCGAGATTGAAGTAAGTTGGGCAAATTTTAAGAAAAAGCTCATCTGGCATAAGGTTGATCTATCGATCTGAAGAACTGGAGCTACAAGTGTTACATGCTCCATATAAATGAGGCATATGCTATATGTTGGAAATTTCTATGTACTGCATGGTACTTTAAGTAGAAAGTATTCTATACGCCATGGTATACAAGAATGTATACTAAAGAACAAACTTTATAGTACAAAATATATAAATGTATGCTACTTCTCCTCGTCGGTTGTAACTTTCGATGAAGATTGGTTTGAATGTAGACCTAAATACTGCTTTAAATGATTAAATATATATGTATATAGATTAACTTAATTTATATAAATGCAATCAAGTCTCCATCTCAATTGACAACTGGAAAGGAAAACTAGCATACACATGTATATTTCACCTAACCAAAGGGTGAGTCTTAGTCAAGCGCTCACATGTGGAGCATTCATGTTTCCTTTCTTTGTGCCCAATTTTCTGAACTACAACTCTTCTCTCTGTGCATGTGTGTGTGTGTGTGTGTGTCCTGTCCGCGTCCTGGTCCTTTGGTCGTAACTTTCGCTCTGGGCACACAACGCTCCAGTTTTGTGGCATTGCAAAATGCATTTTATACGCAATAAAAATACACTTGCCGAGCGGTTTTACAGCTCGCCCGTTTCTGTTGGCTGTCGCTTCTTTTAGCGCAGTTTTGCCACCATAATATTTCCTACTTATAAAATAAAACCAGAAGTCAGTGGGTTTGCTCTGCGCTCTGCTCTGCTCGTGCTTCTTCTTTTATTTTTTGTTTATTTTTTTTAAAGAAAATTTAATGAGCTACTTAATGTTGTTGTTCAAGCGCTGCTGCTGCTTGAGTTCGTTTTTTTTCTGTTTTGTTTCTTCTGTTTTTACGATTTTAACAAGTTGGTTGTTAAATAAATTTAAATTACGCGATTCCCGGTCCCCCGGCCTTTACATTATGATGTTGCAAGACATACGAAAAAAGTTCAATTCATGGCTGCCGGCTGCCAATTTATTAACACTTCCAACAAATACTTAATCATTTCAATATCTTTCGCTTATATTAATGTATTTACCTTCCTTTTTTTTTAATATGATATTTATGCGAGCTGAGAATTGCACAATCATGTTGACTGAATATTTAGCCCAGATTTATTCCTTCTTTTCTTCGCCTGATGACGCACAATTATGCATGAGTTTTGATTTTATTTTTGGGTTCTGGTACTTTAGGAGTAAGAAAAAAAGTTCACTTTGGAACAAAGTTATATTTATACTGAAGAGGTTCCTTGAAAAAACAAGTGTGCAAAGGTCAGCTTGGGCTAAAGTTAAAGGAAGTGTAAAAGATGAATGTTAAATGGGAATATTTCGGGTTGTTTTTTTAGTTAGTATAAACATTTTGTTAAGCTTAAATATCGTAGATTAAACTCGTAAGTTTATCGATTGATTGTTAATAAAAATCTATATCTTCTCTTTTGGCATTAAAACTTTGCCAGAAACAACTCTCGGATAGTTGAGGCGATCCGAAACTGAGTCTTTGTCCAGAAGCAGACCCGCATTTGACAATCGACTGCATGAAACTTTATTTTCGTTTAACTTGAAAAATCCATGCAGAAAAAGCAAATAAAAGTACACAGAGCGTAACATTTTGCATGCTCAATTCTTTCGTCTTTCCTCTCATTTTTTATTTCGGTTCTTTTAAGAGCACTTTTATGCTCTGCCTTTTTATTGGGGGTTCCATGACAATTCGCTTGTCTAGAAATTCGTAACGCTCAATTTGGCAATAATTTATGTGAATTTCGAATAGCCCTTACATATTTATTTTTGCAGGCATCGTAACTTCAATCATATAACATTTCCTTTAAAGCTAAATTTCATGATAACTGAGAATGGAATATTGGAATTAAAAAGATAGTTAAATTTTTGATTCTAACCTCATTTATGTTAGTATGCCGTATCAGTTGCTGTGTGCGTTATTTAATAAATAAATTATGTTGAAAATTTCATGCAGCAGGCACATAAATTAAATAACATAATCAACGCTCTCAAAATCGACAAACATATCGTTCGTAAGAGGGCATCAGGTGGTGCAGCGGGAGCAAGGGGGAACAATTGCATAGGCAATTGCGAAATGCAAATGAAAAGTAAATAATAAAATTGCTGTGCACTGCAAAATGGCAAAATGGGAATCGGCAAATGATGTGGCCACCGTGGCATCAATGGCAACAATCAGCAAATGCCATTGACAAACGAGGTCGAGCCAAAATCACATTAAAGGCCATGCAAATGCCCAGAAGCGGTAATCAAATGTGCAGCATGTCCCATACAGACCCGCACAAAGGCGCACCCATCCACACACACACACACACACACACACACACACACACACACAAAGGCACACCCATCCATACACACACACATACGTTCATACATATATGCAAGGTTCCCCCATCTGTGCTCCCAGGTTTCAAATCGCAAATAGAGGAAGTTAAGCTTATGATTTGCTTAAAGTGAAACTGAATTCACTTAAAAAACTTGTTTTTAATACTTGTTTAAATAATCAAAAATGAGCTCAAATTAATATAACTTATTCAAAAATTTGAACTCTTCTCTCATCTTAAATGTTTAAAATTTGCAGATGAAATTCGGCTCGGGAAACTCAAAAATCGATGGCGTAAAAACGAAAATTGCTGCCAAAATCCACTTTGGCATTTTGACGGGTATTTGAAACCGTAAATCGGGCCGAGCGATGAGTTTATTCAGGCCAAAGTCATAAATTGCGCAAAAATCGTGGCTTGGGCGTGGCATGGCAGCTTCTGCAATGCTACAGTTGGGCTATGCATGTTAAATGAAATTATTGCAGTGTTTTTTTGTTGGTTCGTTTTTCTAACTGTCGCACATGGCGTATGCGTAACGTGCGCTCAATTCATCAATCAGCGCGGCGTATAGCCTGAGGCACATATTACTATGTGATATATTCTTTTCTGGACAGCAAAACAAACAAATTGACTTAGATTTACGGCCGTATTTGCGAGTGTGCGAGTGTGTGTGATTGTGTGCGAGTGTGTGTGCCAGTTGACACAGTGGACAGCAACATTTGCGAGCAACCACTTGATGAACCTCCGAAGAACCATGTTTAGTTATTATTCAACACTTCAATTTGTTCATATATGTTTCATTTTAGTTCGGATAGGTTATGTCTATGAAGTCAGCGTAAAAGAGAAAGAGGTAGAGAGTTAGTAAGATTCAGAAGTAAAAGAGGACATCAAAAAGCTAAACGTGCAGCGAAGAGGTAAAGGGGATCAAGATTGTAAAGACAAAGGGAGAGAGAGGGAGAGAGAGTATAAGGACTCCAGCTAAGAGGGAGAAGGAAATAAGCATAAGTATTAGAAATATCCAATTTGCGTGGACTAAGAGAAGTGTTAATGATGAAGAAGCTAGAAAGAGAGAGAGAGAGAGAGAGAGAGAGAGAGAGAGAGAGAGAGAGAGAAGAGAGAGAGAGAGAGACGGAGAGAGAGAGAGAGAGTGAGACAGAGGGAGACAGAAGACGAACACTTAAGCCAACATGACAGGCTTAATTTTGAGCACAAGACGACACTTTTAAGGGCCGATATATTTCAATTAAAGCGCTCTATGTGTAGGCTATCAATCACGGAAGTATCCTGTACAACTTTTACGGCTGCTGCTCCGCCTTAACAGCAAAAAGTAGTTAGCTAAACATATTATGTCTAAGTATTTATATATCTAATATGGATTCCCTGCCGTGGCCACTTATCTAAACGTATTTGCCAAACTTTGCCTGGGACGCAACTCCACTTCACAGAAAGCCAAATGGATTACGAGGCAGGCTCGTTAACGCCGGCGGCTATTTAAAATGTTGCAAACACAACTCAATTACACTGCGTTGGCATCGCCCCCCCCAACCCAACCTGCCAGCAAACGTTCCTCTTCGCTTTGCAGAGGCCGAGCCAAATCACTGGAGGCCGTAACACAAATTTACACATGGCCCGGAGTGTGAGTTTGGAGCGCTCTTCGGGCCAATTGATGGCAGTCAGTCTGGCCAGTGCCAGGTGTAGCTGTGCCGTCTGCAATTTCGTCTGCTTGGGTGCGTGTGTGTGTATGTATGTGAGTGTGTCTGTGTGCGTGTTAATTACATTTGGCTTGCATTTGTGTAAAGTTGCCCAAAATTGAATTACAAGTTTTTGCCAGCATTTAGGCAAAGTGAGTGTGTTTTTTATCCATGTTGTTTTTGCTGGCCGATTTGGCCACACATGGCCGGGCCTGAGCACGAAAGTGCAAACTTTTCAGCACGCAGTCGAGAGTTTTTGGCAACAGTTGCGCCAAGTTGTTGGCAACTGATAACTAAAACGCTTCAAAGCGGCAGTTTTTTATCTACAATTTACTGCTACTTTACTTTTTTTTTTTTGTTTATTTTCGTTTTTCATTTCAAATTTATTAAAAAGTATTTAGGACGTGTTCAACAAAAAGGTCCTTTAAATTAAATTTAGATTTACGTGTTATTTAAATTTCAAATTAATTAATGAAGCAGATATTTCAGATATATCAATTTCTTTCGACTACATTTCACACCAGCTCGTCGGAGAATTTCTTAAGGGATTGTTTAACGAGTCCTCAAGAAACTATTAGAGACTGTTTACCTTATTTGCCTTCTTGTGCCAGTTCGTAATTCCATTTCGCTTTTCTTGAAAAGTCGTGCCGTGGCCTGGCTGAAAGCCGCTAATGGAACTAGTTATTTAATGTCTTAACTTTCATAATTAGTTCCAATGCAAAAGTAGTCTCGAGCTTGAGAGCTTGAAGTGAACTCGGTTTACGTCGACGCCAATCGAAGCCAAACGGTAAGCCCCTCTCTGACTGGGTGCATACACTTCACTAGCCCTTGAAGCGTTTCAGTTCATTGTAGAGCTTACCTTACCTTATTTGGCTGCATTTCCTGCAGGCCTCATTAACCTTTTCGCTCAGCCCATTCATTGTCTACTTTGTTGAGCATTGCCACGCCCACCCATTACGCAGCGCGCTAACAAACAATTTAATCGGGACAACGGCGGCAACAGCAGCAGCAGCAGAAGCAGCAGAAAGCAGCAAGAGGAGGAGGAGCAGGAGATGCTCTCTGGACGCCAAGTGCAAATAATAGAAATTCATTGCCAAATTGCATAGAAAATCGTTGCGAGGAATTGCAAGGACTTGGCGCCTCGGGCAGCTTGGCAGCGTTCACGCAAAGTAACTTTCTGAGGCATCGTTTTAATTACCGCAAACGGTGGCAGTAAGCGCATTACGTATACGCCGCGTTGCAGCTGCCGATAAAATCGCATTTAATGCAAGTTAATTAAAATGCGTCGCCTTTTGCTTAAGTTCACATCGCTCGCTCTTTAATTAAAACTTAATTTTAGATTGCCCTCAAACTGCATTCTATTGCCACGCCTCACGCACGTATTGCGCCCTCGATCCAGTCTATGTAGTCCGACACGCGGGTATAGACGCCCGGCCAGCCCTCCAGTCCGCAGCGATTGCCAAACGAGACGACGCCCTCCAGATACCACGCCTCCCTGTAACGCATCAGCGGTCCACCAGAATCGCCGTCGCAGCTGTCACGCGAGAATTCGCCGCCGGCGCACAATTGCGAGCTGATCACATTAATTCGCCGCGTGGCGAATTTCTCCACACAGTAATTGGGATCAGCAACAGGCACATCCAGACGTTGCTTAATATTACTCTGACGCGCTGCAAAGAGAGCGAGAGGGAGAGAGGTAAGGGTTAAGAGAGTGGGGAATTTCATAAGTACTTTATCTTGATTTCTACTCTGTCAAAAAATTCCCTAAAACTCCCTCGACATCTGGTGGATTCCATGAATTTTTAGCATACAATTTTTGTAATTTTCCCTTTTTTTATCCCGATTATGGATAGAATATTTTGAACTCGAATAGAGCACTTACTGAGTAGGGTGCGTCCCCAGCCGCTGACAACGAGTAGCTCCCGGTTGTTGATGGCAGCTCGAGCGCTGGCCAAGGGCAGGCAAACGGGTTGAATGTACTCATTGAGCTCGACAGGTGTATTCAGACGTATGAGCGCAATGTCGTGATGACGATCCCGACTGTTGGCATCGTATTGCGGATGCACGATGACCTCCTCGACGCCAACCTCCAGAACGGGCTTGTTGCACACGCCCTTCACGCAGTCCACCTCCTTGCTGAGATCATATTCGCCCAGGCGCACACGGACGCTGCATAGGAATAAGGATTGGGTTAATGGATGAAGAATATATTGTTGAGCTACTCACAGTTGTCCCACTTCGGTCTCGATTGCACCCGTGACGCAGTGGGCAGCGGTTAGGATATACCGATTGTTGATCAAGCTGCCGCCACAGTTGAGAAGACTTTGGCCATCGCCTGTTAAAGAAAGGATAACCAATTTAGTTACTGCTTACGACAAATCAAAGCTGATCCACTTACGACTTCTGTACTCGAGCAATGCCATCCACACAAAGTCATCTAAGGCCGTATCGTTGCCATTGTAGACCCGGTCGAGGAACGAGTTCGGGCCGCACGCAGGAGCATGCGGCAGCAGGCTGCCGCCCGACTGACCGCCTGATCTGTTAGTGGGCGTTGTCTGGGGCCTTTTTGTTGTGGTCGTTGTTGTTGTTGTTGTTGTTGTTGATGTCTCGCGATTCGCGTAGTTCGTATCACGGGTGCAGCACACAAACGGCCGACGACCGAATCCATTCTCGCACTGCGAGTCCCGCAGGAACAGGCGCTCATCGCTGGTCAGCAAGATCTGCTGCAGCACGTTCAGCAGACTGGGACAGTCGTAGATCGATATGCAGAGGCCAGCATTTTGATTTGGATTGCGGCAATCTGCAATTGAGGATTAATAATTATTAATGTTTCCAGTATACAACACTTTAACAGCTGCACGCACATTGATTCAAACTGTCCTGCTTATAAATGTATCTTAAATGGGTTCTAAATGGGTTCTATTCGTTATTGATTGTTAAATTCTGGCATCTTTTATTATCAACTTGAGAAATGTATCAAATTTATAAGTTGCATTTAAATGAGAGACAGGTTTGCGGGTATTTAAATAATCTCTGTTATGCAATTAGTTTATGCTAATTGCTTGGATTATAAGAACCGTCTAAAGCGTGGTACTATCAGCACTTATATCTTAACTAAATACAGAATTCATTTTCCATATAAATATTTATTTAGAGTCTATATAAAAACCAAGATCGGTCAAAGGTTTTGCGAATAAATACAAGTCGCAATCTACTTTACGTGGCAAAACTAGAATCTCGAAAAATCTATTTGAAAATATGCAAAATTCGCGCGCAGCTCTTATCAATAATTTATTTGTATAATTATCATTTTGACTAAGTACATTTAAGTTGTTTGTAAATATATTTACATATTTATTTTTTCCTGCAATGGTTAATCTTATGTTTTATTTTCGAAATTTTACTAGATATATATCCAAAGCAAGGCGTAGAGCTCTATTAGGTTCCCATATTCATGGGGAAACATTCGCAATAATTGAAACAAAAGCATATACGTAATACATTGACATTTGTTGTTGTTTCAATTTCATTGAAGATCGTTTGTAATTATAAATTATATTGTCAAAACCAAAAGTTAAATCAATCAGTTGTTTTTTTTATGAACCAGGGCACGAGTCGAAAGTGAATAGCCTGTCATTCACTTTCTCAGATTCAGATTCAGGGCCCCAAAGTGAGCACAGAGCTCAAAGCTAATAATCAATTATAATTAATACTGATTCGATGATAGCCGGAGACAGGGACAGCGACGGGCCCGGGCCGAGATGTGGATGCGGAGATTGGGGCGGCTGACGAGTCATAGAGTCAAGTTCACAGCGTGTGATTCACTTAAAACCCGTTAATTGCGCGCTTTGTACTAACTTTGTTGTGCGTAAACTGTGCGCTGCAGCAGCGCAGCGATGAGCAGAAATCCCAGAGATCTTTGAGTTGATATCATAGCGGGAAATAACACTTAAATGCAATAATCATACGAGAATTTGTATGGTTCTATTAGACAAAAATTCACATTCGATTTAGATATGCACGCGGCTCGACCTTGACGCGGTCACCAATCGAGTCGAACTGATTTCAGCGCCAACTGTGATCGATCTTTAAATAGCGCGAGAGAACATTGTGGCAGACGATCACTGACTGTGCTCGCTCCCATCGCTGTTGTTAAGTGTGAGAGAGCATTTAAGCGGCTGTGTGAGCTTTGAGCGAGGATTTGCGCTTAATGCTGCAGCTAGAGTGGGAGCGAGTGAGAGAGTGAGTCTAAAGCGAGAGTATGAACTAGAATGGAAGTGGAACAAGAGTGGGAGTGAGACAAGGAGCTGAAATGAAGGCGAGCAGAGTAATTAGATTTTAAGTGGGGCGAGCGCGCGAAGTAGCTCTCAAGAGTGACTTTGCGACAGATAAGCTCAAGAGCAGCCACTTCACTCAACTAAAAACAAGTAAGAAATATGATTAGTTTTCAGATAAATGTTTTAAGGATATAACGTTGTTTGCATAATAATAAAAAATTAAGACTCTGCCGTTGAAAACAGAGCATATATGTATATTAAAATAAACGGTACAATAAACACACCTGATCTTCAACACGAAACATAAGATATGCTTAGTATTAATACTCAAATCCAACACTGAACACTGTTAAGAAAATCTTGAAAACGAAATATATATATGTATATAACAAAATATACAACTCAACAAACGACATACACACACATGAATTGATTGAAAATGGCCACTGAAAATACAAATAAAGATCAGCCCAACCCACAGTCGTTTTTACAAACTGAAACAGCGTCGTCGCGTGCGAAGTCATTATCTAAATTGTATACTAGTGATGGTCCGGCTGGACGTCGAACAACCCACGTAGGAGTGCCAAATGTTTCTGACAGAGGATCGCTTTATCGATTCACAGGTCGCAATGAGGAGGATGGCCTACTACCCAATTATCCCATGGGATCTGAACTACGTTTGTCCGATAGTGAGCACGTGCATTATCATAATGATGCCGCCGATATGAACAGTCGGGAGCCCAGCTTTACCAAATTCAAGATACCCTAGTGAGTAGTCGGAGAGTTGTTTGCGATAGACTCCATTTGATATCCTCCATATGTAGTGAGATGATATGCGCCAAACGGTATCAGGATTCAACTAAGGCTTACGAGGCACAGCTGGAGCATGAGATCTCGCAAAATGTTGATTTTCAAAGCACTGCAGCCGATGCCTGTTACTTTATGCGGTAAGCTAGATCAACCGAAATATATATACACACATATCTATATATATATAAATACCTATGGATATAGCTGCATATCGTACACGACGTTTTGGCCACCATTGCATAATATGACTGAGGTGAAGCGCGCGAGCAAAAATTTCTTTCAGCTCACCGAAAAGGAGAAATGGCGCTTACAGAATATTATGGATACCGATATAACATGAATTTTTTAACCATTTTGTATTTTTTTAAGTGCAAGTACCAATAAAGAATGGGCCATGCGATACATCCATGTTCAGCTTTTTTTTTTAATATATATCACCCATACGCAGCGTGCCACCAAACAGACAACAGATCAGCAGGGGTTTGTGGCTTGAGGGTCGCAATGAAATTATGCAATGACTGTGCTCCGCTTTCGGGTCCCATCAGAGTCATCTGCTTTGTTGTGGCAACTGCCGCCATTCGGTGGCTTAATATTTAAGCTCTCAGCGAGTTGCATGCCACACAAATTCTTCGCATTTTTCTTTTCTTTGTTTCTTGGGAATTATTGTATGCTCTCAAATTGCTCTCTTTTAATACAAAAACTAAATACAAATACATAAGTATTTGCGTATTATCTATGAAAAGTGAAATATATCATGGAATTTCCCATGCATTGGTATTTCTGGAATTTAAAATTCACAGCAGACCAATTATTACTCAGAGCTTGTCTACAATTGTCGGACATGTGTATATAAAACGTATCGCAGGGCTTAGGCTTGAATACTTTCTCATAACATATGTCAAATGATAAAACTGGTTATTAGTTTAGTTAAATGAGAATTCAATTCCGCCAATTATAAAAACGCTCTACAAATGTGGTCAGAGCGCTTTTTGCTATATTCACACGACTTATTCAAACTCCAAAGGGCAGGAAGGTGTGAAATAGTTGAGCTTAAATACAACAGCTTCATTTTCCATCTATGCCCTTGACAGGCATATGTTTTGGTGCTCCGGAATATCAGCTATTATAGCCCATTTGGCTCAGCAATCATAGAATCGTTTCTCGCAGTGTATGCATAGCTTTTGAGGTGAAATAAGATCTGTCTAAGTAAGCAAATCACACTCAAATAACTTAATTCCTGAATCTTATGAGGTGCATGTAAAAGGGAGAGAGGCGCAAAAACCAAACTGGAAAATACAAAAAATCTTTATGTAGTTTTTACATTGTGCTTCGAACCGAAGCATAGCGAATCGGATCAGTTGGAAAAAAGTCTCCCGTTTTAGCTAGGCGCTGGGTACTCTGCATAGTTTCAGCACTTAGCCTGCACTTTGTCAGGCAAATCCCAGAAAAAATTGACGAGCTGCTCGGCTTGTTATACCCTGTAACCGGTGATAATTGATGGGTAACTTAGTTGGTGTGTTTGTATAAGCCAGACGCTAATCGTTAAGTATATATGTTCTTGATCAGCATTAAGGGACGAGTCGATATCTGAAGATGTCGATTCCAGACTTTCAATTCTAGAGACAAATAATATCGACTACCTGCCCGTGTCACACCCAAATGCTAAGGGATGCATCCGCAGCTCTAGGTGTACTTGCACATTTACATACTGTCTGAATGTCCTGAAAAGTTCAGCGGAATCTCTGATAGCAACTGGTTACAGGGCAGCTCCTAGTCGAGCACCTCCTCACGGGACACATCTGGCTGGAGTGCTCACTCTTTTTGTTGATGTTGTCTTGTTGTTGTTATTGTGCTTTGCCTTTTGCCTGGCCATTCATAATTCTATGTCCGGCTTGCAGTGGCTTAGAGCGAACACGTGACTCCACAGTTGGCCTTATACTTGAGCCTAGCCTGTATGCATTCCGACGGACACCCAGGCATCGTCCCCCCACGGACACGTTGTTGTCCTGTTACGCCAGTCGCTTATTCCAATGACATTTTCGCCATGTTTTACCTCTTGGGGGCGGCCGACTGACGCGGCTATTGTCTCATTCTGTCCCCAATTGTTGTTGTTGTTGTTGTTGTCTTTGGTCTACCTTTTCTGGTTTCTGTGCGTTGGTTTAGGTCAGCGCTTTGCTATTTCATAGCTGCATTCACTGGCTTTCGGCATTCATGTCAGTTGTTAGCCGGAGCCCCGCTCGGTCTGCTCGCCCCTCTGCTATATTGCTGCTGCTGCATTGTTTAATAATTTCTCTGCTTAGGCTAGGCGGACTATGTTTTTTTATTTCCTACCCAGGATGCTGCTCAGCAAGGGTAAAACTTGTTGGCAGCTTCAGCAGCGTGGCACGAATTACACAAAAGCCGTTGCCTCCGCTGCCGTTGCATGCCGCTTGTTGCACGGCCAAGTTTGCAACGTGGCTGGACATAATGATGAAATTACAGCTGCTTTTAATACTGATGATAGGTATCAGCGTGTTAGCTAATTTGCGTGGCGGCCATCCGCCCTTGCCTTAAAGTTTACCCAAAGTTTTAACGCCTTTTTGGCAGCTAAATTTAGCTGTAAACTGGCCGCACGACAGCCAGCAACTGCAGCAAAATGATACAAATTTAATTTTCTACTTTCAGCAGTTACTGCTTGAATGTTACTCAACGTGTCGCCCAGTTAGAGAATTAGAATGGGTCTTATTAAAATAAAGCTGCAGACGAGCAAAGCCGAACACAGTAGAACGAAGCTGTTGATCAGTCTCTGTGGCTCTCGAGCTTAAAGAGGATGCATTCACGGACATTAACGCATTCAGTTTGAAATTTGAGAACAATTAAAGTTTTTAATTTGAATGTAACAAAGGAAAGAGTCTAATTTTCCACTTCTAAAAGTCTGCCGGAGAGTCCAGTTGAGCACAGAGAAAATACTTGCACAGTGGAAGAATGAGGGAGCATAAGATAGTTATAACACTTACAAGAAAGAACAGATAAGTTAAGATGTCATATTATTGAAGACATAAAGCGACTGATGTAAGTCCCACACAATATCCAATATCCGTTTGTCACATTGGATGACTTACATTGGCTCGCCAATGATAATATGATGCCTGACTCAAGCGGAGTGAATGAAATTCCTTATGTTTGATTAAATGTAATACTCAATGAAATGTTGGCTTTTAAATTAAGTTTTCAATAATCGAGCGTTGCACATCAAAATATCAAAAGCAAAGCGTTTTGGTAAGCATCAATAAATCGATACTTGGATATTTTTGAACGGGCAGCAGATTTGAAAGACCTTCCTATTAGACTTCAGACTAGGCACTGCACTGTCTGCTACTGGTCTCAAAGGATGCAAGTTGCCCATATCCTGCTGAGCATATAAGAGTATATAAGAAAAGCAGTCTGGCTTGTTTGCCACAGGGGAACCTTTTTATTTTGACTCAATGGAAAAGTTGCTGTTGTCCCAACAGAGATCTTCTCAATACGAACTCTATCTTATACCAAGCTCTCAAAAGGTAGCTTACATATATCTGAAGAAGTTCAATATGCAATCAATTGCAAATGTTTCAAATGAATATATTATATATTAGAAACTTTCGAATTAGCTCAGAAAAACGCATTTGTATGTCAATTAAGGCACAGAAATCACTTGGAATGGCAATAAAATCAAGCATGGCCTTGAAAATTGAAAATTCACAAATATTCTCCGTAAATTTGATTTAAAAATGCGTATTTTCTGATTGTCAAATCGCATGCCGCATAATTACGTGTGTCAATCTGATGTCAAAAAGTTGGCGCAATAATGTAATAGTTAATCACAGCTGAGTGCTGATGAAGCCTAAATTATTAAAAAGTCAGGCAGCGGACAAAGTTTTAATTAGTAAATATATTTCCAAGAAGCAGAAAAAACAAACACACAAATTTACGCGCATGACAAAAGCAATGTTTACATTAACAACAAAACGGAGGTTAAATTTGTAACTCAATTTGTTTGCCATGTGATTTTTTTTCGTTTTTCGTCGGTGTCGCACATAAACTGCGCGGAAAATGACAAAATAAAAGATGGGGAGCACAAAAAATAACATACAGAAATATTCAAATTAGCCCAAAGGACACACCACACACACACACGCGCACACATACACAGCACACACTCACACATGTTTATCTTGCGACCTTTTAATTTGAATTTGACCAAGAGTAGCCGGCACCCAGTGAATTAATGAACTAAAAAGAATGCAGCAAAAACCAACAGAAACCGCAACCACCGAAAGAGCAGCCAGGGCAACGGAGCCACCGGGCCAAATCCGACAAACACATGTTCAATTACGTAAATGCGCATTTGGTCAGACATTTTTATGGCTTACAGTGCGTATGTGCAATTTGCAGAATGCATAACTCTCAAGCATGCCGTGTGCAATTTAATTAGTGTTGCGAAACGCCAAAACAAGACTATTCTCAAGTGCTGCACAACGCTAGCCTGTTGTTGGCATTTGCGGCTTCCAACTTTTCCGCACGGAAATTATATATAAATAAATTAAATTTGAATTTGTTGTTCGGCTAGCCATATGAAACTACATACTCATTGTTATTTGGCTGAATGCGCAGGAAAGAGATGGCTAAAGTTTGAACAAATAAATGATGCAAAATGTGTTGCTGGATTTTTGGAGGAATTTAATGTTGGGTTAATTAGGTTTCTTTTTGGTAAAAGTATTAAATTTTAAGCGCAAAAGCAAATTAATATTCGTTGTTGTTATAACAGAGAGAGCGAGGGAGAGGGAGATGGAGATTAGAGAGTGTGTGAGAGAGAGAGAGAGAGAGTGAGAGAGGGGAAAGAGATGCAAGTGCGTGGAATATAAGTTTATTTGAATTCTAGAATTCTTTGTATTTCTACAAATATTCAAGTAAGAAAATATGATAAAAGGGGTAAGAGAGGGATGATAATAATTAGTTGAAGCTTAAAATATATTGGTAATGAATAATATGCGTATTAGCCGAGCTCTTTACCAACACTGAATAGTTAAAGTAGAAAATGAAATGTAGAGTATTTCGACATAATTGTATCCACATTTGTATGTTCTACTTTCTAGTTAATTTTCGCTACTCTGAACAGCTTTAAACAGTATGCTAATTTTGTTACATTTATTAGCCAACACTGCGACTACATCTGAATTTGCCTGGCGGGCAATTCGATTAGCATGTGGTATGCAGCGCCAACAACAAGAACAACCATAGGTAAAATAATAACAACACCTGCAGAGGCAATTTTACAGGCATGTCCTAATGAAAAGAGCAACTAAAACCCCATTAACCCACATTTATGCACACTTTAATACTATGGCACTCAGCTGTCTGGCATGTGTGTGTGAATGTGTTTGTCTGACTGTGTGTGTGTGTGTGTGTGTGTGTGTGTGTGTGTGTGTAATCACTGCAATGGGCTGCCCACTTGCGTAGACTTGAAATGCATTTCATTTGCCAACGCCAAATCCCCAAACAGCAAGCGCTGACTGGGACACTAGTCAACACTGGACAACAACAAACAACAACAATGCCAAATGTTGCATGTCACACGAGGCACACGCACATGCAACCAAAGCCAGACGCAGCCTCTGCCGCATGCTTTATTAACATTTGTTGTCACAAAGCGTCACAAGTGGCAGTTGACGCTGCTTCCGTGGTGCGAGCAGTGCGGCATGCTATATACCCAGCCCGTTCTGGCCGCGCAAGCAATAGCATGCTGTGCTGCTTGCACAGCTAAGAGCACATCTGCACGACAGAGAGTGACGCTTAAGAGAGCGAAAGCTCGCGCGCTGCAGCGTCCGCAGCCGAAGTGCGCATCGGCTTTTGCAGCCGGCTCAGCTCAGTTTGGCTCGTCGTTCCGAGGCGAGCGCTCAACAGCGGCGCAGTTAAGCATGCTACACTTTTTGCTAGCGAAAAGTTAACATATCCCGGCACATTTTTGACGTGTCGCTATGAAAACTGAATGAAAACTCAAAGCTGCATTTGCTGATTTGCTTTGGGCCCGCCTGTGAAGCGTAAAATTGATAGTCAAAGCGGGAGGGCTGCCCAGGCACAAAGTCGGACTATATAAAGACATTGACATAGTTCTGGGCATAGTTTTTCTATTTGCTTTTCCTTTTTTCTATTTTTTTTTCTTTTATCCTAGAGGCAGCGTCAATGGCCCGGCTCAAAGTTGGGGCACGCCCAAAGTTCCACATCAAAGTCGTTCAGGTGTGCTACAAAATGCGAAACTTTGTCTGCCAGCTGCAGTTGCACTCTGAAGCGGGTTGCAAGCAGAAACAAAAAAAAAAAGAATCTTGTATTTATTTTTATTGCTGTTCATTAGTTGGCAGTTGCCATAATTTCAATTTTATGGGTTCAACTGCATTTTAAATTATGGACGAACAAGCCAAAAGTTGCCATTGCCCGCCCTCTCTGCGGAGGCAGAGAGGCGGCGTAATTGCCGCTAAAAATAAGTTTTTGCTTTTTGTGTTTTCTAATGAAAAATATTTTTGATTGGCTGTGCAATTTGCATCGATGCTTGAAGAGGTTTCTGTGTTTTGCAAATCCAACAGCTTTTCATTTAAGCCAAGTTTAAATTTGCTATTAAAATCTTTCAAATATTGCGTATACGACACATATGCCAATAGAAAAGTTGAGATAATGTATACATTGCTTAATGTAGCTCAAAGGCTAGCTAAAGATGCAGAAAATCGGAAATTCTCATAAGTCTTATTTCAACTCAATTTATTCTAGTAACAATATAGCTCATACGCCACGTGAGCTGAGGAATTTAAATTATAAGCCCCTGAAAAGCGAAAAAATGTCATAATTTATTTGCTTGGCTAACCATTTCGGGTTCCAAGAAAATTGAGGTGAACTTATCGTAGAATTTTGCCTCCATTTTACTTGGAAAAATTACAAATATTACATGAAAAGGCCATTACGCCCGAAAACATTTTTGCTGCATGCATTGAAATCTGATAAATAGGGCTAACAAATTGCGGCGAAACAAGTTCGAAGAAGCTTTGTGCGTGCGATTTGCATACAAAATGCACAGAAAAACCAATCGATTTATTGAAATATTTATGCTAATAGTCCATGGCGGGCATTTGGAGCCAACATCAAAATTAAATTAGAAAACATAAAACATGCGCTTTGGTGGCCTTTAACAATATTTAACTTTGCTTGAGTTATGTTTGTGGCTTTTTAATAGTTAAATTTATTAGATGCTTTTCGTTGTTGTTGTTGTTGTTGTTGTTGTTGTTGTTGTTGCTCTATTTTTGCACAGTTTACGTCTGTAAAATCTGTGGCATGTATTATTTTTTTATTCCGACTTGCAAACACGCAAATTCCAGAAGTCATAAATTTAAAGCTTTGCTCGAAAAAAAAGTAGACAACTTTTTTTAGTTTTTTTTTGTCCAGTTGCCACGTGCAGTTTTTCCGTTTTGGCTTCGTGACTTTTCCACATGCGTCGTCCCGTTTGCATATGGAAGAGGCAAAGCATATAGAACTCGAAATGGAGCCGACTCCTTGGGCAGGCAGCGGCTCCTGGCTCCTGGCTACTGGCTCGTGGCTCCTGGCTACTCACTCCTGGCTCCTGGCTCTGGCAATTGCAGCATATTTAGCCGCTTGTTTTTGAAAACTCTATTTAATTTTTTGGGGTGGCCCGTTGTGATTTTTTCTCTGCTTTTATGCCTCACGTTTTGCTGCACTTCAGCTTCATCCTTGCGTTTGCCAACGCGTCGCATTTTTCAACTGGTTTTTCAGCTTGGCTGCCTCGGCTGTTGTTCACTTGCGTGTCAGCTGGTGGGGCTGACTATTGGGGGTACGTCCAAACGATTTTCAGCATTTAATTTAAGTTACAGCGCAAGCTGCTGAGATTTATTACTGACCCTTAACAAGACTCCAAAGCCAGCCAAGCAGCCAGAGCTGCCTATACATTCTGTTATTCTTTTGTTTCTTTCGTTTTACTTCTCTTTTCTGTTATTTTTTCTTTTCTTTTTGGCTGCCCAAACTGAGCAGCGACACAGTAGACAATATGAGCGCTAGGGTCCTTTATTTCTCCATTGAAAATTACACGGTTACAATGCTGCAGAGTAAAGCGTTGCAATGAAAGGAAATGCTTCTCTGCGGCGCCGAAAGCTGAACGCAGTGCGCAACGACGAATTAAGCTGTACTTTTTGTGAATTGGATTTTTTTAGGCGCCTTAAAACTATCTCTTTGCTTTTATTAAATTGCAATTTAGCTTTGGTAATGATAATGTACACAATAAAAATGATTGCATATGAAAGACTTTTTACTTTTGATTGCACCCTGAACCCATTAAAAGTGGGTAAAAAGGGTATTATGTTTTTGTGCAAAATGTAAATGTATGTAACAGGCAGAAGGAAGCATCTCCGACCCCATAAAGTATATATATGCTTGCTCAGCATCAATAGCCAAGTCGATCTAGCCATGTCCGTCTGTCCGTCCGTCCATAAGATCTAGAGACTTGAAATCTTTGCTGTAGGTCCTCCTCGTGCCTAAGAAAATCAGGATTGTTTCCGATAATCGATAACTTACTTCATTTCCAAGAAGGGAAAGAGTTGAATATATAATTAGCATTCCTTAATAACACATTTTTCAACTCTTTCGGAGTATTTTCCGTGTATTTTAAGTCTACAAAATTTATTATAATTTTTTCTGTTTTCTTGTTATGCAATTTAATTATTTGTTATTCATTATTCATTGTTCAAATTATAATGCTAATATACAATTTTTTTTAAAATTTTAAATGTACATTTGTAAATCTAGTTGTTTATTCCGAGCTCATTTGCAATTTATCTTCATACATTTTTTATGACTAATTCAGCAAACTTGAATGAACCCTTTTCTGAACTAACGTACTTTTGACCCAAATTGTTAGCAGGCTACCCCCAAAATAAAAAAACGTGGTCCTTCCGAACAGTACAGCATTTTGGGTGAAGCGATAGCCTGACCAACTTACGCCCAGAGTTCCGTTCAATAAATTAAACCTAAACAATTCATTTGGTTGGAAATGGAAGGCGTGTGAGGTGGCAGGCAACATGGCCGCATATTGCTGCCACATGCCACAGTACGTAGCCCGTATATTTGCCAAGAGAGAACTTGCAACGCAGGACGTTCGCAGGACCAATCGAGCGTCTGAGGCAATAAAGCAGAAAGCGACTTCTTAGTTTGCCTGCAGCTCAACCGGAAACCACATAAATGGGGAAATGATAAAAATGCCTGCAAACATGTTGTCAAAGCATTTGCGATAAATTGCAATGGCGTTCAGATACTGCTAGCCGCCGCCCCCCACCTCTTCACCCTCATTCACTGCTGCATTGAGACAATAAAATAATAATAAAAATAAAACACTGTGGTGCGCTGAACAGGACAATGATGAGGAGCTGTGAACACAGGGCTATGCCAGCACCCGACAATTCAGTATATATACACACTCAACATATACACACACACATATGCACACACATGCACACATATGCATGCATATATTAACATCGTTTCGATAGAAAAATGGAGGCCAGACACATGAAGCCCTCTCCGCGCGTTTAATGAAATTGTTTTACACTCAATTGAGTTGGCCAACTATAAAAAGAAATCCGAACGAAAACAAAAAGAAAAAAAAAGGACAGCCAACTAAATGGGAAATCAACATAACAACAGGCCCTTTGCCTTCATGGGCGAGACAGCAAACCGAATTTAGTCAAAACATAATCTGTTTAAGTACAAAATGCTCGACGCGTTGATACGCCGCACTTGACAACAGTGCAGGGAATTCGCTTAAAGAAATGCCCTGACGGAGGGATTCGCACTTTGATGTGTGGAGAATATATATATGTAAGTGTGAATTGCTTAATGTTAATTAATCTTTCGAGCTCTTAACAAAAATGTTCTATAATAATTGTGTTTTAGATTGAGTTTGTTTTTATTATAATAGTCAGAATTAGAGTACTTGTTACTCAAGGCTGCCTCATTTATGAACCTGTTTATTATCAGAATATATTTTGAAGATATAATATAAATTCAAATGCTAATTAATTCATAGCAAAAGGTGACAAGTCATGGCTTAGCTCACACTCACACACACTGAAACTTTGCCGTCAACACTTCCTGAAAACTCTAGGGCAGTTTTCAGGGAGTGCCAATCAGAGTTTCAGTTTAGCTTTCTACTTTCCTTACCCAGATGCGTGTCCTGAACTGTCGCCTTAAAATTAGCCACCCACGAAACGCTGCAAGCCCAACGTTGAGCTTAGCTTTGGCTTTTACGATTATGTTGGGCGAGCTGGCTGGTGGAGAGGCAGGTCAGAGCGATGGGCAGGGCTATAAGCTGTTTCTATAACATTGGCTTATCTGCATGTGACTCGCATGTGTGTGTGTGTGTGTGGGTGTGCTGGGTGTATCTGTGTCTGGTAATGTGTACGTATCTGTATCGCAGGAGCCGTAATGCAGTAATAATCATTTGTTCGTTAGCGAAATTACTGGGTTGACCTTGTTGTAACGTTTACAGAAATTGGTAAGATTATTTTGAATTGGCTTCTCGCCCAACAAAAGGCACACACATTGACACACACTGGCACAACCCAACAACTGAAGGTTGACCTTGTTTTTGCAATGAAGTTATAAAGCGAAAATTGCTTGTCATACGCATTTCATTGAACGGGGGCGACGGCTGTGGGCGTTGCTATAAAAATTATAAACTTTTCGAAGGGGGCGGCAAATTGAATTTGAGTGACATTTTCTGTTGCGATAAATGTAGACAAATGCGTACAGCTCGGTCGTGTCTCCGCTTTTTCGAATTGCACCCGTCTCTTTTGACAAAGGTCAACGCAAATAAATCAAATATTTAGACGACATTCGTTTTATTCAAATTGAAAAGGTACTGAGTCGCTGAGGCTTAGACTCCTTTCTGTGATGTCAAAATCCCAGAAACGAGCAGACAGTCGGATAAATATCTATGGCGTCGATTGCATTACGCATACGACATGTTGCCAATAAAAATGTTTTTGCCGCCCCAAATGAAAAGTGATAAAGAGGCTCGGGCCACAATAGCATTTGGCTTGGCAGCCAACAACTGGGACTCGGATAGCCTAAAAAGCTAAACATGAGTTGGGTTGCAAATGTGTTGAAGAAAAAAAACATAAAGCTTTTGAATTGAATGATTGCAATAACAGATATCCAACTTCTAAGGCATTGCTCACAAGGCATTTCCATTCCAATCTGATGCCTCGGCGGTGCATTGAACCCAATGTGAATTGGAGCTGTGTCACATTAACATCTTTATTAAGTAGACTCTTGATTCGGGCGACCTTTCAGCCTAAAGCGACATTGTCAGCAAATTAAACAAATGTTTGGAATGTTTTCTCAAACGATTTAAAGCTACTTAGATTTCAATTTGTTTTGATACGTGTTTAATCAATATGCCATATTAGTAATAGTTATTTCATATTATATAAAGTTTTCGAAGTTGTGGTTGGATTGCAAAAAGCGATTGGAATTGGACGGAGGCTTAACCTTCTGGCAACTAGATGACTTTTTCAATTATGAAAATAATGAATCTTGATTGTTTATGAATGAAAATGCAAATGACAATTATAAATTATTTATTTGCAAATAAATAAGATGGATGTTCAATGTTAGATAATAAAGCAACATGCCAAGCTTTTGACTAAAAAAGTGATTAGATAATAATACCCCTATAAGAACTTCTCTTACTTTCCGAACATAACCAAATGTATTTTGTAAAGGAAATCACACAAAGTATCTGGAAATGGAAACTCAATGAACGCGACTTATGAAAAATGAGCAATTTCGATTGCGTCGAGAGCTGAATAAGCCGCTTAAGTTTGCGGATATGTGTGTTAGTGATGGGAGACTTGCATCTATAGAAAATCCTTATTGATTTTCTGCGCCTTCGCATTTATGGGGAAACTGTGTGGCACTTGAGCAAATGCGACATGCCTCGTTTTAATTGCTGCGACTCTTAACTGGCCAGGCTCAAATATCAAAACATTCGCGATTAAATGCCAGACTTTTAATTAAACAGATTAAGTGGCCATAAAAGCGGCATCGCCAGATGGCCTCAAGTCGATTATGAGCTGATACTTAATTGAACATAAAATGTTTGGGCAACAGCTAAGGATGTGAGAAGGCGTTTAAGTGCTCGTTAAGCATATGCCCAGAGCTTGGCAGGAATTCAGGACGCAGCAGCCGAAGACGACGATGCCAAATAATCATGGCCATAGTATGGCTGCATCCTGTATTTGCATCTTTCATTGCGTTGCCACAATAATACAAATATATAGTTATAAAGAAATAAAATATAGGTGCATCAATTGAAATGCTGAATGCAATTCTGCAGCTGGCGTCAATCTGTTACTCGCCAAGGCAAAAAGGAAACGCAGGACTCGAATACGTATCGAGCAGCAGCAGCAAGAGCAGCAAGTCGATGTGCACAACATGCTGAAATGCTGAGAAATGCCTTAAATCACGTTATGAATGAGCAAATCTTAAGCCGCGTACGTGTGCATAGGACACAACACAGGACACATGCAGAACCTGCAGAAAACGTAACCAAGCCGGAAGAAAATTGAAAACGAAATGCGATGCCATTGCTGCTTGTTGTTGTTGCCTGGATTTTGCCTTGGGTTTTTGCCATTTAACAGGACTATTTATTTTATTTTGTTATGCGCGGCAAACAGCTTGTGTAAAGGATTTAACCAACTGCTCGGTGGGTGTGTGTGCGAGGGTTTTTGTCAGGAGCTGGTGCTGGGCCCAGCCGAGAATAAACGTATATATATATATATAAGGGGGCCGCACAAAATGAAATACAGAAATTCAAAACCAGCAACAACAAAAGACGCCGCCAATATTAAATTCAAGCCGCACTTGCACTTGTTAACAGGCGCCAGGCAAAGTGTTTGCCCAGATTTTAACAGTGTCCCACACTCACAGTGGGGCAAGATAACCATAGCACTTGCGATGAATAGAATACTATGGATGGCCACTCTAGAACAAAGCCATAAAAAAACTCAAAAAAAAAAGGAATACTTAAATATTATGCAAGTGGGATTTGATATGCAACAGCAGCAGTAAAAGGCACAAGACTGAGGAGCGGAGAAACAAAAGCTCAAGTTTATGACAGTGTTTAAACAAAGTTGGGCAAAAACATTGATATAGGGGCAATAATAAACAATTGAAGAACTTCAAATCATAAGACAATAGAGATTAACTTGAGCTTGAGCTTATATATTAACTAAATTGACGAAAAGTGTGTCAATCAATAACTGTTGACATAATTAAAGTATAGCTGAAATTGATTAAAATGACAGGGATTCATATGCCAACTAGACAGCCTTAAGCTATGGGAGAGCTCACCTTTGGTCGACAGCTCCACTTTGACAGAAATTGGTGTCTAATTAACATCGTACTGTCCTCAACTGCATAACAATTGAAGCAGAAAATTAAATGCAATTCGCAGCAGGCGTACAAGATGCTCCTACACGATTAAACCTATAATTAATATCAGCTCAAAGTAGAGTAATTGACCGGCAACATCTAGCGCCATGACAGACAGTCGTTAAGTTCTGCAGAAGTGCACAAGAAATAAGCAATAAAATATTTAAATTCTGCAAACTTTTCTTGGAATACACTCATTAAACAAGGATAACGAATTGGGTATATTAAAACATATTACAACTTTCCTTGCACTCAACTTAATGTATACCCCTTGAAGTCGCAGTCCGTGCGGGGCTGGCGTTAAAGAATTTGGCATGTGGCTTAATTTAGCTTTAAGTTATCGAAGTCCGGCGCATAAATCAATAAAGAAAAGTTGCAGAAATGAATTTATAGGATATGCTATGCACCTGCAGGCTATTTCCTAGTCGATCATAGCCCAAAGCAAGCATTCTTGACTATATTTTTTTTCTGCCATTACGATTATTATTGCTACCTCAGCGTTATGAGCAGCAGGATCACACACCTCAAAGGAGATGCTGCTGCTGCCTCTGCTGCTTCTGTTGGCGCTGCGGGCAGCAGGATATATACGCTCGCACCTGTTTGCCACAGCTTGCTGGGGCTGTAACCACGGTAATTGTGCCAGATGGAAAGGACGTCAAAGTGACGAATGAGTCGGTTTGAAGCGCTTTGCCATAATTCCGCTTGACTTTCGAGGCAGTTACAGATGTTAAGTACAGCATAGTTTATTATTTATGTGTTTATTGTACAGTTAAGTACATCTTAAAGCGACAAACATGGGTTAAATTCATACTTGAAAGTTGAGCTAAGTTCGGCTTGTGTGCGCTTATATTATTTGCTTAACCAGTTTATTGCTTCATCCTATTAAGACGAATACAATTTATTAATGAATTTTAAAGGTAAATGAAAATGTTTTATGTTGAATTATAATTTGGATTTGCCTGTAAATGAATTAGACCTTTGAATATTACAAAGGAAAGCCACTTGGGTCCTCATCCCAGCAAACGGTTGACTTCGCTTTAAACCTTTTAATCCCTTTTACAAGGAGTCGGAATAAGTCTTCAAACTAGCTTAATGTAAACACAAATTCAATTGAAGTATAATAGCAATATACAAAATATTTGTTACAAATAATTTTATTAAACTTTTAAGGTTTTGCAGGTTTTGGCGACCTTTCCATTTAGCTTCCCGACTTAATAAATATTTTCTGCATTTACAAAATGTTTTCAAGGCCTTTCAAAATTGCTGAGAGCATCTCAAGAGACCACTCACTAAAAGCAAACAAATTTTTCCGCTTACAGGAATGTTTCGACCTCACAACAAGACACCAAGTGCAACAACAATAACATAAACAAACACTTGGCATTCACTCATTGTAAAATAACTTTGGTTAACACCAGAAGTGTTGCTGCTGCAGCACGTCGCAAGGTGTTGCAAGCAAGCCGAAGAGCATATCATAAGCTGTTGCTGCAGCCAGAACTTGCATAAACATAAGTGTGCATCAGAATAGCAGAGAAAAGCAATGGAAAAACCATGAAATTAATTATTATTTTTGTTGTTTTTCTGTTTTTTTTTTAGAAAAATGTGGAAATAGGAAATGCGAAATGTGTGAAAACGGATGGCCAGAAAAAAGTTTAGTGAAGTGTGGACGACTGATGCATGCGGAAATTGTGCAAGAGTTGCCAAGAGTTTATTGTATAAATTTTCCACATGCTATGGTGTCTGGGTGTGTGTGTGTGTGTGTGTGTGCGTTAGCTTGCACTTGGCTTTGTCTGCTGACGATGGCAGCCAAAAGGGATCAACGGGGCCAACGCAGCTGGTGGTTCCCGCCTTCCGGCAAACTCATGCATTTTTCAGCAGCAAAACCAGCAGCAGCCATGGCAACAGCAGCAGTGGCAACAAAGTAGTTGCAACAACAAGTAGCTGCAACAACAAGTAGCTGTAACAACATTGTGCAAAGGCAATGTCAGTGACAACAGCTTTACAGTTAATTGCAAGCAACGTGGTGCACATTTACCACGAACCACAGCCCCCCTCAACACCCCTTGGCGACACAAAAGTATTGTTTGTGCACAATTCTAATTTGCATAATTGAAGGCTTAGTGATGGATTTGTCATTGGCTGGCAGACCAGCCAGAGCTCGAATTGGTATATATTGCCAAAGATCAATTATAATAATCTTTGTTCGATACATCTGCGCGCAAAGAAAAGCTATTAATTTGCATAGCTATTCCCGAGGCAGCTGCTCATTAGCATAGCTAATGCCAGGACATTCAGACGTATCTGTGCTCAAGTCTACATCTCAATCTGGTAAATTTGAATATGCCATATATCAGTATGCGTTGAGCTGTCATTGTTCACAGACAGCTCCTAACTGACAGGCTCTTAATGAAGTTTGACAGTTTTGCATTGTTGTTGTTAATCGATAGTTGCGGCTGCTGTTGCTGCCGTCGCCTGCTCCAGCTGTTCATATACTGTTAATTACAACAAGGCCTATTTAATTAAGTTTCAAACGTGCGTAATAATTAACTTGTTGCCACGTGGCAGGCGGTCAACGAGTCCGAGGCCAACAGAATTCAGATTTCAGTTCAATGAACACCTGATAAAAAGTTTTTCTATTAAAGACTGTGCTACACGAGATACAATTTAAATATCTTAAAGATTCATTTCGATATTCAAGTTTTAATAATACAAACAATTGGCAGCTTTAAGAATTCGTTGTTGCCTTTAAACCTTACCTGGCTAACAAAAAAATTAATGTGAAATGATATGCCTTAAAGGCATTAAATTCCCCTTTTTTTATTTTGTTGGGCTCCGTAAATTGCAAATGTATATTCAATGTAGTAGGTAAATCCATGAACTTAAATCGATTTTTTCGCTTCTTTTTTTTATTTATTTTTGTTTTTTCTTCAATTAAATTAAATCTGTTCGAACGCTACGAATATATTCGATATGCCAGGCCATTAATCATGATCAATTTTTTCGATGCCATGAATTTTAAATTGAACAAAATAATGTATTGCCAAACAATCAAAAGATACATATATGGTTTTTAACAATATGACCTCAGCAGGAACGTTTGGCATTTTTTTTTCTGTGCTGGCGAGTAAAAATGTTATATTGCGCGTAATTTAAGACCAAGGGCTGTGAAAATGAAATTTAAAGTGCACACGGAACCACAGGGGATGGCTTTAGGCTAAAAATGAAGCGCTGTCAAAAGGAAATCTGCACATATTGGTCATTAATAAAAGTATTTTTTCTCCTTTTCTCTTTATCGATATGCGCATTATACAATACAAAAAGCAAATATTGATAAACAACAAAAAACGAATGCGGCTTACAGTTTATTGGAGAAAAAAGAACATGCCATACAAACATGAGAATAAAGAGAAAAAAATACTGTGTGAAAAGGCAACCATAAAAGCCTTACAAATGTGAAAAGCTAGAGATGGCAGCGTGAGCCTCTCGTGCAAAGTATTTAAAGAAACAATTACAGAAAACAAATGAATAAGAGAAATTAATTGATTTTAAAGATAAAGTAAATGCTATTGTATGTGTGAGACCTTTAGAGATCTGGCTCTGTAGGATTTGATTAGATTTCATTTGTTGCACAACTTGATTTTAGCATATTTGCATTTCCTCGTGACTCGTGACCCATGTGTCTGCCCGCCACTGCGGTAGTTACAGCTCAATGTAATATGTGTGTCGAGCTCTCTCCATCAATTTATCTCGCTTTCCAGCACACTATATCGCGGTTATCTCTCTCTCTCTCTCCGGCTCTCTAGCCCCTGTCTCTGGGAGCGTTAACGTGTGCGCGATTGCGAGTCAATTGTGTCGTTATTTATCAGTCAGCATAAATGCCGCTTTATGCAACGTGTGTGTGTGTGTGTACTGTTATATTGCTCTGACTGGCAATATGCCCGTCCGGCCGTCCGTCCGTCCGTCCGTCCGTGCGTCCGTGCGTGCGTCCGTCAGTCTGTCTCTCTCTGTCTGACAATGGCAGAGACAATAACAACAAAAGCATCCATTGCCCTGCTATTGGCATATTTCTCTCTTTCACAATTTTTGTATTGCATGCCTTTAGGCGCAGCCCTTTGTCCAGGTGTAATAATAATATAACCACAATAAATAAATTTTTTACGCGAATATTGTTTGTTAGCCACAGTTGCACTCCCTAAAGCCAGCTCTTCGATCTCCACACACTCCCATCCCCCTGCCAATTATTTGTTTTGTTGTTATTTTGAGAGCACAGTAATTGCTGCCATTCTCTGTTGTTCATTAAATGCATTGTATAAAATGATTTTTGCACACTACAGACAATTCTCCATGTGGCTTTGTGGTAGCACTTTACAGCCATGTTGTTGATTACATTTATATGGTGTCAAGTGCAATTTGCCAAAAGATGGAATGAAGGCAAAAATGAAACTTTAAATACGGAAATACATGAAAGCTACCGCATGCTAATAGGCAGCTGAGTAAAGCTACTAAATAGCTCTAAAAAGTGGCGTATTAACAAAATTAAAATGTAAAACTATATTTTAGTGGCTGTTAAGTGAAGCAAATGAAACTTGAAGAAGTTTCACTTACTTAATCTGTTCGCAAGCCGTCAATTAAAAAGCGTGATAAATTGTTGCTAATAAATATTGAGCATCTGTTAACTTACTTTAAGAGGCAGCGCAGAAAACGAAATGCAAAAATTAAATTAAATTGACTGCAACATCAAATATCAAATTGCCCTTTAGTTAATTAAAATCGCTTTTCAGTCTAATAACTAACTACACGTAATCATATATTAGAAACACATATTTTAAGCATTTTTAACCACAAAATACTCGTTGAGAGCATTTTGTACTTGTTCAAGTACAAAATAATAATCATTTGCATTTGGTAATTAAAGCTGCCGAAGAAGATTTTCTTTTGTTCATGCAATTATCAAAGATGAAATACCAATAAAATACAAAAGGAATTAATGCATTATCTGTTACCCAAATTAGCTCTCCGGCAGCATATTAGTTTCACTTATTTTCATAGAATATCTGTTTCCCTTTAATAATAATTCGAGTAGTATTGAAATGGCGACAACTCGTTTTATGCCATTCAGCTTGTGCACTGTAAATGTAATTAAAGCTACTGGGGCGTATGAGTGATGTGGCATGAAATTTATATTCGTAACTCATACGTCATGTCTGCCAGCATGGAAAGAGATGCATTTGCCTGTCTCTCAGACACAGCAGCAATGTGCGAGTGTGTGTATGTGTGTGCGTCGGCATGTGGCGGAGGGTGTGTGAAATGTGTAGCTATGTCAGCTGTAGCTTAATGATTTTTACGCTGCTCTTGTACTTAAGTTGCAGTCTTCTCATACTCTTTTTTCGGTTGCACTGGGCGTTAATGGCAAACAGCGGTGACAACATCTGTCCCATATATACATATATACACACTTACACACACACATGCACTCAGATACACACGCCCAGACAGTTGCGCAGTTTGGCTGGCGGGCAACAAATTCCAAGTCATTAGTCGTTCTCCTGTTTGTGTTGCATCATGAAAAAAGCATCGCGACTAAATTACAACGTCTGCGAAGAAGCTTTATTTACATATATGATATTAGAGTGACAGACATGAAACTATTTTCTAGTTAGTTTAATGTTTAAAATCTAAAATGTTCCCAGCTCGAGTTTACGCGCTGTTATTGCTAGCAAACGTTGGACTTAAGGAAATCTCCGCTCGAGAGTGGAGTATATGCCATTTCCGTGATCCATATAGACATAAAACATTTGCAAGTCAAGGCTCTGGCTTATTGAATAAAACATCACCATAAATATTATTTACGCAAAACAGCAATCAACATAAATTTTACGATTTTGCTGAGAAAATGTATTTAAGAACCACCCTCGCCCATAAACTTTGGCTGGCATTGTCCAGCCAGTTCCTGTGTTGCTTGCGAGCGGGTGCTACAACAGCTGTGGCATTTTAAACATATTTCATAAGCCAAAAGCTACGAAAAAATGTTACATACTGACTGATGAATGTGTCGCAAGCTGGTGTGTGTGCGTGTGTGTGTGTCCTGACGAAAGCCGCCTGTCAACAGCTGTAGGCGGCTGCCACTACCCGTATCCATATCCAAGCCGTCATCGTCGGCTGCCATTGCTCATCAGTGTCGTCTGCCGTGCCGCTCATCACCCTTGTAAGGCTCTGAATCTACAGCGTGTTGTTGTCAAGGTAAATTTTTGTGAAATTCAGGCACAGCGCGTCTTTGAAACTGAGCGGCATACGTAAAATTGCAATTAAAATGCGTGGCACAAATTAATATTTGTTAGCTTAAGATATTTAATAACAGCTGCAGACAACTGCTATTGCAGGTACATAATATTTGAGACCTGCAAGAAGAAAAATAAAAGCTTATAAATTTCGTACAACAAAATTAATGACAAGCATTGTTCTCTTATTATGATCTTAAGCCCATCAAAATCTTCGTTTCCATGCAGAACAGGCTTCTGCTGATGGTGAGAGGAATATTCGAAAAGAACTTTAAAATTTTACTAAAAATGGGAAGGAATTTTGTACAAATTTCAGTATTTAAATCGTAAACAATCTAAATCTAATTTTTTATCTTTTACTCAAATATAATTAATTACAATTGCTTTGTTAACTTTTATTTTTTTATTATTATTAAGTGTAGAACCTGTACAATCATAATTTAGTACTTTTACAACACATGGATGGAAAATGTAATTTAGAGCCGAACCCCATAACACGGTATGAGGATTTTAAATGCGGTTGGTCTTACTGACGCCCAATCGTCTTGGCAAATCCTTGCCGTTTGAGTCGCCTTGAAGGTCGGGCAGGGTAGTCCTCTTGCGAGCAGGCTGCGGTGTCTCAGCTATCTGTCGCTGTATCTGCTTGTGTGCCTTCCAATCTGTTCTTCAACCGTATTCACTTTGAGATCTTTATGGAGTGTAGAGCCGCGTACCTACCAGGGACAGTTGGTTATCTGTCGTAGTACCCGATTCTGCAATACCTGAATACGTTTATAATTGGATTTGGCTGCAATTCCCCAGATCTGCACTCCATAAAGCCATATCGGCATCTCAGTGGTAAGGTTGTTGTTGTTGTTGCTGCAGTCTGTGACCCTTCGTTAACTTATTTCATTTTTAAAGCTCACCAAAATTTCGGCATTTCTCTTTGTAATAAACTCCTAAGCAAACTCGGGCATGCTTTAATTAAATTTTGGCACTTTCTACTGTTTGTCTAACCCTACAATGGTTGTCATAATAAAGCAACTTGCACCACATTCTATTTTTCCGGCGGAAGTGCGCGAAGTTTTCGCAAGCATCGACCCTTTTTACCTTGGGTCAACATGTGCGTGTGTGTGTGTATGTGTTTATGTGTGCGTGTGTCTGTGGCATGTGTGGGCAAATATTTACATATGATGTGTTATCAAAAAAGAGAAACCATTTTTGTGTAAGGAAAAAGAACAACACGCGCTCGCGACGACCTGGCCAAACTTTGTATGCAAAGCAGTCAGAACCAGCCGTAGAATATTTTGTTTTCTTTGTTGTTAGGCGGCATGCCCCAAAGTTGTACCCAACTGCTGTGTTGCAGGTACTCATACTGTGATTATTTTTGTTTTTAAAAATTTTGTTGAATATGCAAATTGCATAAAGCGATTGCTGCGCGCACATGATTCTAGCAAAACCAATTTCGTAATTTTTAAAATGTTTATGGGCACAACTTTTGCCAGCATGTTGCTTGCTCTTCATTTGTTTGTTTGTTTTTCAAAAAGTTAATAATTTTTTTGAACATTTTTAAAAGCTTTATTTTATTTCATCTTTGACTCTGCATAATAAACGATACTATACTTGCCAAAGACTCGAACAGATACACGCTCACACACGACTTAGAAGTCTGTCTGATATGCAGGTGAGTTCGCTCTTCGTTTTATACTCATTAACTTTTCAAGCATCCTAGGAAATACCCTTTGGCCCATACATGGTAAGTAGAGGAACTTTAGAGGGAGGGTTGATGCTCAATATACGTCTCATATTTTAATAAATGATAAAGTTTTGCCAGAGTCCGATTAGTTTGCAATCTAGTCAAGCATTATATATGATCAAGATATTATTTATATTGTCCAAGTACTTAAATATATTAGCACAATATTTTTCAAGCTTCTGCACATAAGGAAGTTCCCTCAGGTGACTATATGAACGAACCTTCTTTGTCTGGCTGAGAGAATTTGTGATTCAGTTCGTCTCATGGCCACTTGAGTTGGTACTTTCCTATAAAGTTGCCTCATGAATTATTCATGAATATCGTACACAGAGCAAATGGGAAAGCGGAAAAATCTTTCAAAGATTGCAAAACATTGTGTTCGTGTAGCATAAAAGGCCAATTCAACTTGCCTGCTTATGCTATGTGTATATAAGTATGAAAAATAGATTAAATAACGAAAAGTTTAAAAAACCGATTAGCATACAATGGCAGGCGCAGAAGAAGCGAACAGCAAAGTAAATTACGCAGATAATTGCCAAGTATTGCGAGAGTCAGTGTTAGATTTATCATGAAAATGCGTATTTACAGACATTCCGCAGCCAAAACTGATATCCGCAATGAGATCAATTAGGCAGTTTGGCCTTTATAAATAACCGAGCACTTTATGCCAGGCATGGGAAGGCGCATACCTTTTAGCAGCGTCCATTTCGCAATACGCGGCCACAAAATTTATGAGCTTTACGGGCCATTATCGCTTTAATAATTTAGTTGGCTCTGCGTAAAGAGCAAAACAAACCGGCGCAAATGGCACATAGAGCAACGAGCACAAAAATAAACGGCAAAGAACGCACACACACACACATATACGAAATAAATGGAAAAGGAATTTATAAAGAAAATTGCAGGCAAATTGCGCTGAAAAATGCCAGCCGGCGAGTGGCTGCGAATGGCTGCATTTTAGTGTGGTGCAAATGAAGCTCGATACAATTTAAATGAAAATTAACAGCATTTCATAATTTGCAAGATCCGCTTTAAATAGGCTCGCAAATCCCAACAAAATGCAGCCCAAAAGCAGTCTGTAAACAGGGGCCAAAGGATATGCGTGCAGGATATTGACAACCTGTGGACTCAGCCTTGAAATTCGTATTGCTACAGGCAAATATTTTTCCAGGAAATTTTTATTTTTGCTTTTTCGTTTCGTTTCGTTTAGTATTTTTTAATTAAAACTCCGACGTCTCGGGCGAGCCGACGGCTCAGGTGTGCGCAAGCACGAACAAACAGCAAAAATAAAGGATACCCACGTCTGGGCGTGGACGGCGTAAAAATTGCAAAAAGGCAACGTTAATTAAAAATTTGCGTTGCCCGTTTTAAAGAGATCAGCAGTTTTCTAGGCCTTGAAAAATGAAAAGCATTCTTTTTAACAGACTTGAGTCGCTCACGTTCAGTCCTTTTTTTCGTTTTCCTTAATTATACCCTTGTAGAGGGTATAATAATTTATTCATCAAATGTGTAACGTATGGAAGGACCTCATAAGGTATATACATTCTACATTCTGATACATGTGCATCTTTCCGTCTGTGTGTTCCTATGCGAACTAGTCTCTGCTATCGTCTTGAAACCTTGCATATACCCTTCTTTCTGTTGCAGGCAGCATTTGACATTTGTCTGATTCGAGCACTATATCATATAGCTGCCATAGTAACGATCAGCCGAAAGGTAAGGACTTTTATGAACAACTTTTTTGAATATCTCCCTGCTCCTGTAAGAGCTTCCTTCCTTCACATATATGCAAAAGATAAATGTCTACAAGGGTATTCAATCTTCGGCGAGCTGAAGATATGTTTACTTTTTCGTTTTACTTAATTTTATTTTTTTGCATACCCTGCATAATATGTGTATAAAAGGGGTATACGAAAACCGTGCAACGCTTTGTTGCAATCAATTAAAGTCTAGTTCGAAGCAGGACCAAAAATCTGTCTGTCTAAGTTGTCTCAAGGAATAAGAAATGTAGAATATACGAAACTAGCTTGTAGATTCATATCCAGTTGGCTTAAACCTATATATTTTGATGGCATGTGCCTTCTGCTGTTTTTGTTTGAGTTCTGGCTGCCATTTATATGGGTAAGCTCTGGAAATTAATTAAGCATTCGCCCCGGCAAGGTCATGGGGAAAATGTGTTTGCTTTGGCGCTGGCTTAAAAGGAAAATCAACAGCTTTGCAATGCAAGTTGGGCAAAAAGTAGAAACGTTATTTAAAACAACAGTGAAACACTTTCTAGCTAGCCTGCAACGATTTTGTTGCACGCTTTTAATCAAGTTTAAGCAAACGCTGCGCATAAAATTAAACAATTAAGCGAATAGTTTTTGATACAGTTTCCATTGAGAACGGCCAATTAAGAGCGGAATAAAAGCTGCCCGAACATTTTCCTTAAATCTATTTTTTCTTGCTGCAGGCTTATTTAATAAGAGTTTAGAGAAAAGTCGTTTAACTCTCCGCAGAGCTCATTAGCTGGCAATAAAGAGCTTTGGGCCTAAGCCCAGAAACATTTAATTTAAGACGCAGCTCCATTAAATCAGCTTAAATCATTTTTATTGCTTAGGCCAGAAGCGTTAAGCGAATCGATTCCGGGCCAAACATGAAGTATCCAAACTGCCTGTCACGCCCCCATGTTGTCAACGTTTTTCTAGGACACAAAAAACAGGAGCAACAAAAATTGGGTAGACTAACATGCTGGAGGCCATAAATAAAGCACTGTGGCCGTGCGTGTTGGTGTATTTTTAATACAACAATTAAATGCAAATACCAAATACCAAACGCAACAAGCACAAATGAAACTTCGTTATGCACCACGCCTCCCACCCGACCAATATCCTGGCAAATGTTGAAGGATGCACGTACAAGAACAACACTATCCCAATAGGGCAGGCCATCAACAACTTTTTTCCTGACTGCCAGCGCAAATATTTTTGAGGCAGGCGGAGGGTGAACAAAAAAAAACAAGCAAACTGAATATATGGACTATGGCCACGCCCCAAGACCAGCAAAGCAATTGGCAGAGCAGAAAAAAAAATATATATATATATCTTTATATACGCAGAAAAAAAAGAAAGGTTGTATAAACTGTGGGGCTGGGCTTGATGTGTGGGGTCTGGGGGCCGTCTTCATGTGGTTAAGTAACAAATTGGCCAACGCGGGCAACAAGCACGAATTTCGCTTTAATATAATTTCAATTATTTAAGTGAAAGCATATTTTTAATGCGCTTTATTGCCAATTTTCGTTTAACAAAGAAAACTTCAACGTTAAATGCCAGTTTACCAGCTGCCCGTCAGATTATACATACACACACAAGTGTGTACATATAAACATGTAGCTTTTTATAGCATCGGTGCTCACTGGAGATGAGCAAGTGATGTGCATGAAAATGAGTGAAAGTATAAAGTATCTACAGCAGTTATTATATATGGAACGAGGTTTATACTAACAAAATGTTTGTCTTAACATGTTTTGAGAAATAAGTAATGCAAAGCTGTTGGAAGACCTCGCCTTCTTCTTCTCCGTCTACTTATGCTTATCTAGAAGACACACGTTAAATTTGGTAACTTTAGAACTTAGAACTTTAGAGATTTGCTCAAAAAACTGAATGTAGATATCGATTTGTATCGATTGTTTCTTAGTTAGCTATGATAGGAAACGGGCACCAGGCGGAGCTAATTTCGATATTGACGAGTTCAAGTCTGGACAGGCAGACGTTCATGGCTAGATGGACTCGGCTATTGATGCTGATCAAGAATATATATACTTCGTGAGGTCGCAGATGGTTCCTTATGCCTGTTCTATTAAAAAGACATTTTAAAACCTTCAACACTAATCTTCTGGTAGTTAAGGTCGAAAAATGAGTTTAATATTACAATCAATTAGAACTCAAAAATAATACATACTATATATTGGTTACACGTAGATATCATGTATACATCGCTGTTGCTCCTCATATCTCTTACACACATTTATTTATTTGTTAAGCTCCCAATGTTAGCTACAGTAAAAAAAAAATCAAACTTTCTGCTCATCACGCGCCGTCAGTCACTGTCAGTGGAAATCACAGCTTTTGTGGCCATCGCTATCAGACAGGCATTTTCCGCTCCTCTCCATCTTTTATTATCAATTTTTTTATTTTTGTTTTTTTTTTTTTGGCTACTTTGCCAAATTGCGGTCAACACAAACAGAAGTATGCTTTTTATGCTACCCTTGCCCCCCTTTCGGCAAGCTTTGTGAAATGCTTTTTCAATGTTTTAAAAAGTATACTTATGGCAAATATTCGCTGGGGAAATTTCACTTTATTATTGCGTTGTTCAGCAAAACGTAGATACTTTTTAATTATTTTTACTTGCTTTCCGAAATGCAATTAAATTTCCCCAGCCACCAACCCCCCACCCGTTCTCCTTGGCTGCATACAAAAGCATTTCTAAATTGCCTATGTTTAGTTTGATATTTCTGATTTATGTGACCTGCTGCATTCGGGTAATAATTTGGTCAAGCGGCATGTTCCAATTCACAATTGTGTGAATTGTTTGGATTTGGCACAGTTCGATAAACGTTGCCGCTTTGGGCTTTTATTTTATTTCTATTTTTATATATGTATTTTTGTGAAATGTGAACGTGACCAGGAAACTGTTATGGAGTGCAGCAAAGCAATTCGATTATTGTTCAAGTAACTGGAATTGAAATGGGCAACGTTTTTCGTTTTTCGAGCCCTGACAGCATTTCGCATTGGCTAAAGGAGAAACTTGCGATAAGAGATGGAAAAACAAATTAAACTTACTTTTAAATTTTTAATTGCAAAAAGACTGAAGCAATAAAAGTTGTAATCTATGCTTTATATTATTACTTACCTTCTCCATACTGTCCTTTATAAAGGCACATATATTAATTTGTATCTTTGTAATTTACTTTTCCTTCTCTTTAATCCTCGATATGTACCATATACAATTTATATTGAGTGTAAGGTCTGCCTCATATTTGTCAACTCTGTCATGCTTCCATTTCCTTATAACACACATTCATTCATGCATAAAGACATTCGAAGTCGATCTGTTGAATTGGTCAGGAGTCGACTGAACGATACCCTGTGACGAAATCATAAGCCCTGTTACATTGCCAGCTTATACTACTATTCGAGTTGGGCGAAATTATCACAAACAGCTGGAAGGATGCGAACATAAATATATGGATTCAGGTATATATGAATAAATGTTATATGCTGCGGTCTATAACACATTTGCCACAGCCTTATGAAAACCATCTTAATTAATTTGTGCGATTGCGGGGTATTAAAACCCCAGGTATGGCTACGGATATTCTTTTTGGAATGGGAAGTGTTGCCATTGCATATTTAATTCATTTCCCATCAATTTCATTTCCTTTACATCTTTTTAAGTGACAGCTTGCGTAAATGTTAAATTTAATCAACAGAACTCAAACAGAAGTCATCAGGTGTTGCGCAGACACCGACCTTACAAATTCGCCTCAAGCTGTGAACAGTGCTTGCGGGTAATTAAATTGAGCCAAGCAGTAAATAGTATTTATAACTTAACACAAAATATATGTACACGGTTTATTTATAAAATAAAATGCTTGACTCGAACGGCGACTCACTATTCAATATCATCTTCCTTGACCAGCTTCGCATTGGGATTGGTCAGCAGCAATTGCTCGTTGTGCTGATTCACATTATAGTAGAAGAAATATAGTTTGCTATATTCAAAGGTGGATATCATAATGGCACAAGCGGGCGCCACCTTGAACAGCCGCGGACCGTAGCCGGAAAAAAGTCCGCGCAGCCCAAACACGCGATAGATGCCTGCCAGGCGGCTGTAGGTGGATTGCTTGTTCAGCTCCTTCGCGGGTGAATCCGTGAAGATGACGCGTTCGCCAAACTCGATCTGCTCGTGGGTCTTGACCACATCGAAGGGGCAGGTGGCCAGTGCAGCCACCGAACCGGCCAGCACCCCGGCCACAAAACTATAGCCAAAGGAGGGCTCCTCGTTGCGCTTGCTAAAACAAACTTTGAGGTACTCATAGATTGGCCAATATATGCCCGAGAAGGGTACATCCCGCAGGATCGTGGGCGGCAGTCCGCGCCACATGCCACTTATTCCCTGGATCGCTATGACATTCCGCACAAATTGCAGCACCTGGGCGTAGCTAAGCCGCTCCGATTGCATCTTGGTGCGCACCAGCTCAATGGGACTGACGAAGGTGACTGCGCAGATGCGTGCCGTGACGCCGGACAGCATGGGCACCACAAGGGGCAGGTTTTGGCGCTGGTCGATCGTCATAGGTTTCTGAGGCGACGCAAAGTGCCGTTGGTAGATAGCTATGTACCTGGCTTTGAATTGCTCGTAGGCAACAAAGTAGACAACGGTCGAGGGCAGCGCCGACACAAGCGTGGGCCCCAAGCCCGACCACAGGGCGCCAATACCCTCATGGCGACTTATCTTAATCAGGGCATCCAGTGTGCCCCGAAAATGTGGCTTAAAAGTTCCGCCCGCTGTGGTATGCGAATGGGCACCGCAACTAAACAAATGATCCATCAGACCGTTGCAGTAGAGGAAGCACTTGTTCGACCGTGACTGCTGGGATTGCATTCGAGTCTTGATCACGTCCAGCGGCGTCATGAAGCAGGCGGTGATCATTGCCCCCGCGCATGCCGAGACCACCTGCTGCAGCGGGCGTATCTGGAAGCGCGGATCGTTAAGCATCTTTTTGGGTCGAGGTTTCTTGTTGTCGCCACCGCTGCCCGAGCTATAACTGTCCCCGACGCCTTGTAGCAGCTTTTTGATGACGACAGCGTCTTCCTTCGACATGGTGTCGGCGTTGGTGCTTCCGCTTTTGTTGCTGTTGCTGCTGATGTTTGACAGTGGAGCCGGAAATCGAATCGAGTTACAAGTTTTATATACAAATTTATCATTGAGCAAATGCTAAGGTCAGTTAAGTTTACAGCGTGACAGCGTTGCCAGATGGCTACGTTTGGGCAATGACAGCTAGCATATACTGGATGGCAACGCCATGCAGGAAAAAAGTGCAGCACGCTGGCGGGACAGCAGATGCTTATGCCCGTGCATTGGTATATTGATTTTGTCAGCAAAAAGTGTAATTTATTGAAAGACTCAAAAAAATATATAAATATATATGATATATATATATATATATATATATGATTTGATTCCGGTTTTTTCCCCAGTGATAATCTTAAATATGTAATAAATAAACATATTAGATTATCCTTAGAGCCAGGCTCTTCCTCCAACTCTGATAAGTTGCATTTCGTAATCTCCTTTACAACTTCTATCATCATTAAGCACAATTTGAACATGTTTCTGCTCAGCTTCTTGTTTCTGATTTATTTTGGTGTTCTTTTTTCTTTTGGGCAATTACCTAGCATCTGCTTTCAGTTGAAATGTGCTGTTTCAATTTGGCTGGGCTTAAGCTGCGTACAAGAGCTGCCAAAAAGCATACCGAGGCATCCCCATTCATCCACAGCGACACGTTGGATGGAAACCTAAGCCCGCCTCAAAGTCATACGACAAAGAATTCACAGCAATAACAACTACAAAGAGCAAAGGCTGAATATTTTTGTTTCTGGGCTCGCGTTGGGTTTGGGGTTGCCGTGTCGCGCTCGCTGGTTTTCTAGAAGCTTTGGGTGGGGCAGCCTACCCGCATCGACCTACGAACAAAAGCCATGTCAACTCTTCACTGCAAAATAATTGACATCAAAATGATGTGTTTGGTTTTCTGGCTGACTGGCGTTAGAATGGAATGCACAACTTTGAACACAGCGGTTCGTTAGTTTATTAAAACGAATCCAAAGGTTCCAATAGGGTGGCTGTATTTCCGTCAAAAAGGGTAGAACAAATGTGGGCGGGGATACAGAATAAGTCCGCTGGCAAAGCCATTGAAAGGTGTGCTCAATATCAGTTGATGGAATTTTGCAATGGACGTGGGAGTGCATGAAGAATATGGCATAAACCATTTTTTATTGCTGGCCCAGATTTCTTTACTAAACTCTATTAGAAATTTAAAAAGTACGAATTAGTTTTTTATCCGATTAATTTGTTTAACACAAGCCAGAAATGGGAACAATTGCAATTTCTTTTTTAAAAATACATTTCAAGGGAAGTACAAGATAAACTTCATCTTCATCCTTTCTTCTTTTTTTTTTTAATTTATTTTAAGTTTATACTTGAACAAATTCATAAATAACATAAATATATGTAAGCTAAGTCAAAGTATCCGGGTACTACATTAATATGAATATTATAAGCCAACTAAAGCGTCTTAACTTTATCTGTTGATGTATTCAAATGGCTGTAGATTCTTTATTTTACAACAATGTGCCTAAACAATTTCCAAACGTGTTCGTCAACTATTTATAATACCTAGCTATTCAGAGTGCACTCTCAAAGGCCCCTTCAGGCATGCTTAAGTCATGCAATATTGAAGCTGACAAAACGCAACAAAAAGTGGAACACAAACAAAAACAAGGACAACATGTAGAGCATGTTGCAACGCACACATACACACACACACACACACACACACTCACACACACACACAGAACATGCATGTGTGAATAGGTAAAGAATAAGGGCTGACAAAATGTGGCGCTGATATGATTACGTTGTAAGAGACGAGCAGAAGAAGAACAAGAACTTTTTGGGCTATGCTACACAAAAAAAAAATCACTTTAAATGGGCAGGCATATGCGAGTCTCTGAGCTATTCGAGTAGCTGTAGAAAGATGCCAAAACATGCACATGACACACTCTCTCGCACTAACCAACACACACATACACAGATACACACACACACACACAAACACACGCTGCAGACATTGTCAAACATTTATGAGTAACGTGGGGATATTCGGGAATTCGACACGTAGCTGCTGTGCGTCACGTAGTTAGTGAGATTGTGGCGGAGAGGTTTCACGGCAGGGGTATGGAGCTGGTAATTGTAGTGTAAAACTGTGGAATAACAACACTTAGTTGGTTGCTAATACGAGCACGTGCTTGCTTTGTTACACAACACTGGTGTGCATATGATGAAGGTTGCCCTCGAGCCCAAAAGCAACTGCTCCCAGCCCAGATATGTTCGCATATGATCTGGAGCGGAACTAGTTCTACTATAGTTAACAATGCATCCATTTTAAGTTGTTAACCCTCGGAACAGCTGTCGACTGCATTTGTCCACTATGTTTAACAAGTAAAAATAATCAGCTTATGTCAATGTAGCAGGCACTGTTGAAGTTAAATATATGCGTATTTTTATTTAATTTCTGTCGAAAATAAATTGAATGAAGCGGCATCGAAAATGAGTACGGCAAATGTTGAAACATTGACGCATGCCACACGCCGTATCCTACATGTCGCACGCCTCTTGCCCCTCGCAGTGCCGAAAGCCAATTGAAAGCCTCTGAACCGCCAATCCATACGCCAAGCCAAAGAAAATTCACACACACTCGCACACCCACATACCCACATACAGTAAAAAGTCAGTGGATGGAAACCCGCTGCGAGCCCGGGCCAAGGCGAAAATGCGCCACCACGCACCATTCACCGCACAATTCCATTACGTAAAGCAAACATCAGCTGGCGTTTGGCGTATGGAATCGTCGAGGATTCGCATTGAGATTGCGCTTCTGATGCTGTTGCTGCTGCTGCTGCTGCTGCTGCTGCTGTCGCGGCTCGCGGAGAGTTCGGCTGCGGGTGGTCGGGAAGGCAGCTAACAGCTCGATGCCAGTAAAAGCAACATATTGAATATTGATGCGCATCGATTTCTACTTGAAACGGCGAAAAGTTCAAACCCACATACACGCATGCACACACACTCATGCACATACACGCACACACAGTCGCACATGCACTCACAGTCTGTTTGTTTATAATAAAAACATTTGCAATTTCTTATTGCTACACGAAGCCATTGACGTTAACACTAGACAACAAAAATAAATTCGTATATATTTAACTTACATCACTTTAATTAATGAAAACATTTTCGTCTCGCCGAAAGCTATGCTAAATGGTAAAATGCGAACAAGCACAAACTAAACTGAATAAAATTCATATTTATTTAAGCTTTCAGGCTCTTCGTAACTAGCATAATTTTAATATATTTAAATCGAATGTGATTAATATTTCTGAAAGCTTTTAACAAACCCACAAGTAAACATGTTTTTTCGGCCATGAATTCTGACTTCTGCTCAAGTCGATGTGAATTTAAGTTGACGTGGGAGAATGAATACAGAAATTTAAGCAAGAGAAATCTTAAATTTTTGGAGAATAGCGAACGACTTTTTGCTATTAAATAAGAAGGTATGTGTAAAGAATCTTTGATTTATTTTTTTCGTTACTTTCTCCTGTATGAATTGCGAACCTCACAGACTCTTGCTGTGTGGTGTAAGAGCACTCAACTGGGTTAAAAGGCTACATTGAGCTCAGCACCGTCTGTGGTGGAGGCAGTCAAGCAATTTGTGTACGCTCATCGAGCATTTAAAACAATTGGTGCCAAGCAATTATAAAAGGGACTGCAGGCAACTAAAGGAGGAGACGCCAAGGCGTTTCGCGCCAAATTAGCGACAAATGCGTGGCTGACAATGCAACGGGGGTGGGCGGGGTAGCTGCCACGACCCAAATTGCAAATTGCAACAAACTTGGCTGGAAGTGGGACGCAGCAACGTTGGCGACACAGCGTTGTCATCGTCTGCACAAGTTTACGTTCTGCAATAAGCAAATTGAACGTTAGGCTAGGACACGGCGCTGTAAAGTATGCTACAAAAATAAAACAAAAATACTTAGCACAGCGCCGGTTGCGAGTGGCTGTCAATGCGTCTCATTTAGCATATTAACGTTGCGCCATGCCACACACGCACAAATGGCGCATGCCACGTGCCGTCAAACCGCAATATCATGGCGCTAATTGCTACTCGAAGGCAGTTGGTCTCGTGCAGTCATGGAGGCAGTCAGGCGGGAGACGCTGTTGCCACATTGCCATGTTGCAGGCGGTGCTTTGATATGCCACTGCCACTGGCTCACTTTTAGTTCCAAGTCACGTTTTATAAAGTTTCCTGCGCTTTGCTACTCTGCCATTTACTTTTCGCGAATTTTTATTTCCCTTCTTCATTTTTGTTTTTATGCAGCAGCAGCCAAAGAAAAATAATGCATACATGATATGAGAAAAATGCGAAAACAACAAAAGTCATAAAAAATATATATGAATATATATATATATAAATAAATTATGCTTTGTCAGGAATTGCTTGTGTGTGTGGACGGGATCAGCTCTAGCCCCTTGAATGTTTTTTGGCTCTGAGACAAATTTAAGACTTTAATCAGTTTACAACCTTGAGATATGTTTGAATGTGAACCACTTACATTTCTTTTAATTTATTTGATTTAATAATTTATCATACTTCGTTTATTTTCCTTTGATTTATTCAATTTAATTATATATTTTTAGTATAATATTTGGCAATTATAATTTTGTCTTTTCATGCAGTTTGTATGTCGAATTCTGTTGGAGCTTTAAAGCCGCGCATTCTACGGTCAGATGCAAATTTAATGCCAAAATACATGCCCAACATTATGGAGCACTATTAACAAATGCCGCACCTTTGCTTTAATTACTTTTTGCATCAATTGAAATGCAATTTTGGAAATATTTTGTTTATATTCCACTAACAATAAGGTCTGTAATTTTGCAGTTCATTGAACTTCAACCGCAGCAGACAACACAAACAATTAACAATTATGCAGATGAGTGAAAACTAAAATGAGCTGGCAATGCGTTCGAAAATTAAAAATGGCCAGCACCAAAAAAAACACGAGCGAAGTAATTATGTTTAATTAAATATTCAATTTATTGTGTTAGCACAATTATTTCGAAATGCAAATGATTTCAATACAAACAACATATGACCAACCGCAAAATTTAGTTTTATTTCATTTAAGTGTGATTATTTAAAGCCTGCCAAAGTTCTTTGTTTAAAAAGTTTAGCTTTTAATGGCATTAAGCGTTTAAGTAGCTAAACTGTTAAGTTAACATGTTAACATAAGCAATTTATGTTAAGAAACTTGGATAGTTTTTATAAGCTGATAACTAATAACTCAACAACTAATAACTTAAAATTCTCAATAATATTTTTATGAGGAAAAAGCAGCTTATTATTATTTAAATAAAGCAAGACCTTGTGATTAAACAGTACAATTTATCTACAAAATTATTGTTACTTAATTTGAAAATTAAATTTGAGCACTTCAACAAATATGCTTTATTGCCGAAACAGTTAAGAACAAGTAAGAGCTTCTAGTCGGAGGCTCCCGACTAGCGGATACCCTTTACCCTCTTGATCCAACACCCAATGGAGATATACACATATACTAATCTAGAAGCTACATGTCAAGTTTGGCAACTCTAGCTCTTATTATGTACCAAAATTGCTCAAAAACTGGATGTCGATATCGATTATTGATTGCATGAAAACGGATTAAGTTATCGATTATCGGACTCTCTCTCTAGAAGGACCTATTGCTAAAATTTCAAGTCTCTAGGTCTTTTAGGTTCTAATATCCTTGCGTTCATACATACGGACGGACGGACGGACTGACAGACGTATATGGCTCGATCGATTCGGCTATTGATGCTGATCAAGAATATATATATACTTTATGGGGTCAGAGATGCTTCCCTTTCTGCCTGTTACATACATTTACATTTGCCACACAACCATTTTACCCAATTTGAATGGGTTCAGGCTATTAAACTATAACAGCTCGATATTTAAGTGTATAATCTATAACTTCATGCATTAAGTGTGCATTAAATATGCCTGAAACATTAAACAACTGGATACTGCAAAAGTATGCTCACAGAATACCTAACTATACACGGATTGCTGCAACAATTAACCTTAAATTCAAACAAAATAATAATTTAAAACAAAATAAATGTGCTTGATAAGTGCAGAATGTATTTTATTTCAGCTTAAATAACTCTTTTAATTTTTTGCTTGTTTTACATACATATAGATACAGATTATAGTAATTGTTGGCTTTTAAATAATTTACACATGTTTATGTTGTGTCCTTTGTTGATTTGAGCTTTGTTTTTATTAAATTATGAAAATTTTCATTAAAATGTCACATCGTAAATAAAATAAAAAACATGAATAAAACAATGGTCATCATCATATAAAGTGCACTACATGAGACAACATAATTTGCATATTTGCCTTTTTTCATTTTTTGGTATTTATTTATTTGTGATTTTCTGATTTTCTGCATAAGTGGGGCTCGGGGTTTGTCATATTGTGGAATGTTGACCAGTTTATTGCTGAATGCTATTGAATTTAAGCTCTTGGCCCTGTTGCTATTTGATTGTATATGCATGTGCAACTTTATACATACCCAACAAGCTTAATGGCATTAAACTTATAATACTAATTATAAAGTGCATTAATTAGTCATGACGTTTTTAAGCAGCTTAATTTGTGTGCAGAAAAACCACAGAAATATCATCGCATATGCATTTATTATATGCAATTATCATTATTCAACTGCCTGTCGCATTTAATTATTGCAAATTTATTTCACATAATTTTTACTTAAGATTTTTTCGCTTTTCGCGTTGACAGCTTAAATTGAATGCGATTATATATATTAAGCTGCAGCAAATATTTATTTGATTTTTCCTATTGCCCCTCTGGCTCCGATTTTCAATTGAATCAGTTCCTGCTGCAAGCCACAAAAACAAAAAATGAAATAATCAAATATTGGAATAAAATTGGCAACTATAAATCAAAACTCTGGCCAAAAATTGCTCTATGCAATTGTATATGTGCTTGCATTTTTGCCCGTCTCCAGAAAGTTTCAGTTATGGCTTCTGCACTTGACTTCTTGTCTTTATGTTGGTGTTTATTTATTTATCTGGTAGTTATTTTCCTGAATCGTTTCGCATCTTCATGTGTGTGGGAATTTGTAAGCAAGCTTACAGAATTTCATTTTAATCTACTCTTGAGCTCAAACTAATTTGTGGTTGTCTGGAATTTTGTTAAATAATTTGGCTTCTTTTACTAGAGGTTTTTGTGTAGCTCTTTTTTTTTGGTTAGAAACTTTGATTAAGTTTGTGGGTGTCGGATAAGTTTTAAGCAAGTTTTTAGCAACTTACACACAAATGTCGTTACAATGTCAAATTTGGTGGAAAACCAAGAAAATAAACTACTTTAAAGTGGTTACCAAACATTAAAACAAAGAAGGAATTTCCAAAAATAATCAAGGATCCCAATTGAACTATAAAGGGAAGAGGGGGAAAGGGGATTAGGGAATAAAGAGATAAAGACCTTCAAGCCTTGAAACAGGTGTAATATCTTCCGATTTGGAGTTTAGATATTGAGAGATGTTAAGAGCATATTAAGTATACGCACTATGAACTGCTGATAAGAAAAGGAAGAGACTAGCATCTGAAAGGAAGTAAAGTAGAACTGATGTGTAATCTTTTGAACTTATTCATTTTCACCTTGCAAAGTAGCTTTATAAGTTGTTATTGTCGTTACGTCTGGTCTGATTTAATTAACCAAGTGCTTCTAACTCTGCTTATGATGCACGAGACTCAACAATGCACAAAGGCAATTAGTCTAAAGGCAATAACACACATGCCGAGAAAATTGAGAAGCAAGTGAAAAAAAACTGTGAAAAATGTGTGTTGAAATTGAGTGTAGAGAACGCTCGAAGCTCTTGGCAATTGTAGCAAATTAACACAGAGCCGACCAACAGGCAAATGCGAACAGCTGGAAATTGAGTCAGTCATATGTGAAGCCACAGGATGTTTTACCCGTTGCTTTGCCACACTTTGAAGTGCAAATATGTGTCAATCGTGTCGACACTGCGCAGAAAACCTGAAGACAGAGCCAAAAGCTGAAGCTCTATTTAAGCAATTTATATGCTGCCCCCTTGTTATGCCGACAAGTTTCTGTGTACCCCAATTAGTGCCAACTGGGTGCCTGGGGGGAGGCCGGCTTATGAAGTACGAAAGAACTTAACAAAATTAGCGTAAAACAAATAAGTATTAATGCGTAAAGCGAAATAATGAGATTGCAAAAAGGACTTTCCCTTTGCACCTTGCCAACAAACAATTCAATTGGACGCACAATTTAATTACAACTTTTGTGCGTTCTGCGTTTTGGTTGTGTTTATGGCAAGGATTTCAATTTGTCCCAAAAAACATTCTTTTTTTTTTGGCCAAGCTTTTAGTCCTGTTCCAGGCGGAATAAAAACGCGCCAACTGCATGAAAACAATTTGCATAAAATACCAAACACCCTGAACCCTTGGAAAAAAGAAAACGGCGACACAATAACTCAATTCGCTGAAAGACCAAAAAGTAATGTGCCGCAAAGGCAAAGGCCCAGAATAAAAGCCAGTCGCAAAACTTTATTCCAGCTAGGATAGAGTTTAGGCAACTGCTTGGCAACTATTTTGTGGTGACAAGTTTGATGTAAATCCCTGCGGCAAGAAGTGCTCACAGAAAATCTGAAAATATTTGAAATATTTGCCACTGTACAAATGTTGACATTGCTTGAGATTTAGTCAGGACTTCAAATTAAGTTGCCAGCGCCCGGAAAATTGTGCTCTTTGTATTGGCTGCTGCTGGTTATTCAAGAAGCTCTTATTTGCCAAATTGCTGACACAAGAGTTTTGGGCCAATTTGTAGTCGATAAAATTGCGCATTGTTCGGGCTTATTTGCAGGTAACAAGGCACAAGCAGAGCCAACGGCAAAGTTTTTTCTTCCCAATTATCAATTAGCGTAAATAAACAGGACGAACTTTTCTACATGATTATGTACTTAAGCTTACAGTTAGTTGCTTATATTTAGGTTAATTATTATTTACGTAGTTTATAAATTAAGCTTAGCTATAGATGCTATATGTGTATGTAACCCTAGCTCCCATTTAAACTTCCCATAATACTTGTTTAACAATTTCCTTATAAACTAACTTTGTCCGATTCCTCCTTTTGAGCTCTAGAATTATTTGAAATATTCTACCTTTGGTTTGACTACATGTGTAAAATCATATGTATACAGCAGATATATGACTACAAGTAAATATTTTCCCTTCCTATATATACATTTCTATATATTGACTTTAAGCTAAGAACTAACAAGAAGAATAATTTCAAATGAAATATTCTTGATTTCAGTTTGATTACCTTAAACAATTTTTATCAGCATACATTTTAAGCATTATATATAATATCTTAATTTCCTCATATGTTTAAATAACTTACAATATTCTTGACTTTATTTTACTATTGGCTTTTCAGCCCATTTTTAAATTAAATAACTAATTAAAACACATTTTACTGTAATTTTTTCGAATCCCTTTCATAAAATTTAACTCAAAACTCATATTACTTGAGTTTTCGTTAGCTATTTCGATTTTTGTGCCTTCTCATTTGAATCAAATCTTAAACGAAACTGGAAGTTGAGCAAAACTTTTGCCAACCAATGCGACCACAAGCTGCAGCAGATCCTGGTGCGGCCGCTGAAGTATTTTGCTTGTGCAATCCAACCGCCAAGTCAAAGATAAACTTTCGACCAAAATGTATTATTAAATTTTCGCCAACACTTGAAAATTGCGAGCGTTTTGCGGCGCGTGAGTGGCTTACACTGCAGTCCAAGCCACAAGCCGTCAAAGGATTTGGCAGCCGACTGGCATTGCACTGGAATCCAAAATCTGGTGCTGTCGTCGCATTGCGGGGCCCTGCGCGGCACAGCGGGTGCATTAATGGTGTCGAATTGAGAGCTCTGCCTGGCGTCTACGACTACTATATGTGAGTGGCAATGGTGCGCCCAGGCTGCTGACAATGCTGCAGTTCCGTTCGCACGGTGCCCGTCGACGACGAGGACGAAGACGTTGTGGAGTTGCGCCAGGAGGCAGCCGAGGCGGATGAATCACTTGAGATGGTGGAGCCGACGCGTGAATTTGATGTTGATGTTGTGGCATCTGCTGTCTGCTGGCAGTCAACAGGCGACAGCTCCTTGCTGGATGCCTGGCGCTGCAGCTGCGGTATGCGGCTGGGCGTGCCCGAGGCGGCTGCAGTTGACACTTGCTGCGTCGCAACTGGCGCCTCTGCTGCTGGTGCTGGCGCTGTCTGCAACGGTCGCGGTATGAGCGACGTTCTCGAAGCGGACTTTGTTGGCTGTGCATACAGATCACCATTGGGTGCTGACCAGCTGTTGGGCGAGCTGATGCCTGGCAAGGAGCTGACACTGGCACTCGCCGCTATGGCATAGACGCACTCGGTGCGTTGACCCTGTGGAGGTGTTGCCTCATGGGCCGGCGGCACCGACTCGAATGACTGAAACGAACCGCCTAACGTGCTCAGGCCCGTGGCCACACCGCTGACCGCTGTGGTATCGATTTCAGGCCGCGCGGCTGGCGTGTGCTTGATGCGTTTAAGTGATGCCGCTGGCGACTTTGGTACTATGGGTCCCACAATCAGAGTATTTTGCGTGATTTGCGGCTCACGCGGCTCCTCCTCGCCAGAGTCCTGTGCCAGCATTAGCGGCGATGTGGTTATGTTGCTGCTATCCCGACGCCGCCGGCCTAGCGTGCTGCTAATTGTGCGCGGCGGTGGCAGCGGTGCGGTGAAATTCTGCGGCGGCAGCGAGTTTCGTTTGTAGCTGTGACTCGTCCGCAGATCCTGCGCCGTCGGCAAAACCTTGGGATAGTTGCGCTGACGCAGCAGCTCCAGTTGCTGTGCGGCGCTTAGGGGTTGCAGCACGAGTGCATCCTCGTCTCGGCTGGTCACATTAATGTCCACATCATCGGCATGCACAAAGCTCGTGATCTGCTCATCCGCAGCTAAAATCATGTCCACTGGATCCGAGTGGGAGTGAGCGTGTGCGTAGGGGTAGCCATGCTGTGGCTGCAGTATAGCCTCACTGGGCTCTGTCAGTGCCGAGTGCTGGCGCTGCAGCAGCAGCTCATAATGCATGCCCTCAAGCGTCTCATGCATATGCTGCGGAGTCAGCAGCGCGGCATCCGCCACTTCTATGTCCTGGCATATGATAATGCGGCTATCCGACTGCGCAGCCGGCGGCGGTGGGGGCGTGGTATTAAAGCTGCCCGACTTGGGCAGCTTATGGCCCGAATTCGTATGCTGATGCTGTGCGGACATCCACTCACATACCTTGGTGTGCGTGTCCACCGTGGAGCTGCTCAGCTGACGCTGCATGGCATAGCCATTAATTGGCGAGCGCTGGCCCGTCTTGATGGCCTCGTAGGTATTGGACTTGCGCACCATGTCCAGAGTGAAGCTATCGTCGCCATCGCGCGACTTACTGCAACGCTTCAGCTCATCATCATTGGCACCATCGTAGCTGAGAATGTTGCCGCCCAGCTTGCGTTGCAGGGATGTGTTGCGCTTCCGACGCTGGCGCAACAGAAATGTGGCATAGATGGCCACGTTTAGTACTATGAAGATGGCGATGAGCGCAATAAGAAGCTGCAGCGTCGTCTCGGATTTGGCAATGGGCTCGGCTGGCGTCGCTGTGGAAGATGACGCCCCGTACTCCCCATAGTCATTGCTGTGTGTCGCATCCTCGCCGGATATGGCCACGCCCTCAGCACCATTAGTGCCAATGCCCTGCTGCTGTTGCTGCCTATGCACATGACCAAATGTGGGCGGGGCATTGTACATGTTTTCCGCAGCGGTTTCGAGCTGCTCGCTGCCCGTTGCCAGCGGCTCCTGTAGCAGCAATTTCAGCGTACGCACCGGATCCTCCGCGCCATTGTCACGCGCCCCGTATTTGCTCATATGGCCCGTAATCACCTCGTTTCCGGCCAGCTGCTGTTGCTGCCCTCGCACCTGTATTGCCGCAATTTGATTCAACTCGTCCGGCAGCTCTTTGTTCCAAAAATTCATGTAAATCTGGCGGTACTTGTAGCCCACTGTCGGCGGTATCCCTGCCATAGGCCAAGCAAATGCAAATGCGATTCCAACCAAAGTCAGGGCATCAAAATGCGTTCATTAGTTCATGGCATGGTTGGTTTTTGGGCTGTTTGAGTGCCAGACTGTGAGTGTGGCAAATGCCGTACTTACCAATATTGAGATAGGCCTGCGCACGCTTATTAAACTCCGGCCAGTCCAAATCGTAGCGGTCCCATTCCAAGAGATGCGAATTCAAGAATGTTCCCTTCCACGGTGCTTTCGGGTTGCTAAAGATAAGTATAGAAAGAGATCGATTATTATAAGTAAAAGATATGTCCTATCGTTTAAAATGAACGAGTATATTTTGCAATAGGAATACAATTAAATAAAACTGGATAGTATATAAGAGAATGTATTGATTATATATTGAAAATCATTGGATTAATAAAATAATGTTTAATCGATTGAATGAAACAAAATATAATGCAAAGAAATACTGAAAACTAATATAAAATACATAAAAATATCTCGCTAAAGCAGATCCCATCGGCAGTTAAAATAATGTTTTTCTCAATTTCCTGCAGTAACCACAATTCGCTATCTCAGCATATTCATAAGTTTCCGTAGTAAGCTTCATTTCCTGTTTCTTACCTTGTGTTAACATTGCGCCAATTTAAGCATATTTTGGTTTTCAACTTGCCTTTCAAATCTGAGGCTCAAATAGCTAATGACTGCCTGAATGCGACTTAAAGCTGAATACCAAAAAGAATATATATATATAAACATAAATGTCTGCTAACGATCTCTGATTTCGGCTTTGATTGCCATTTTGCTTGGGTGGCCCATCGCAGAGGCGAATTTCAACTAATAATATTTGCATGAGCGCTGTGTTTGTTGTCCTGCTTATGGCCGTTTTTTGGCGTAGTTGTTGTAACGAAATAATAATAAAAACGGCAGTAAAAATTCTATTCATTTCACTGTCCGAGCGTTGCAGATTGCAAAACGTGCCGCAGCCCAGTTCCATCCGCAGTCGCAGTCGCCGTCGCATTTGCATGCAGAGCTGCGACTCGTCGTGTTGATGGCTGAGCTGGCCAACTCCGCCAACGTTCCGCCCCGCGGCTTATCTACACAATGCCGTGCGGCATTTCCAATCGCAAACTTTCACCAGATGCACTCTTCAATTCAGTTTGCCACAGACACTACTCACCCGGTCTTTACGAAGTTCGTCCAATATGCCATTACCGCCTCGGAAAGCAGCTTTTCCTGCACGGAATAGTTGTGGCTGGGAAATGGGCCGGCCGGCGCCAGCGGCGCACCAAAAACGAACGCCAACTCCTCGCCCATTATGCTATGTGGTAGCTACAATTGAACGAAAAATTAGGCATGCCACGCAATTAATACCCTCACATAGACAACATAAAATAACAAAATTTCAATATTTTCAATATACAAAGTCAACAGAAAGTACATAAATATTTTCCATAAAATTACCTATTAATTTAATTAATTATTATTTTTTATACAAAAGTCTCAACATTTTCTTAACTTCTTAAAATATGGGAAAGGCTTTTGCAATTAATTTCCAGCAACTAAAACTTTTCATTTTGAAAGAAAGTTTTCTTTATTCTTTAAATAAACTTTGAATTCTTGTTGAATTTCGTTTCGATTTCTTTACACAATCAATATACCCTCTGCATGATTGTAATATGCATTGAAAATCTTGTGAACATTTTTCAGACACCAGATCAGCGAAAAATGTTATTCAGCAGCTTTTGGCCAGTCAGCATCAATCTTGTTGGCTTTGCCAGCATAAATATTTGGCCAGTCTGTCAGAGGCAGTTAGACAGAGAGATAGACATTCAAAGACTGGGCCCGGGGGCAACAACTGCAGTAAGTAGGTAGGTAATAAAGGCAACTTTACGCTGTTGCCACGAAAAATGTAACAAAGTCACAAAGCATTTTGCTTTGGCGCTCATAAAAATTGGTGTCGCCTTTTGTGGTTGTTGTTGTTGTTGTTGTTGTTGTTGTCCTCTTTTTGAGCTCATTTTCATGCTTGTCGCCAGCTTTTGGTGGCATTTCTGAATGATGAATTTCATTTTTGATTTTGCCTTTCTATTATTTTGATGAAACGCGCAAATATACAAAAAATATACAAAAAGAAGTCTGTGTTTATTGGCTTAGACGAGTTTTTATGCCATTTTTAGGTTCAATAAACTTTTTATCTGACCCAAGCCAATTGAATGGACCATAAATACTTGTTTATGACAAGTATTGTTGCCAACATATGTTTATTTGAAAGCCATTTGAGTACAATAACAGAAAGTTTTTGAGACAACAATTGCTTACAACAGAATGTTAGATGAATACAAAATTGGCTGTAGCATTATTTTATAGTTTTAAAGAGTTGATTTCCATTGCCTTATTGGCGTATATTTATTGAAGAGCTTAAACAACACATAGCCATAAATAAGCGGAATTTTAAAATTGTTTCCACTCGAAATACAATCGCCAATTAATTGCCGTTCTATAAGTGCCAGCTAATTTGAAGCGTGCGATGCATACTTTTATATAAAATGAATGTATAAAAATATTGTTGGTTTTATTAAGTTTTTTCATTGCGAGCCATTATCATTAAAGTTGCACATAACAATAAACGAAGAGGCGGAAATTCAATTTGAAATAAATGCGTTAATTGTGTAATTTATGCTTTTGTTAGTTCTGCCCCTCGCCATGGCTGCCTGTCGCGCTGACACACGCCCTCGGTTTACTTCCGCTTTCGCCTTAAGCCAGCGGAAGCAACAATTTGCCTAAGCCCCATTTGTCCTAATAAGCCTCATGGAGTTTGGGAGTCGAAAATTGCCAAAAATGTTTGCCAAATTTTGCTCTAATGTAAACGCCAGCAGGCGTGACGTGGCCCATGACCGCCCGGGGCCAAGGTGGGCTGGCTGTAATTTGTAACTCATCTTAATGGGATTTTATAAGCTTAAACAGACACGCCCACATAGAGCTGCTGCCGAAAGGTGTGAGGGTCTTTAATTTGTAATTTTGTATTCCATAATTATAAGTATCAGGGCAGTTGCTTAAGTTTCGGTCAAGTTATTTGTTCATCTTATATTTTCGGAGCGGGCCCCAAAAAGTATGCAACACATTTATCGTCACGTAGGAAAAGTTTTTTATTATTTGCCAAAGTCTTGAGTCGCATTTCTTTTATGAATGCGGTCAACGAAAGAAAAGTTTTGCAAGCGCGACGCAAATAAAAATTTTAGTTTCGTTCCTTTATATTTATTTTCATGAATTTTGTTTCCTTCCTCTAACAATTTATTTCGCATTCTTATCAAAAAGGCAGCCCAAAGCGCCTGTTAAAAAAACCTATACCAGGCATAGGCTGGAAAAAAGGGATCAGGCAGGACATAGTTGGGATACGAGGCAAGAGTGAGGGTGTGTGTAAGAAATGTTGGGCTTAATATGCGAAAGCAAATTTAATAATATTTTTCTTTTGGTATTTTCCTAAATTTAGAAATAAATTAAGTTTACTTCAATATGAAATTGAGAGGTTTCTAGATAATATTAGCCAACATTTTTAGCATATTCACAAATAGCCAATATCTATTGGCAATACATTATAAATGCCAATTTGTGCAGGAATTTCACCACGTTTTAGTTCTCTATTTTTACGGATGGTTGAAACAATTGAAACTTTGAGATTTTTTTATGCAATTGAATTTTATTGGCAAAAAGGCCACTTTAGTTGCGTTTACGAACTTCTTTTGTGCGCATCATTTTCGCCATTTTAACAATTGCCTTGAGCCGCCTTCGTGTGCACTTCAGACTCGAGTAAGTGTCTCTCACCCTGGCCACCAGTCAGGCGCTGGGTAACTGAGCTCCTTGGACGTCAGCTTCTCAGCTGCAAACATGCAAGACATGTGCCAAAAAGTTTTACAATATGCCCGCAGCTTTAGTCAGAGAGATAGTCAGGACCATGCGGAGCGGGAAATGCGCGAGGGGTATAGTCATTCAGTCAGATTGTCAGTTAAAGTTGAAGTGTGGGCGTGGTCACTTGCTAGGCAGTGAGTAGCCTGCGAGTTGCTTAAGCATCAACCCAGCAAAAGAAAAATAGCTCTGAATAAGTGAAGCGAAAGTGATTAGCCTGAGATACCCCGTACATTAGTTCTGCGCATCCCTTAAATGCTTAAAATCCGCATTTATTTCGAATATAGTGATAGAATAATGTCTTCAGGATATTCTTGAATATAGTTCTCGAACATTTGATGAACCTAACGTAAAGAAACTCTCTGTCTCTTGCTGTCTTCAGCACCAGTTACTCATGTTGACTACAGGGTATAGGAACCAAAAACTTGGTCACAAATGCAGAAGCGCAGTTTATGCAGAAATGTGCGCTTCCAGTCAAGTTTTTGGCTAGGTCTTTGCCAGAACAACAATGCAAATGCCGAAAAAATGGCCAAATAAATAAAAATAAAATGTCTGGACCGAAAAGAGGGAAATGTTGCGGTATTGTTAAGGCTCGCCTTATACAATTGTGTTTATATATGCGCGCGTGAGTATGTGTGTGTGTGCGCTTGTGCGTGTGGGTTTTGTTTGTTTATTTGTCTGGCAACGCCCCCGCAGCACATGGGGCCAAGGGCTGGTTGTCGTCTGTCGCAGCGATAATTTGTAGGCAAGCAAGCGGCTGCTTATAGCAAGGATCCTGTTCATGTTTGTCTTGGCAGGGTTTTGGCTTTGCTTTTGGCATGAATTATTTAAGTGAATTTCATTTTATTTTTCATAATTTATTTGCAACTAATGCGCTTTGGCGCTTTGGCGCTTTGCGCTGATCGTCCTCGCATTTTTTCTCATCTCAAACACATAAATATAAATGTTGCTTAAGCTATGGCACATGCTCTCATCTATTATTAAGCTACTTTGGCGAGAAGCTACAAAAAAATACACAAAAAAAAATAAAGTTTATACAGAAAGTTTTGCTCGCACTAAGCGCTCCATTTCGTCTGCTCGTTATTTATGTGTTTTATTTACATATTTTTTTTACATATACTTTTATGCTTTAATTGCCGGCTATTAAAAAGTTGTTGCACTTTTCGCCGAACCGACGTTGCCCACAAATTGTTGTCGCATTTATTAAGCCAGTTGCCTGCATTATGACCCACACTTGTTTCAAGTAGTCGACGTCTATTTTCATTTAGTTGGGACTAAGTTGACTTGGCCATGGTTTACGACCAACTTATAGACCCTCCCTCAGCTGGTAGCTACAGTCATAAAAATGCGCTTAACGCCACAGCCAAAGCTAAACTTTCCAAAAATATAATACGAAATAATAACTTTTTTGTCGTTTTTATTTAGATTTTTATTTTTATTTGTGTTCCCCCCATTCATTATTTCAGTTTCAGTGCTCTTTATTTGGGGATTTGTGTTTTCGTTTTTGTCTCGGACTGCCGACTGTTTTTCAAGCTTTGGTGTCGGTTGTTTCCTTCTGGGTATTCAGTGTTTTATAAGCACAACAAGAATTATATCACAACTTTTCCTCTTACATTTTGTAAATTGTGAATTGATTTTAATACATAACTTCTTAACTCCTTATAAATAAATATTAAGAACTGTTTAAGAAGTGTGGATAATAAAGTTTGCAATTCTTATTGGTTGACTTTAAGCCTGGGCAGACATAAACTATCAAGTATTAAGGTGCAACTTTTTGCTATTCAATTATTTAATTTAAATGTTTTCCTAAAGGATTTAATCAATACCCAATAACTTCCTCCTAACTTCCAATCTTCTTACTTAGTATAAACGCAATAGAGAATATTTTTAAATACTTCTGGTTTATTTCTTATGTGCACTTGCTCATTTCCAACTGGATTTCCATGCATAATATCATCATCAATCTATATTGAATTTGAAAGACTTATTCAATTTCCATTAATGTGAATCAAAGTGGTTTCATCCAGCAATCAAGCCATCAAATTTCTGATATACTCTCTATCAAATATCTGCGTCCACATCCTAATTACAAATCGATAGACACATTTAATCATAACATAGCATTGGGAGTGTAGCTACCATATCGAGAGCAAAGAGGCTATCACCAAATGGCAATCAGTAACAAATCCATAAGCATGACAAAGCCATAAAAACTGGCGGCAAGCGGCGTAATAGCAGAACGAAGCCAAGAGATGGATACGCGACAGGACAGACAGGACTCGTAGCAAAGACACAAATAATCAGACAAGTTAGACAAGGCAACCAGGCAACCAACCAGTCACCACGAACCACTCAGCCACTGAGCCGCCCGCGGGTACAAAAAACAAAAAAAAATAAATACGTATTCCCAGTGAAGTGGCCCATTGTCTACTTAGAGACTTGGCGTCAAGTTAAAGTTGGGCTTGTTGTTTTTGTGTGCCTTGTTGTTGTCTTTGTTATCCTTGCTGGACTCAGAGGCAGTTCATTGCCTTTATTACGATCGTTACGCGCCGCGGCCTGGACAGCTGCAAAGTTGTGAATTGCTTTGCTGAAAAGCCAAAATGGCAGCCAATGATAGAATGACCCAGTAGAGAGAAGTTACCCAGGAGCTGTTGCCAGTCACATGGGCGGCGGAAACTTTTTGGGTCCCTGGCATTACATGAAAACTCATTAAATGCCCAGCTCATGCTGTTTATATATTTGGAAAATTGACCACAGCATTTAAATTAAATGCGGCGCGTAATTGCAATCACAATTTGACGGCATTTCACAAAATCTATAGCACAGACAATGTACACCGATATACCATATAAAATATGCATGGACTTGTACTTACATTTGCGTATGGGCCCGTCGCGCTATTATGACCAAAAACGTACATATAATTGCGTCGATTCACATCAGCATGGAACATGCCTGTCTGCAGCAGGGGTCCAACGACCCGAGCATCGGAGAGTATATCCAGAACAACGTCGCGATGTTCCAAATTAGTGGCCTTTATCGGATTGTTGTACATGTCCTGGTATCTGTGTGGGTAGAGAAAACAAAACTGTCATCACACGGCGTATACGTAATGCTCATTGTTAACAATTTACAAATAGCTGACGCTGTTGTTGGTAGTACTTCAGCTCTTAATTATGCGGTTTGTTTTGTCCCAAAAATTCTATGCATGCACAAAATACGCTTACGTGTGCTCAAAAGGCTTGGTATTTATACGCATGTTCAAAGACCTTTAAATATAATATATGGAATATTTTTGATTATGTGCCATTTAGTGCTTACTTATCATTACAATTAAACTTTAAAATATGTTTGAGTTTTTATTCTGATCTCTAAGACATTTAAAAAATACAATTAACAAGCAAAAATCGAGAAATTAAAGCAAATAGAGAGCAAACGCTTAATAAATTGGGCGATATTACAGAATGGGTATTCTTTTCAATTGCATTACACATAAAGTCTTCCCTATTTAACCCAAAGGCTATTCAGCGAAGTAAATTGGATTGTCACGTTTAATATTACACTCCAAAGAGTTCACATGAAGCTAATATATATTTAGCTCTTATAGCAACAACACATATACAATGTAAACTAATTATTAATAAGCCATTGTGTTGCCAAAAAGCATCAAGTTTTCAATACAATTTCACCTTTTTCGTAATCTTTTATTCCAATTTTTCGGAAATATCTTTTTCCGACTTAACAAAAGTCAATTCATAAGTCAATTTCATATATTTTCCCCAATTTCATTTGGCTTTGATTATTTGATGTATTCTCCAAACGACTTGAGTATGGTTTATGTTGGGATCTCGTCAGCTTTTGCAGCGCAGCGTGAAATTGTTATGGCCCCAGCAGGACACGCACGGCAAAAAAAAAAAAAAAAGACGTATATTCAGGGTGTGCGCTCAATGGGTTCTCTGCACATGTCAAGCACAACACTTGGCCTTTTGCTAGCAGCCGCTATGACCAGGTACACGCAGGGGAGGGACAGAGGTATAAGAGTTGCACACACACACACACAGCCAATGCCTGTCAGGCGCGTATTTCAACATATTCTTTTTTTTGCTGCTGCTTCTTCTTCTTCTTCTCGCTGTTGGCCTAATGTACAAATAAATAGAGCCATATTTTCTACATTTTCGCTCAGGTTTGCTTTTTGCCTTTTGGCCTGTGCGCCATGTTATGCATTTTATTGTCGGCTACTTAAGTTATGCGCTTTGACCTCGATACAGACAACAGGCTAGAGGCTCGTCCCCACGCCAAGACAACCGCTGCGTTTGCCTGCGGGCGGTGCGGGTGTGCTGGGCCTGGGCCTGGGCTTGGGGCTGGAGCTGGGGCTGGGGGCACTCATCATGAATGTATGGCCCAAGGTACGAGTATATCAGTTGCCTTTTTCCTTCTTATTTTTACCCGTTCGCTGCTGCTGCTTCTGCTGCTAGCTTGCTGTTGATTTTCTTTTGGAGCTGCAAGTCCTGTGGCAGGACGAGGCAAACAGCACTTGCTGTCTCCGGAGACACATGTTTGTACATAGCTTGTTGTTGTTTTTGCTGCGTGTGTCATGTGCTACAGTACGCGATATATTTATTTGCGGTTTCTATTATGTAATCTCACACACTTGAGTAAACGCTTAGAGCAGTTGCTGCTGATATTTGGTTGTTGTTGCTGTTGTTGTTGTTTTTGCTGTTATTGCTAGCAGGATGTGTGCGTCTATCCATGTGAGTGTAATAAATAAAGTGAAGATGTCAAGTCTATGTTTACTTAAAATGAGCTCAAACAGCGCTCTGGCAAAGTCTTGCTATATTTCTTTAAATTATTCAATGAACAGAAGTACGAACATTGCAATCAGAAGCTGCCTGGATGATTCCTGCTGCAGGAACAGCTTCAAATGGTTGGCTAAGGCCAAAAGTGGGCGTGGCAACTTGCGAAGGAAGCACAGAAAACGCTTGAATTTAATAATGTAATGCTTCAAAAAATTATGTAAATTTGAGCACTGAATGATGCACTAAGCTTCTAAATACTATGACTGATGAGGGAAATTATTCTAATTTTTCGGGATACTTGCTTCTAGTTGAAATTTGAGGATTTAAATAGAAATGGAAAATATACTAGATACTCTAAACTCTCTATTGTTAACAGACTAAAAGAACCAAAGCTCAAAATATTTAATATTAAATCTGCTTTAGTTTTAATGGAATGTTATACCAGCCACAATTTGCGTTTCCGCACGGCTTAAATGCGTCCGATGCGCCCACAAAAACGCATCAGAATTAGACAAAAGTATATATCATGTGAAAATAGATTAAAAACCAACGCGAAATTTAAACTTTGCTTGGCAAAACGAAAGAGAAAAACATAAACCACCAGCATTCATATATGAGCGTTTATCAGCTAAAACTGTGCGAAAAGCTGCTAAAAGGCAGCTCCGGCACGACAGTTAAATTTAATAAATACAGCCACATACTGCGTGCAACAATGCTACGTAAACGCACCGCAAAATGTGCCACAAAGGAGGCCAAACAAACGTAACGTAAACTCTGGACTCTGAAAAACTAACCGCAAAACACTTGAAACCCAAAACCTAAAACGCAAAACGCCAAACCCCTCCGGCGGGCAACCGACAAAAATATGCACAACAAACACTCGGAAGCATGCAATGAAAAATAGAGGGGTAGCAGTGGGACAGACAAGAAGAAGAAGTTGCCTAAACAAAAGCGAACAGCGTCGTTTTGTTTTTGCGCCTCGCCCACAAAAAGAGACAGAGCCAGACACCTCACCTGCTGGCGAGCAGACACTGGCTATCAGCACAACAAATACAAGTATATAAACTCTTGACGAGCACTAAGCAACACAATTGCCGATCAATGTCTGGGCCACCTCAATGTTTACAGAGCAAAGATATTGGATTGTGTGTCCAAAATATAACTGATATCTTGCTGAGCTCCCTCTCTTTATGCTTAGCAGCCTACATGGTCATATTATAATGATGCGCCCACGTCACGGGCATAGTCAATCGAATCTACTTAACAGAACGAAAATCTTTATACACATACATATGTCTTAATATTCTTACATTTTTCTTATTACATCCATTAATATATTAGTTATTACTTAGGTCAACACAATAGAAATGTAAATATAAAATCTGCTTCTCTAAATACATACATAGTCATAAATTAAACGCAACATAGTTTAAGAAAAGAAACTAAATATATATTAATAAGTTTTGTTATTAATAAGCAATACTCTCCATGGTTACCTTGATTAGATATCGAGTCTATGTGACCAACTTCCTCGTTTGCACACGGACTAAGCTCTTCTGTGCTAAACGCATTAAACTTGAAATGCTAAAATAGTTATGTTATTCCGTCATGTTGTTGTGCAGTGTAATATAGCGTATGCTTTCCGCAGCGCCAAAAGTTCTCGTCCTGTGAGCCACTCTTACTGGCTGAGCATAAGCCGTGTTCACATTTAATTTCCGAACAGCGTGTGTGACACTTTAAATATTTCCGCACTCAAGAAGACATTTCGAGTGCTCGTAGGTGAGTGTGTCAGTGTATTAGTAAGTGAGTGCTTGAGTGTGTGTGTGTGTGTGTGGGTGTGTATATGACAGTCAACTTTTGGCTAACTGCAGCAATTCGTAGTGCCCTACATTTTGATAGTCATTGGGAGAGTCGTAATGAATTTGCTGAAGGGTTTTGCTAATGAAGTTGCGCAAATAAAATGCAATTTCATTTTAAATTGCATTAAATGAGAATGTGCTGCCGGGTACAATGAGGATGTGCTCCAGCATATGAAGGTGTTGCCACTTGTCGTTGACGTTGGATTACGGCTCAATGATCCTAAGTGAAAGTTGTTTCGCTTTCAGTAGCTTTTTTTGAGCTGCTAATTGTGGCAAAACTGAATTGGATTAAAGTATAAGGTTAGCTCGAAATGGAAAAGGAGCGTATGATATGCTAATTTGTATGCGGTTTAGGAAGGTTGTGCAGGGAGCGCATCATTATCAATAGTCTGATATAGTCTGATTATATTATATTATATAATCTATTGTAGACTTTGCATTTAGATCTTTACTGCAACAAACTTGTTAAATTTGTTTAAACTACTATGTGCTTCAGCCAACACATAGTAATTATGCTTAAACTATTGCTAGATTAGACAACAGCTAGTTCTCATTTCCCAGTTGCATGCTGAATTTCCAATTTGAATTTCATAATCCCAAAACAAGCTCAGCCACAAATATGCAGCCTACATTAACATACATAAACAAAGTCGAATCAGAGCCTTTACTAGCCCCAAAATCAAATCCATTTAATCGTCCTTAGGCCACATACGCACTAGCACACAGACACCCACACGCACACATAGCTGCCAACTGATATGGCAACACTTCAAACATTTGCTTAAATAACTAGCTAACCCAAAAACGAGTTGTATCTCTGCCCGGGGAACACTTTCAGGCGTTAATGTTTATGTTGGGTTAGGGTTAAATGGGGTTGCCAGGGGTTCGTGGACCCCACTTAACACGACTCGCATTGCAGGGCCAACACGAGCCGCTGCCCCCATTAAGCGAGATGCGATGCCTCGCAGCACTTGAAGGCACAGTTCTAGCTAAATAGTGAACACAAGCCGCTGGGATATCTCGCAAATGAATGCGAAACTAAAAGAGCTGCCAGACAGCCCAACACAGCTGTCTCCATACATATATGTTTAAGTCTGTGTGTGTCTGCGTGTGAGTGTGTGCTGCTTGTTTGACATGCTGCATAACACTCATATGTGCCCATAATAGCACACAATCAAATAAATTATGATTTTTAATTGTTTTCACTTTATTTTCTAATGCACTTACAATTGTATTTTGAATTTTCCTTTATTATAAGCACATTTCAATTATTTATTGTTGCTGCGCTTTGGTTAGCCATTGGTAAATATATTACTCATACGCCAGCGTGCACCGCGAGCGTTTACCAAAATTGCCCCACCACAGCATGCGGTCGCTTTGTGTACAAGATTTGTTTGTTCCTGGTGTTTGTTGCTGGCGTTGCTTACATAGGCCACAATATATGGACAAACGATTATGAGTAACAGTGTGCTGTGGCTCACACGGGGTGTTGGGATGGTTTTTGTGTGCTGTCGGAGTAGGCGTCTGGCTGGAATGTGAAAGATTGCTGGCGCATTTATGACGCCTCAAATGGAATAAACACCTTTTTATTACACTTCAGCACTTACACTGCACAGCAAATTTGAGCGATTAAGTTTTGATGCTAAAAGTTTTCAGTTCAGCTTTAAATCAGACTCCAATACTTCGGATCTAAACTGTCCAATACAGCAGAAACCCTAACTCCACATATAAGCTTTTAAGAGCTTTTTGATAACATTTCATCCTCTTTTAAACCTCTTTGAAGCCCCTTTTAACACCTTAACAACCCTTATGAGCAGTAACTGAAGTTTCCAATTTTCCAGTTCAGGTCCAGGTCAATTTACTGGCTAAACTCACATCAACGTGCATGTAGTTTATGTTTAACGTTTAGCCACCGCTTGCGGAAAATAGAAACAATTTAAGTTTTACACATATAAGCCCATAAATTCAATTAATTTTAATTGTCCGCCATCCGTCTATCTATAGTGTCGCTACCATGCTGAACGGTGTAATAAATATAATACGCAGTTAAACTTCACGCAATTTCCCCCTTGATATGTACACATGTATCTGTATCCGCAACTGTAGTCTGCTGGGTTAACCCACAACTGACAATACGGCAGAATCCTTGCATTCCGTTCGCACTTCATGAATAAAATTTCGACATTAAAATTTTTGCCATTCACAGATTTATTGGGCCAACAAACATTAATATAATACTCGCATCAACATAACAGCCAACTCCTTCGCACTTGCATCCTGCACTTTCATAACAACAACAAAAATAAAATAAATAAAAAAAAACACACACAAAAAAAGAAAGAAACAAAAAGTTGAATGTATGCATGCTCTAGCAACTGAGTTTGGGTTAAGAGTGCAGTGGGGCTTATTGCTGGGCTCGGGGTTCGTATTGGGGTTGGGGCAGGGGTTGCAGCAGCAGATTGAGTTTGAGCGCGTACACACAAGAGGCGTGTGGCAAAAAGCACGCATGTAATTTATGATGTTTCAGCGAGCAAACAACACGTTCCGCAGCAACAGCAGCAACAGCAGCAGAGCCGCTGCAACAGCCGAAAAACTTTATGAAACGCTCAACATACTCTATATATACTATAGAGCATCAGGTCCGTGGAGTGACACTTATGCACATGGGATCCCGTGTACAAGAATAAGCAATTATGCGAGTAGAATGTTATAAAAGTTTTCTAAAATTTAACAAAACACTAAATTGGAATTTTGTTTTATTTAAATTCTAATAATATATGGGGATATAACAGGGAAATTATTCATAGTTATAATTTTCAATTCAACTTGTAAAATCATATTATAAGCCAAGAATGCCATTTAAAATAAAGTAAATTTAAAAGATTTTCAAAAATTTTTAAGATGTATTAAGGACTGAGTAAATATTGCAATCTGGACTAAATGAAAATGGTATTGAAAAAGTATTTTCTGCTATAAGAAAGTTGCCTTGATAAGCTCAACATTTAAAGTTCATTTACAAGGAATATTCCATTATATATCAACATAACAAGCTCCTAGGTTATTTCAATTTGCCATAGACATGCCTTAAACTGCTGAAGCAAACCTCGAATTTGTAACATTGTTCGCGAGAGAGTGTGACAGAGAAAGAGGGAGAGAGAGAGAGAGGTAAAGAGGGAGGGAGAAAGGGAGAGAATGGCAGAGTGAGTGGGAATAGAAGACTTACTAAGAGCGTGGGCGTCAGTTGTTGGCAAACAATGTGCATATTTAGTCGACGCATTAAAGCTAAAACGCACAAAAAGGCATCAACAGACAGTGGCGTTTAAAAGTTTATGGCCCTTTGGTATCGGGCACCCTTTTATCCGATATGCTGCAGGCCAGACGCTCTGCACATAATGTATGCAACTTCCGGTACCAGCCTGGGGGCTATAAATTAAGCAGCATACTGAGCTCCAGCTCGTCCGCTGTCATCATAACCCCAAGCCTCGCACATCAGCAACACCAACAACAACAGCAACAACAACAACACCAACAACAACAACGTAGACAGTCAGACAGCAGCTGGCCATGGGGCGCTCTGAATTTTTTTTTTATAAATAATAATAATATTAAAATAAATAAGTTTATGCCATTAAGCGTCTGTTGGCCAGCAACGCCTGCGGCATTTCTCGCAGTCGACCCCGTGAACCTGGAACCTAGCATGACCGCCAGATCCGCAGCTGCTCAAAGCTTTTGCCTTATCTACGTGTCTGGCGGCGCGTGTTTGGCAACACTGGTGCCAGAGCGATGGCTAACTGGTAATTAAAGAGCTCGGCGTTGCCGTTGCGGTTTATAAATTGGCAAAATTAAAATGACAATAGAGCTGTCAGCGACACTTTGAGCTGGGTTTCTGGCTCCATACGCCGCTGGCTGTTATTGCGGTCGTGTCCTGTCGCTTGGCTTTAAGATAAGCTGCGCAGCTACGCAACAGTTTTTACAACGCAGCAAACACCGATGAGTTATGTGTTGGAAAATGTCGTTAAATTGCAACCAAACATCAGTCAGTTAAATTTGATTCTTAGTCGGCAACAATTAATTAATATAAATAAGCTTCAACCTCAACTTATTAAATTAAAATATTTAAAATTATTATTTACAGAAACACTTTATTATTATATCCAAGCAAAAGTCTCTCAAGCAAAAGTTTCTCTCTCTCTATTGACATAAATTGGATCTAAAACCTTTGCTATTTTAGGACTTTTGATATTGTGACATGTTTAACAAAGTTAATCTAAAATTCGAAGAAATTCTAAAGAATCACCTTCAAAATGGTTAAACTTTTGAAACAAAAACCTATTTATATATTTTAAGAGCTGCTCAGTCGACTGGAGACCTGCAAATTGAAATTGTTTGCCCCTTTGGATCGGGCTACTTCAATATATATTTAATAAATTTGTACTGGGCCCTCAGGCAAGTGGCGCAAATCTTGGGCTACTTTTTACTTTTTTTTTCTTTCTCAAAGTCCGTTGCAACTTTGTGCATAATTTCTAATAATTTCACTTTGAGACGCCACTTGAACTGGGGCTCTTGCAGTCTTCCTTTGTTCACCTTGGCGCAGTTTTATTTCATTTGAGCACATGCTCGCACTGAAAGGGCCAGAGCCTGAGCATCCTCCACGCAGCGGGTTTTTGTGCAATTTTATCTGCGTCGCTGTCGCAAGTTTTAGGAGCAACATTTTAACTTTTAGGCTCTGCGCCACTTTCAACACTTTGCTTTATGGCACTTTTTGGGGCTGACTTTTTTCTGCTTTATGCTGCAGAGGCATTGTCGAGTAGCTTGGCGTTCAGGCTAGCAGGTGGTTGTTGATGGGGCTGGGTTGACCCTCTTAGCATGCTTTGGACATGTTTTCGTGCATTTAATGGCTGGCTAGATACAGTTACAGATACAAGGCCTTGTGCGGGCGAGCTTTGTAACGGCACAGTTCGATGTTGTGCAACACTGCAGCAGGTGGGCAATATTACCTGCACTACGAGTCGAGTAACATAAAAAATCGGGCAACAACAACAACAACAATGCCAAGAGAAGTGTGCAAGCACATAGACACAGAGACTGCCACACCCATCCCCTATGCTGCATGCTAATGAGTTTGAAAGCAATTGCCTTAAATTGTTTCGGGCCTGCCACATTGCGCTCAAATTGGGCTGTCCACTTGCTGCTGCTGCTGGTCCGAGGCCAGGTCAACCAGGTCGTGTGGGTGCTTGTGGGCGTGGGGATGTGGGGGTGTGTGCGGACCTCTGGTCTAATTGCAGGCGTGTTTGATTTACACTAGCCATGAAATTGTCCATTTGGGCATTACAGCGCATTTAGTCTTCTTCTCCTTCATCTTCAATTCCAGCTACTTGTGCTAGTCTCAAACGTAAATCCGACACACATTCGCCATGCCAACTCAGATTAATGGCCCATTCAGGGTCTAAGAGGTGAGTCGATAGCCAAGAGGCATTTATTTAGTGGCTCCCGTCCGGCTGGTCTCCTGTCTCCGTTCGGCTGCCCAATGAATTAAAGCAAGTCTCGAGTATCTAGTATAAAAACCGAGTATGTATGGGTTGGTATAGGTGCGCGTGGGAAATATATGAAAGAGCTTCAGCTAAGCGGAATTTTCATTAAGCTACTCAAGCAATTGTGTGGCATACTCAAGCTGAAATCGTATCAAATTGATTGCCTTTATTGATGCCAGCACTTGAGCTGTCGAACTTTCAGATTAAGTGAATAGTACGTAGGACAGATGTCATTTTTTTTAATCCGATTTTTTTGAAGATGCAGCGTGGACTATACGGCTATGTTCTCGTATAAGGTAATCCTATTATGAGTAATTTTTTATTTTGGAAGCCTAATAGAATACCCAATGCCGAGTTTTCAAGACGCTTTAACATAATTTAATTTGCAAAGAATATATGAGAATTTGTTCTAACAATTCCTTCAATTGATTTAAAGTACTCAAATTTTCTTTAATGTTCATAAACATAAGCATTTGTCAGCTCTTTTTCGAAAATATATACCTGTAATGAAAATCTATAGCAGAGAATAGCTTTCTCGCCTTCTCCCCTTTTTCTCGGCCGCCCCTCACGCTCAAATATTTTGCATTCCTGTAAATAACTCATGCGAGCTCTCAGCTGCACTTACTGTCAGATGGCAGCAACCACAAACAATAGCTCAATTGATGCATTGAATGGCATTTTAACGTATTTTCATTAGAGTCACCCTTCCTGAACCCTTACGTCAACCCTGACCCCTGCGTCGCAGTATTGATGCATTTTAAACGTGTCGTGTAGAGGAGATAAGTGTAAGTTTTTCTGGCTGCGGGGTATTTCAGTATATTGTTAAAAACAGCCAAAGCCCCTAGCTGGACAGGATCAGGCATTTTGCTCCGTTGATGCTCTATAACAGTCCAGCAATCCAGATGTCTAACTGTCCAACTGTCCAACTGTCCATCTGTCCATCTGTCTGTGCGTCATGTTGAGCTACAAAACAAAAAGTGTCGATGCATTCCCCGCTGCTGCTGCTGCTGCTGCTGCTGCTGTTTCGACTGTCATTTAATTCAATGACGGACAACAAAGCATTGCCACTGGGATGCACTGCAACAGCTGTTCAGCTGAAGCTAGCGGGAATGAGTGTGTGTATGTGTGTGAGTAAGTGTGTGTGTTGCTATAAAGCCTCGCAAGCAGCGTGAGGCAGTGCCACACAAAACAATTTCCCTGGAGAGTTTCCATGTTCAGTTATTCGCATGTGAAAAAGCGCATCTGTTGTTGATTGTGTGAACTTCCTTTCAATCGTTTGTTTGTCGCTGTTTCTTCTTGTTTGTTGTCATTGTTGTTGTTGCTGTTGCTGCTGTTGTTGCTGTTTTTTGTTGCTATTGTTGTGGGTGTTATTGCTGTTATCCGCTACTGGCAACTCGCCTGCAGTTTCCGAGCATTTTTTTATACAATCCGTCTGAAACTCTTTGAGTATGGACTTTTTCTGCCAACTCTTGAAAGCTTTTGTGGTTATACCATGAACATATAAGACTTTAATTTCAAATTGTATTTGAAAATTGCATTTATAAGCTTTCATTTTAGACTTCAGATATTCGTTCAAGCAATTTTAATTGCTACAAATTATAAATAAGTTAGTTTTTACTTAAAGAATTCTTTAAAGAGCATTTGGAATTCGGCGAACTGCTTTTATTACAAGTTTTATAGCTCGACCAATGTCATTCTGCTTAGTGTCCTTGCCGTGCGTCTTTAGAAACAATTGCGCTCTCTTGCACAAATAGATATATATATCTAAAAGTATATATATAAGGTGTCATTCTGACCAAACTCAAAAGCATCTCTAAGGAATCCAATTGTACCCAGCACACACACACAAACAAAAGCAAACTCAAACACACGCACACACACACAAATACGTAAGAAATTGCAGCTGAAACGTTGACATTTTAGGGGGCGGGGTCGTAGAGGTCGAATTTTGTGCATTGTGATATTTATTTATTGCACGGCACAAGCAGGACACACACACACACACAACACACAAGCACACACACACACATAGAAAACTTGACTCGAAGTCCTGCCGGCTGCTGGAAATGAGATAGTCACTAGCATTGTTTTGCTCCGAAATGAAATGAAATGAACGGCATAATGAATGTGTGCACACAGGAGCCAAAAGGGACTTGAACAGAGTCGCAGTAATAACTAACTAACTCTCGGCATAATTGTCTGGCCCGAGCCGAGCGGAGTCTCTCCTGCAGCGTCGTTTATTATTATTTATGGCTGCATAGAAGCATTTTTCTATTTTCTCTCGTGAAAGACGGCTGTTTGTGTCAGCTTTGACACTAATGAGGCACACATTATTATTATTATGCTAAATATGGCAAAAATAGATATATAATTTACTGAGCAATGATAAAAACGTAACATAATCCAAATACTTTGTGCCCAATTATATGAAATAATCTTATTTTGAGAGAGATTGAGAATCTTACAACAAAATTGGAAGAATTAAATTAAAGTGTGCAGGAGGATTTTTAACATACATTTTGCTTTGTATTCTCTACATATATTATATACCCAAATGCATTCAAATATTGTATAGCATACTTTTTAGCGCACAGATTTAATTAAATCATTTTTTAGTGGATAATGTGAAATTGAATTTATAATGGGTAAGTCGATTAATCGAACTAAAGAATATAATGGAGTAAACATTATGCTTGAAATAAGGGAAAGACATTTCGTCACATTTAAGAAGGTAATTAAAATTGCTCTAATGCGAATTATTTAAATGAATATCATAAATAGATGTAAATTGAACGTATATAAAGATATCGCTTGTTTTGGACGCGTACGAGCATATCTAATACCATTTATTGCCACAGCTACCTATTTGAATCCAGCTGTATATCACTGAAAATCCAATCAATTGACTGTGTTTTTTCCAATTTGAAGCTAGACTACACAGCGAATAAATTTTAATTTAAAGCAAAGCTGGTGCACAGCATTTAGTGACGTCAGCGGCGCGAAATAGCTGAAGCATTTTGTAGGCTCTGCCGTCGCTAATCCTTGCCACTTAAAGCAAACAAATTGCCTCATAAACAATTCTAATTGAGATGAACGATACGGATATGTATGTGTACACTTTGGCAAAGTGTTAAATGCAACCAAGTCTTTACTTTGCCCGACCGATATATTTCTTCCCGGGCGCCCCCGCACCCGTTGCGAGCTTGGCTTGTATTTCACGGCATCATAAAATAGCGCATAAATTTCACTTACTTTTTTAGCGTGGCAGCCAATGCCAAATCGGGGCGTACATCAAAGCGACTCTGCATATAGAAGCGCAATAAATTATCGCGTTCATTTTCACGTAATCCTTCCTCGAGTGCTAATGCGGCCAATGTATGATAGGATTCTGACTCCGTGATGCCGAATAATAAATCATAACTGCAAGAGACAGCAAACGTGAGTACAAGCGAGATAGCGAGAAATGGGAGACAGGGTAGGAGAGAGAGAGAAAGAGAGAGAGAGAGAGTGGGAGAGAGTAAGGTTAGTTTGCGACGGCAGCTATAGAATTATAGCTTGTAGTAAATATGTGAGTAGTTAGGCGTACTCCACATTTATATATGCAGAAAGTTATTTTCAACACTGCAAGCAATTGGTTGGAAAACAAAATTAAACTTTTTAACCTTTACAAAATATTATGTTTTCATTTCAAATAAATACACGAATACTATATGTACACAGCGAAAAATTGGGTGTCAAATAATATACTAATCCTTTATAAAGTTGTTATTTGTTGTTCTCAAAGTAAATGCACTTTTATAAATGTTATATGTATATCTTTTATGTTTCATAACTCTTATGCAACATCAAATATCATCAGTAAAAAAATGGAAATAAAATTTCGCTAAGTGCATCATTCGCTTATTGCAGACCACCCAGAGAAATCGCCATAAACGGCATTTAAAAGCACTAGAATAAAGCGAGGTCCTGCGGCGTTACTTGTTACGCTGCCTGCCTGATAAATGGTGAGCGCTGCGCAGCTATGAAAACTTACTTGGCCAGCTGAATGCCAATGGCCAGACTATCGAGTGGGTGGTGTCAGGCAGGACTCAGCTACATATTTTGTGTCCTGTTGCGGGCCTGATATCCTGCCGTAGAACAAAGCGCATGGCAAAGTTATTAGTGTCTGGGTAAGTTTTGCGTCCTGTCGATAAAAGTAAATGCAAAACCTAGTCCGTGGCAAGAGTAGGTAGAGCTTTCAGTGTGCTGCTGGCCCGATAATTGCTGTCCTTGCTTAACGCTTTATTTTATTTACCACTTTGATCTATGGCCATTTCATTAAAGTGCTTAAAACTGAAATTCGAAACGAGCTAAATTCGCCAAGACTCTGAGCTGTAAACGTGCGAAACGTGCTTCCATTCACTTTGGACAAGTTTGCAGTTACCTGGGCATCAATTGTGGGCGGCCCTTTCCCATGCAACCCTCACCCTTCACACGCCTGCCTGTAAACCGTAATTAATGGCACTTCCTTTAAGCTATTATTCAATTTTTTTTTTTTATTTTAGTATGCAGCATCTTGTCGACGGCTAAAACACGTTCGACTTGCAAAAGGATAACAATTAAAATCCAATTAATCACGCATTTTATTCGATTATGCGGAGCATCCCAAAAGCAAATGGACACGTTCCACAATGTACATTCTACGTAAAAGGGCGAAGTAATGTGGCCCTAAGAGAGCGACAGAGAGAGGGAGCGCAAGATGCTCAGATAACAAAAGAAGCTGATAGGAGCAACAAAAATGCTGAAATGAACCCTTTGTTAAGGCCTGAGTTATTACTTGTTGCCTGATTGATTGATGTGGATACAAAACAAACTCAAACACAAGCGCAAACACACAGCTCGATATTATCGCAAATGCTTGCTGAGCTTAAAATATTAGGCTACCCCAGTATCTTAAATCAATAAGCACGCCAAATGAAATTCTTAAAGCTCAGGGTCGGCCAAATTCAAATAAATAATCTATTGTGTATTGCTGCGGGGCCTGCGTGCATATAAACTCAGTCATTTGTGCACAAGCTGAAATAAACATGAAGCTAGTTAGTAATCAGAGCAAGCACTGCAAGTTGTTATGGCTTAATTCAGTATATTTAATAGCTTTTAGTTTTTTTTTATTAAGCTGACTAAGAGTATTTACAAATCGATATACGTATCGATAGTAGCATTGGCATGTTGTCGGGTTTCTACTATTATCGATAATAGTTAACATTTTTAGCATGTCAGCTTCCATATTTTTATAACCAATTTAAGAGTTCAAAAGTAGATACATATTTTAATTTAAATAAAAAGCTGTCGCGACCTTTCATCTTTTTAGCTGCAAGTCCTTTAGCTTGCGTTCACTTTGCCGACAAAATTCTGAGAAAATGCTTTTAATACATTGCAAATATTTATAAGAAATGATTAACCTGTCTGGACCAAAAATGAACCCATTTCTATGCACCGTAATTTGTAATTTGTCTGCCATATGTGTGGTACACAATATATACGGTATTTAGGACTTTGTTCATTCAACATTTTATATGACCCCTTGAAGGACTAGAGCTGCCCAGAACATGCCATTAAGTAGAGTGTTAGCCTGCCTTTAGGGCCAACAAGTGGCACTCGAGGTGCTATTCAACTGATGCTAGTCGAGGCGATGCCAATGGCTGCTAAATTCGCTCTAAATGCATACTTGGATTTCACGAGCGATTTGATTTTACCTGAGGGTCAAAACATGCCACATGCCACATGCCACATGCCACATGCCACAAGCCAAATGGCAAATGCCGAAATGCCAAACATCTAATCAAGTAACGCAACAATAAATAAATAGTCCTTGGGTTATTTGGCAGGTTTTCGTCGGGCTGGTATAAAGCAAATATCAGAAGCTAAAGCAAAAACTGGCAAAGGGGAAGTGAGGGGAACATTGACAGCAATTGCTTAACAAACCGGCTGAAATGCTCCGTATAATGCCCCATGACCTTGTATGGTTGATTTGGTATTACGTGTCCATCGACAATTGGACCCAATGATGTTGAAAATTGTTGAAACGATGTTGGTATGTGCAAGATATCCTGGTAGCTGCAAAGAGTAATAGAAAGTATCAGAGAAATGGCGTAAAAAGGTCATATAACTGGACGAACGAGTCACAGAGTGTGTGTGTGCGTGGCTGAGTGTCTGAATGCGCCGGCTGACAGCGGCTACTTTTCACTTTGATTTGAAATTTCTAATAAATTTTATGTGTGATTTGCTGCAGGACACGCACAACGTGGCCCTCAACAGCAGCTCCTGTCCGTAGCTTCACACGTGCGCCACATAAAGATACAAACCAACAGATACCCATATGGTTTGTAAGGGTATTTTTTTATTATTAGAAAACAGATGCTACTTTTTCATATCACTACCAATTAATTTACTAAGAGAAATATGAATCAAAGAAAATATTACTAAAATATATATATAAACATTTCTATATGTTTGCATATTAATAAAGCTGATGTGTTAGGCAGAAAAGAGCCGCAACCCTACAGCAATCGCGTTTACATATAATATTTTAGCCTTTCAGCTATTCTATTTGCAACTTCATATGCATATGCATGTATCCTATGCGGACTGCGAGCCAATTCAAGCAGCAGCAACACAATAAACCACCTTTTTACCAACTGAATATCATATCTGAAATGCATTGAACATCCATTTGTGTATATATATAAATATATATCAATTTATATATGTACACATGTAAACTTATGCACTTGCTGCCTCAAAGTAAAATTCATTTTGTGTTGCCGTTGCCGTTGCAGTTGCTGTTGGCGTTGTTGCAGGCAGCTGCGGCCAAAACGACCGGTTGATGCAACATTTCGTTGGCAAATGGTTCGACTGGGTCCAATTTCTGTTGTAGTTTGCATAAAAATGCACATGCCAGAGCTGTACTCAGTTCAAGTACTTTGCAATTGATGCAAATTAAGAAAAAATCGAGCAAATATTCGATTGCATGCAGCAAATTTTATCTATCAACTGCAGACATTGTCAGCCAGTATAAAAGAGATCGACTAGAGAATAACCTCTACACAAATATTTAAGATTCATTTTTGAGGTCTTTTTCTATTGCAATAGATTATCAATGCTTGTGAATACTCAGTTTTGATCTGATGACTCTTTCTTTTTGCATATTCTCTTTTGTATGCATTCATTCGAAACAGGGTATGCAACAAAATATTAATCTTAGTAGCTTGGACAAAGGAAAGTCGAATTTCGTCTGCAATTTTTGTATGCTTACATTTGCACGATATAACTTGGAGTTGAATTGACTAAAGTGGTTTCTTAATGCAGCAAATGTTGCGAACGTAAAGGATTAAGTAAAATCCCTAATTAACACGATATGCACTTATGCAAACATAAGTACGTTTAAGTTGATCTAATCAAGTGAGTGTGCCTTAATGAGGGAACTGTACACAGTAGCATATTCGTGGAGGGGAGTCATTGATTTAATCAGCTCGTATGGCAGACTTTAAGCTCGGCTAATGCCGTAAATGCGGTCAGCGCCTTTGGCAATATTATCTTGAAGCGTTTAAGCTGCACTGCAAGTGCAACACGACCACCATCAAGCCAAACACCAGCCAACCAGCTGAAGAGCATCGCAAACACTTAAGGACTCTATCAACCGCAGGAGTCTATCCGGCTGCTGTTAACGTTGTCAATTGCAGGACATGTTCCAGCACCGGTTGTGCTGTGGTCAACGCCAATTGCCTAGGGACGTGGCTATCGACACATGACCAAGTTTATCGCCTTTGTTTTTGTTTTTCCCACAGTGTGCTCGACAATTTGCGGCTGCCTTGAAATAACGGTGCAACGACTCCTTAAACTAAACTTCCTCCTGCTATTGTTGTTGTTGTTTTCCTTCGTTTAGAGCTTCAATTGAGTTTTAGCTGCAGAGTGCAAAGTTTTGGAGCGTGTCGTATATGTGATTTATGATTTTCATAGAAAAGAGATCTTTCCCTCTTCCCATCTCTATTTTGCTTTGTTACTGGCGGCTCTTATTAGCTACGCTCTGGCGGAAAACTGTCACAAGTTCAACTGCAACTGCGATTAACTTGTTAGCTGTAGTTGGCTTCGATATAAGATACACAATGCTGCGCATTTAAATAGATACACGGTTTCTAGCACATTTAAGTGCATATACATATAAATATACTATATTTCGTGTAGTTTGCTTGTATTTATATTTTGTCTGCAGCATTTTCTGTTTTTGGTATCAAAGGAAAAGCCATCGTTGAGCTCATATAACACTAATACATACTTATATATATCTCTCATACAGCTCACATTGAAAGTATTTAATATATTTGTTAACAAATTCGCAAATTTAATATGAAGTATAACATACAAATCTGGTACCTATTCAAGTGACTTTATGTATAAATCTATTGTGCTATATAACTAAATACATGTTGTCAGAGTTTTGTTCAGCCAACTCGCAAACAATGCACAAATTTGTCTGGCCAACTGAGGCACACACTCTTTATATACATGTATGTGAATGTGCCTGCTTGTGTGTGTGTGTGCCTATGTGTGGCATCTACGAAGATTGATGATTGTGCTTGTGTGCTGCATGCAGCTACTTTAACAACTCGTACCCTTTGTTGCCATTGTGGATGTTGTTGAATGCACAAGCGCAAGCCCAACATTTATTTAGACTGAAATCGACCTTGTTTTCAGTTGGAGTGTCTTTGTTGTTGCAGTTCATGCTTTCTATTTAATGAATTTTTAATATGCTTTGTTTTTTATTGTGTCAATTAAGTGAGCTCAGCGAGCACATTGCAAAAATTTGTGCGCGCGTGCGACCAGTTTGCGGGCTTGCCAAGCGTATACTTGATATGCACAATTCTTTATTTTTCGCCTGTCATTTATTCGAATTTCTCCCTTTGTTGAGCATTAGTGTGCATTGTAACCATTTTTAAGGCGATTAAAAGCGCACCATTTGTAATTCCTTTATGCTTTGTTGAAGGAGGAGGAGGAGGATGTAAAAAACATGCACACTATTCGTTTATATTTTTAGTTACAATTAAAGTTGTATTGCTTAAGAAACAACGAAATATTTTATATTAAATAATGTTGTTTTTTCCCTTAATTTAATATTTGCCACCTTAATTAGCATCTGCTGCGATAGTCGCGAATGTGATTTGAGTGACGCTTAAATTGCATAAATTATTCAAAATATTATCACAGAGTTAACTGCAATGCAAGCGCATTTGTAAATAAATCATAAATTATTATTAGGAAAATGAAATGCAAAATGCTCACTTCAAGGCAACGGTAATTTTCAATTTCCATTGTAATGCGCTATAATTAAATCATGTATTTGCCAAGCTGCAAGCCGTATGCAAATTAAGATCACATGCTGAGCTTTGATGGCAAATAAATTAAACATTGGAAATGAGCAAATCATTTGAATAACTACACGGAATTCAACACAGAGTCGAGTATAATTAAATATTTAATATGTGCAGCTACAAAGCACAAAGGCAGCACACGCAAACACACACAGGCACACACGTGGCACATATTACTTCTATCTGAGTGGGTGTGTGTGCACTGAAAATGCGAATGTGGCCAAAATATTTGCACATCTCGTTGTTGTTACCTGTTTGAAATGAAGTGTGTGTATGACTTTGTGTGACTGTGTGCATGTGTGTGGGTATGGCTGTGTGGGCGGCATGGCGCACATTTGCACAGTAATTCATACATAATTCATTGCATTCATTTAACACTCGCACATGCAATGCGCCCAGTTACTCGCCCATTCACTCCTTTAGCTCTTTATATAGTCACACCCAGACGTAAGTATACCCCAAAGCCTTACTCATTCATTAACACATTTCCTGCCGCGCTTGTTAAGGATCTCTTGACTTTAACAAGCAGAACACCTCCTTGTCATGAGTTGTCATGAAACATACAAACAAATGAAAAACGCGATGTATATATGTCTATAAAGCCATTCTGCCAAACATTACATTATTTTAATATTTCTCTAACAAAGTTGTTCCAAAGTTAGTATTTTAAATATGTCCTTTTCCTCTCTGGATCCAAAAGTTAAATAGTATTAGAGTATAATATGTTTTTAAACTAAGCAAAGGTTTTTAACTCTTTCGCTGTGTTTACGTTTCTTACTTCCCTCTACTTATCTCTTTTGCTATAATTCTCTTTCTGTCTAATACTTTATTGATCTCTTTTACTATATGCAACCAATCTCTTTTAAATCTTTACATGAAAACTTATTTAAAGAGTATTTGGCATTCGGATAATTATGCTTAAAATGCTTTATCTTTGCCCCTGCTCAATGTGGAGAAAGTCTACTAGGCTTGGGGTGGAATCACCCAACAGTTTGCCAACTTACTGTGTCAATTTGTAGCAGGCAAAAGAAAGCAAGAAGAAAACACACACACACACACACACACACACACACACACACACACACACACACAAAATAGCGACTGTTGCATTGCAATGTTTGTCTGGCGACAATGTTGGGGCGTGTGTGCGCGCGTGTGTGGTTGAGTATGAGTGTGTGCATGTGCTTGGCATAATTAACATAATTACTATTATTGTCCCGTTGTTGATTTTGTTTTACATACATTATTTTACTTCATGTGCTTTTATTTCGCTTTCTATGCAAATTGTTTTTTAGTTTTTCCGTTTTCTTTTGCCCTACTTTTCGCACATTATAATTATGTGTGTTCGTGTGTGTGTGTGTGTGTGTGTGTGCACAGGATATGTGGAATCTGTGTATTTGTTTTTCCGACTCTGCTAATGTGCAATTAAAATTGCAATGGACCGGACCACATTATAATAATTGTTTATTCAAATATTTAAAACAGAGATTGAACACGCAAGTTCAATGTATTTTTTATTTAAAACAACAAAAATAATAAAATTTTTAATATAATAAATTATAAAAGTAAACAGATTTACCGATTAAATATTTAATTTTAAATCATGCGTAATTTATGCATATTTTGTTGTATGCTCTGCATATGTATGAATATTATAAGTAAAATAATTTCGTTCGGGGCATTAAATTTGAACTAGTCAAAGGAAATAACTAGTTTATTTCAGGATACAACGAAAACGGTTACACAAAATTATGAATTATATCTATTGGCCCAATATTATGTGGTAAAAAAATTAATAAAAAATACTTCAATAAAATCGTCAAGCACATTTTCATATCCATAAACTAATTTCCATAAGTAAACTCAAACTCAGAGTCCAAAAAGCCCCAAGCTAAGCAAAAAATATGCAAATAAAGCGCATAATTTATTGAGCCTGACACTTAATGGCCAGCTAAGTGGATGACCCTAACCTCGGCGGCAGCTGAAGAAGCGATCCAAAAACGTGATTAATTGAAAAGCAATTAACTGCGACCGCCCGCACCACACAATAGACGTGCCGCTTATTAGATGCGTGTTTTAGGAGCCGCCGGACTCAATGAACACAAGGGATTACAATTAATCGGGATGCGAAACAAGGAGGCCAACGCCCAAGGCTTAAACCCACGCATGATTTGTTATGGTCAGCTATAGTCAAGGGCGTGGAGAGAGTGCGAGCGGGTGCGGCCCAAGCCGGGCTGTCTACGGCTCATTGAGAAAGCGGCGCGACAAGCTCGTAAATTTATCGTATCATTAAGCAGCGCACAAAAGCCAAGCGCCAATTGAATCAAAGCAAAACAGGACACACGGCTATCCTGTCTGCTTTTGGAAGATGCCAGCGTAAATTAAATTAACGCATTCAGCAGGCCACGGCCAAACAGGATAATGGACAGAAACTGTAAAGGGCATTAGCACGCATTGTGGTGCGATTAAAATGGACACAGTGCTACAGACAGGCAACCACTCGCACCACTTAATAATTCAATAAATTGATTGACTCACCGACGCTGACGCAGGCAATCGAGCAGAGCATCATCCTCTTCGTGGTCACCCAGCGGGCAGTCGAGGGCGTTGGCTATTTGCATGGTCAATTGCAGCGATTGATTGCTGGCTGCCCAGTCGGACATGGCCGAGCCGGACATGAGTATGGCGCGATGAAATAGACCTGCAAGCCATCAATTAAATGCAATTATTATCAGTGTAGAGCAGGCAAATCGATGCATGGCACTTACCCGATGCCACCGGTGAGACCATTAGATAATTGACGCAGGCGGCGCCCGTGCTGTGGCCCATGAGTGTGACCCGACTATTGTCGCCGCCAAAGGAGCCAATGTTCTCCTTGATCCAGTGCAGTGCAGCTATCTGATCGAGCAGCGCATAGTTGGCTATATTATGAGCATCAATGCCCGGACGCATAAACCCTACGGCATGTCGTGATGAGCAATTAGCAAACTGTCAATTAAGTCCGGTCAGACACCATTAAACTTACCCAGCACGCCCAGGCGATAGTTGACAGTGACCACAATCACCTCGCCATAGCTGGCCAGCACTGACCCATCGTAGGCATTGCCGCTGTTCCACTCAAAGGACTCGCCATGCAAATAAACAAGCACCGCATGCAGTTTGGGTGTTGCCAGCGGCTCTGGGGGGGAGACAGAAATGGATACGATTCAGTTTTAAGACCAACTGAGTGCATCATTAACTTACCCTCGTGCGGAACATATAGATTTAAGTACAAGCAATCCTCACTCTCTGTTTTCAAATAGGGCATTAGCCGCATCAAGTGCTTGTAACGACCACGTGACATATTCACGCTGCTCGGTCCTGACACATCCGGTAGCTTTTGTGGACAAACCGGCGGCAAATGACGCGCTATTTTCAGACCCTGCCACGGCAGCGGTGCGCCTGCAAAATAACAGATGTAAGGCCGGGGTAAAAGGAGTGAAAAGGCAACACCATTAGATAAGCTAAAACAAACTTTCATAAAGTACTCAACTCGCCCAGCAGCTGGCAGCTGGCCGTAGCCCAGCACAGTGGTTCGATAAGTGATAAAAATTGGTTAAATTTAATGTTCCATTATATGAGAGTGCAAGGGTATATAGCTACATACTTATTATTAAAAGAAGATGTTAATATATATATGTTTGTTTTAATTTAATTGAAAACAACAACATATTATGCGCTTGTTGCCTGTAACTATTAATCTTAACACTAAGCAGCCAGCAAAACTCTTGTTCAGCCTTAAGATCTTTCTTTCGAGACCGATGCAATTTATCCAATGTAAGATCAAATAAAGTTCTTCAATGTGTCCATAAATGTTGATTGGCTTATAATAAATGAAACCAAACATTTTTATAAAATTGGAATATAGTTTCGCTTAATTTCTATATCATCTTTATATGTCATGTCATGTCGTATTACCACTGTGCCAGTTATAACCAATGATTCCATGCTTGGTTCTTTTTTTCTGCTTCTCTCAGTTTTTGCTACTCACACAAGCTGGGTTCGCCGCGGAAAAACAAGGATACGATTGGTTTGAGTGGCACAAAGGGGAGCACAAAGTCAATTTTGTATTTATGTAACACGGTCAACGGTCACTTCGAGGTGCCGTAAACAAGTAGACAGCCGCATTCAAGCTCACAATTACACTCACAATCACACTCACCCTCGCACTACGAACCGGACACTACGTGCATGTGCAGCAAGAGCTGCAGCAGCAGCAACATTCAAAGGACACTCGGGACACTGTGGTCCAGTTGACTGCGGTTGGGTTTTGGCATTTCATTTAACATCGCATCGCATTCGAATGGGTCTTATGTGGGGCAATTGTAACCACGATTTGGTCAACTTAGTTTCGATTCCGTTGCGTTGTTGAGTCATCGAGCATGCTGCCACAGCATCCCCCATGACACACTTCATGCGGCATCGACAGTCACCCATTGGATTGCTTTACTAATCGGTGACAATATTTGCCACAGATTCAAATGTTTCCCCTATGCAAATTTTGATAATATAGTCAAGTGCACAATTGTTGCAAGGAAGGAATTTCAATGAAGTTATTTGTAAAGAATTAATATGGAATAATGCGAGGACGAAAAAGCATAGCAGTAGAGTTTAATTAAAAAGTTCCCATTCGTTTATGATTGGATATTGTTGTGTTCATAAAAGTGAAAATAGAATTTCTGAATTTTACGCTTCTAATTGAAGCTCGCAATGATTTGTGTTGGGCTTATGAATGTATCATATTGAATTTATTGATATTGCAATAAGACTCATTTTAAATCTAAAGTAAGAGAAGAAATTATGAGTTGAGCTTTTATTAATGGAAATGCTTAAGACAAGCTTCAGATATGAGTTCTTGTATTAAGTATAATTTAATTCATTATTAGATAAAAGAGAGAAATCATTTTGGGCCTTTCAAATCAAGTATTCATGATGATATTAAACTGAGAATATTTATTTATTGTATATGTTTGTATGAAATGAAATTGATATAGATAGAAAGATTATAACAGCAATAAAAGGATTTTGAAATAAGGATTATAAATGTAGCTATCTTTACTGAAAACTCATCCTAAACGAGTACTCACATTCAACAAATAAACAACTTCCATTTACTCCTAGACATAACGCTCCTGAGCTGCGCCCACACAAAGAAACATGCAGCATTTACACTTTGACATATTCGTGTCAAAATAAATTTCATTTCGCATGTCGAATGGCACGCGTTATGGCGCCCATAAAACAAAGAGAGGGCAGAATCTCTGCGCACATGGTCACATCTTTATGTGTGCTATACAGTAAACAGTAAACGAGTGTTCGTTGCTGTGTGTGTGTGTGTATGTGTGGTTATTTGGCGTTATTTGCATTTTGTTATTAATAAATTTCGCAACAGGCAAAAGTACGCGCTGCTAGTACGTAAATAAAGGCAACAGCCCTACGACCCATAATATGACTAGAAAGAGAGGCAAGACAAATACTAGAATCCAAGCGCAAAACAATTTTCGACGTGTTTTCCACAAACTTTTTGTATTTGCCGCGCCAACTGAAACTCGAAAGTGTGTTGTGTGTGTGCTTGGGTGCATTTCCGCATTACGCATACGCAAACGAATCTTGTATTTGCATTGGCTTTGTATTTGTCTGGCAAAACTCGACGGCGGATTGTTGCAACAACGCGCCGCCATGTTTGCAACAACAACTTCCGCTGACAAATATGGCGTCAGCGTTTCGCTCAGCGACAGCGCCTGTCCGCGAGTCTTCCGTTATTGTTGCACTTGCCGCTTGGATTGACTGCGCGCCACTCAAGTGCTCAATAAACGCAGCACGGTGGCAAACACTCACATACACGCACTCACTAACACACAAATAGGATTCGTGACAAGCGCTTTTGTCACGGCCTGCGGCTTGGACTGTGTGGCAACAAATGTTGCACTAGTCAAGCCAAGCGCGCATGCCACATAATTTATTGTCCTTAGCGCTGGCCATGTCCTGTCTCGGCTACATTGTGTGCACAATGTCCTATCGCACGCTTATTGCAGTTGCTAGCTTGCAACCTTTGCTTCTTTTCGGTTTTGCTGTCCTTTTGCTTGCGGCTTGCAAGTCTTGATCGACCATTTAATAGCCAGTAATAGCTTGGGTAAATTCTCAGCATTTACAATTTTCATTTTGGTATTCAGCAAGCGCATAATTGCTAAATATTTACAATTTGTGTGCGCATAATTAACATTTTCCCACACTGTGCAAACCCAATTAAAAGAACAAACAAAAATATGATACGGACAACTTTCCAAATATTTCCAACATATTTGAGTGACAAATAAATACAGAAATACTCTAGACAACAAACATTGCCGTGCCATAATAACTTCCTGCTGGTCCCCAAAGAGCCCAGCAATAACAACATCCAAATTGTTCGAGTGTGGCATACTTTCGGGCTGGGCGTGGCAGGCGGTGTACGTGTCAAGTTTTGGGAAAACCTTTAGCCAGGTGCGGTCGAAAGATAATTGCTTAAATTGCAGGCTAAATTCAAAATTGCCGTGAAGCATGTTTTGGACATGGTCAGAATTTGTAGCCGACATGTGTTGCGTAATTTTGGTTTTGATTTTCGTTTGCTGCCGGTACGGCCAGTGCTGTTAAGTGCCAACATGCATAGATATTTGTGGCCAGCGGCAGTGTTGGCAACTAAAAAAGTGCCGTGAACGAATTATTATTGTTAATCTATAATTAAGCTATTAGATTTTTGGCGGGTTTGACGATGCAAGTGTAAACGTTAACTTTATAAGCAACCCAGCAAACCAAGCAAATTCGGGCCTACACGATGAAAGTATAAATGGAATATTGAAGGAATTCGGAACGCTAAGTAAATAGATTTATATCCAAATGCTGAGCTTATTAGCACATTGTTTACCACACTGGACATCGATTAGAATACCCTTTTGCCATTTTTGGCTTGAAAATGGCTGATCTGTCATCACTATAGCTATGTTTTTACTTACCCGGCGGCATAAAGCGTCTACTGCCAATGGGCGCCTCCGCATACGGCAGCCCCAGATACTGATCCACCTCGCGCAGGCCGCTGGTCACCAGGAAGCGACGTGTGATGCCCATCAGACGACCCTGTTTGATTTGCAACTCTTTCGTGTACTGCAGCTTGTCAGGCACCACATGACGGCGTTCCGGATGATGAGTGCTCGTACCGCTTTCACTGCTGCTATCGTTGTCAGTCGTCGTTGTTGTTGTTGTTGTTGTTGCTGTTGATGTTGTTGTTGTCAGACTAGACACTGACTCTTCGCTGGCAAATAGCTGTGCCATGCGCTCCTTAAAGCTGAGCTCCAAATTGTGTGCCTTGGCCTGCTTGAATGTTAGCTGACCGATTGATTTGGCCGTCAATGTGGTGACATCCGGTTGAGCTGGTGGCCATGTTGTTGTGGTTGTTGGTGTTGTTATGTCTCCTATAACCGGCGATGGCTCAGCTGGTGTTTGGATTGCGGCCACACGGAATTTTGTTGCATTTTCCAGCTCATTTCCGTTGTGCTTGCTGCCACTGCGGAAGTTTGGTGGTGGTTCAATTGATTTTTGCTTTGGTGGTGCAGCAGTTGCTGCGGCTACAGCTGGCATGCCCCAAGTGGCCAGCCCGTGGCAACAATTATCGCTTAATTGCTTCTGACTGCCACCAACTGTCAACAGAAATAGCCAGAAAGCGCCCAAACGAAACTTCATGGCGCCTGCTTTGCCCCTGGGTCCCGCTCGTTGCTGCTGCTTCTTCGCTTTATTTTCAATTTTCAATTTCAATTTTAATTTTAATTTTAATTTTAGCCGAGCGCAAGTTTTCACATTACGTTTGTCTTTTGTATTTGTCTTTTGTCGTGCGTTTTTCTTTGTTGTTAATTGCGTTTTATGCTCTGCCCAAATCGCCACATTTTCCTCTATTTAATTTACATGGATTTCCCAGCTGCCTCGAATAGTTCTCTCACTTTATTTACTTAAAATTTTAAGCATGTCCGGTCCAGCTCTCTCCCCGTAGTGTTTACTGTACATCCGCTCTTGCATTTCAGCTGCAAGGAAACTTTCAGTCGGTTTTCTTTGTGCAAAGTGCGAGAAATAAGCAACAAAATAAAAGAAAAGCAAGAGAGTTAGGTAAAACTCGAAGCAGTAAACAATTCGTCGTTCTTTAAATTTTTTTTTGAGCAGCTGCGTTTTATGGTATTTTTCTTTTGTGATTTCTTCCATTGCAAATATTTACGTTTTGTCGCATTTGCATGCTACACTTTTGTTTGTTAAAGGCATTTGAGATTGAGCACAATTTTGGAGACACTCTGAGATTTGCTTTTAAATATTTACGTTGAGATTGTGGTCCTTTAATGCCCGGCAGCCTGTTGACATATTGTTCAACATTTAGTCTAACACCCAAACATTTGTATGTACTTCTGGCAATTTTATTAACATAACACGAAATGTGTATGAATATTGTTCGAAGGATATATCAAATGTTAATTAAATAGAATATACAAGTGAACATATTGAACATAATCTACACTTTATTCTGCATGCAATTCCTTGCATTTTTACAATTTTTACAAATTTAATTTCATTATAACTTATTTTGCTGTTCGAAAAATCTAATTTTATTTGCTTACTGTAAGCAAATAGTTGCCAAAAATACCAATTTTGTTAATATTTTTTCTTTGTTGTTTTATATATATATATTCTCTTATACAATTCAAAGAAGCACAATTCGATTTCGCCGACATTTGATGTACCCATCAGTCAGTGTTGTTTTTCCACTTCATATTGACATGGTTTTTCTTCAAAGTGCTATTCATTTTTCCAATTTGAGAATTTATGTTTCAATTTTTACTAACAAGAGCCAATTATGTTGCAAGACTCTTGTGTCTTGTGGCAGCTCTCTAAACACTTGCGTAGAAGCACACGCTTTAAGGATTATCAAATCAATTGAGTTTAATGATATTGTTTGTAGACTTTCAACTTTGAGCAGTTCCATTGAATGATATAAGAGCTGCCATTAAAACGACTTTGTATACAAATAGATATAAATGAATGTTTGCATTGAATACATAGAACAAACGTCCATCATTCAAGTTCCGACACATGCCAAATGAAATTTGAATGCTATACGAAACTTTAGTGTCAGATTCACATTTTGCTGTTGAATAAACAAATACCAAAAATAGCAAAATTCCCATGACGATTAATCATAAAAATGCCAATAAAAATTCAATTAGCTTCTTATGGGTGCTCCACACAGCGCTCGTGTGTGTGTGTGCGTGTGTGTGCGTGTGTGTCTCTGCTATCTGCGTTGACACTAATGCCATACGTACATAAGCTAAACCAATGCAAATATCTAAAATAAAATGAGAGCGCAAAAAATGCCTTTTAAATGTTTTTTTTTCTTTACGAGCAACAGAGCTTAACACATACAAACATACATGCGACATGTGTGGGACAGCTCGGAATGTGTGTGCGTGTGTGTGTGTGTGCGCGCAAGAGTGTTTGCCTATATAACAAAATAAACACAAAGCTGTGACGCTCTAAAAGCATTTCTTTTTTCACAAAAACCAATTTAATGAATCTAAAGAAAGTCGAGAGCAATATGAAAAGAGGCAAGGAAACAGCTGACACGCAAGAGACAACAACTATTTAACTAGTTATTAAATGAACTTATTTTAATTTCAATTAAAGCAGCTAGATATATTGAAATTTCAGTTAAGAAAACGTTTTTCTTCTTATTATTATTGAACTTCGGCATTTCCGGCTGCAAATAACAAATATGTCCCAAAAAAAATGGTTGAAAATATGTGAAATGCTCTTAAGCGTATATTTTTATTTGTATTATTTATTTACAACATTCCTCGTTATTTTTATCGATGAAGCGCCCAAGTGTCAAGGTACATTAGCTGCAAACATTAATTTGAACTTTTCGTAAAAAGTTTTCACTTTGGCGTTGAAGTTTTTCCAGCTTTTAAGCAGCCGCGTAAATAGTTTTCTTATGAAAAAGACCCATAAATTTTATTCTACGTAGAGGCTAATTGAGTCAGCATTGGCTGATGTTTGCTTTTATTATTATTTTCAGTTTTTTTTTTCCTTTCGGGTACGTTTGTTCGGGGTATTTTTAGAGTGGTTCATTGAGCAGCAGAAATGAAATGGAAAATCATCGCTATTTGTGTGCGTGATAGCAGCTGTTGAGCACAGAGTGTATACGGATTTGATGGCTTAATTCACTTTCACTTAGTGAAAACGCAAATGCATTTCGTTGAAAATAACACAAATAGCTAATAAATAGACGAACTAAACACACAATTTAAATAAAATGCACTGCATTAAAAATAAACTGCAAGAGTGTAAAAATAAAAACCTAAAATTGTAATTCGACAAAAAAAATATCCACGGAATTTCTTACGCTCACCAAAAGGAAATGACAAAATAAAAATAACAAACGCAGAAAACCAAAAAAAATTAAGTGAAGAGAAGAGAAGAGAAAAACAAAACTGAAAATGCAGTCACGAGCTAAACTGGCAGAAAATGTCAGGAACTGGCAGCTGGTAAGAGCCGAAGACAAAAGAACTCTTCGCATTGCATTTGGAATTCAAGTTAAGTTAAGTTGATTTGATTTGGATTACTTTGTCGCCAATGCCGTAGCTGCTGCCCATGCCGATGCTGATTTCAGTCCGCAGCAGCCGATAAAGTATTTGGAAAATGCTTTGAACTTTGTTGAATGGAAGTTCTATTTAGAGAAAGTTTCCTTATCACTGAGCATATTTAGTTTAAGAATTGGGCAGAAGTTGTTGTTAATTAGTTTTGATAATTGGATCATTTTCTCAAGATCGCTCTTCAATCTTATAAAAGACTTTAATTTGCATAGGCGAAAGGGCAGCAGACGATAAAGTACTTGGAAAATACTTTCTTGAATGGAAGTTCTATTTAGAGAAAGTTTCCTTATCATTGGGCACTGATTTAGAATTGGGCAGATGTAGTTGGTGATTGTTTGATAATTGGATCATTTTCTCAAGATCGCTCTTCTATAGATCTTATAAAAGGCTTTAATTTGCATAATTCCATACATGTTATAAGACTCATTGGCATACGCAAAAGGGCAGCAGAGGATCAAGTATTTGGAAAATGCTTTGAACTTTCTTGAATGGAAGTTCTATTTAGAGAAAGTTTCCTTATCACAGCATTATTAAAATAAAATAGTTTTAGCATTGGGGAGAAGTAGTTGGTGATCTTTTGATAATTGGATCATTTTCTCAAGATCGCTCTTCAATAGATCTTATAAATGGCATTAAGGCATTAAAAGGCAGCAGCCCATAAAGTATTTGGAAAATGCTTTTAACTTTGTTGAATGGAAGTTCTATTTAGAGAAAGTTTCCGTAGCCCTGAGCATAATTGATATAAACTAGTTTTAGCATTGGGGAGAATTAGTTGGTGATCTTTTGATAATTGGATCATTTTCTCAAGATCGCTCTTCAATAGATCGTATAAAAGGCTTTAATTTGCATAGTTACACATATGTTATAAGACGCATTTACATACGCAAAAGGGGGGAAATGATATTATAAATTCCCATATTGCAATGCAAATTTCATGTTAAATTATTCTTTGAACTTTAAATTACATTGGTTAACGAACTTTTTTTCCCCGAAATATGTTTGCCCTTTTGACAGCTTAATCTACTAAAAATGCGCAGATATAAAATACAAATCAACTAAAAACGCTTAAAAACAAATATGTTTAAGCACATATGATTTGCAGTGAGATACTAGTGACATTTTTTGATAAGCATGTTGACCAACTGTTATCAGACATGAAAAGCGAGGCAATGCGTTTCTGATTGCCGCAATATGTTGCACGCACAGACACGAGCATAAGCGACACGCAGTTGCATTCATGAATAAATGAATAAAAATTGAATAAACGAAAGAGAGAAAAAAAGATAGGAAATATAAAGCCAGCGACAACGACTGCCAAAATCATGATGACACACTCCACGCTCATTACCCTCGAAAACAAATAAAAAACTAACCGAGAATACATATTGAAAAAATATTGGAAAAAAGTTGATGTGCAGCGCACTTTATGTGCATTCTGTTGGAATGTCATATATCATCTGCTGCTCATAAAAGGAGCGTCAGACGGAGAAATTTCAACCGCATTTGTAATGCAAATGATGCCAAAGGGGCGCCTAGAGCCCGCGAAGGGGATAAGTTGGGCTAAAAATTTGCATAATTAGCATAGAGACGACAGCGCATTGAAAGCTGTCACATTTGACACGCGGCCAGGCGAAAAAGTGGAAAATATGAAACCCAAAACACAAAAAGCACAAAACACTAATAACAAACAAATTATTTGCAACTAATTTTAGGTGGCCCGCCATAGGACTGGGTCGCCGAGCTGCGGGCCGGGCCAGCGGCATAGAAATTAGAAAATCAAAATAAGAACGCAACGAAACGAAGCGAATCTGTGCGAAATAAGTTCAACAAACCCCAAAAAGTACCCCAAAAAAGATGCGCCACAAAAATTATTTTGAATTATGCGATTTATTTTCGTTGCAACAAGCTGCAGGCCACAGCCCCCCAAAGGGGGGCGCATTCGAAAAAGTGGGCGTTCGGGTAAGTAACAAATGCATAAATCTGGCCCATTATCATGTAAATTAAGTGAAGCATAGTATATATACAATATTTTTAAATTGCCCCGGCTCGACTCGGACAACTATTTTAATGCCAAATTGTTTACACCATTGCATTCCGCACATATATTTGTGTGTGTGTGTGTGTGTGTGTGTGTGTGTGTTGGCAAGAGTATATCTGCAAAGATTCAAGAGGGATTTGAGAGCACATTCCTCTATTTGAATCAATATGTAATGCACATGATTAAAATGGATAAAGATATCTTTACAATACTTGTTGAAAACTAAAATCAACTAACTGAAAGCTTTTATAAATAATGTCCTTAAAAGATGCCTTCCTGTATAAAAGCTTAAAGTTAAAGCAGGCCGAAATTTGTAGAAATCGATTTATAGTTTGCCATTTTGCAACTTGGCAACTTTTGTATCCATCAGAAGATGACTTTTAAGTATTTGTAGACAGATATTTTATTAGTTATTTTTTTTTAGATATTTCTTTGAATTTCATTTGACAGTTCTGAGTTTTCATTACAAATCAATTGAACAGCGTGTGGATTTATGCAGATTGCTTTAGAAGAAATTAAATTTAAAAGAAATGAAATAAACAGGAATGCATTTGAGTGCAATTTCTCTGCAAAACAGAACAAATTGGAGCACAAAGGAAAAAGCAGACTTTGGTTTGGGTCGGAATTTTATGGAAAGCTTTCCAGTCTTAAGCAAACATCTAACAAACTTCGAGATGTTTGTTGAAAATCATTCTGTGCATTGCGAATTCACATAAAAGTGATTTGTGGAACAGCTTTGATAGAGTTAATATTGTTTATTTGTGTTTTCCATTGTTTTGTGAGAACACATTCTATTTGCGCCTCGTTTTGTGGAGCGCTTGACGTCAGTTTATGGCTGCATTTTTCACAGCTGATATTCTATAAGTATCTGTGTGTGGCATACAACATATGCATCTATCTGCAACACAATATAATAAAAATTAAGTGAAAACATTCACTTGATTTACGTCAAAGTACAAAAGGGCAAACAACAAAATATTTCAACAGATTTACACAGCATTTTCCAAAAGTGAATTTTTACTATTTTCCTACCCAGCGCTCGCGATATTGTGCATTAATTAATGCAAATTGCATTAAAAGTGCTGCGGGATTGCGCTATGTGAATTGTAAATATTTGCAATGCACACAGATTTTTCACATTTTCAATTTTTAATTTTTGCAATAATTATACGCATTATCAATTTCTGGCAATTTGCATTTACCAATTTGCGGAATGGCCTTTTCGCTTGATTTGCTTATTAAGATTTCGGCGCACTTTGATCTGAACGTTGAATATTTTCGCCAGCGCTTTGATCGCTTGGCTCTTGGCAAACGATAAAATATTTATTATCTCTTCTTCTTTTTCTACATTTTTTTGTCACACACAACAAATAAAAAGTGTATTTTTAGGTTCACAAATCGATTGCATAAATAAACTTCCGCTTTTGCCTTTCCATAAATGATATGGGCTATTTCACAAAAGCATTTTCTTTTTAAATTTTCCTTTTTGGTTGTTTTATTTTTGTTTTTTAGGGGTCTGACCCTTCGTTTTGCACTTGGCGCGCGCGCGTGTTGCCGTTTGTTTTTGTCCCCCTTTTTCAAGATGTCGTTTATTTATAGACTGTGCAAAAGATGTATCTTCTAGATACTTGGCGTGCCGTAAGTATTTCCCAACACGTTCCCCAACAACAGCACAGCTGCAACACAAGCGGCACGATCGACGTTCAAGCGACAACTGTTTTGTATATATTTTACAGCCAGCTTCGCATGTGTCGTGCCTGCGAGATCGTTCTCTTTGGGGGCGCTCTTAGTATCTCTCGTCTATCGTGGAGATAGATGTTCCTTAAGATATATTTAAGATTGCAGTTCCTTGGCCAAACTCAACTAAAGAGCGGAAATTCTAGAAATTATTTTTGAGCATACTTATTAATGATCATTATCCGTTTGTTTACATATATTTCTAACATAGTTCTCCTCTATTTCACATATTTTTGTTTGCATTTAGTTACTTCGCATTTTATTAACCTAATTATTTTTCGAAAAAGCACATACACATACCGAAAATGCTTTATTTGCGTTAATTGAGTTCCTCGTTCTCATTCCACTTTAATATAAAGGGAATCAAACCTAGGAATGGTTGAAAATATGTAAAAATTTATACTAAACATTTCATGTTTGTATTTATTTTTTGTATTAACTCTACATAGCTTGTGTACTCTTCTTTTTCTGTAATATGTGACAGGTTTTTTAACACCTCATATGTCGGAACTGTTAAAACTTACGCACACATGATCAAATACAGATGACAATCCAGTTTGTTTAAGTCCCCTCCTCTCTTATAAAAGTGGCTTCCTCCATGGGGTATGGTCTCCTCTTTTATGGAAGCCGCCTTCCTTCATGTTTCATCCATCGTCTCCTCCAGTACTGAAGCAGCCTCCTTTTTGCTGAAGCCTTTACTTGAACTTATGAGAATTGAGTAGTTGAACATTCGTCATAAATACGTTTTTAACAAACATTCAACTATATATTCATACATAGATTCATACATGCATACTAACATACATGGATACATACTTATATATATTATCCACGCACACACATACATTTATACACACATACTTATATATAAACATACACGCATACAAGCATAGATACTTAAATATATACATCCACGCACACACAGACACACATAAATAGTATTAGCAAGCAAGTTTCTTGAAACTGTTATCCTCTAAAAGTTTCTTATACCCCAATATGCGTTGAATACATAATATTAAGTAACAAATGCGAAAAATTTAAAATTAATTAATTAAATTAATATTAATATTTACACAAATGCGAGCGGGTATAGCCCGACCTCGACCCAAACCAAGTTGTCAAAACATGCTTAAAGCCTTTTGAATAAATAAACAAAAGCTGGAATCAACGATTTCTGCCAAATGCATTCCACAAAAAACATATGAAGTAATTTCACTTAAACATATTTGAAAATGAGTTTGAACCCGATCCGATGACAAACAAAAAGTTGCTGTGGATTGAATTAACCAAATAGCTGAAACACATTTTGCAAATATATCAGCTTCGTAGCTCTTACGGCTTGGGCTGTGCATCGAGCACCAATCGAGTCAGTCAGGACAAAATGATATATATATATAGAGATGTTCATAGTTTATTTCTACCGTTTATCTTCATCTATTTCCTGTCCATTTCCGGCCACCCACAATTCCACTTTGTCTCTTGCTTTCAGCTTCATTGCACTCCCGTCCCTGTGATTATTAATTACCTATGCAGTTTGATCACTCACACGAATCCCCCGGCTATTTATCCGTTAAACCGCATGGGACAGAGTCACTTTCATGGTGCTTATCGGGCAGTTCCTGCCACAAATCTCCCACTTAGTCTGAGTGCACCTACGCAGCGTGTGCAATATCTGTGAACAATCTGACTTAAAGTCTTAAATCAGCTTGGCATCTGGCCAATATTTTACCTTGCAACCCAACTCAAGAGCTAAACTTTCTCGCTCCTTTCTTTTTGTTTGAGTCAATTTTGCATCTCTCTTTGCAGAAGCAGCTAAGTGAGTTGTTTGACTTGTTCATTGTGTGTGCGGCTGCCATTTCAACGCCCCACAGGGCCATCTGCAAAAACGTTTAAACGTGATTGCCAACTGCCAAAAGAACCCTTGCTACCTTTTTGCGTTTCACACTTTCTCGCTGCAGTGTGTGGGTCGCACGTCAGTCACAATACGCTGGATTGCTCATACGCACAGTAAAACGGTAGGCAACAAAAAAATCTGGCACCGTTTGGCCTTGGACCTTTGGCTGACTTGCTACAAGCTCCGCTTTTTTGGGCTTTCACTTTTGCTTGCATGGGCTTTATAAATTGATTTGCTCCCGCTCTGACATTTTGGGAAGTTGTTCGAGTAGCTAATTTACGACCTTCAAAGTGCGCCAATAAATTACGCTTTAATTGCAAGTTAATTAAAATTGAAGACCCTAACAGCGACGCCTGCCAGGCGACGTCTGCAGAGCGTTTAAAAATAATCAATGGGCCACGTCGAACAAGCCGAAACACATCATTTTCATTTAGTCTAGAACAAGAGGAAATATGTGCAACTACATAAACAAAACTATATATATGAAGTACACAAATGGCGGGCAATTAAACTTATTAATTTGGCAAACGCGCGAAATTAAATTCATATAATCATTGGCAATGTTATAATTATGTGTGCATATAAGCACACTTTGGCATATAAAAACAATACAAAATTGTTTTAAATAAACGGAATATGCAATTGAACAACATTTGTGAAAAGTTGAATTCAAATATATAGAAAGGATATATAATTGCTGATGTGTAAAGTATAATTAAGAAATTTTAAAAATTATTTAAATTTAATTTAAAAAACATTACGAATTTCTTTACTCGCAATTCAATATGTAATATGTATCTGCAAGCGTTATTTATTTTCAAATATATTTTTGGAAAACTATTTAAATCTATTTCCCGCTGACTTTTATTGAAATTGTTGGTCTGTCAATCGGTATGTTATAGCCCATAATCAGAGCTCAATTTGTTTATGACCATGTCAGAAATGTTCATTTATTTTCTGTCTATATATATGTGCGTGTGTGTGTGTGTGTGTGTGGATTTGAATCCCATTACGTGCCGAAAGTTTTGAATCTTTTACTAACAAATTGAATACAATTTTATTGGCATTTGAGTGGCAGTTCGATGTTAACTATCGCATGCATAGTTTTATTTAATTTCAATTTAGTGGCCAACGAAATTAAAATGTAAATTCCATAAAATATATTTACTGAGTGCTTGATATAATTTTTTAACAATTTCTCTACACCCTCATAAATGTAGTCAAGCACACAGAACTGTAGGTCACATGCATAAACCCATATGAAACCCTTTCTCCACTCGTAAGCCGTGCAATATTTCGGTACTCATTTAATAAAGAGAGAGAGAGAGAGAGAGGGAAAGAGAGAGGGAGAGAGAGACAGAGAGAGAGAGAGAGAGAGAGGGGAAGCTGACATTTTTATGACCCGTTCAATTTTGCGCTTCAGCAATTCCTAGCCGAGCAATTTGCTCAGCAGTCAAACAGTTCGTGCCGCGGGGGGATTACAATTTGCACCACAGTTACGACCTAATTAACTTCGATTTTTGCGCTGCAGGCATTTACATAATTGCATTTCGCAGTGGACAACGCCCACCACGAGGATAAGCAGCAAAAAATAAGAAGTCAACGCAGTGTTGGAAATCAAGTTAAGAGTGAAAGTTGCAAGAATAGACCAGAAATTACGTGGCAAAGCGAAATGAACAAGAAAAAAAAGGAATGTGTAATTGTATTTTGCGCAGCTTGGCTTCTGACTAGGACATATGGCATTAGTAGACATAAGAGAGAGAGACGGAATGAGGTTGCAAAGAACACAGAACAAGTCGAAGGCTCCCAGGCGGCAGCCAACTCTAATTAAGCCAAGCGCAGGCCAACTTTCAAAATAAAAAAGCGAAAAAAATTAGCAAAAATTAGCAAAGATATGGAACAGAAAAAAAAAACAAGAAGATTTAAATTAAAAACTAACTCCCGCGCACCACCCACAGGAATATGGAGAATTATTTCAGTCAAGTGCAGCACGCGAAAGCCAACTAATTTGCTGGTAATTATGCCGGAACTTAGACTTGTCTTTATGAATTTGCGTTAGTCGCTCTTAAGTTGTCTAATAAAACGTGGATTTTCGGCCACAAGCCTGCAGTCGCCGCCAGGACTCGGCAGGACGCTCTGCCCGCTCCCAGCTGCAGCTCAAGTGTTTGCGTGGAGCTCGCCGCAAAGTGAAGTGCAAATAAATTAGATGTAAAAATTTCTAAGAAAAACTCCACAAAATGCTTTCAGCGTTCGTCAAGTCGTTTTTTTCAACAAACTTAGCTTCTAGCTTGAAGCTGGATAATCTTTAATAATTTATAAATATACCTTTATATATGTATACATCTTTTTGGCGTAAGTAGGTTACTTTCTCGGAAGTTCCTTGAACAGTTGCTTTAAGCTCACTTTGCTTAAAATAGGGAAACAATGAATAAATAACAAAAATGAAGCTTAGCAACAAAACGTTTTCATTTAGTTATTAATAGTTGGCTTATCGAGCTCAGGACTTGTGGATAGAGAGGTTTCTGCTGAACAGTTCGAACTGAGGGATTCCTGCGACGGATCATTGAAGCTTGATCCTTAAGCATCTTAAAGAAGAGACATGCCTGGCAAACTTTCCGTTTATTATTTATATTCCATTTTCATGAAGCACCTTCTCCATGGCGAGCTCTTAGAGCAGGTGCGTGACCATAAATACCTAGGGATCACACTCGACACCCGACTTACGTTCAAAAAACACGTCACCGAGGTTACCAACAGCTTGAAAAGCAAAATCAGGCGTCTGAGCTGGCTGCTAAACCCAAATAACAAACTCTCGCTCCGAAACAAAGTACTTATCTATAAAGTAATCCTTGCCCCTGCGTGGCGATATGGGCTCCAGGTTTACGGAATTGCCGCGAAGACGCACCTAGACAAACTTCGTATCATCCAGGCTAAGACCTTGCGAACAATCTCTGGAGCCGAATGGTATATTCGCACACGAGACATCGCAAAGGACCTTAAGGTTCCTATGGTAGGAGACGTTATGAATAATCAAGCAACAAGCTACCTATTTAAGCTCCGCAACCACCCTAACGTCCTGGCAAGGAACCTGCTAAGGAGGCGAAGAAGAAGGAGGCTTAAAAAGTCATATCCAATAGACCTGGCCAAACGCCGCCTTTAATGAAGCTAAATAACATGTACATAAACACACACTATGTAAATATTTAATCTAAGCTATCATTAATCAAAACACACGCTGATAAAAGTTGCTAAACAAGAGTAACAGAAGATTAGCCGTAAATAAAAGAATTTAAATCAAAAAAAAAAAAAAAAAAAAAAAATGAAGCACCTTTCCTAGAAATTACAATATTTGATTCCCTTGTGACTAACTCATTGTAAAACTTTTAGTTTAATGTAAATAAGGTCCATCTTTAGCTAAGCATGTATATAAAGTTATTTTTATACCTTTTTCTGTTTTGACTTTAAAACTTGTTCGAACTTTTTGTTGTTGTTTTTCTTCATAATCAACAAATTGGCTCAAGTCAGGAAATTGACTGTCTAGACCATGGTTTGCCCCAAAAACTAGTGCAATAAATTGAGCAGAAATCACAGCAAAACTCAAGAGTTGTTTGCTTGAACACATTTTGCGAAATCAATCAAACAGTTTCGGAGGATATTTACTTTGCAATAAGCGCTTGAAATCTAACTACATATATCAGAAGCTACACCCCCCGCCCGTTGCTGACCGCAGCTGCAGCAGTTAATCCGGCATGGCTTTAATCTGTCAGCGTTTAAAGAGAGACCTCGAGGCAGGAAAGACGGCATGCTGGGCCATGTTAATCTTGGCGATGAAAGCGAATGCAAAGCGCCAAATAAATGACACTCATTTACACTCGTCGCCCCTCGTGCGAGTGTTGCCGAAAAAACACGTATATAAACTATATACTAAATAAACAAAATTTGCACTGAAAGGAAACTAAACGACGACTAAATCAAAATGAGTTTAGAGAGTGCGAAGGAAAAAAACCCTTGACAAAGTTTTTGGCACAGAACCGCTTCAAGTGGCCGACCAAGTGTCCTACAGAAGTTGCCTTGGCTGTTACAAAAAAAAAAACATATAGAAAAAAAAGAGAAAACAAGGATAAAGAAGAAAAACACAGAGGACTGTCCACTTGTATTAAAGGAAAACGCTGCAGGCATTTTAAGTGTTGTTAATGCCGCTGTGGCTCAGCTCGAAAGTTTTTTCTCTCGCGCAAATGAAACAACTTTTCACAATTTTACTGTGCACGTGGCTAGCCACTGGTCCCACGGTGGTGCACCCACCCAGCACCCAGCAGCCAGCAGCCAGCAGCACCACTCGAGCTTCGCTCGCTTACAGTTTTATGCATTTACGCCCAGTCATAAAAAATAAAACTCAACAAAAAAGGCAAGAGCACAGTGAAAAACTTGCTGCACATTTTGCCTACGCGTCGCTGCGCTGCGCTGCGCTTGTTTTATCCTTCTCGCCAGGAGCCCGCCGGCCTTAACATCTAGATAGAAAAAACAGTGGTCAGCCACTGGGTCAGCTGCCGTTGCAGCAGTTGAAGGCTTCAAATGTTCCATTTATGTTAAACTTTATTTATTTATCAGATTTCATGAAAACAAAAATATATGTATTTCACAGTTTTTATCATGCATATATATCTTTAAAGCATAATTGACGACATTTCGAGAGCTTCTTGTAATATCTATACTGACAACCTGTTAATTTCTGTTGTTTTAAGCCTTTTGTTCCTGTGACCTTTGCCCGGCCAGCTTGTAATTAAGCTGACACCAAAACAGCTCACTTAAAGCATTTGGTCGTATTTAGAGCATGATGACCTGCAAGCTGATGTATATTTAATACAAGCATTTAATATTTAACAGAAGCTAAAAGCCGATTAACACGGTATAAACGATATTGACTACTTGTCCCTCTCTTCAATTCATTTCGGGCTGTTTAATCTATTCCTAGCTCACCCAACTGAACCAACCCTTGAATAAATTGCATTGATGCATAATCTTTTCTGGCCCATGGAAATAATGGTCCTTTGCCTTCGTTCGGGGCAAAAATCTGCATTAATGAATAATCCTTTGCGGTTTATCACTTTGCATTTGCATTTGCATTTAATTAACCATTTTGTTATTTCTTTCGCTTCGATCATATTTCTTGTACATTTTGCACTGCAAATTTTTGTTATTGCAGGAATTATAAGCGGTAAATGCGCACTTTTTCTCTTTTATCAATGGCGCGAATTTCATAATTATGCACTCAGCAACCGAAGGAGAAATTACCATAACGGAGCGCCAAAGACTCGCATCTGTTCCATATTAAATATGTCATATCCTGTTTCCTGCACACACACACACACATATACGTGGCGAGATAGGGAGAGAGGAAGAGACTTCGTGGAGCTTATCAGCGACAGGCTTCACTGCCTCACTGGGGATTTCCCCAGCAGTCTCCAGCCCTTTATTTATGCTCCTGTCGTTTTTTGCTGAAGCAGCGAGCAGCTTGGGATTGTGAATGCGTTGCGCTTGGAGTTGCAATAAGACAGCAGCCAAAGAGCTAAAGCAGTTCCCGCCCGCACCACACCGCCCCGCCCCCCACAAAATGCATAGAGCGCAGTCAGAATGACTTGGCTTTTTAATGAACCAACTATGTGAGTATGCGTAATGCCCTAATCCCAAAATTGGGAATCAAATGTTGGGAAAAGTCACAGAGCTTTAAATCTCTAGATGAAATGTGAGCTGGAAAAGTGAATAAAAGGTTGTTATTTCAATGAGTTTCTAAGCGAATATTTAATACATTGTAGATTATGATATTTTGATATGAAAAATAAATCAGATATGGCAAAGAAAGATAAGTACAAACATATATATGTGAGGTTCGGTTTATATATATATACACTATCCGTCCGAATCTTTGTGTAGTGTATACCGCAAGCGACTATTTAAATTTCAATTATATGAAGTTGCAGTTGCAGTTGCTATTTTTATACATCGGCGCATTGTTGTCTTAACTGTTGTTGCTGTTGCTTCTGTTTGGCTCTTTTGCTTTTGTTTTTTACGTGTTGATGTTTGTTGTTCGCCTGTTGTAGGTGTGCACTTGCTGCCCGTGACTGTTGACGTGGCTGGCGAACGCACACTTAAGTGCACTTGAGCGTTTTTAATTAAAACGCAATTTTTCAACAGGCGTCAGCAGCAGATTTTATAGGAGCAACTGTTGGGCCAGGCAGGGGCCACTTACAGAATCTTTGTTACTTGTTTGGCTGGCACTAAAATATGTTGAGCTGTTGAATAAAATATGAACTGTCGGCCCAAAAATTGTGGCAGTAATAAATTGGCAAAAGCATTTGCATTAACTGCCTCATTCGGCAACTATTGGCATCGAAATCAATGCAGGAAACGCAAACGAAGCAGGGCATCAATCATGTTGCCAAGTGCTATGCAGAGTTTGCTTCAGTCAATCAGGGCTCCCGTTTATTTGACAGCCTCCCAGCGGCTGTTGCGGGTCGTTTAGGACGAATTTGTTGTTTCAATGCAACATAATCAATGTCATCATCGTCAGTCAAGCCGCAAGCAGCAGCAGCAGCAACAAGCGGCAACAATGCTGATGTTGTTGTTGCTGTTGTCATTGTCGTTGCCGTTGCATGTGCCACAGCCCTCAACGCACGCTCCCCAAACTGTGGTTATTTATACACTGCACCGCTCCTCTCGGAAACAATGATGATGCTGCTGCTCAAGCTGATGATGATGATGACAACAAGTGCACAACCCTTTGGCCTCGTCGCTGACTTTCCTATGTGAAGCACTCGCTTCTTGTCTTTGCCTTAAGCCCGCAGGCGTCTACGTGCCACAGCCAGCTCTGAGCTGCCTGACTAAGAGGCATGCCGCATTTACGCGCAGTAGCTGCACTTGCGACGCGTGCCACCAAAATATAAACAATATATTCAACATACGCGCAGATGAGCCGCGACTTGTTGTCGAACCAACAACGGGGGCATGTGGCACGTTGCGGGCGACCGCAAGTGAAACAATTTTGGCGACGTTGCCAAGAGGGAAGCTCTCGTAATGATGACGATAAATATTTTGGTAGGCGAATCAACGGCCAGAATGGAACATTTATTATATATTTAAATAGATCTATGTTAAGTGTTCACAGAGCCTACATCATTTTTGCAGAACAAGCACAAATAAGATCTTATGTAATAAATGTTACTGTTAAGTAGGTATATGGGCATATTTCAGGTGAAAAATATGCCTAGGGTAGTATTCAATTCGTCTAAAAGTATTTGTTTTGAAGCTCAAAGACTTTGCTAACATTCCATAAAGCAAATAATCATAATCATCAGAATGTTATTGATCTATGGCTATACCATGTTCCGTTTTAAGTAAAGGAACTTTGTATTAATTAAATGATAAAAGCTTTGAATGGATTAAATACACTGGCGCGTGGTCAACCACAAAGCTATTTCCAATTTCAATATATTAATTTTCCGCATTGGCAACTGTCCTTTCCATATCTATTAATTCATTAGAGCAGGCAATTCCGCTTGAGATGTAATATTAATTGCATTTCCGCTTAGAATATGGCAGGACCAAAATATTCAGCACCATAATACCAAGCAGATGCATTCTGTTACATATCGCAAACGACAAATTAACAATAACTAATTGGAAGCTAATGACCAATAGAAGCTGTCACCAACAGCCCTATATGACATACACCCAAAATATGCATGAGCTTTGCACACATACATACACATTGATGTTTATATATATGCACATATAAAAGAGGAGCCGAAAGTGCACAGATACTTTTGGCAAGGCGCCCACGAGGCGGCCATTTCTCTAGCCAAATATTGCCAAATATGGAAATGGCATATACACTACAGGCGTACATATATATTTTGGCATAATTAGCAGTCAAGCTCTAGGCGCCCAAATACAAACACGCCAAGACTTCAGCTAATAAGAATACAAGCTGGACTTCAAAAACTGTTGGATACCCTAGCTTGATCGTTTAATAACTAACTGACTAGATGATTACAATACAGTAATGCTCATAAATAACTTCTTCATCATATGAAATACAATTGAGATCAGAGAATAAAATAACATTTACCAACACTAAGGCATATAACAAATAAGTGTTATAGTGTTTCCTGTCAAGTATTACTTTTTGGAATAAGGGAAGAATAAGTTTGTAATCCGCTTCAAAATGGTTTTATAATGTTTATTTTACTTTGTGTTTATCTAATCGTTTTCACTTCTTAGCCAACACTTTAATTGGCTCAGTGTATTACTTTTTATATAAAATACTTAAGCTAAGCTTTATTTCAACTCGAAGCCTTATAGAATATATATGATTTCATACTACAACCGCAAATTATCTACTTTTGAATTGAACCATTTTATGCATTCGTGCGAAAGCTCTGCATAAGATATGCAATTCGTCAGTATAACCCCCAGACTATAACCCTTTTTATAATATTTATTATCTTGATATATATATCTTTATATTTATATGCCGGACGGTAAGCTATATGAAACTTTTCGTATGCCCTCTGTTTGGCAGGGCAAGCAATGTACTCTACAGCATATTGACGGGCATATGTGAGGTTGTGTGTAGGTATGTATACGAGTTCCGGCTGGCATACAGATTTGGCGACACGTCCTCAGGCAGACATAGACATGCTCGGCGCAAATGTGTGAAGTCATTTTCGAGTGAAGGATGACTCGCTGGGAGTGGGAAGTGGAGAGATGAGAGAGGCGGCACGAGAAGGCAATTAGAAAATGATTTAGAGCAATTTGCGTATGATTAAAAATGGCGCACGCGTCTTTCCAGACAACATCGTTCAGTTGACAGCCGAGACGGTACAGTGAAGCCAGCCCAAAGACAACACGCATAATTGTCATAGCAAATAAAACAAATTAATCATGTGAATAATAAATAAGTGCGAGGCGGGCAAAGCCGTTGCCTACTTTGCTGCGTGCCAAGTGAATTGTGAATTGTCGTTTGTGGCACAGACTGTTGCCACACTTAAGACCCGTTGCATAAGTTGCGTCAAGTGGCAGCAGCCACTGATGCGCAGCCGAGTGCCAAGACAGTTTGAATACAGTTAGTTACACAAAGCGCCCAGCCTTTTTACTGTTATTCTGTTGCACATACACATGCACACAAATACGTATGTGTGAGTGTGTGTGTGTGTGTGTGTGCGTACTGTCTCTGGCTGTGCACGCGCCATTTTGTCGAGTGACAGCCATTGGCGTCGCCTTCGCATCAGTTGTAGTTGCCTAATGGCTGCTTTGCGGCTTAACTGTGGCCTGCTCGAGCTAAAGGGGCGAGCAGTAGAACGTGTAAGAGGCGCGGGAGGGGAAGCTAGACAACCCTGAGGTATTTAGGAGCTGCTGCAAGTTTGCTTGGCTATATTTAATGCAGTTGCTGTCGCCGTCACGACTGCAAACGTTGGTCAATGCTTAAAGCCTCTGTGGTTAGCCTTGAAGCGGTACTGGGACTTCAAGTGATATCTATTTAAATGGATAATTTATGAGCTTCAATCTTGTAAACTAACCCAAATATGTGTGTAGCAGCTGAATCAAATACGGAATCGATACAACTGAGTTTTCTTAATAAATAATTCATGTTAGATTGCATGGCTTTGATTTGCCGTTGCAGCCAACGGCAATCAGCATAAATATGGCAAGCGAAGCTTTGGTTTACCTTGGAAGAATAAGAGTATGCGCGAAAAGTGTATTATAATATTTTACTTGCGTATGTAACAGGCAGCGGAAGATACCTCTTGATTTCTATTAACTCAAGGAGCTCAGAGCATGTTGGACCAGAAGCTAAGCAATTTTGCATAGCTGTAGAATACTTTAGATATCTCCCTCTTATCTAGTACATGCCTCTAACGAATGTTTGTGTCTTTAGAATGTTTATGCTTTATTGCTTATGATTGCTTTAAGATACTTTAAGGAAATCTTCCGTACATGCCTATTGCATCCAAAGCTGGGTTGATTGATCCTTACCTCTATCAATCTATTTATCTAGAACCGTACTAAAGAAGCTCAGGCCTTATAAAGGCCAAGGGTATCAAATTAGGAATGTGTGTTTCAGTATGATACAAATAGATAAAAGTGAATCAAAATTATATAAACCTACACACCTCTTCGATTTCTCTCTTTTAACAAATGTATATCTATAAAATCTGAATAATCATCGAAATGTTTATCCAGCTTACCTATTCGATTATATAGGTATCTCTTTGTCAACTTCTCTACTGCAGATTCTCTCACTCTCTCCCACTCCCTCCTTCCCACTCTCTCTCTCTCTCTCTCTCTATATATCCCCTTTTTATCTCTAAATGTTGATTGCACAAACATGGCAAATGCACCGCATCCTGTGCGGCATCCTGCCACACGCACACACCCCGCAGCACATCCTCTACCCCCGCTAGTCTACACATTTGCACATGCATTGGCAGGAGAATTCCGTACAGAACAATAAGTAAAAATCGTATTCGACCGCCAGCGGCAATGCAGATCTCTCCACTCTGAATTTACGGCAAATGTTGCATTTTGGCCAACCAATTGAGTTGTTAATAAATTTGCGCACCGCATTCGCGACCGTTTGTTGGGGCAGAAACCCTTCGATTGTTGGCTCAGCTCTTGCAGCAAAAATCAATTTCAGTTGCCTTATGGCCATGGCAAGGGCGCGGGCGCGGGCGTGGGCGTAGCCAGAGACCAGCTCCAAATCAATCATTTAACTATTTTCCACTGAAATTTTAACAAAGAACAAAAAAAATGTAAAAAAAAACATAAATAAACCGAGTTGGATTAAAAGAAAAACAATTTTGCATGCACATGCTCAAATAAATTTAACAAAACAAAAAAGAGGCGTGGCGAGGGGGTTCACATAAAATTTTCATACACACATTCCGCACGTTTTACGCCCCCAAACTCCGCGCCGCGCCCCCCGCAATTTGTTTCTGTTTTACACCCATTTCTGGCCAGCTCTTCTTTATTCCGCACGTTTTGTTATTGTTGCCAACATTTTTTGCCGTTTGTTTTTGTTGCTTTGGTTTTTTACGTTTTTCTCGTCTAGCTTTTGTTAAGCTTTAAAATGTACACCAAACATTTTGTTAACAATAACGTCGAGGGGTCAGCACAAATTGTTTGCCCAGCGGCTTAGTCTGGCCGACAGATGCTCTTTGTCTAAGAACATTTTGCTCAAAATCTAACTAAATTGTTTTCATATGAAATTGCTTTTCAAATTACTTTGTTGTGTTATGCATTTCGAATTGTGCTCCCGAAATTGCCCAAGACAGCAATTAAATATTCATTATTTTAGCTGCAACAGTTGTTCTGGGGATCATCTAGTGCAGATAGAATATTTCACTTAATTTATTTTATTGAAATAAATGAAAATATTTTCATCAAACTAAGCGCAAACGTTTAATTTAATCTAGTTTTATTTGCCATTTAATTTTCCAACATCTTTGATGTCTTTTCGTCACAATGTTTGGCAGAATTCTCCTTCTGATGGAACTTCTATTCAGTACGAAGGGATATTATATTTATATGGATTTTCATAAAATTTTCAATTTATGCTCGCACCTTGCATTTCATCTAGCCTTTTATTTGCCATATTATTGTTTAGCTTGTTAAGTTATATATGAACTTTTGAAAATCTTTACATAATTTGCTCCAATTTATCTTGGAGAACTTCCAGCCACAATTCTGCTTAGCACAATCCTTCCCTCGCATTTTTCGGCATGTTCATTACATATTTTCATTTCATGTTTATTTCTGCAATTTGATTTGTTATTCCCGCTAAAAATGCGCAATTGTGTTGTTGGCATGCCAACATGCAGTCTCTGGTGATTTTTGCATTTAATAAAAATCATTGGAAATCATTAAGAATAAGTGCGCAGCTAAAAATAACGAGCTGGCCACATACCAAAAGGGTGGAAAAACCAGAGCACAGCCAACTACACACTAACCAAAAAGAAATTGTAAATTATGAATAAGTTAGAACAAAAAATAAGTTTTTCCGCACAGCAAGCCAGATTATGCTAATAAAACGGGGGGCAGGCGATGCGGCAGACTTTGTGTGCATAGACAAGCTGCATGCCTAAGTGCTGATGCCGCAGGCAAGGGCAAAACAAAAAAAAAATGAAACAAAAAGAAATGGATGAAAAAAATTGTTGTTTACCTTTTCGCGGCATTCGCGGTGACAAAATGAAATCAAAACACGCGCCATTCGCTTAGTTCAAACACCTCGGGCAGCTCCTCAAGTTGTTGTTATGACCTTAGAGCACAAAGTTGCCAGCTTTGACGCACAGCCTGCTACGGCAGCTAAACCCCCCGCCGTCACCCCTCCCCCTGTCACCTCCTCTGCCGCAGGCAGTGCTCAGGCTGCCTCATTGCCCGGTGTTATGCTAAATTTAAAGCATGTTGCGGCTGAGATTAGAATAAAGATGCGGCGCGTGTTGCGACTGGCTGTGCGACATGTTCGCTGTTGCGACTGGGGTCCGCACCCCAGCTACAGGCACACACACAAACACAAACACACACTCACGCACACCACACACACACACTCACACGTCTACAATCTAACATCTGGCGTGGCATATCACACGCGTGCGCGCTTTAATTAGCTGCTGGGCGCAGGCGGGTACTTTGGTCTTGCGCGGGGGCTGCAGACCCTGTTGCTTGCACATGTCAAATGCATTTCGTGGGCAAGTAATGTGCCAAACACACACACACTCACACTCACACACGGCGAGTGTGTTTACTTAAGCTGTCCGCCCCACAGCGGCCCAGCAATTTGTAGCTGTTGTTGTTGTGTTGTTATGTTTAGATTTTGCCATTTCGGATTGTCGAAATGCTAAGTCAAATGTTGATAATTTGAAATTGCCCATTGCCGCAGATACGCATGCAAATCGAATGGCCACAACACGGACCACAAATCAAACACAATTGCCCAAATGCCAAGTTCAAAATAACGCAAACATTCGCTGATCCGAGCAACTAGCTCCACATTCTACTCACAGATGTTTACAAAACACATTCAGTCGCATTCGAGAGAATTTGAATGGGCTAGATATAACAAACTTAAATGTTGCCTTGGTATAGTCCTTGGTGTAATCATAATATATATGTATTTCTTGTTATGCATATATAATACATTACCCATTTGCTTCATAAGCTAATCGCTAAGATTAATATATGATTTTTATTAGTTTAAATACATATTTCAATTGTTTTTTCATCATTTACAGCATATCTAGAAGCTATGATAATATTTATATAAGACTTCAATGACCTCAATTCAGGGTTAAAAATAAATATCCCAAGCTCTGGAGATCACGATACCTTTCAAGACAAATACCTTAAACATTTACTTGCTGCATGCAATGTAGCTGTTCAGTAGATTCATAAATTTAAATAAATAAATTGGATATTTAATAGCTTCATCAAATATTTTCCCGCTGTCAAACAGGACTTTACGAGAACCTTAATTTTATTACAATCTAAACAAACTTTTTAAGTGTTTTGTTTCTCATCTGGGTCTTCATATCATATCCTGCTAAAAGTATTTTGTAGCATATAAAAAACAACACATTATTTTGTTAAGCAGAGTTGTAAATCTTACCGAAAAAGTGTAATTGTACAAATCATAACATCGTTTTGTTATCTAGTGTCAATATTCTAAGCTATTTATTTAAATATATCATTTTTTCCTAATCATTTCTCTCAGATTTCTGCGTTTCGTCATCTTACTACTACACTAACAAGTAAACGCTTTTTTTGTTCTTTCCAACACTGTTTCCCTTCGCTAACTATCGATAAGTGCCAGTCACATCTCTAATCCGCATGCCTCATCAATGTCTGCTTGCTGCCTGTCACTATGATGGAGGATTGTGGCGCAAATTAAATTTTTGCCAGCAACCAGCTGCTAGCAAGCAACTGCTGCAGTTGCCAATGCCAAAGCCACACACCGCCCCGCCCGCCTGCCACAACCACAACGGACACAAACAGAAAGCATTGACCACACACACGATAACACACACACACACACCAACACACATGACTCGCACAGCGGTAAGAAACTAAACTCAGCTTGATGTCTGCAAATGCATTTCAAAGGTTTTTGGGCGTTCGAAAATTTCATTTGAATCCCGAAAGCTAATGCATTAATCAAAATATTTCTGGTTGTGCACAAAAGGTGTGGCATGTGTGCATAAATTAGTTATTGATGGCAGCCAAATGAATATCGTTCGAGTGCATTCGAATAGCTGAAGCTTCCTCCTGAGTGCCAAACATCCATTTCCCATTCACAATAGCTTCATCTACAGCAGATAATCAGCTCGCATGCACACACGCACACACACACACACACACACACACACAGGCCAGCAATTTCATCGTCTTTTTTTTTGATAACATTTCGTCCTTAACAGCAGACAGACGCAAAAAAAATGGAGGCTTCCCAAAGCCCGTCCGGGTGTCATTGTAAAGCAGCCAAAATCAGAAACAGAATCAGAAATCAGAAATCGCAGCCGGATTCGAGTTGCCGTTGTTGCAGTTTTGGCTTTGCCACAGCGTAGGTTAAATTGTCCATGAAGGATTTATTTGCTGGAAATTATGATTTATAAGTTCACCAGCCAGTTGCACTTACAGCCAACACACACACACACACTCACACACACACATTCGCACACACATACGCATCAAATCAGTCGAGTCTCAGTCTCCCTTTCTCTTTCTCTCTTTCTCTCGCCGGCTTTGCGGATGCCTCTGGGCCAATTTCTTTTATTGTTTCTGGCCATTGACCTCGTTTCTGCAGTGGGTCACAGTTCAACGCGGCGCTGCTGCTGCCCCTCTTCTTCTTCTACTTCTTCTTCTTCTGCAGCACCAGAAATGGCTCAAGAAAAATGACTGGCATAAAACCAAAATTGAATTGAATTACGTTATGCTTTTAGCTGCAGGTGAAGATAGCTCGATTTCATATACGCATTACTGAAAACTAAGCAAAAAACTAGCTCCGAATGCGGCTGCTTCATGTGGCACCTTCATAAATACCAGACAAAATAATTTTACAAGGATTGCTAGAAGCCATCGGAAAATGCTGTGAAAGCTATTCCGGCAATTTATCGAGCGATTTTGCAGCAAAATTAAAGAAATGGAAAAATATATTAAGATACTGAAATAATGTACAAATTGGTAGGACATGGCAAGGTTCGAATTGTTGAGGCCGTGCTGAGCAAGTTTTAAGCTATAAATTTCCATTATTTAAGCTTTAACTTAACTTAACTTTAGGTAAAGTTAGTTCGAACTTCCACTTAAAATAAAGATATATTACGACTTTACAAAATCTTTGGCTTTACAATTTTTTAAATGCAATTCCATAGAGTTTAAACATCCCCTATTGTTAAAAAGTGGAACTAACGACTTTTCAAAACTTATTCCAAGAATCCAAACCAACAGGACAATCTAAAAGCATAAAGCACATAAGCAACAAAGCGTCTACGAATATCTTTATCTTTTTTTTATATAACTTATACGTTTCGCATTCCGAGCAAAATTTTGGAGAGCTTTTGCGTCAACTCCAATAACTTTTATCCATTATCCTGCAGTGGAAAACTTAATATCGAACAACTTTATTTCGACACATTATTTTTAGGTTTTAAAGCATACGAGCTGCAAAAGTTCTGTAAGGTTTGTAACTTTACTAAAAACAAAATACCCTTTATTTAATAGTTTTGAGCTTAAGAATTCCCCTTAAAAAGAGTCCATGTTAAAAGCTGTGATACGATTGCTCCAGTACAGAAACCACATTTGAAAAATTTTTATCTTATGCACAAACATTTATCAGGTAATGTCACTTGCAATAAAATAAAAAACAAACTTAAATTTTAAATAAATGTTCAATCACATAAAACTACTAATTAAATAAATATTTGAAAGAATAGTTTGAGATATGAATTTAAATATTATTTATTATATTTTCTTTTACCTAGCTCGAACGGTTTGGGCTGAGCGTTGTTCACCAATCAGTCAGTCAGTAATTCAATCAGTCAATCAGTCAGTCAGTAAAATTTTGCTTATAGCTTATTACAAAGTGCCCATTGTCACAGTGAACATTTCGAAAATCTTCAAGAGGGGCACCAGGCGCGAAATAACCCTGCTCTTAAACATAAAAAAGTACCACTTAGTCCCCAATTTCCCTCCGATAGCATACTGGGAATTTTCGTTTTGCATTGCCCCACAGCTGCCGACGCTCTAAAGAGCACACTGCTCTCTCCGCCAATGCAATACCGTAGTTTGCTCAACGGCCGTTTGGCGCTGCTGTGCACTATTTTCGAACTCGACTGCTTCGTGTGCTTCGTGGCTAACGGTATGTGCCCGAAACGTGCTGAAACGAAGCACTGAAATGTGCCAGCGCCCGTTTCTGGCCGCTTGAAGTGGCGAATTTTCGTGTCAGTTCACGTTCGATATTTGTGTTGTTTGGTCGCGGCAAACGGGGCGCACGAAACGCAGCAGCGCAACGGAATCGAGCGACGCGTCGCGATTTTAAATTAATTCACAACAATGGGTGCGCGTGTGTGTGTGCGTATCGGCGAGTGTGTGTGGACATTGGGCTAAGGCAATTTCAGTTGTTGCATTAACCAAAAACAACGCCCAACTAAATATATATTCAAATTTGACCACAGAGAATAAACAACAGCAACAACAACAACAGGCGGAAATCAACAGCAGCCGCAGCCAAGTTTAAGTGTTTGGCAAGTGTGCGAGTGTGTGTGCGTGTGTGTGCGGTTTTTTGTGTAGCATACGTCACAGGCGCCAATAAGTCCCAACTTGCAAAAGGCGCTGCCTACTTCCAGGCGGCCGCCCAAGAATAAGTCAAATTTAAAGCCCAAAAAGGAAAATAAATAAATGCGCCCGAAAAAAAATACAAAAGAAAATTTTAGCAAAAATTTAAATGCTTTGTGTTAAGTTGTTGTGCAAAATCCAAGTGCTTTGCTAAACAGTGTTGAAAAGGAAACAAATAACTCGCATCCCGAACACAACACAAACTAGAGAAACAGTGCTGCACAACGGAGGACAGCCAGGATTCGGCACTTGAACACGTCTATAAAACGGTAATTGAGTCATAAATCATTCATAATTAAATTGTGGCCCGCTTTGTGTGTATCGGACACTTCGCCACGCGGCATTTAACTTGAAAGAGATTTTCATTAGAGTTTTCAATTTTGGCCATGCGAACGTTGGCTGGAAATTATGACCAGCTAATCTGTCAAGCGGTAAGCCAGGCTGATTGATTTGCTGCTGCTGCTGCAACACCTGCCTGCCTCCAGTCCGGCTGATGTCAATAAGCACATTTGCCAAATTGGCAACATCGCGATGCCATTGTTATTTTGTTTGGGGCCATTTGGTGCATTGTTGACAGCGGCATCAGCACAATTAGCCCACAAGTCGCCCTCTGACCCCATCTGGATAGGAACCATGCCAATCTTTGGCGCCCAAGTGTTTTGTGCGCGTGCCTTTCGGGCCATTGTCTGTTTACAGCCAGCCTTCAGCTAGCTGCTTGACATGCTATTTATTTGGGCCAGCGATTGTGATACTTATAGAAATTGGCTGTGATTCTTCAACTAACATTCGAATACAAGTATCTACACGTTATTCCAGAAGTTGCGCTCAAAATTGAATAATTGGCAATGCAATTCGTTTAGTTCGCGAAGCTTTGAGGAAACGTCCAGAAATCTAAAGTGCAATAAAATGTTTTGTGTTAATCATTTCATTTTTAGTTAATAATTGTATGTTTATATAAAATATTTATATTAAATGTTAGGCATTTATGAAGACATTTTCGAAGTGAATATACATATAAGGATATATAAATCTGATCTTATTTATATCCTTTTCTTTAACACACGAAGTTACATTCTGTAGAATATCGAACTTTTGTTTGAAAATGTTTACAAATTACGAATATCTGCCTAATATTTTATTTTAATTATATGTGCAGAGATTGATTTTAAATATAAGCAATGAAATTAACGTAATTATTTTTAATGAGAACAGAAAAATCTCTTAAGCATTAAAAATTAACAATATTAAAAAAAGTTATGGGAAAATATTTTCAATATTTGCCAAGTAAGTTTTAAAATATAAAAAAACGGACAATTTTCAATATTAACAGATAAAAATACTCTAAATATCTTCATGTTAATGGTTTAGTTCTTTCATATAAATATTTTGTGTATTTATTATTATTTATTGTGTATTTATTGACAAATAAATATTAAAAAAGTATTCACATACAAATATTTGAAATAATTAAATCTGAAAAACATTTAAAATATTTGCATAAAAATAATATGTAAATAATCAAATAATATATAAAAGTATATCTCTATATATAAAACTGTTTGTCCTGATTGAATGACTGACTGAATGACTGACTGATTGACTGAATGACTGACTGATTGACTGACTGATTGACTGACTGACTGATTGACTGACTGACTGACTGACTGACTGACTGATTGATTGACTGACTGACTGATTGATTGGTGATCAACGCACAGTTCCATACCGTAAGAGCTAGGAAGCTGAAATTTTCACTGTAGTTATGTAAAGACGGGTTTCAGGTTAAGACAGGGTTTCGAGAAATTCCACCCGTGTGGAAGTGTTGAAAAAGAGAAAGAAACGTTTGTTTGAAACTTTTTTGTTTACCAATCGATCGGCCTGATACTCAATTTACAAGTTCTTTGTTCAAATGCATTTGAGGGATGTTTCCCACTTTTGGAATATTGCATTCCTCCTTGGTGGAAATGGAGGTCAAAGAATTGGTGGGTGACGTTTCGCGATTAAATTCATATCCAAGGATCTATATGAAACATCATTTGAAACCTGTTTCACGTTTTTCGCAGAATCCAAGCATTCTAAGACTTTATTGGTAAAGCTTGAAGTTTTGTCGGATTTGTTTCAAAATCATTTACAAAGCTTTTTGAGAACATGGGCAATGCCGGGCTATACCCGCTAGTAATATATAAAATATTTACAGATAACTATTTTAAGCTTGTAATTTATTATTTCTTATTTTTCAGTTAATATTTGTATTATGTTCAACAATTATCCTAATAAAAATAAAAATAAAAACTGTTCTGTCAACCCAAACATGATCACCATGAGCACATGCAGCAAAAGTCCTCATAGTCTGGTATTCGACGTGATTTATTCGACGTGTGTTGTACTTGACTTTTAATTAAATATTTATTTTTATGCGAAAATAATGTGAAGACATTCTGAGGGGCCAATTGGGGTAGGGGTTAGGGCAGTTCGGTTCACAGGATGTGGAGCCCTTGGGTGCTGACTATTGTAATTATTTGCCAGGGCGGAAGTGCTTAGTTCATGCATGGGAAACCCTGCTGCCGACTGCGAGTTGCGGACTGTCGGCCGCTTAGTCGCTGTGATTAATAATGCTTAATTGCAAGTATTTGCGTGGCTCAAGAAACAGAAAGAGACGTGAATGGAGCCCGCAGCGGGGTTTTACGGCAATAAGGCTGCGACTTGTACGTTTGATTGATTACAACATTTTGTCGCACTAATGCCGGGCGCAACAAGGCGCTCTTGTAACTAAGCCTCTTGATAAGTTTTGCGTATACTTAACTTAACACTAAAGATTAGTAGCGCTTAACGATTGATAGCGCGAGGGGGCGGGGAATGCTCAGCGCTGAGATTGGCGCTCAACTTGAAGGCATGCCCCAAGTCGAGGGCTAATCAACAATTAATGAGCAATTAATATGCAATTTAGGGCGTGTGTGTGTGTGTGTGTGTGTGTGTGAAATCAAGTGTGCCTTAAATGCATTAACAAATACACGCAGCCTGTCTGTCTGTGGGATTACGTATACGCAATGTGCGCAATGTAAAAGTGGATAAATTAAATGAATATCAATCATTTTTTGATCAACTTAATAAATTAAATAACTTAAAAAAAAAGCCAGCAAAGTTTTAATTATTATTTAGCCGCGATTTAATAAAATGAAATACGTTTAACTGAATTATAACGATACGTTTGCACACACACACACACGCGCACACGCACACATATACACATATATATATGTATATAGAGAGAGAGAGAGAGAGATTGTGAAATATTGCATGTAATAATATTTGAAGGCTCGCTCTCGAAAATAAGATATCAAATTGGTTATGAAATGTCGCATAACGCAATTAATGTTTATTTATTTATTTATTCTGCATTTCTCTGTGCACTTTACGTTGCGTGCCGACAATTTGTTTGCGACAAAGCAAAAAAACAATGTAAATAAATAAATGCAACAAATAGATGGACGTGCTGTATTAATTAAGTTTTAATGTATATCAAACAAACTGGCGGCAAACGAAAAGCAAAAAAAAAGTGCGAATTTTATATTGAATGCAAACGAAACTCTTACCACAAATATAAACACACAAATTTAAGCCTATTGTGTTTTCGGTCAGCACGCAAACAAATTAAAAAAACATTTGCAACATTTCTCTGTTAAATCAAAAAAAATAGGTTTAATAAAATAATTATTCTTTCAGCTGTGGTTAACTTGAAGTTTAATGATAGATTAAGATGGCAAAGCACGTGCCGCTAAGCTCCAAATAATGGCAATCATAAATCACGGCAATTGGCCTTGTCAAAAGCCGAATATAATAGCCAATGCTGAGACAACACGCAGCTCTTGTCGCTCAGTCCACGTGCATTTGTGTCACAACAAATAATTCGAGCACCAAAAAGTGTAGTTTGCACGACCTTAGCCAAAAACAAGTAGCAGGTTCTAGTCGGGAGCTCCTGACTAAGGGATACCCTGAAGCCTATTTTGCTTAATCCAAATGGAGATATGTATACTATTCTAGAAGCTATGTGTCAAGTTTTATGAATCCAGCTCTTATTATTTACCAACATGCGATATAGATTTGTATCGATTAGTTGAAAACGGGGCAAGTTATCGAATATCGGAAGCAAACACGATCTGCGCATGGACTAGGAGGACCTACCGCTAAGTCTCTATTTCACGTCTCTAGCTGTTATAGTTTCTGATATTCTTGCCTTCAAACATATGGACTGACGGGCAGACGGACGGACAGACGGACGGACAGACCGACGGACGGACGGACGGACATGGCTAGATCGACTCGGCTGTTGATGCTGATCAAGAATATATATAGTTTATGGGAGGTCGGAGATGCTTCCTTCTGCCTGTTACATACATTTGCACAAACACAATATACCCTTTTTACCCATTTTCAATGGATTCAGGGTATAAAAAGAAATGTGTTAGGCAAAAACTGCGAAAAGTTTACTGCTAAAAACATATCCTTGAACTAATAAGGAACTGAAATAGCCAATTGAAATCACGCACGTTCTATTATTAAAAACATGTTTAACATTAAAATTTACATTGAGAGCAGCTACGAATAAGATTGTTTGGCAAAGGAAGGAAAAAATTGTTGATTAGAATAATATGAAAAGAATTATAAAGTCTTCTCTCTATTTATCCGTTGTCTACGCGTCTTTTCGCTGTGAATCTCTTTGCTCGCATTGTTTCTCAAGCTAACTGGTTAAGTGCTTAATTGAGAATTCCCTTGCCTCATTTCGCCATTTAGTTGCATCATTTCCGCTGCAAGTGCAGCACGTAGCCCCATTGAGCCCCCATCTCGTAAGCGCCAACAGTTGTGCATAATTAAATGAAAAGAAAAATGCATATTTGTATATTTGCCCGTTCCAGCAAGTGCGACTGCAGGCTGTGCATTAATTCGATTGTTTTTTCTTGTGCTTTTTGTTTTTGTTTTTGTTTATGGGGCAATTAGCAAACTTTTCTGGCTGGCTGCATAAAAAGCGTATAAAGTGTTGCATACTTTACTGCACAAAAACCCAGCATTGCGCAAGGCTGTGTGTGTGTGGGTGTCTCTCTGTGAGTGTGTGTGTGTAAAGTGCATGCTGCTTGTGCCATGTAATTGAATATTAATCATACGCCAGCGACGACCATAACTCATACGACACGTTGGCCCCGGCAGGTAACGAGACTCGTTCAATGCCATAAAGCACTACACAATAAAACGAATAAAAAAAAATGGGGAATTGATGCTCAATACTTGTCGTGTGTGTGTGTGTGTGTGTGTGCCTGCCACATTTATGTGTGCAACAGCAAACACTCAAAAAACAAGCAGCAAAAACAACAGCAACAGCAACTACAATGACAACTGCTCGTGTCACAGTGGCTGTTGGAAGGGCACATACACAAAGCGAGAGCCATAAATAAATTTGCTCATATTTCAGCACATGAAGAATAATTAAATTCGTTTATATTGCACATGGGAGCTGCTAACCATGCCTCTGCGCATATTCCTTCCTCCTGCCATTCTTCCAAAGCGTTTCGGCTTTTTTTTCCGCTGTTGACGTTTATAATGGAAATGAATGCTGATGCTGCAGCTGCCACGCCCACGCCAATTAATTGTTTTTTGCTGCAGCCCAAACAAAAAAAATGTTTTGCAGTTAAGGCAAAAATTATTACACCGCACAGCAGAGTCGAGATTGTCAAGTTTATGGCACAAGCTCGGCTATTTTCCTTTACAATTTCCCATTTTACAATATTGGAAATTAATTAAGGTCCCATTTGTGCGCTGCCTCGCTGCGCTAATTTCAATAACTTTTAAAGGCTGCGCTGTTTTTTGTGAAAATATTTACTTGAATATACATTTATACGGTTAATATATATTTCCAAACAGAGTTTATCGACGACCTGCCATAAATATTCGCAAAAATGCGTAAATAAACTAAATATGCTTGGCCGAAATATAGTTTGATACTCACTTCTGGCAACAAAACAAAGCTTTTTCTCGTTGTTCTGTGGACAAATAAAGGATAATTAATCCTTGATTTAAGGATACTTTTTTCAAACTCGGAATGTTTTCAGCGTTCATATCAAATATTTTTTAATTTATCTAAGTTCTCAAAGTCTTTGCATTTCCCGTCATTTTGCACGTTTATAAAATGATAGTTTTTTATTATTATCTCTTATCTCTCTTTTCAATATCTTGCCAGCTGATTAATGGCCTGAATTCGGCAGCTGAAATCAGTGAATCAGTGAAATTAAAGCGCTGCATTAAGAACGCATTGAATGCCTTGTAATTGAGCGCCATTGCCGTTGGAGCTGCAGCTGGAGCTGCCCGGGACTGCCAGGACATTCGGTCATAAATTTCATTGCGGCTGCCATTAAATGAGCGGCTCTTCTTCTTCTGCTGCTGCTGCTGGTGGGTTGTGTGCAGCTCGTTTGATTAAATTAAAAAACCGCGCAAACACATGATAAATGCTTTATTGTTAATTGTAAATATTAATGCGACTGTGCTTTGGCTCTGACAATTAACATCCCTTTCTCTTACACCCCTCTTCAATTATAATATAAACAGGCACATATTGATTTAAATACAACTGCAAATTTAATTTCCATGCGTTACATCATTACGAAAACGCCGCGTGTGTCAAAGTGTAAAATTTCCTTTGCAATTCTTTTTACTTTATTTTCTTTTGACAAGTTGTCGTGTCGCTTGCTCCGCGATGTGACAATAAAGCCGCCAAGCACTCGACAGCTCAGCAAAAGTCACCAAGGAATCATAAAATATCAATGCCGAAGCTTTGTCAGCTTCAATTTGTAACGTAAGAAAATATACAATTTTAAATGTGCTTGACAGCTGTAAGTAATCAGGTTGGGAATTCCCCAAGCAAAAGTACTTTTTCGTATAGGTATTAGAGCTAAAGTAAATATGTGAAAATATTATATGCATAACAAGTAAGACTCTCTAGTCGGGAGCTCCCGACTAGGGAATACCCTGAGCCCTCTTCTTCCAACACCAAATGGATATATATACTATTCTAGAAGCTGCATGTCAAGTTTGCTGACTTTGGCTGTTATCATTTACCAAAATTGGATGTAGATTCTTACCGATTAGTTAGAAACGGAGTAAGTTATCGAATATCGGAAGCAAACTCGATCTGCGTATAGACTAGGAGGATCTACAGCTAAAATTTCTATAAATGTCTCTAGCTGTTGTAGGTTCTAAGATCCTTGCGTTCATACATACTGACAGACAGACGAACGAACAGACAGACAGACGGACATAGCTAGATCGACCTGGCTGTTGAAGCTGATCAAGAATATACATACTTTATTGGAGGTCGGAGATGCTTCCCTCTGCGGTTCAGGGTATAAAAAGAGTAAAAGTATTTGTCAAGAACAAAAGAAACATATGGAACTGTTGTCTGCAATTAAAACAATTTCCTGTTTGAGACTTAGTCGTAAGTGAAAGAAGCTCAGTCATCTTGGTCCTATTTCTGGATAATTACCTGAATATTTAATGAAATGTATCTATGGGTGCTAGCAGATACACGTAATTTATAGTACAACATTTGTCTAACACAATCGTAAATTCGAAAATTGCCAAACAAAAAAAAAATGAATTTGCCTTTGAAATATGCGTGTCCTTGTTGCCTACAACAATTCCTTTAAGTGTAGCATTTGGTTTTAGCTCCTTTTAGCTGATTTGCAAAAGACGCACACACTCACACGCCCGAACACACACACTCGCACGCACTCGCACACTTAGACACTTAGACACTAGCAAGATGTCGCGTCCTTTGGCACTCATAAAGGCTTTAACCATGTGACACTTGTCTCCGTGTGAAAGAAACAACAAGGATAACACGCTTGCCTGCGTGCCTGCCGAGCATTTGTTGTTTTTTTTTCATTTTTTATAACCAACCCCCCTTCCTTCGTTTCCTTTAATTCCCAGCTTCCTCCCTGCAGAGACATCCTGTTTAAGAATTTTAATTTTAAAAATGTCTTCAAGTGCTTCGGAGGCAAACTGCGGAGCTGTGCCCTAAGTGACTTTGTGACGAGTTAATATACAAATATTAAAATTCCGTCAAAGTGAAAGACAACTTCGAGGGTTTGTTTAATTATGTAACATGTTGGAATTATGATGTTCGACTTGATGAACTTTTATTCCCGGGTCTAAAAAGTCGCATATGCAAAAACTCAGTTATGCTAAATTATGTTGTTGTTTGACAATGAGAATAACATATTGATATGTTTCTGTATTGATATCAATGTTAATTATTTCATTTGCTTTTTTAAACAAGAAACAATTTCCTAAAAGTTGCTAGCTGTAGCCAAAATTTGTTTGCCACATGCTAAACTCAGTGACTGTGACTAAAATCAGGAAGCACTTGATGTGCGGCCACGCCCATGGCGCCCACCAAATGGCGCGTCAAGCTGGACAGGAAGGGCTTGCTTGGCTACGCATTTGGCTTATTTATGGGCCCAGTCAAGTAGCAGACTCAGCCGCACTTTCGCTTTCACTGCCACTTGTGCCGCACATTGTGGCAACAACAATAAAAGCGATGACGACTGATGATATGCATGTGTAGCAGCAGCCAGGAGATTGCTCAAGATAAATAGTCAGAAAGACTGAAGACTGAGTAGGGCAACGCAGCTCAATAGCCATGGCATAAGCGGCAGCACAATGGAAACACTTGATTTATGTTTATTATGTTGGCCTGTCAATATTACGGGCCTGCTCGAGTGCTGGCCAGCCTTTCGGCTGCTTTATTATAAGACAATGGCGTTGACAGCAAAGAAATATGGCCATGTTTCAGAATGCCAAATGGCAATTAAAACCAAGCAGCCCCCCACGCCCAAATAACAAAAAGTGTGCGCTCTTGCTGGCAGCTATTTAAGCCAGCTATGCGGCATTCATTTGTGCATTCAATCATGCATTCATTTATTCATGCGCTTTGCATATTCGCCGTGCTGCGCCACGCTTTTGTCTGTGCGACAACCTTGAAATGCATGACTTTTTTTGTTGTTTCCCAAGCCTGCTCCTCGCCGGGCTGTGATTAATTGAAAATAAACCCAGTCGACAACAATGAATGAGTACATCATCAGCATCATCATCATCATCATTTGGGTATTCAGTAAAAAATATAGCAAGAACTGTTGCCAACTATTAATATCCATTTGTGTAATGCCAAACAATGCGACTGCACACACACACACACACCGCACACACACACACCAACACACGTAAGCAGGGGGGCCGTGGGTGACAGGAAATAAAACTTTGCTGCCGCATGCGACAGTGCAAGGCAGCGAACTCATGTGTGGCAATGATTTTCAGTCTGAATGGTTTTACTCGCATTGTTGCATTGTGTCAGACGAATTTCCATAATTACAAAAAAAAACAAGAAAAAGAGCATAAGAAAATTGTTCAACAGACTCTCAAATAGAAGCCCAACCTTGAATGCGAACTGGGGCCACAAATATTAAAGCCGACCACGCGGCGTATGCGGAATTTTTATGCAAATACGCGAACAATACACACAAACAAACACAAGCACTCGCACACTGAGAACGGATCACCAAACAAAACCGAAACCATATCCGTATTCGGATGTTGCCTTTTTTTACAGCAACAGAGATTTTCCTTCTTTTTTCTCCAGCGGGTTTTCTCTTTATTGTCGACGGCGTCAGAGTGTGAAAATGCGAGCTTTAAATAAATTAAATGTAATATATATGGCTGGGTAAAAGGTCGGCGCCGAATATGCCACGAGCTGTGTGAAAGGCGTGATTTTCCATCTACTCGGCGAGTGTATTAAATCAGATTTGCCAGCTCTTAATATGCCACCGTATTGAAGCGTAAACCTGTTTGAAATGAGGTTGCAATTGATTCATAAGCTTATTAAAGATTTCGCTGTTAATCTGAATAAAAATTAGTTTCAATTAATGCGCCTGTTTGTAAGCTTTGAAAATGAGTAAAAGCCTTATAAGCTCAATGTATATGTGAAATATAAGCTTGAAAGATCAAAGGTTTCTCAAATTGAAAGTAAAGAAGAATACATATTACTCAACAATAAAACTATTATTAGTTAACATGTTATGGATAGAAAGTAAAGGACATGTAAAGAGTAGAAATCAAATAAATGCTAAGAATACTATCAATTGCCTCAATAAGATAAGCCTCACACACTTTGACAAAATATGTGCAAAAATAATTTGAAAAATATTTATCACAATTTTAACAATATTTTAATGTTTAAATTGGCCTTGTCCATGTTGAGAATTGCGACAGAGCAGCTCGTCAGAGGCAGCCGACTGACAACGCGCTGATGTTTATTGTCAAAAACGCATCAAGAGCCAACAACCAAAGGGTTGTGTGTGTTGGGCGAAGGGGGGCGGGGACGGGGTCGCTGTGCTGCACACTGTGCTAATTTGTTTTTGCACTTGTTGTCCTTTGTGTTTGTGTGTCACGGTCAGCTGGCAGCAAAAAGCAAAGGACAGGCGAGCGTGTGAGACCCACAGAGAGCAGACGGCCTGTCAATCAAGCTAACGCTATGGCCAAAACGAAACAGTTGGAAAAACCAAAGGAAAAACAAGTAAATAGTAGAGGAGGGCAAAGAATAAAAAAACTGACTGTGCAACTGAATGTCTTCATTTGGCAGTCGCACACACAAAGAGCAACAGAGCAAGGGAGTGAGACATATGAAAGAGGTGGTTGCACAGAAGGAATTGTCAGGCCCCCGAGTTTGTGCTATGAAAACAAAATTAATGTCAGCTGGCAACCCAGAGACCCCAACCACGCCTCCCACCCACCCAACTGGCAGCCAGCGTGTAACAGCTTTCTTTCATCAAAGCGAGTTTAGTTGTTTTTTTACTCGACCTTGTTAATGACAAACAATATGCATAGTTTTTCCAGCTGCCGCTGTTTCATCTGCCATTTTGTCTCACAAAATGGCCGAGCCGTCGGCCACGGGGCACATTCACAACATCAGGCGGCACTCTGCAGGCGCGCCAGCATGCTTCAAGACCCCTCCCGGCCACATCCCAAACATTTAATGGTGCGCAATAAAAAACGAAGCCAAAGCTGCAGACGGCGGCGGTGGCGGTGGCAACTCTGGCAACGGCAACTCTGGCAACAGCAGCTACATAAATAGGAAAACATTATAAACAAAATACGTCCGAGTGCGAGTCCGAGCAGAGTGTGTTGGGGCGGCGGGCCAAGGGGCCTGTTGTAACCCCATTGCCTAGTTGGCGTCCCCCGAACGGAAATGTCAACAAGAGCCAGAAGAAAAATACGGGGCAGGGGCAGCAGAGGGTTCTTTGCAGCATGCTTCAATTTCTCCTACTATTTTTTTATTTATTTTTTTTATGGCACACATTATGCAAAATTTGCGTTGCGAGTTTTTATTGGCGTTACAAAAATGTTTTTAATACGCAATCGTCTGGAACCGTCGTGATAAGCCTGAATTATATATACACAGCTCGCTCTGGCACTCACTCTCTCTCTCTCTCTCTATCCACATCCCTCTCTCTCTCTCTTGCACACTCTCTGGCTATTTTATAGGCTTCGGGTTGTTTTTGTTGGTGCTGTGCACTATTTGATGTCGGCAAATTTATCGTTAAATTTGGGTCAGTCTGAGGCTGTTGATTGAGTTCTGCTTGAGCAGTGGCCACTTTTTTTCGGGAGGGGGGAAGGGCTGCCAACACAAATGAAGTTGTCGGCAGGTCGGGGAAATGTTGGATATAAGGAAATACAAGTAAAAATTGTAAACATGCCCCAGCATATTTTCTCAGTGTGTGTCTGCTTAGCACGTGTTTGCTTCAAGTTGTTTTCATTTGTAAAGGAAAAGGGAAAATAAAGCACGCAAATGTGTTGAACATTTTAACAAAATGGGAAAAACAAGCGCACAGTCTTGTTGACTGCGAAAATGCTGAGAAATTAAGTGTGTGAAAATGTTTATAGAGAAAAGGCAGCTTCTATTTCTTCTATTTGAGGGCTAACTAGAGCTCTCTTATTTGTAATGAATGAAACTTTAAAACATACTTAATATTTCTAGTTTAAGTCAACATTTTCTGAAATATATCAAAGTATTTTTAAAAAATGTTAAGTATGTAAGGGTTTGAGCTTATATGAAATAACTGGCATATACCTTATACCTAAGGGTTTTGTTTATCAATATTTCTTTTCTCAGTTCTAGTCGAACATAAAATGCCTGCACATGTTTTCCTTTTGATTGCACAAGTCTCTCAGCTTATAAAGCTTTTGAGGAACTCACCTGTGTATAAGATGTCGAATGCTTTCTGCAAAATTTCCATTTATAGGAGAGTCTACTCGAACCATTTAATCTGCAAAGAAGTATTGTCGAAATTGAGTATCGAATGAGAATCGAAAATGGGAAAATGTGCAAAAATACCTCGATAAATATAAATTATTTTATGAGTTTCAAATAGTTGCAGTCACACCCAAGCATTGTCGCACATAGATAGACTCTGGCACTAGAAGCCCTTTGCAATTCCTGCGCATACACAAACAGAGCGAGGCAAGCACACACACACACACACACACGCTCGCACACATCTGTGCAAACAATAAACGCAATTAAATGCTGCCTAGAACGTTTCGTTCTGTTGCTCCTTTACCGTAATATCATTGCATTCAATTACATTTTGTGCAACAATAGAATCCTTGAACTTTTGCTTCTGCTACTCTCTAGACTCTGTGGGCTCTGGGCCGCTTGGGCTGACCCACTTGAGAAATTGTTGTGCGGCCCAGCACTTGAAAATGAGTCTCCAAGGAGCGCGAATGGCGTCACGAGTCCTTGTTGCTGCCAGCGCTGCGGCTGCTGCTGCCGCCGCGTGTCCTTCCTCAGCGTCGTTTTATAATAATTGCAAGCGAGACCACCAAAAAAATACATATATATATATAAATGCGACCCTTAACAACAGAATTTAAGGCCAACACAACTTTTGCCTTTCATACATTTGAGCTGCGGGTGGCAATTTGATAAACGTGGGCGTGCCCCGATGGGGCGTGTTTATGCCACATAGTAATTATGTAAGTGGTAAATTGAATGGGGCTAAGAGTTTCGGGTTTTTGCTTTTACTCAAAATGTGTGCACCGTTTGCTGTTGACGGCTTCCTATTCCAACTTGTGCGTCAAAATTACTTAACTCAATTAAAAGCTGAATACTTTTTCATTTTCAGCAATTAAAATTGTAGTGAAAATTGAAAAAAATAATATATATAATAAATTAAATAGAATTGACGAAAGCAAGGAACTGAAAATGTGCCCAATTTATATTTTGATTAGGGTGGAAATAAAACTAAAGCAAGAGATTAAAGATATTAGAGATAAATATACAAACTATTTACATATTCAATGTGATTAGAACACAAAGTAAAAATAAAAGTGACATTCCCTAAGTCCTCACGGTTATCAACGTGAGCTGACAGTCACAGTAGAGTTAGGGCCAAATTTCCCATCCTTAGCGCAGCTTCATTAATTCAGGATGTGTTCGGGGCTGTGGTCAGTGCGTGCAAGCATCTGCTGATAACAAGCAAGCACGATTTCGGGCCTGTGTCTGTGTGTACGTGTGCGTTTGTGATAGTGTTTGTACTAGAAACACCCGCGGGGCAAGACCAGAACAGACTCTCGCCGACTAAAACAGACCGCACAGCACAGCAGGCGTTCGTGGGTTAGCACATGTAAAATGCCAAAAACTTTGAAAAGAAACCCAAAGTGCGATAGAAATCAGCTTGAAAAATGAAAGCGAGCAAAGCAAACAATGAGCCGGAGCCAAGCACAACACACACAGCGCACACAAAACGTTGCACCGGCCACACCCAACGGCTACACACCGGGCGTATACTTGATGTTAGTTTTGCTCGGGCTCAAACATTTTACAGCATAAATTTTGACAGGCCGTGAGACACGGCAATTGCTTTGGGCCAACAACAGGAAACAGGCAATAAAAAAGAAGAGTAGAAGACGTTACAGGACGGCAGCGAATAGATCGTAAGCCGTAACAAATGTTGAGCCATGCGTCACTCATACGCCACGTACCACCAGGCTGTCGGGCGGCATGTGGCAGGTGGCAGGTGACAGAGGTTAGAGGCGCCTGCTGTGCGGCATGTCATGTGTGTGTGTGTGGGTGTGTGTGTGTGTGTGTGTGTACTTGAAATAAATGTCCTCTAGTCAAATTGACAATATGCAAGTGTGTCGGTGTGAGTCCAGGCCGGCTGGTAGAAAATTTCAATAAAAACAAATTGATTGTTTCGAAGGATTTGCGCTGGCTAAAAGAAGAAAAGGTAAGCAGTCGACCAGGACATAGACGTTGTATTTTTATCAGCAGCTTTATGCTAAGTGCCACCTCAAAGATTGGCAGTCGTGGGCGTCAACATAACCACAGGCACAAGCCCGGCACGTAGTTCAGCTCAATGGCTGACGCCCTGGCTGGCAAATGAGCAGGACGCATCAGCCTGTTAGCTGGCAGGATTAATGCCAACTCATTTGACTGTGCCACTGACAGCTAGATATTGGCATGGCACGCCAAGATGGTCCCCAGCTAGCTGCCTTTTACTTAGCCCAGGCACGCAGCAGCCGGCCATAAATACATCCGGCAAATTCGCTAGCCCGTTCGGGCCACTCACGCATGATTCCGATTTGGCCAACATCTACTTCTGGCTTTTTGCGTGGATTTATGTTACGTCTCCTTTGGGCCTTGGGCTTGCGGTCAAGCAGGCGGCTTGTTGACTTTGGCGCGCGCTCGCATAAAAAACATTAAAATCCCCTTTTATGGCCCACATAAAAGTCAATTCCGTTTCTATTCCTTGAGCCAAGGCGCCTCTTGGTGCGCCAAAGGTGCGCCCCAAGCGCTCACAAATTAATTTTGCCAGTGCATTAAAAAATCATGTCCTGCTCGCACATTTGTTATTTTCTTGTTTGTTAGCTGACCACCTTTGGTTTAGCTTCGATTTTGGCTTTAAAATTTAATAGCAACCCGAGAGATTTAATTTGCGACCGAGCAGCAGCTACAAGACCTGAGAGCCAATAAAAAGCTTCTGATTTAATGTGAAGCTCAGTTTGTAAATGTTTAAAATGCCTTATGAGTACTGTGATCAAATTAGGAAGATTAAGAGAAGAGATGTATATATAAACATGCAAATATAAAATGTTAATATGAATAAAATATTAAATATACTTAATATATCTAGCCACCATACATTCAGTACTTCGATCAAACAGCACAAATAGTTAAATACATAAATGGATATAACATGAGGTACTACAATTAACCTTTTACTCTTTGTAATGTCTTTCTATAGGGGCATTTGCCATCCTGCATGAAGTAAGTCACAACAAAAAGCTTAACCATTATTATTGTACAACAAAATATAATACGAAAACGGCTTGCCTTGTTTGCAGACAAGTGAACAAATCCTGCCTACTATATACAAATAACTCCCTGTATATCTTTTACATAATCTCACAATCGTTATGCCATATTCTACTTATTCATTTTCCTTTTTTCGCTGCCAGCACAACGCTTCAGGGCTTTTCTATCCTATTTTCAGCATTCGCTGCGCCGATAAGTATGCTAAGAGCTTTTGCCCAACATCCCAGCGTCCTTGGCACGTTTCCAAATCCCGCACAGCATTGCCAGGCCACACAATTAGAAATCCCGGCGACACTTTAACCCAGAAATAAACCCAATTCATACAGACACACACACACAGACACACACACACACAGAGAACCACAGCCACTGGCAACCATAAAAGTCCAGGCAAACATTATTTAAATGCGCCCAGCAAAATATGCTGCAGAAATCAAAAATAAATGCGAGAAAAGGGAAGAAACAAAAATCAAAATAAATGTCAATTTAATATACTCAACATGCCGTTTTATTGTTTTTGTATTTTCCTACAACTCTTGTTGTTGTTGCTTTTGTTATTTCTCAGTTGTTATTCGGCTGAAATTGTTATTGAAACAACATAAATTTGCTGCTCGACGTGTGCTCGCCGTTACTTATTTGAATACGGCACACACATACATGCGTAAAACAAAGCATGCATAAATAAAAACACGCACACATACACATAAAAAAAACAATTGCTCTGGATTTGGCAGCTCAAACCAAAGGGTTTTGCTCAAATAACAGAAAATTAAATAAAATAAAAAACAAATGCGCAAAAATTTGTTGCCACATGCGCGCCTCGTGTTTGCATATGTGTGTGTGTTTGCGTGGGTGTGCCTGGATGTATGCGTATTAGCTGTACTCTGTTCCCATAGGAAAGTAAGCATATATTGGCTTACTTCAATTTCTCGCTGTCATTCTACTTTCTTATGTATTTGAAACTAGAGAAAGTGGACTTCACACATAAATGTAAATATATAGGAGCTAGATATAAATATAAAATGTTGAACATGTCCAAGTTGTAGAAGCAGATAAACTTAATTTAACAGTATAGCAAAATACAAAATATTCTTTAAATTAAAATATTCCTCCTTCCTGCACAATATTTGAAGGTCTCAATGTCAAGGTAACATTTGTGATTTTATTAATCCACGAATCCACGGCTTATGGGCTTCAATCATAGAATGTAGTTTCAAGTCCAAAATGTAGTTTTAATGCCACATCGCAGGAACTTTTTGAGAGCTAGTAAAGTAACAGGCTTAACATGAAAATCACATGTTAAAAGCCGCAATCTTTATCGTGGCCAAAACTGGAAACTTTCTTTTAAAGTACCAGCCATGAGTCACAGCTTAGGAGTCACAGTTGTAAATATACTCTAGTAAAAAGTTAAGCAAGTCACAGCTTAATGGCCACAATTATAGCATTTAGTTATGGAAACATACTATTATTGTGTCTGTTAAGAATCTTGAGAGTCACAACATGATAGTCACAACTTGATAGTCACAGCTTAAGAGGTAATACCATTAGCCTACAGTTTTGAATACACACTATTATAGTTTCAGCTAAGAGTCACAGTTTACGAATCATTGTAGAACCAACATATAAAAGTAACAGCTTAAGAGCCACAATTTCATACGATTAGTATTAAAGCAACATTTTTAGAATCACCCAATTAAGATGGTATGCTCAAATATGTAATAAAAGCATTATTGCCACTTCTTTATACATATAACAGAGCATTGCGCACTCGGTAAACTGAGTTTTTTATATGTTTTTGGTCGTTTCATTGTGCGTGTAAAATGTTATCGGTGCACATATGAAATAAAAAATCTGAATGACGCGCTTGCAAATCCGATAACAGTTCACAGCGGTAACAAAAATAACAGCAAAAACACACACGCACACACACAAGCAAACACATGCGCTGGTCAAAGCGGGTGTCGGTTACATATCGTATAGCATACTTTTGAGCGCCATTGTACCGAGCAGCCAATTTGCTTTATTTAATTTTGGTCAGTCGTAAATCGGAACAATCAACGTGCGGCTCACAAGTAAATAGAGCCCCTGCCACATAATATCAATAAACAACAATTAAGAATCGCAATGATGCGCTTGAAGCAGCTGCAGCTACGGGTTGCCGCAACTGGTTGACCCGCACCTGTTGTTTGCTGCCAAAGTGGCCACAGCTGCCACACACGAGCCCGAACACCCATGCACACAAATACAGTTATGACAGGGGGGGCGTCGAAGTTGCAATTCCGTTATGTCAAAGTTTGCTGCCAACTTGTCAGCTGCGCGTTGGCCTGCTTGCGACCAAGTTTATGACTGCCAAGTGGCAATGCAAATGATGCCTAATTAATTGCAAATTAGCAAATGTTGTTGGCTGTGTTGCCACCGATTTGGCACAGTTTGTAGGCAAAAGTTGCTGGAGCGTTGTGTCAAGTTTTTGCACAGTTAATGAGTTAAGCCAAACTAATTGGTCTCATCTTCGAATTACTGCCACTGATTGCTATCAAGCTACATATTAATTTCAACAGTTTTAAATGCTTAAACCAATTAAAGCTAGATGTCAATGTGAACATTTTGATTGAATTTCCCTTCAAGATCTGGTGAATTTCCATTTAGCAATCTGTGATAGTTTTGAATATACTTTATTTGCCTTATGAGCTTCAAATTTCTCTTTACTTTTAGCTCTTCATAGGAAATAAGAGGATAATAGTGGGAAATTTGTACACACACAACACTTTTACTTTAGTGAAATCACAAGGGAAATACACTTTCACAAATACCTACCGGAAGAAATAGTGGAAATTACTCCGGAAAAGATCATTAGTATCTGCACTCGTTTGTTACTTTACCAAAGGCCATAAATCTATCAAAATAATAAAGAAAAAAAATGTTCCTTGCTAGTTTCCGCCCATGCCGCAGCATGACTACCCCTAATAAAACACTGCAGCGCAGCTGTCAGGGCTGCTGCCAAAACAAATATAACTCAATATGAGCTAAGTCTCAACCAGCAGAAAGTCATAAAAACAACAATAACTAACAACAAAGGATATACAAAAGGATATATGGTATATTGGGCAGCGCGCCTAAAATGCGACATGCGTGCAGAAAACGGGCCACGGCCAAAACACACACGCGCACACACACACACGCACACACACACGCAGAGAGTAACATCTACACACAGTCGCCCATCGATATCGGCATAAAATACTTGCGCTTCAATGTGAACAATAATTTCGGAAATTTATTGCACAACTTGTGCATATAGCAATGAAATTTTACGCACTACTTGCTGCAAGCCGGAAACTTTCGCAATAAGCACCAAAAACTCGAATAAAACAAAGTAAACAGGTCCAAAACATTGGGTCACATTTTATGACACAACCCATTCGCTGTCTCTCAACAGCACTAAACCGAAACAAAGTTATGTCCTTTGTGTGCGAGCACGGCGAAGGACACACCTCCTATTTGGCTTGCCCAGCGATGCGAACGGCCTTTATGCGCTTGCTTTTCACCAATTTCATTTATATGACTCACTTTTGTTTGGCGCACACAACAACAACTAAATGCTATACGCACATTTTAATTAAGCGAATTTCACATATTGCAATTGCACGTGTTTTGCCAGAAAAATATCGTTATCCTCGCTGGCCATCAAATTGGAAAATTATGATGATACATTTAGTTTGCATTACATAATTTGTTCACAATTTGCATACAAAATAGCTGCAAGTATTTTTAATAAAGCCACATATTTATGCATATTGCTCGCAGCGCAAGTTTTGATTTAATTACAAGGTTCGAAAATATTTCATTAGTTGCAATTTTCACAGATAGCTGAAGAGCTGCATCCACTGAGCACAACAATAATAAATAGCCGCTCAATGAACAAAAAAAATATAAATATTTCAATTATAAATTGCCATTTTAATCATTTTATACCCAACAAATTTAATAACAAAATTTCTTTTAATAAATTTCAATATTTTTTTTACAATTTCTCTGGAATTTTTAAAAAAGGGTTTAATTACAAAGGAATATCGAGATTATATACAAGATCGAGCTTAGTTTAACTTTAGATTGTGTGTAATTTTATGTGAACTGTTACCTGTTTTTGTTACAATCTTTTCCGGTTAATGCCTGCTTTTCATAATTTCCATAGCTGTTAAGATTTAACAGCCTGGTCTCAATGATGGGCCTGGTTTGAGATTAGGCAGCGTTTCATGTGTTTATGTTATGTGCGCTTAATGAAGCCGCAGGCATTTCAACATGTCAGCCGCATAAAGTCACACGCCCACAACTGTCCGCCTGATAAGCGCCCCAACAGCCGCAGCAGCAGCCGAAGCAGCAGCTGTCAGGTTTATTAGCCAATTTAAGACACAGACTGCCACACACACTACCTAACACACACGCCCAAAATAATGCGGCCACTTCAGATGTGGTGCGTTTTATGTGCTGCGATGAATTCTGACGGCGCTTTTTCGGGCTGCCATTCGCTTAATGACTTAACCAGCACAGCGAAGAGCAAGCGTGAGAGAGAGAGAGAGAGGGGGGGGGGGTTTTTAGGGCGTCGACCACGCCCATAAAAGTGCAACTATTTGGGCTTGCGCCCACACTCTGGTTTTGCAGTTAAAACAGTGACAAGTGCCGTTTTAAGTGTGTTTGACTTTGGTTTCAGTTTTTGCCATTGTGTCTGGCTGGCAGCACATTAATTATACGACTCGTTGACCGCGCTATTAGTGCGACCATTTTGAGCTGGAAAATGTACAAAACTTTGTCATACTTAACGCTTAGTTTATATGGCAACGCTTGACTACGCTCTAGCAATGCCAAAACCCCAAGCGCTGTACAGATTTGAGGTTTGGAATGCTTTTAAGAGAATCTTTTGTATGGTTGATGTTCGTATTAAACTTAATTATAATTAATCATCTCTGTTCTATTCTATTTACAGGTACGTTTGGCAGAACTGATGAATAGATACTTCCATGCAAAGGTACTTTTGATTAGAATATACATTTAATTCATTTTTGATAGAGAGATGTGCGAGAGATAGAGAGAGAGAGAGAGAGGGAGCAGCTCGCACCACAGTGCCTGAAAATGAGTTGGTATATAACCACAAAGCTGATCAGCTGCATAATACTGCCAGCAGTTGTTGTTGCAGTTGCCAAATGCACATTAGTTGGTCAACATAAAATGCATCCAACTGCAGCAACATTTCATGCATGCCTGGCATTTCAGCCCATTCCCACCAACTATTTCATAGAAATTTACAATGGATTTTCCCAAGGATAATATATAATGCAAAATTTCAAAACCACAGCTGCTGCTGCTGCTTCTACTGCTGCTGCTGCTTCTACTGCTGCTGCTGCTTCTACTGCTGCTGCTACTGCTGCCTGATAGCAGTTTCCTGCGGTTTGCTGCCGTCTTTTGTTTTGCTTTGGATATTCAGCGCAACTGCCGCTTATTAAGTGCGTACACACTTACTTATACTCTGACAGATTGGCATGTCCATTTTGGCAGCAATTATATTCATTTCTTGGAATTCTTCTTTCGTTTTTCTCATTTTTACCAAAATAATTTTACAATTTGCCATTAGAAACTCTAGAATTTTACTTATTGTTCCAGGAAATTCGATATATAAACTTGAGACGAATATCACATGGCATGAGCATTATTTTTATGCAAATTTCATTGCATTATTATTTTGTTGGTCATATCTTGCGTTTGGCTGGAAGAAATATATTTCAAACAATTTTTCACAGAATTTTCAGTTTTGAATACCACTAAACTTCAGTCAGGCTTAAACGAACTCAATTAGACTTCTAGATAATTTGCTTTCCATGGGAGGGAAAGCCCAATTCGTTGCTTAAAAATGTATTCTCATAATTATAATATGTTGATTTTCATCCTGCAATTACAATTTAAACCAAAAACATGGAACACTTCAGTTTAATTAAATATATATATATGAATAATATTTTTTAATTCAATTGAATTCCGATTGCTTGAAGCGTATGCACATACTGTGTTAGACTTTGCTGTTAATATTTGCTCACACACAGTGTGAGACAAAAGTATGCATACAGATAATGTGCATGTGGATATGTGTTTCACATGTTTATAGAGCAGCTGACTAAATATTTGTTTTACTTAGTGCCTCGAAAGAAAGCTTTTTGCACTTGGGACCGCACAGACACTTGGTTATTCCATTACGTTATATCATTTATTATTATTGAATAATTGAATAAGCGGGCAACGGCTTGAATGAGGATGTGTACACATCTATGAAAACACCTATACATATTAATACGAGCCTGTGTGTGTGTGTGCGTGTGTGTGTGTTTGTGTGAGCGCTGAAACAGCTAAATTTATAATGCATTGCGGTTGCCTCGACTGCTATTTCAGTTGTGGCTAATGAGGCCGCCCGCCTGCGGTGAGCCCGATCACGCCCAGCAGGTCGCCATTGTTAAGGCACACCTGGACCAGGCAATCGCTTGGGCATTGCTTATGCAGCTCCTGACCATGTTAGCTTTCAAAAGATTCATATCCATTAGAGTGCAGGTTTTTCGACACTAACAACAACCAACATGCCACGACGCAGGCGTCTTCGAGTCCTTGCATATAACCATTGTTATAATTTATACCCAGCCATACATTTAAGTATTTATGAACTGACACACACACACACACGCACATACATACATGCATATTGTTTCACATAATTGAATATTTAAGTCTCATGTAAATGTGCTTAGCCTTCTTGTGTGTGTGTGTGTGTATGTGTGTGCAAGTGTATCTTGTGAGATACTTTGTTATCTTCATTTTATGTACTCAGCTGCGATTATTTATTTTCGTTGCATTTGGATAATACACATTGTTGCAATTAATTGACTCCATTTTAATGCTTAGCTAAGCAGCTTATTAACTCGTTATATGTGCTCGTAGTTAAGCAAACACTTTATCCCATCGCATCTATTTAACTAACTGCGTACTCTATAACTTTTGCCAACTCCAATTGGCTGCCATCAATGTGTCATAATAGATCGCAAAGCAGCTTACAAACTTTTACTGTCATTTAAGTTGAAACGAACTGAGACAGCTGAAGATAAAATGGCAGATGCAGAAGGTATGGATTATGGATTCAGTAACAACTAAAAATGGATTTAAGATGAGTTTTCAAAGCAAATACAAATATTCAGAAAAATGTGTCTTAATACTTTCAATGTTTCACTCTTAAAGGAAGCCGTCCACATTTGGGATAAAACTGATATCCATGAATTGTGCACAAATCCTTGTATCAATCCTATTGATTTTCTCACTGCTAACAATGCAACAATATTTATGAGCAAATAGTTTGTTGTTTCCATAAGAGATCCTAGAAAACAAATGCACATTCATAAGCAGCGAGAGCTCTCTTGAGCTGCATAGTTTCTGCGTTATCCTTGCTAAAGGCAATGTTCAGGAAGTCAAAAGAAAAGACTTTGTGAATAAAAGCTAGCTGAAGAAAATGTTACGTCAACGTGAAATTTGCAACAATTTAGCTTTTACAGTATTGAAAAATGTACTTTTAAATTTCCCACAAATTGCCCCAATTTAATTAACCCCAATGTAAACGCAGCAACTGGCCTAGGCTAGGCTTAGGGCCTAGGCTGAACTCTTCTCCGTATATTGATTTATTTTTGTCAAAGCCTTGACACGCATATTAATTAAGCAGCTGCACAAGCTATCTAAATTTTGCAGAAGAGCGTAACAAGTTTTAAATATTTCAATATATTCTATACATATGTGTACCCATTTATGTTTATATGCTTATATAGATGTGACAAATGTTATAATGCTAATTTAAATGCGCAGCGACAACAGTTTTGGCTAGTTGATTAACCGGCTAAGTAGACGCAGCAAATTCACTGGCCAGTAGCTGCTTGCACCTGCTCCTGGTGGTCAGGTGCTTACTTTGCCAGAGTTGTTGTTATTGTTCTTTGTGTCGTGCGTGCCACACATGCAAATGCTATTGGACATTTAGCCTGGGGCGTGTCTGCGCCTTAATTATGCTGCAAGCCTGCGACGACGAACACTCTACGAATCCTGGCTGCGGACGTCGTCCGTCCCTTGGCAATGTCAGTTATAAACGTATGCCGTACAATTAGCAAACTTGCTGCAGGTATTTCATGCACAAGTTGCCAGCGTTACCGACAATAGCAAAAGTCCCTTCAATACCCTCTCTCTCTCTCTTACTTTTTCTATCTTTATCTCGATCCCCCTTTCTTTGCCTCAGCCCCTGCCGTTTGGCACATAATGAAACTTGATTTAGCTGACAGCAGAAAGTCACGTACAATGGTGCGTATTAGCAATCTTCTGCTAACTTTGTTAGCAAGCACTTCAGTATGCCACAGTTGCTCAGCAAAAAGGGAATTCATGGCAAAGAAAATATACAAAAGAATATGTGAACATAGTACACAGCTAACTGGGTTAATGGAGAAGCAAAAAATAAAAAAACAACAGAAAAAGAAAAAAAAACTATAGAGAAAAGCTTTAAGCCATTAGCTACTGTTGGATATTTTAACAGCATGTGCATCAAACCATATTTCAAGAGCAGGAAAAGAATGCATTATTACAATCTTTTTATTTAACTTCAAAGCAAGTATTTAAAAACATTAAGTACAAGTATACCAGAAAGATGATACAAATGCTCACATCTGTGCAGATAATCTGAAAATATCTTTGAATATTCAAAGCCAACTTTCTTTGTCTAAGCTAAGATATCTAATGAAAACCATATCAATGTAGCGATATTAAGGAAAAACTCACCCACTTATCTAATGCTTGTCCAATTTAGTTAAATCCCCATTTTCTGCATGTTTTCTATCAATTTCCGTGTGGACCGCACAAATTTTATTGCGCTTAATAACGCAGCACTCGGCCATAAAATCTTTAGCCGCGTAGACCGAGCCTTTGATATATATACAACTTGGCTAGGAATGGGTCCTGCGACAGCTCAGTCACGTGAATTAAATCCACATGGATGCGTGAGTGTTTGTAACTCTCACTTGTTGTTGTTGTTGCCGTTGTCCGGCGTAATTGCTACACGGTTTTCGAGCTAATAGAATTAGAACATAAACCGCTTTATTGTCTGAACACACACACACACACACATACACACACAAACACACACAGTCAGGACTCATAACAAAGCTTTTTTACGACAGCTCAGCGGACGTCATGAAAATGCGACGCTTTTGAGAGTGTCCGCTATTAAACTCAACAATTATTTTGCATGTGTGTGCGCGTGTGTGTGTGGATGGGGATGGGGGCATGTGTTGCTATGCTGCTTCAACGCTGACCGCATCATAGGAAACACAAACACACACTCACGCACACCAAATTATGGCCTCAGTTGACGCAGTGCAGGTGCTGCCATTTCGCTGGCAAATTTTGCGGAAAGACACTTTTTATGTGTTTTTCTTGTTCACCATTTGCTGTGGGCGCGCATTTGCTGGGAATCAGTTTTATATCAGCATTATCCTGGCAGAACAGGCCACACAAATTCAAAAACATATATATATATACATATATATATATAGAAATAAAAGCACTCTCTTTTATGTACGCATCGTATAAAAAAAGTTTAAAATACTTATAATATTTTTATAAATTATATTTATATGGCTTAATTTTTATATGAAAATGTTTTACTTCAATGATGCTGCGCTTGGACATGCTTTAATAATATTTAATAATATAAATATATTTTCCCTAAAAACTTCTTGCTCTGCAAACATTTCCATAATTGTCTTAAATGCTTGCCTATAATAGCTACATACTTTAGCCAGCAGCATTTACTCTACACATAAATTTCAATAAAAGCATAAATATAATGAAAATATTGACGATGGTTGTGCTGTGTTCACACGGTTGGGCGTTGGTAGAAATTGTTTATAATAAAAAAAAAGTGGAGTTATTTAAAATGCAGCCCAAGGGCCACAAAAAATATGTCTTATTATTATTAAAAATTATTCAGGCGTTGCAACGCAAGAACCCACAACAATGCATGAAACATGCACAATGTAGCCATATTTATATAGACTTCCTATATGATATACCAGAAAAAAGGCACACAGGTAAAAGTTTACCTGCATGCCGTATATCAATATATATATATATATATTAATGATTTACTATACGCCATAATAAAAACTGGTGCTGGGTGAAAATTCGGAGTTCGGAGTTTACTTAACCACATATCATATTTTTTTTTTCATATCATGTTTTTTTCGTTGATTTCAATGTTGGAATCTCAATAAGACCTCCGACAATTGCCGTTGACACACATATAAAAAGAAGTCGTCGGAGTCTGAGTCCTTTGAGAGCACTTGGTTATGTAATCCCCGTCAATGGCATTGCGAAAATTAAGCAAGGGCAAAAATGGCAACATAAAAACCAGCCGAAAATGCGAACAAAACGACTCGCAACACTAATAACACGGAAAACTCGTGGCGAAAGCAACAAAGGAGCAAGGGAAAAGTGAAAATTAAAAAAGAAGTAGAATTAAGAAAATTCCCACCTAGCAACAGCCCGGCAAGCCTGACACCCCGGGGAATCCAATGGACCAGGGCGTCGGAGCAGCGGGCACGTTGCGTATAATTATCGGGCAAACTACAGACGAGAATTTCGAGCAGGAAATAAACCATTTGGCCAGAGCAGGTGGCTGGGAGCTGCATTTAAAAATTTACACAAGTTTCCCGCTGTGCACACGCTCAATATATAACACCATGCAACAAGAATTGGGTTTACAAATTTGCAATATTCTTATGCTTAAGCCAGAATAGTCATTTTGAATTGAGAGCTTAGGTTGATTGTTTTTGATAATTGTGAGTACTACACTATGCAACAAAAATTGGGTCCTTAGATATATACTTGCAGTATTGTGTTTAATAGTTATGTTAATTATGAGTGAGATAAGAAAAGAATCTCTTGAAAGTCGTATTAGATATTATGATAGCCTTTAAGATTCTACAATACACTATGCAACATGAGTTCTGTTTAAGTTCATTTAAAACAGCAAAAGCTATGAAGGCAGCAACCAAGTCTCGTAAGATCTTGCAACATACCCGGCTATAGCTTAACAATTGACTCTTCTATAAGTTGGTCTAAGAATTGTAGCGTAGTGTACTACAACTACCAAGTCATACATAACTGTATCTAGAGCGTGAAAAATCATCGACACTCGTGCCCCTTCGGCTTGTTAGCCGGCAGCAGCTGTTGCCACTGTTGGGTAGACCTCGAGACAAAGTTAACGCGTTTCAAGCCCACAATGAGCCACATTCTGGCGGTGGAGCCGTCGCTGGCAACTGCACTAACAAGATTCGACATTTGAACGAGAGTAATCCATCAGCGGGTGGGCGAGCATCAAAATGGATTAAGAAGAAATGTGTGTTTTTACTTTGGCGTCAGTTTCAGATCGACAGCAGCGCAGTTTAACTCTGGCCCTTGATACCCTCGAAATATATGTAAGCTTGGTAATTTAAAGTCATATACGTTTAATGTTAGAGGTAAATGTTCAATTAACATCAATAGCCGAGTCTGAATAGCTTCGCTAACAAATGTCTCTCACATTTTCCTTGACAAATAAATACCAATTCTTAACAATCAAGACTTTAAATCTTATATACGAATAAATATAGTATTCACGTAATCTTCGGAAATCTTCAAAACATTTCGATTCTAAACGCAGGTACTTTCTACATATATACTTTAAATCTAACAGAGTATGTCTTAGTCGGGCATACTTCCCATATATAAGCTTCGTTGTTATTTTTTTGAAATCGCATTTAATGTGCGGCATTTGCGTTCGGAAAGCGGATGTGCGGATTTCATTTTTCACAATGGAATGAAAGTTCAATTATTTGATTTGACAGGCGATGCCAAGAGGCAGGAGGCAGGAGGCAGCACGCAGGAGGCGGCAGGCTGTAAGCACTCAGTAACTGTGTGGGCGTGGTACTTACCCAGATTTAAACACAAACAACTGCCAGAGCATATTTTATATCCAACATATCGATGACTGCACAATTGAAGTGTAATTTATTAACTTTCCAATGCGAAATGGGAATTTTTTCCCAGTGCGTTCAACATTGAGCAAAACGATAAACAAGACGCACAAATGCTTTGGATTAAACAGGAAAAACAGTTCTTTTAAAAAAACTTTTATTTACGGTCCTTGTTCTCTGAAAGTGCTTTACAGTGTACACAATTCCAAGCGCAATCTCATTTTATACATTTGCTACGTTATTCTAACATCTTACAAAGTTATCAATTGAGAATGGAAATTTTATGTTCTCAATAAAAAACTTGATAAGCAATATATAATATATATATATTTCTTGACAAGATTCAAGTGCGGACATCCAATTTTCATTTTACTTTGTCAAAATAAAGCTTAATAATAAATAAATAAAAACCGATCCATACGTTTAAGCTTTTCATAACATATCTTATATTATTTCCTATTATTTATTTACATTTTCATAGTTTAGTTTTAATATTTTGTGCAACTTTTTCTACTGCAAGTCTCATTCAACTTAGACGTTTTATAGAACCGTGAGATCTATTGAAGTTAAAATTATTATTTTACCAACATGAATATTGATTCCCATATTATTAATCTGAACAAACACCAAAGAGTAGTCACAGTAAAGCCGAATGATTAAGCCAAACCGGAGATGTGATTACTTTTGCGTGTTCTATGTGCACACACCCAAATGTCGCAGGCAAATGAGTTTGATGGCTTTGGTTTTGGTTGGCATTGCGATAAACCCCATAAACAACGTACTCAGCTGGCATATATAGTCCAAAAGCCCCTGACATACGCACGAGTCGCACACACATCAATCCCAAAGCCAACCCGGCAACCGCATATTGAAACCACCTTTTGCCGTGTGTGTGTTGAAGGGGGCTCGGAGGGGTAGCTGGTGTTGCGGGTGGTGACTGTGATAGCACTCTTACAGTTTACAACACATTTTAATGAGTTCTCGTATTTGCTGGCTGTGCAGGCATTATAGGGCCACGCCCATCAGCCCATCGGCCCATCTGTGGGTTCTATAGCCAACCATAATTTGCTTTTGTTTGGCATTTCTAGTTGTTTGAATTTGGCATTGTTGTTGCTGTAGTAGTTGTTCTTGTTTTTGTTGTTGTAATGTGGTTTTTGGGCACTTTTTCGATTTTGTTTGTTTTGTGGGCGATAAGTGGTCGTCGTAGTTGTGCCCATTGTTGCCAAACATGCGCAAAATAAATATATAGACCCAATAAAAGGCAACACTGGCAACTAAAAACAACTCTCCAATTGGCTGTTAAATGGACTGAAATAGTGGCTGCAGATAAAGAAAATTAAAAGCTACAAAAAGAAAAGCGAATTAACTGAAATTGGAGCATAGATATGAGTGTGTGTGCGCGTGTGTGTATATTTGGCATGCATATCAAAGAGCTGCCACAAAGCGTGTCCTGTCAGCTTCTAATAGGCTCAACTGCTGCCGTCGGCATTTCAATGTGTGCAATTGCCATTACTAAGTCATACGGCGTCTTTAACATATCAAGTCCAACCGCCCCCCTTATACTCTCCATTGCCAAACTATTCAAAATCCCAGCCAATTGCCTGGCGTGAGAACCAATTTGCAACTATTAAATGCGCGGCAAAAAGAGAGCACAACAAAAGCAAACAAAAACGTTGCCAACTTTTGTGATTTTGCCTGTGAATGTGCCAAACTTAGGAACTCGAGCCTCCAGCTAGAACCAGAAGCCGAATACGAATGCGAATCTGAAACTGAACCAGAAGCCCGTCATTCCATAGTCAAGTTTCACATGGGTATGCTTGTCGGTGGGTGGTTGAAAAGTGAGCTACAAATTGCAGTACTTGTATCAAGATAAACTCAAAAGCAGGCAAAAAGTCAACGACAGCCAGTTCGTGCGGCATGTTTGAAAGGAGCACAAGGCACACACAGTCACACACTCACACACACTCGTACACACTCTCATACCCTATCCCCGTTCGCAGATAGAGTCCCCCAAAACATTTGCATAGCTCTGGCTCAGGTTCTAGCTGAGGCTCAGGTTCACTCTTCCTGCCACCCCTTGAGCTCTCTTTCTCCCTCTTTATCCAGTCTTTATTTGGCTTTGTTTCTCTTTGCCCTCAGGTTTTCATGTGCTCAGTTATATTGAAATGCTTGGATTTGAATCTGCTCTCAATGGGGCACATAGTGCTTTAAGACAATAAGAGCTTAATGCTGAATTCCTGACATAGTCAAGCCAAAAGCAATGGAAGCATCGATAGCACTCGCATATTTTGACAGCTCTTTGAGTTGGGCTTGTGAGCATCATAAACGAAAGCTTGCACATAAGCTTGAAATTTTCACAGATCCTACAGAAATAAAATATATTTTCCTAAAGCAACACTGCACATTTATATTCAGCTATATGCTCTTTTAATGTTTGACTAATTTGTATTTAGTTGAAATAACAATTTCTTATATTATTTACCAAATTGAAGCAGACCATAATTAACAAAGGAACTGTTCATCTTTACTTTTCCATTTGACTTAATTTTATAATGCTTAAATTAGCATACCCGACATTTAACATGCACACTTTCCGACAAAAACGCGCCACATACGGAGAAGTTGAAATATACGTTGCGTATACGCCGTGTCAGACGCTTGTTTCCCTTTAGCTTGTTAGTGGATAAATTGTTTGTTGGCTGTGAAACTAATTAAAATATGCACAACTTGCCAAAATGCTTAAAAGCAACATATGTGTGTGCGAGTTGTGCTCAGGTGTTTGTTTGCGGGCCTGAACGAGAAAGAAAAAAACCGAGTAAACGCAGCTCGTGCAGTTTTTTGCAATTTTCCACTCAACAGATTTTTGCGCTGCGCCTGTTTCTCGTCCTTTGGCAGACTCTACAAGGCACACGGCTGGATAAGCGTGCCTCGAGCGTTCCTTGTTAAACAAAACTCTTTTATTTATGCGCTTATTTTGCCCACACACCCGCATACCCACAAAAATTTCAGCAACGTTACCTTGGCAAAAATATAATTTATTTACCTCAACCTTTTTCACAGACTACTTCCTTTTACTTCTTGCATGTGGGTGCAATTTTCCCACTTTGCCATATATGACATCTCCTTGTGGTATATATACAGCTCGACTGCTGAGAGTGGCCCGAATGAAGTATTAATAGTACTGGCTTTTCTTTGACTATGATAAAGACGCATACGATTTTCTGAAAAATGAATAATTTCAGTCCGCATGCAAAATAAATATTTGTAATTTATGGCACAAGCCTGGCCATAACCTATTTTGTTTTGATTTTAGTGGAACGAAAATATCTTTCGAAAAAAACGAATATTTCTTTGTTATGATCAACATTTTCTTTGGTTAAATTTGCTTAGAACAACAACTAAAGATATTTGGAAATATATTTTTGGCTCAAATGTGGATTTGAGATTTAAGAACCTGCCACGCAAATCTCTAGCACAAAGGGCGACTTCTACGTTTAGTCCTTACTGTATAGCCAGCATAAAGTTCGCATAAATTTCTGTCATAACTAGAAAACAAATCTGTTTAATTGTTGTGCACGGCACAGCAAAAAGTTCAACGCCAATTGTTGAACAAGTTTTTGGCTTTTACCATTACACGCGCTATGCTCCAGGCCCTTTGTCTCTACCGCGAGCTAAACCTCTCTCTACCTCTTCCGCTGGCACGAAAGCAAACAAGAAAATTAGTTAAAAACTTTGGCAAAAATAGCGCTCGACTTTTAGCTTCGCCGTGCTTAGTTAAAAGAGCTGAGCTGGCCAAGAAAAACGGTGCAAAAAATGTTGTTAAACTTTTAGGTACGCATATTAAAGAAAATGCTTTCTAGTTTGTTGAAACTAAAAATAACAAAAATATATACATATTTTTCTATTGTTTTTTTTTTTTTGTATATAAATAGGTCACTTATTTCTGTAAAAAAAAAAACACAGTAGGTTTGAATTCAATGAGCTTGTATGGAAAAATACTCAAACTATATATTTCTTTGTTATTTTTGTCGCAATGTGTATCGCATGTAGAAAATCAACAGAAAAAATATGCAAAACTTCAAAGCCAGGTACGGCATGCATGAACCTTGCTTTTACAATAAGTATTTCTAGGCATATTGATAGACATAAATAGTTCTAGAATATAGCTTTAATAAACCCAAACTGACAAGTCTTGCTTTGTAACTTAAATTGGGTTTAAACACAAAATTGTATAGTTCTAGTTATGGGTCTTTTTAAGTCGTGTAAGATCGATGTTTGATAATATAAAGCCAAGCTGAACTGTATTAGGTCTTGGTTTCATTAACTTGTCTTAGTCTTTGTCAACGCGTCTTAAGTCCGACTAAGCTCTTGTTTTGTCTAGTTAATTGAGTTATGTCGTGTTAAGACTTGTAAAATACTATTTTCAAGGGTCGAGTTTAAGCCTAGTCATAGTCATTGTGTTGATCTGCTTGGACCCATTTGTTTAAGACCAGCACGCCGTGTTCATTCTCACGTGCACCGTGTCACGCAATCCAAAAGGCCGCGTTGCTAACTCTATTTAAGGCTTGTGTATGTGTGCAGCGGGAAATGTGAAGTAATTAAATTTTAAACGCAGCTGCCAACTGCCAATAATTTAATTGAATGTGGCAATTGAGCTGCCGCGCCGCTGGTTATTGGCCAGCCAGTAATTAAAGTCAAGTCAACGGCTACAAAGAGACATACACAAGAGGAGAAGCAGCAAGAGCGGAGGTAGAGCTGGGTCGGGTGGGCTGCTCAAATTAAGCCGAAACATTTGAGCCAACTCTTGTCTATGCGTTTGTCCGCATCGTCCGCCGCTGTCAAGCCAGCAGGCCACTTGACGCCTAATGACCAGTTTAATGGGAGGTGGCTTAATACCAGGGGTGAACAACACCCACTCCATGCCCTATTTGAGTGACGGTTGTGCGCTCTCGCCCTAATGTCTAAAACATTTGCCAGTGAAATGGCCTAAACAAAAGGCGGCCGCCCGTCGATTACCTTTGTTGGGGCCGTTAATTAAGTTTCGGGGGCGCTGGCAAAACGTTATGGCCAAGTTTTCTATTACCGAGTCGAGCACACGTACCTTAATGAGACACGTAGGCGTATGAGTAACGCACAAATTGCCTGCGTCAAGTGCGCCTTGCAAGCCTGGCCAGGTTCTGTTCTGTCCGCAAACTGGGCGTATGCGTAATTGCCGCAAATGTAACTCGAGCCAAAATACGACACAACAACAGGCCTCTCCGACTTCAAATGTAAGCTGAAACAATGCTCATATGCGACAAATTTGCAGCCCATCAGTGTGAGGGCTACAAGAGCCACACACACCCTCTATTAATATATATGTAATATATCTATATATATGTGTATATATATATTTGTGTTTGTTGTTGTGCACAACTTTCACTGGCGGAAAAACTTTTTGCACACGAGCTTCAAATTATTCAAGTGGTTGGGGGAGGGGCTGGAATAACTGAAATCGAAAATTGTTTACCAAGCGAAGCGCTTAGCTAAATGTCTTCCGTGCCAGTTCTCCAATTCTCCAGCTCACCTCCGCTGGGAGGAAGTACTTCACATTTGTGTGTCGGAGTGTGTGTGTGCGTGTGTGTGTATTTGTTGCTGTTGTGCTGAACCGAGGCAGGTGCAGCGCTTGTTTGGCCATAAAAAGCAACGACAAGTGCAAATGCTACAAAACCAACAGCAATGCCAGGCATCCAGCTCAACCTCGCTACTACTCCGACCCAGTCTCAGAGTCAGTCCCAAACTCCCAGTCTTCGGTCCCAGCTGCCGTTGCTGGTATTTACATGCAGACAATATGAAGCAGCCAGTATATGTTTATAACATCCGCAAATTGTTGAAGATAACAATTATTGTGCATTGAGAGCAAAGGCAAACAGCAGAGGCTGAGCGTATCGAGTCGTGTTCTCCGTGTTGCCCGCTTGTTAGACTTGTGGCACAGTCGGAAATGGTAGTTTACGGAAACACACACACACACACATATGCACAAACACACACAGACAGGCAGACAGTAAAGCCAAGTCCAAATAGCATGGAGATGTGCCATTAGATACCAGCTTTAGTTTTGCGGTTAAACACTTGAAAAAGTTGTAAATTTTTGCAGCCATGACATGACTCGGAGCATTAACACAGCTTTTGGCATATAGAATTTCATTGTGCAACGAGCACAGGTGACGCTCATTAGGGCAATAAAGCAGCTGTCCTGGGCGTGGTTAGTTTAACTGGCGTAGATTGAAATAATTCAATGTGCTTGGAAAGAACAGCTCAGCTTATCAGCTAGCATATGCTATAAACATATATTCACATTAATTATTATTACTTTTTATTTAATAGGCAAATTTTATGAATAATCTCTCTTTTAAGGGACAACATCCTGTCCTAAGCTTAGATGTATATTTAAACTAAGACCTGAAAAACTTAGATACACTTTTTAGTCAACTGTTCCTGCAATTGCCTAAGTATATGCCAGTCGACTGTTTCGATAAGCAATAAATAACTAAGAAAAGTATTTCTTTATATTATTGGACCAACTACTTAGCTAGCCTTGGCTAAGGTATTACATAACTCTATTAGGCCTTGACCCTTTATGGCAGCTACTGCTATTGTTCAGCCATTCGGTAAGTCTTCATTTGCCTTTGCATATTTATAAGACCAGCTATGGGCCAACAAAACCTAAAAGAAATCCTTAGAAAAGAACACACAAAAAAAAAAAAACAAAGTAACATTCGAGGCATTTGTATTAGCCAAGCGAGCAGAAACAAAGCCAAAAGCGAAACTTGTGCGCCCAAAATGACAGTCGAAATACACTTAAGCTTACACACACACACACACACACACACGAATACACTTAAAGATGCAGGGGTGGGAGAGGAGTAGGGCTGTCATATCGCAGCAACGCCCTCATTGAGTAAACATTGAGTCAACACTTCCGCTACGATAACATCAACATGGCGCCAACATTATGTAGGGCCAAAAGCGACGGCCAAAATAGATAAACCAGCTAAGATAAGGAAGCCGCTGCACATAGAGAGAGAGAGAGAGAGAGAGAGAGAGAGAGAAAGAGAGGGAGTGAGAGAGGGAGGGAGAGTGGGTGAGAGAAACCGATGTGCTTAGCTCTTGGCCAGCAATTTTTACCCAATAAATTATTTTATCTGCCTAGACAAAGGACACCCGCAGCAGCAGGCAGCAGGCAGGGGGCAGACGTTGAATGCCACGTGGCATAAAATCAAATTAGAGGCACATCAGGATGCCGCGGCGACTGTTTATGAAAATGTCATTAAAATACTCGGCAATAATAATCCGCCCACAACTCCCCATCAAATGCCCCACAAACGCCTAAAGCCCACTAAAAGCAAAAAATAAAATAAAACAAAGCCCGCACAAAAGAAAATTAATTAAGAGACGCAGCGAAAGCTAAAGAAATGTGCGTGTGTGTTGTGTGTTATGTGTGCCTGTGCGTGCGTGTGTGTGTGTGTGTGTGTGTGTGTTTTTGTGTCGGAAATTGATATTCATTTGGAATTGTCATAGTATTTGTCTTTTCCCTAATATTATATAACTATGCCCTGCAGACAGTTCGAGTGAGATATAGTGAAATTTTCATAGCTTAAAACAATCTCCAGATATTTATTACACTTTGCAATAAGTAAACTTTTCTAAGGCACATTACTTTCGTTAGATGCACACACGTATGTTAATCTTATTCTATTATAATTTGTTTTTTTTTTTAAGAGGAAGAAGCAATACTCACATGTTGGTTGTTGATCATTATATTACTTATGCCTCAATAGGACTTCATCTGTTTTGACTGATAAGAGATAAAAAATTAACAAGAAAGCAAATTCTTTCAAATCGAAAGGATATAAAGAAGGAAACTAGTTTTAATACCAAATTCTTTCAACTTATTTTTAGATAACACAAATTTTAATTTTAAAAACTAGGGTATTCTCGCTGCGACACTGCAAATTTTGCCCGTATCTTGTATTTCTCTCCATTTGGTGTTTCCAGGATAAAGTCCTTGTTCCTCTCACGCGTGCTCTCGTCGATGTCACTCGAGATTCTTAATTTGCGTTTCTCGTTCTGTTTCTCTTTCTCTATTTCGATTCCATTTCGATTCCATTCGCCTTTTATGTGCTGTTGTAATGTATCTTTAATAACATTATTTAGGCATTCGCAGGCTACAGCCGGAGGCAAATTATTCTGTGCGATTCTTGTGGGGCGGTGCTCCACATAATGAATTCAATTTGCGCTGCCAAAAATTGCAAAAAGCGCAAGTAAAGGCTGCCGGAGGGGCGTGGCGGGATGGTAGAGGGAGGGGGGCAACTCAATATAAAAACTGTTGTTGGTGTTGGACAAATTATTTTCCAATATTAAGCGATAATTTATTTCGGCATTTGCTTTTAAAATTTGTTAGCCGCGAGCGCACAATTTATGCCAGACAGCCAGGCAACACACACACCACACACAACCACACACAGCCACACACAGTCACACTCGCACACATGTAAAATCACAGGAAAATTAATTCTCGTAACATTCGCTTTGGCACAATCACAGGCTCAATTGTGCGCGAAATTTATTGCTCAGCTAATGTTTGGCCCAAGGATAAAATTGTGTGCGCTTTTCGAATTGAAGTTTTGCATATATTATGCTCAGATACAAGACTCCGATTAAATTTGAATTGCATTTTACACACACGAAATTTATATGCAAAATACGCATTTTTAGCACAATTAATGATTGCCAATTAAATTCTGTTGGCCAAGAAATTGCCGCATTGCAGTTGACTAGGCAACAAAATTGATCAATTTCTTGGTGCACTTCGCTTAGATCTTACACAAACTCATCAAATTTGTAAACTAATTGACTTGGATTTTAAGCGTCAATGAACTTAATTACATTACAATTTACTGTGTCAAAGTTATTAGAATGTAATTTTGAAATTTATACTCAATCTTTAACCAAGAGCTACGGGCAACGCAGGTATAACAAGAAACATATTTACTTTGGGTCCGGCAAGACATTGTATTTTTGGCTATTTTGATAGTATATAACAAAATTTTACTTGGATGCATATATTCACATTTAGAGTGTGATTAGGGGTTAAGGGATACCCTGCACCCTCTTCTTCCAACACCAAATGGAGATATATATACTTTTCTAGAAGCTACTTGTCAAGTTTGCTGACTCTAGCTCTAATTACTTACCAAAATTGCTCAAAAAACAGGATTTCGATATCGATTTGTATCGATTACTTGGAAACGGGCAAGTTATCGAATATCGGAAACAAACTCGACCTGGCAGGACCTACAGCTAAAGTTCTATAGGTTCTGAGATCCACACGGACGAACCACATAAAAAGCACTATAGCTCACGGTCTTGTCTTCTTAGGAAGGGAAAGCTGTGGTTATCATATTAGAGCTTCACATTAGAGTGACAATAATTTGAATATAAATCATATAAAATGTTAAATAGAATCTTTCGTATGTGTGTTAAGTTATAGATTTTATACGCCTTTAAGTATCTGTATTGTTTTAATATCTTTTATGTTTTATCCGACTTTTGTGTTTAAGGCCTATCTGCTTGTGCCAAATACTTAAGATAACAATAACTATTCATAGATATGGCTTTTGCGTATAGTGTGCACAATCTTACCCCTCGGATGGTTTAATAATTGCGCAAATCCCTCGACTGACAGACGCGCCTTTCCTCTTCCTGCTGAGGGCCAAGCTGCTTATGCTGTTGCTGTTTCTGTTGCTGATGATTTGATGCTTTAGCTGCTGTTATGAGGCGGCATTGTTTTGCGGTTGACTACTTAAAAATGAAAAGATGGCAGATGCGGCAAGCTGCAAGCTGCACATACTGCAGAGCGCTCAGCCCCTGAGTCCCATATATATATATAAATAAGAGGCAGTAAGCGGCCGACAACTTAAAACAAAACAGCAAGAAAATAAATATATATAAAAAACGCAGGAAATTAAGATAAGTAAAAAAAAGTATAAAAAGAGGCAGAGAGTAATAATTATAAGCCATTGTTCGCAGGCAGCATAATAAAAGACCGTTGCCGAGCAGCTGCCGAGCCAGGGGGAGGAGCAGGGTTCAGCTCAGCGAACCCTCGAGCTGAAGTCAAGCAGCAGACGCCATAAAAAGCGAAAAATGTTTAAGTAATTTTATCAAGCGTCTGTGACATGCAAAGTGCATTTAAACTAGTTATAAAGTCGCATTATTTGCCATCAAATTCAATGCTCGATGCGAAAGTTTTTTATCTCAAACTCTTTGTGCACTCTCCACTCGCTATATAGTTTTTCTCTCTTGCACTTTTCTTTACGCAAATTTCACAAATTTTTACATAAATCTGCATGAAAAATGACACGCTTCAGGGAAGCTTGCCGGAGCTTGCCTTTTACTCCCTTTACTGCTGCATTTGCTGTTATCAAAGCATTTCTTGACTCTGGGAAACAATAATTTTCTAGCATTTGTTTTATGACATTTAAATTTTTTGTAACGTAGCCCTGCGCATATCCAAAAATTAAACAGTTATTGTTGTAGTTTCAGTCGAGATAGAGTCGGAGAGTCTGACAAATTTCTATTTGCTCGGCAAACGAAGCACAAAATATTTGCACTCATGTGCTTTTTGTGGCTTGCCTTCTGTGGCTAAGCAAATAGCAAAATGGAATAAAATACTAGCCAAACAAATTTGATCCAAAAGTTGTATATAATAGAAAATGTCAACAAGAGAAAAGAGTTATATTACGGGGGCGACGGAATAAGTACACTAGCAAATATACGAAAGCTATCAGGCCTTAGACATATCTTTAACATTGAGATTGAGACAAATCAAGAGATAGATCATAAAAAGGATAAAAGGTTTTTATTCAACTAACTTACAAATTGCGAGATATTTCTATGCTTCCTTATGGGTATTTTCATAAATCTTTTTATCATATAAACTCTCTTAACAAAACCCATTTAATTTCTCTTTGCATTGCGTTCTCAACCGTTTAATAATTTTCCCATATGCTGCACAATCCGTTCACAAATATTTCTACTGCCCGAAGGAAGCTGCGTATTCACGAAAAATGATTAAATTTCGGACAAATAAATGTATATAAATATATACACATATATATCTAGTATATATCTGCCACATGCCTCTCAATCGATATGAAGCAATTCAATTCGTGTTGTGCGCGCCTTTGCTCTTAGAAAAAATGAGCGAGCATATATGTAATGTTACGTATACGCATCGTGTGCGCCAAGGCAACAATATCTTTAGTTTATCATGCTTTGCTTTTATCAGCCAACATTAATATCTATGCGTGTGTGTGCTTGTGTGCGTATGTGTGTGTATTTCTCGTATGATAAATGCGCATTGTGCTCGCGTGTATTTTTGTTTGTATTTTATAGTTGTTGTTGTTGTGGTTGCTGTTGTTCCTGCCGCCGGCAAAGTTGCCTTTTTCGTATGCTCTACATATTTTCAACGTTTATTTCGTTGCGGTTGCAACATTTCTGTTTGCTGTGGGCGTGGCACATTGTAGCTGCATGCCAAACAATTCATGTCTGCCTGCCGCCTGCTGCCTGGGTGTCTGTGGCAAAAACTAAAATGAATTATGCCCGTGCAACGCATTCATAATTCTGTGTTGCACGCAGAAGAGAGCATTTTCCAACGCTGCTTTATGTTCTGCATACACAAATCTCAGACAATGTTCGTGTATGCATCAAGCTCCAAGCACAAATCCACTTTGAACTTTATCAGTAGACGATGCGCGGCATCTTTGAACCCCCTTCACCTACTAATTGCCCCCGCCCCTGCACACTTTTCTTAATTTAGTTGTGCTACTTAAGCAGTTTAATGCCACGTCGGCTTTCTGCGGCCTCTAAAGACAAATTAATGACCCTGGGTCGCACAATTGCGCTCGCTGCGTATCCTGTCTGGGTCCTGGCGCCACAATTTATGGGGCAAAGGCTTCGGCCAGGCGCGGAAATTGCAAAGGAATTGCGAGCCTCGTCGCCAAGACGCAGCCACAGTTACACGTTCTTGTTCTTGTTATAGTTGTTGTTCTTGCAACGCCAACTTTCATCTTGTCGCGTTGTGTGCGCCCTTATCGCGTTTTGATTTTTAATTAAAGCCCAAGTTAAATGTATTTTGCGAAATGGAATTTGGTTTATACGCACTTAAATTAGGCGCACAAACAAATGCTAAATCCAATTATCTTTTTGCCCTGCGCACAAATTACATGGCCAACAAATTGATAAAGTCATTTCAACGCGAATGTGAGTGTATATACAATACCAATACCTAATTCTAAAGTTGTTTTCGAGCTGGAACTTTTTGCCAACTTTTGTTACATTTTCTCGTTACGCTCAAAGTTAAGCAACAACAAATCGCTGAAAATAAATAAATTTAATAAATGCAACAGCCACATTTTAAACAGGTTATCAGACCAATAAACTTTTTGCTTCTAATTAAAATTTTGAATACTATTTATATATATATATACATACAACTATATACAAATTACCAAAGAAAGAAAGAATTTTTATGCAATGCACAAACACATCTGCAACTTGAAAGCGGCAATAAAATTGTCCGTCTAACACATTTATAATAACCAAATAAGCAAGCACTACCTACCCCCACAATAGAAGGGCGTGCAACAGGGCGTATGATTTACAATGTTTGCCTGCTGTAACCACTGTGAGACAGTCAGAGGGGAAGACAGCCATAGAGCAAAGTGATGGCAAAATCTGATGTAATCTACCCCCAACAGAGCCACGTACTTGATTATTTTATTGTTGTTTAAGGAAAGTATTCAATGGCTTCGTGAAGAGTAGCCTGGCATTTATTTATTTACTTATGCGAGTACGCACTTAAATGCCAAGCTTTTTGCCTCGCAGCAACGAAAACTCATTCGTATTTACATAAATAAATTAAAAAGCAACTTGCGCATTGGCAACGCCCATTCAACAGGAACTGGTGGGCGTTCGTTAAGTGAGGAAACAGCTCAATTTCCACAAAAACAATTAATTCAACTAGCAAGGTGTCCGCTTTGGGGCGGCCTTCTAAATACCCCGCTAATGATGTGCATAATACTTTGCTTACACTTGGTGGCGCATTATAATGAAAATGTTTTCACTTCGTCCTGCCAAGATACTCAAGTTGACTTTGGGACTTTGGGTTGCTTCGCGCGCTTATTAGGTATCTCTCATATGTGTATTATTATGTTGATCTAAGCTACAAAATATAGGTAATGTAGTTCGTGAAGCTGAAGCCCTCTTAAAGGAGGGTATATTCCGCCTACAGCGCTTTGAAATTCCATGCAGTCGCTACTAAATCCACAAGTCAAGTAAATTGTTTGCGCACGGGGCGGCTACTTAATATGCATTTAAATGGCTCGTGCTTTGTGCGCGCCACTTAATTAATCATAGTTCAAGTATCATATAAGCAAAGCGCCTTACGCACCAGCCGCTTCTCACTTTCGTCTTTGTCTACCTCTTTTGCAGCCATGTGGCAGCAGCTGCTTGAGAAGCCAACGGCAGCAACGTTGAGCACGTGAAAGCCTTGAAAAAATGTCCGCTTGCATGACAATTGTAGCGTGCAGGCATTCAGACAACGCAGCAGACAGCGCAGTTGAGCGCAGCGTACGTGAAGTGTGTGCCAAGAACTTGGGGCAAGAACAGAAACAACAGCAGCAGGAGCTGCAGACGTGGCAAGGACACTAGCCCACATGCAGCATAGAGCACAAGGCTTAGCACCTGCAGCAGTGTGCAGACAGAAGAGCAACGCACGGAATAACTAAGTGAGTACACAAAGGTATACCAAAAATTCCCAAACCCAAAAATAACAGACAGGCTAAGACATGTTGAGTTCGGCTATGAAAGGACATCAAGTGCATTACTCAGCATAACAGCTGAGAAATTTTGAAAACTAAGATGCAAGGGACCTGATGCATGAGAAAATGTTAAGCACAAAATTTTAAGGCAGCTCCTTTGTAACTGAAAATAAAATAAAATTCTTAAGACTTACATGGTAAAAACATATAAATAATAAGTATAAAATATAGAAATATAGAATAGAACAGAATAGGAATATAGAAATATATATTTAGTTAAGAAGAAGAAAGTTTCCATAAGTACATTCTTAAGAAAAGTACCAGATTTTTTAGCATACTTTGTAGAAGTTTACTTCCAGTTCTATTTATAAGCAACCGCTTTGTAGTACTGAAACTTTAGGGCTTCCCTAAGCTGCTCTTGCTTCAAACCAAAACTCTTACCTCAAAAATTTGTTCGATTGACCCAATGCCAACCTCTCGACAAGCCCTGAATGTTGTTAGCCTTGCTTAAGGCCCAGCCTTCCTCACCTGCAGCTGCATAGGATTCATTCATCTGCCGCTCGGCGACTGCCTGACATATCAGGCATATGCAAAATGCCAACTGTATGTCATTGTTGTTGTTGCCGCTGTTGTTGTTGTTGTTGTTGCGGACGACAACAACAAGGGCAAGGACACTAGAGCAAGTACAAACAAGGTGCTGCACAAAAATAGAAATAAAAATGGAAGGCAGAAAAAAGCGAAAGGAATAACGCATGCTGCAAGAAAGAGAAAAGGCAAAGACAACGCCGCCAGCAAGTGAGCTGATTGGGGCTTGTGTAAAGAGCTACTTCTATGAGGACTTCCAAATGGCATTGCATTCTCTATTGTGGCAGGCGGGGGACAAAAAAAGGGAGGTTTTGCAGTAACAAGCTCCAGGCACACTTTGCATAGATTTAAAAGAGCAAAGACGAGACGCAAAATGCTCTCTAAAATTTGCACAACTCAAATTCATAAAAAGAATATTAAATTTTGTATAAAGCAAATATTTAAGGCAGGAAATGGATTAAAAAAATGCTGGGCTTTGAAAATAAAAATGTTTTCCAAACTTTAGAATAGCCAAAAAGATTTTGGTATATCATTTAAAGCTTCAATCTACTCTTACTATCAATTGGCTTTAAGTATGCAAACTAAAAATAAGTTGAAAACTTTTGAAATTGAAATATGTATGCTTTATAATGAAGACTTTAGCTTAAATTTAAAAAACTACTGTTCCTGTTAAAAAAAAGCTCGCTTATAGATATGTTATCAATATTTATGATCGATATTAACGCCGTCTTATTACAAGATCAGATGGATGTCATGCTTATAGATGGGCTTGCGCTCTGATAGTACGGACTGATATCTGTTCCTGTTTCATAAATATCGTTAACAACTATTTGTATGTTGTGCAGCTATCAAAGATGAACCTACAGTTTTTATTTGCTGACACAAAAGTAGAGCATTTTTTAAGCTTTAAAATATAAATATTGTATGTATTAAAAAATATATGTATTTGCCGAGGCTGACCTATTAATAATGGTTGTGCGTGCATCTCTGCTCTTTCCAGTTCGCTGCAGCAGCCATTGAAACGAAATAAAAATAAACAATAATTTCCGCGAATATCTTAAAAAAAAAAAAAAACAAGAAGCAAGCGGTTAAAACGGTAAAAAAGAAATAAGGTCACGCCACAAACAGTGCTGTTGCGGTCAATTATACGACAACAGCAACAGACAGCAGACAGCAGACAGCAGCAGCAACAACAGCAAGTACTTTAACGACAGCAACAACATTGCAACAACGCCATTTTGACCAATATTAATAATGGTAATGTTGCTGCAATTGAAGCGACAACTGCCGCCAGCAGCAGCTGCAACAACACTCTCCAGAGCAAAAAGAAAACCATGTGGCATCAGATCTGACACTCGGCTGTTGCTGCTTATGTTGCTGTTGTGCTGTGCATGCCCCAGCTGCAACAGCGCTGGCATCAGCTACAGCAACAACTCAACCAATCGCAGCGTGGCGAGCGGCAACAGCGGCGGCCTCGTATTGATCGGCTCCAGCAGCGTCACAGGCAGCAGTGGCATCACAGGCGCCACTGCGAATACGGCCACAGCCAGCGCGGTGCCCTCATTATCGCTCACTTCATCATCCTCGGTCGCCTCTTCCTATGCCACATCAACTAGCAGCAGCAGCAGCAGTAGCAATGGCAGTGGCAGTGGCAGTGGCAGCAACAGCAGCGGTGGCAGCAGTTCATCATCGGCCACGTCGAGCAGCAACCGCAGCAGTCGACTAACTAGCAGCAGCAGCAGCGGCTCCAGCAACAGCAACAGCAACAACAACAATAACAACATAAATCATGATCAATTACCCGCACAGCTCTCATCGCGCATCATTCACACACGCAATGGCGCCATCTCGGGCGTAATTGTCCAATTAGATGGGCGGCATTTGGATCCGGTTGAAGCGTATCGCGGCATACCCTACGCCTCGCCGCCCGTTGGCAATTTACGTTTCATGCCGCCCGTCTCAGCTGCCATGTGGTCGGGCGTCAAAAAGGCGGACAGGTAAGTCAAACCCAACAGCTCCGGTTCCTACATTTTTAAATGGCGCTCTCTTTGGCTCTCCCCAAGTAGGTGTGTGTTTGCGGATGTATGCGTGTGTCCGGTCCAACGCAACCGTCTTTAGAAAGTTTTTCGCATAAATTTCCAGTTGCCGGATGTGTTTGTGTAAAGTTTATGAGCTGACGCGCTTTTATGTTAATCATACGACCCGTGCGACGGCTGAGCAACTACTTTGCTGTAAACTAGCTAACTGAGACATGGGCTACACAGCCCAATTGGGATTAGGCATAAATTTGGCTAAATAAGGTTTTGAATAGGGGCTCGTTAGGTTAAACCGGTTCGGGACTGCTTTAAAACTCCTTAAAGACTGTTTGAAGACGGTATAAAAATAGTTTTAAGCAAAATATTTCATTCCAAAGGGCTTGTAAAATAAGTTTTAAACTGATTTCAATTAAATATATAATTGGTGGACTGAAGACTAAAACAAATCTGTTTGGTAACTGGCTAAAAGCCTTTCCAAACTGGGCTGAAACAGAATTATTATAGCTTTGTGATGGGCTAGAAACTACTTCTCGGCAAGCCCTAAAAAAGTTAGTTACACGCTGAAATCAATATTTATTACAAAACGGAAAGTTTAAAATGCCTTCAGACTGGTTGAAAACTAACACAATGCATGTTTGAAGGCCGTCGAAATGTGACTCAAATTATTTTCAACTGTAGTTGAAAGTCTACTTAAAATAAGGCTATAAAAAGTATAAAGTAATTACTGATAGCCTCGAGCAAGCCGAATACCCTACTTAAGAACCTCTTCAGCAAGATTGCAGTACTTGAGTAAGTTTTTTTCTTCTGTTTGCTGAGTTACCCCTTGCGAGGGTCATGAGAATTGAGTCCTTTTTAAAATCTAAATAAAAATCTGTCATTTAGCTGCTGTTATTTTCGCAATCAAAAATTCTATTTCTAGCTGCTTGGACGTACCCTCGTCTAACTAATTTGATGCTGCCTGAAACGAAAAACGAAACCCCAATGCAAATGCGCTGTCAATTTAAATGCGTTAAATCATTTCTCAGTTACTTGAGCCCGGCTGGGCTGTCTGCTGCCCGCGGCGGCGCTGAAGAGGTAGCAATTTGAGGCACGTTGTCGCGTGTACCCGAAAGTACATAAAATGATCAAAATGCCATAACTCAAGGGGCGGCCACTCGAGAGGGTCGAGAGCGCAGCGGTTGCCCGGCAATTGTCACCTCAATTAACTTGGCTCATTATTGTCGAGTGCGCTGCCAGAGCCCCAAAATACGAAAATAATAATAATGAAAATAAAAACGAAATACTGCAGACTTGCAATAATAATGATAATACGCGTTGTAAGTCAAAGGTCAGCTGACTCGCTGGGGCTTCCGCCTGAAATGCTACACAAATTAAATATTTACGCTGCCGCCAGCCAGCGTCAGCTGCGACACTCGAGCAACAATGACAACAACAACAACAACAGCAATTACAAGTCGAGGCATCTAATTTACAAACGCTCCCAAGTGGCAAATCATTATTCACAAAGATTCCCAGGACACCGTTGTCCTGCAGCCGCATTGTTTGCTTTCCGAAAGGGTGCCGGCCCCAAGTTTTTTCCCTTTTCGTTACGTTTCGCTTCCTTTTTTGAATCTATACTCTAACAAGGGGTATTTGCACCATCTGCGATCCTTTAAAGTACATGAGTAAATAAGTTTCAAGATATATTACTATCTCAACCCCCTCTCTCTCTATCTCTCTCTCTCTCTCTCTCTATCTGTTCTTAGCTTGTTGTTCATAGCATATTATATTATACAAATTATATTTTTCTTATATCATTAAAGAAACGCATGATATAGGTAAGAAAATAAATAACTGTAAATGAAAAACTAGCTATTGGTCAGAAAAATAATATATAAATAAATAACAATGACAAAAGTTTTCCGATTTCTCGGTCCTAATTGTACTCAATGAATATTTACGATAGAGTATTTAAACTATACTAGCTCTTCTTTGAGTTTGCAGTTTTTCATATTTCCTGCGAGTATTTGCTTGTTTTTTGCTGGCTAATGAAAAAGGGGACACAAGCAAAAAGGAGGCTTAAAATCAGCGCTCCGCAAATAAATATAATTTTTCAAAAATTCTGTTGAGCCAAATTTGATGAATGTCGTTGGCCCCAAAACGAGCTGTGCGGCACCTGCTGCTGCTGAGCCACGAAATTTTCGGCTGACATCATCGCAATTGTCAGGCAAACAGAGATTTGTCTGACTGTGTCAGTTCCCTTTGGAAGCTCGTCGTCGTCATCTTTTACTGAAGTGGAGCGCGAGACGTCGCGTCTTTATTTGTCAAGCCGCCTTGCTGTGGGCCTGTTGACAGCTTCAGGCTGGCAGGCCAATAAACTGCTTGAGTAATGTTCCACAGATTTTTCAGCACGTCGGCGTAATAAAGCTGTTTGGACCATCAACGGACTAAGGAACAGACGCGCCGACAGTCGGACAGAGAATCAGACACTGTCAGCCAGACATTCAGACTCAAGGTACAAAAGATCATTAGCCGGCTTTGCAGCCAAATGCGAAAATGGATACGTTTCTGCGTATTTTGTGGCCCGAGCCGCCAGCAATTGCCATCGACGGTACTTAAATGTTATTAGCATTGGGTAAAATACGAAATAAATTGATAGGCAAATGGTTTTCCAGAGCAAATGCCATGTTTATTTCATTTTAAGGGCCCCATTTAAAAATGTATTCAGGCAAACAGTGCGAACAACAAGAGTTAAGATGCCCATTGCTTGAGTCTTAAGTTGAGTCCTACTTATCAAATATAATTGTTTGCAGAAGACAAGCTTCAAAACAAGAGGCACAGAATTTTGGCAAGGTTTTGATATCAACTCTTAAACTGAGGAGACTAATAAAGACCTAAACCATAATTTAAGTAAGAAGAATTGAAGAAAGCAAAAATTATACTTTATGAGGGAAGCCCAAGGCCGATATAGGTTTATACTGATAAGATGAGATTCCCCGTGGGAGCAATCAGAAGGAAAAGTACAGGGAAGGACTATTGCCTAACAGAAAGTGCCTCTCGAAGTATCTTTTCTTCTACTGCTTCAGTAGATATTTGTTAGTCGATATAGAACACGGAGTTCCATACCTAAAACCAATGCATAAACATCAGTATAGCTCTAAGATAATGTCTAATCTAAAACGCTATGCATAATATCCACGATCATATTATTAATAAACAACCTGCATATTGTTGACTTAGAACCTTATTGTGGCTGGGCATACAAATTCAATGACCTGCTCATAATTTCCATATAAGGAATCTCAGCTTGTTGCTTATCATTTTTCGCAAACAAACAAGCGCGTAAATTTGAATCTCCGTGTAAAACAACAAATTTATAGTTTTCGCAGGCACAGAGCAAAAAAAACATGCAATGCATATAAATCACGCGGCCAGGAGCACACAGGTCACAGGACAGCACGCACAGGACATACTGTAGACCATCCGGACACATGCAATTTGGCATTCGGGCTGGCCGCAAAAGTGGGCGACCGGTTGGGGTCATGGTGCCGCATAATCTGCATGTGGACAGGTGGCAAAAGACCAAGAAGGTCGATTCGGCAGCTGAAGGTGGGTGACACGCACTGTGGCAAGCTGAACAACAGCCGTGCAGAAGTCAGCGACAGACAGACAGGCAGGCACACAGGCAGGACGGCCGGCATAACAACAGAAAGGACTCTGGCAAAGCACTCGGAGCAGTTGGCCTGCCTTCGCTTAAATACATCAAACAGAAGCATAATCTCAGCCAAGCGGAAAAATGCATGCGCCAGAGACAAGTTAAGATATTTATATAGATAGAGCTAGATGGAGTTGACGGAAGAAGGGAGTCGGATGATAGGCCGGGGCTATACCGAAAATGATATGCGACATTGCGGCCACGTCAAGCAAAATAGATTAATTTTACCTGCGGGCAACGGACCAGAAGTCTCGCCCTCGTTGTCGTCGTCGTCGTCGCCAGCCAGCCAGCCAGCCAGCTCCCTGTTCACAAATTAGATTGGCAGCCCAGCCACCGTCTACCCAGTACCGCACCACACCCTCCCTCCCTCCCTTCAGCCGCATTCGGCTGCTCACGCATAAAGCTTTGCTGCCGCAGTCAAATTAAATAAAATCCAATTTAAAATGAATTTTCGCAATTTCATTTACAGGGCAATAACAACAACAAGCACAGCCGAACCACCTTGGGCAAGAGCAATTTATGCAAGAGCACCACTGTGGTGGTGCCACACACACACACACACACACATAGTTACCCCTTAACACCCACCCCTCCACCCTTTGCGGTGGCTTGCGCACCGCACTTGAGACTCAAATTGGAATTAACGTTTTTAATGATGGGCACGAATTTATTTTCTCTCTTTTTTAAATCATTTTTCTCTATCCCTTTCGCTTTCTCTCTGCGAGGCCACAAAATGCTTGCACCACTGACAGCCCTCAAGTGGAGCACTCATTAAGGTGCTTTTTATTAGGAATACCGCAAGCTTGAGTTTTTCGCAAGCTGAATTTTCTCAGCGTTTGTTTTTATTAAAAACGCCCAAGCGTCATGCATAAAACTCTCGCATTTTACTGCGATTTTATACATTTTACCTGTGAAGGGGGCCGTTCAGTGGGTGGCGGGGGTGTTGCTAACAGGTAGCCTGGTCGCAAGCCGCGGGCAAACCGCAGGCAGCAGGACGCAGCCTGTCGCTGCTAATCCGCTTGTATTTCATAATCCTGGCGCTAAAAGCAAAAGCTTCATGACGTCCAAAGTGCAAAGTGGTTGTAAAATTTATTTTTAAGCAACAACAACAACAACAACAATTTCAATTGGGGTGAGGTAGCCAGCCGTTGGGGCAGTTTGTGTGGTCGTGACACACGCGTGACTTGTCAAAGCATCAGGCTGTAGGCTGTAGGCTGTAGCTCGTTGCAGGAACAGCGATATGTTTATATATATAATGTTCAACTCAATAAAATCCTGACAATCAGATTAAAGTTAAGGAATTATGCTCGTTTGAGCTCACTCTTTAAGATTGCAATTACTACCTGCCGTAGATGCATATGTGCATATATTAAAAATTAACTATTTAATTATCTTTAAAATGCAAAGTTTTATTGACAAAAAGCTCAGAAAAACACATTAAAGTCAAGTGAGAAGTGTGCGCACATATATAAGACCTTTAAGACCCTAAGACCTTTAGATACGCATACACCAGAAATACCTCCTTCCTTAACACCATAGTATTGTAGTATTGAAGTATTGAAAGGTTGTGAAACTTCAAATTCCTTCGATTTCCTTTAAATATATATGTATATGTATAACTGATTACCATGTTTCGTGCCTCAAGCTTCCAAAATTTAAAATATATTTATATATGTTTCAAGGATTCTTAGAGTTGGGCATTCGTACAAAACAAAAAACAATATATCGATCCTCTTTATGCAAGTAATGGAATTATCTAACCTTTATCGGGCTTTTTAGGTATATGCTCCATGCTATGCTTTCTTTAAAATCAGATCAAGCTAAGCAAGGACCTCCGTGATTGTTTGTATCATGTGCTTTAGATTTTCAATAGTGCTCCCCCTGACCGCCTCACAATAGAAGCTTTTCTTGCTTGTCTATATGATAATTGCACAAACAAATTTAACCCTTATCTATAAAACCTTTAATCAAATGACAACCCTTTTGGCGGACGTAGTTTGCATGACACAAGTTCTCATAAGCGTATTAAAAAACTTACAGAGTTGTCAACTCACATTCAGAACATCTCTCCATTGCAGTTAAAATCAGGAATAGCGAAGCACTAGCCACGCCCCTTTTGCTAGCTTCCTAACTGACGTGACCTCGATTGCCCCGCCCATTTTATTAGCTTAAATCCCATTACTCTTGCCCGAGAGCCAGCTTATCAGCACAGCTCCAAGCGTTGGCGGGGGCGCCGCAAGCGACTGGGGACTGGGATGGGGCAGCACACAAAAGTCGCATAAACAAGATCGCTGCCACTTGAAAACTGAGCACATTTCCACGCTGCACTGGTTGTGCGGGGCGAGGGTGCACGGGATGGCAGCATTAAAAATTCAGAATGTGGCTTTTACGAGCTTGTAGCTGGTGCCGAGAGTTGTACAGTATTGAATGGGTGGACTGTGGGGAGGGGCGTGTGACCTGACGTCAGAAATGTGTTCGGCAGCGGATAAGTGGAAAAGCGGAAGAAAACAACAGCAACAACAACTAAAACTCGCAACTGGCGCCATTCAAACTTTTCACTTTCATTATTTTTTAACATTGTGGATGTCTTTTAGCTGCGGCCAGGGCATTCGCCCGGTTGCAACTTATTTTGGCCATTTAGCGGGCAACGGCGAAATGAAGCCGAAAATTAAACTTTTATTACCTGCCTTATTGTTTAACCATAAAATTAATGATTATTATGGCAATCGCGCGGCCACCACAAGCGTCCATTAAAATGCTGGGGTCAAGGGTCAAGGGGTCACGGTTTCACTTCATGGCCATTTTGCCATTTCGCTGAGGCGTTTCAAATAAAATAAAAAAAATTAAACATACTCCCGCAGCACAACAAAAATAACCCAAAAAAGGCCAAAAAAAAGTATCACGAAATTAAATAAAATAAATTCTCATTTCGCAATGTCATTAATGTTAATGCTTTTTCATGGGTTCGGGTTTGCCATAATGGACCCTCGACTCACATAGATATGGCCGAAAAGGAAATTTTTAATGCGTCCATTGATTTTCGCTTTATGACAATTTGATGTGCCCCAAAAGAAGCGCTACTTGACGAGTTAGACGGGTTTGCGAAAATTAGAACTGAAAGAGATTACTTAAATAATAAAGGGGTTGGAGTTGCTTGGCAGGAGGGGAGTACAGATACTATGCGAATTTCATATAGCCCAACACAACTCAACGTAATACGACGACATGCAATATTTAAAAAGTTTATAAGCAGAGTTCAATATTAAACATTTTATTAAGAAAAATATATTAATATATTAAATTTTTCTAAATTCCCTTCCTCTTATTATGTTAATAACATAAAAAAAAACATTAACATTAACATAACAGAGCAAACGTGTGTCAACTTTTCCCTCATATATAAAATCTGAAATTGAAATTATTGTTAACATAGTTATGTTACCGAGCAGATGATATGTTAAACTTTGCATAATGCTCATATTGCTTTGCTCGCATCTAAGAAGCACAGGGAAAATAGTTAATACCGAGGTTAGTTGAGATATCTTGAGAAACCAAAATTTTTCATACACGTTCCACTGTACATGAGATTTTGGATGTATATAGAGAGTTGGGCCAATGTTAATAGGATTTTGCTTAGTTTGGTCAAGATACCATACAAAAGAAAAAATGTTTAAATAGAACCTAATTTTCGACCTGTCTTTTACAAGAATCTCATTTTAGACCTCATTTAGACCGATCAGCCGGTTTTGACATATGCACTGCGTGCAGTAGAAAGAAGGACATTTGCACAGATTTATAAGGATAGTTTTAAAATTGAGAGAAACGGACAGACGGACATGGCTATATTGACTCGGCTGTTGATACTGTATATATTTTGTTTACACATATAGAGACAAAATTATAATACCCTCTGCAAGGGTATAGAAAAGGCATATTGCTTATACTTTAAATATAAACAGAAACTCTGTACGTTGTGGCTTTTTGAAAACTTGAAAAAAGTCCAAGTATTAGCCAAAATTAAATGCAAAAAATTGTAGGCTGTCAAAAGTGCCGTTTGATTAAGCAAAAGATATACACTTCTCGGCCCCTATTTGAGCAGACAACGGACATTTTTGGGTTAAACACTTTGCAATGTGCAATTTGTTCGGATGTCAAACACAAGCAACTCTTTTGGCTCGTTTAGGGCTTAAGGCTACTTAGTTTGAAGTCTGTCACACCGCAGATTAAAAACAAATAATACTACGAATTTGCAGCGAGTTCAAGGCAAATACTGACAGTGTGCAGGGGTATGGGGGCGTGGCAAAAGGCGCAGCCAGTGCCAGTCATAAATGAGCACAAGGCCAGAATGGCAAGTGGAAAACGCAAACGTTGATGTTGCCATTTGCATGACATGGCCAAAAACAGCAGAGAATGCAGTAAATGTTGGTATACGAGTAGACAAAGCGGGCGAGAGAAGAAGAGATGGCAGTTGGGAGCAAAATCGAAAACCAATTTCGCAAACTGGCAAAATAAGCTTTTGGCCAATCTGGTCCAAAAATAAATTAAAGCGCCAAAAACTTTGTCGGCTCAAATCAAAAAGTTATTATTGGGTAAAGACCGAAATTGTAACGCGACGGCAAAGATTACACAATGCTAGCAAATTAATCTGTTTATAACGACGACTGGGAACGCCTCGCATAACAAATAAGCTTCTTTCGCAACCTTTTAAAAAACGAGCAGAAAAAACAAAAATAAAATCTGTCACGAAAAAAAAAAACTTTTGCATTTAACCCCTCATATTTTTCATCCCATTTATGCTTTACTTGCAGATTCAGTCCAGTCTGTCCGCAACGCCTGCCGGACATACACAATGAAACCGCGGCGATGGAGCGCATGCCCAAGGGTCGTTTGGAGTATCTGAAGCGTTTGCTGCCCTATCTGCAAAATCAATCAGAGGATTGTCTTTATCTAAATATTTATGTGCCCATACAAGGTGAGTGCGCGTGCGAGCGAGAGGCCAAGCCACGGCTAAGTATGCTATCACTTTTTTTTTTTTTTTTGCTGAGCCTAAAACCAAGAAAAATGACGCACATGCTACGGAAAGTTTCCTCGACCCACGCCCCCCCGACTATGCCCTGCTGGCCTAGGCATTTTTCAGTCTTGTTTATTTAGCACTTTGTGAGGCATTTGAATAAATTGGCAAGCGGTAAGCGGCACGAAAATGGTTTGGGTAACTTGTTTCAATTTTTCTTCAGCTTTGCCCCGCACCAAGCGCTCCCCACTAATCCCAAAGGCCAGCGGCAAGCATGTCAGAAAAGGGTCAGCTTTCCCCAAGTTTTCAGTTTTCCATCTTCTTTTTTTTTTTTTTTTTGCACGTACATTTTTTGCTTGGCTCTTTGGTTTGCTCCTTCCTATCCATATCGCGCAAATGGACAAATGTTTCCACATTTTTCAAACGCCAAAGAATTTGCTAAGCTGTTGGGCAGGCAAAAAAAAAAAGAAAAAAACAGAAAACAGCCGCACAAAATGTTAAGGAACCAACGCAAAGTGGCCAAATTTATGCAAAAACGTATAGTCCCATTGTCAGTCAGGCCGACCGTCTGTCTGTCCGTCCCTGTGGACATTTCATCCATTTACGCGTCTGCCAGCTGATTATCTTCTTTTTCTTTTTGCTTTATGACAACAGTGGATTGAAGAGCGGATTTTTCAAATAAAAGCGATACAGGAATGCGCATAGTTATTGTATTTCGTATTTCATTAATATGTGCCTTTATACAATTATGTTGGTCCTCAAGTCATATTCAACTTATAAGTAAAACATAGGTTAGGTTTCATTCATGTTAACTTCTTCTGTTGGCCAAACTGTTAACTCCCATTTTCTGTTATATGTAGCCCTTGGCTACAGTATCTTAAGTATTTCGTATTTCATTAATTTGTGCCTATATACACTTATGTTGGTCCTCAAGTCATATTCAACTTATAAGTAAAACATAGGTTAGGTTTCATTCATGTTAACTTCTTCTGTTAGCCAAACTGTTAACTCCCATTTCTGTTATATGTAGCCCTATGCTGCAGTATCTTAAGTATGCTCGGTTACCTGTTATGCTATTTCACATATTGCGTTAACTCTTTAAAGGATGTCCATTCTATAGGCTTAACTTAGATTAAAGTTAATTCACGCTAGCTGTGTGCGTTATGTCTGTTATCTCATGTCTTATGTTAGATACATCAAGCTCTTGGCAACTGTATGTAAGTTTTATGTTAGGTCCTATGTTATGTCCTAGGTTTTCTTGTATAGTCTTTAATTCTATTAATTCAATATGATAAAACGATCTGCCACTAATAGGTTTTGCCACTGTACATTTATCATTTCTATATGAAATACATTTCACAAATGATGAAATAAGCGCTTCAGCTCTTGAAAATTAATAGGCGACAGGAACGTGGATTTGGCTGTGAGCGTATTAGACAGGTCACAGGACCATGTCAAGTGCCAGCGGTCCGTCATAAATGAAACCAATTTGCCAAACAGGCAGCAATTAGATTATAGAAACCAAAACGGAAACATTTTTGGAGCTACCTTTAACTAACTTGACATGGCTATAAAAGAGCTCCCTGTCAGTTGCCTAGACTCAACGTCAGTCAATCATTTGGTGCATCTGGCTAAGAGCTGCAATCGCCGGCTTTCGACATGGTCGTTAATTACATTTTGATTAAAGCGTAAAGGGAGGGCAAAGAGGAAAAGAAAAACAAACACGTCGGAGCACTGAGTAGCAGACTTAATGGAAGCTATCAGCGGCAGTTGCGGCAAGGCACCTGCTTCGCCGAACTCGATGATATGGGAGTGAAAAAGCTTGTTAGGGAGACAGACGGAGTACCGGGAAATTCAATTGTCTAACAGCGCATTTAAAGCAAAATTAAATACACAATTCAGCAGTAAGGGAAATGTCTTCACTAGCTGACAAGACTTCAGCCACAGCTCGTCAGGCACTTCACGGCAGCTCGTGCAGTCCATCAGGCCAACAGTCAGTCAGTCACTCAGTCAGTCAGTCAGTCAGTCAGTCAATCAATCTGGCAGTCAGTTATACACAGGCGCCTTGATTTTGATGTGTGGCAGCACTGCAATCAACTAAGAAATCAATTAGCAGCCAACGCCTGTAAATGCGTATACATAATATATTTTCTGAGCTTTAACCCTGTAAATATTGTATTTTAAATTTGCTGCAAATTATATCCACAAACTTTCTTTATTTGCGTTCATTTATCTGTGTTTACTTAAGACAAATTGATTGAGCTTAAGTACATGCACAAAGTATCCAGTCTGCTGAGCCCTAATGAAATGTTATACAACATTTGGTACATTAAATATTATAAAAATAACCCGAAATAACATTAGCCTGGATATAATTCGTGGAAATTCGTCTGGCAATGTTTGCTATTTCATTCAGACCCAAATATTAAATTAGAAAATGATTACACCCAGAAAATCAACCAATTACTTACTTAATACGCAAACTGAACAAGAAAAATTTGTCATACATCAAGAAATTTGTATATTTATAATACGCGACAAGAAACCGTCCAATTAAATGCCTTTTACGGCAGGTCAAAAGGTAACCAACAAGAAAGAAAAGTGTTTGGAGAGGGTAAAAGAAGATAAAGAAAATGTCGACGCACGATTTGAGCTGAGCATGAAGAATGTAGAAAATTCAATGTATATACACCTGAAAATCGTTGAAGTATGACAAAAATTTACATTTGTCTGTAATTTGTCTTCGATGCCAGACATTTATATGTATATGTAGCAAAAGGTACGTTAAACAAGGAGCAGTCGGGTCCTGTCCTGATGAGTTGTCTCGTCGCTGAATTGCTCGAATTTATGAGACATTATGATAAATTGTTCAATGACCGTCGAGCCTGTCCCGAGGCAGACGAAGGGTTCAAATTGGATTTGGTTTTTCTTTCGTTTATTTTCTCTGATTCTTTTTTTCATTTCAGTGCGTGCATCAAGGCCAGCTAATTGAGCCTTGAGCGTTGTGCCTGGCAACTAAGTGGGAAAATTAAATATTTAGCTGGGCAATTACATCGAGAGAGAGACTATTAAAATGGTCTACAACATAAAAACTGATTTGAATCGCCAAATAACTTGACTAAGGCGAAAGGGTCAATGTCAATGCCAAGTGGCCATCCTTCAGACATCTTTATCAGCTCCAAAGATTTTGAATCCTTACACAGCAGCCAATTTATAAAATTTTGACAGTTTAAGGCCATTTGCCGCCGCAACAAAGCCAATACACTTAATGAGCCTGAGTGGGAGTCGTTAACGCGGGCTCCGTGACTCAGGGGTTACCTAAAGTCAGGCGCAAATAAATCATTATTTATTTGGCTGTCATGTCAAAATGAATTGCCAGATAAATGTACAAAAGAAATATAACAAGTAGACAAGTCAAAATCAAGAAAGAATAAGAACCGTAAAAGTAAAATAAAATCCCACACTCCTATTGTTAAAATTAATGAAACTTTCTGCTGACAACGGTTGGCTATAGGCTTACACTTTATACACAAATACGCTATGCAAAGTGGAAAGTGTGCTTTTACAGCGCACACATGAACACACCAAGCACACCAAACACACCAAACACACACAGACACGGGCACGCATCAAGTTCTTAATAAATCTCCTGCGCCTTTTATGTAGCATAATTTTCCGAGCTGAGCACTCGTCCCGGGCCGGGCTTTCGGTCTGGTATATGCAGCTAGTTTAATCTACTCGGACATGACAATAAAATTTATATCATCTTTCCTTTTCGCCTGCTTAGTGAAGTCCTTTCTCGCCTCTGTGGCTTTTATTTGCCTCTTGCCGTTTGCCTCTTGCCGTTTGCCAGCGCTTTCTCATTTTATTTTATTCGCTGGCCCTTTTTATGGTCCTGTTGTTGGCATTTCTTTTTTTTAAATCTTGAGCTTGTTCGCGCTGCCGGCTCAAAATAAAAATATATAAATAAAGCATAATAATAATAAAAAGCAGAAAATGCCACATTAAGCATGATTTGCCGCTTTTCAAGCCAGAAGTCCGCTGGGCTGGCCAATAAGAGGCGAGAGTCTGTTCGAGTCCTTTGTGGTCTTAGCATTTGGTCAGTCTGCTCAGGCCCCTTCGGAATCGTCCCCCTCCTTTTTGCTTGTTCGTGTTCAGATTTCAAGTTTATCAGCTGTTTGCATTTTGCTCATATTTTGCGCCTAACTGACTTTTGGCCAGACCGAAATAAATGAGCTGCCATTGTGCAGCATGCGGAGAGATTAATGTATTGTCATAATTTCTAATCTTCAGCATTTCCATGCGATTAACATCTGTTGGCATCACTTAATGGCGCATTATGAAACGGCATTGCGGCCTTTGACCAAACGCCGCCCCATTCAGATTTATGCCCCAGCGAGTTACATACGTGACCCTATTGCGCCTTTAAGGCAATTGTAACATTTCGCCACAAGTACGCCCCCGAAAAAAAATGTGTGTGAAAAATATAATGCAATTCTGTCAGCTCAACAGGGCCCACCCCTTAGAATCGCCCATATAAATCAATAAGCCAATCAAGTGCTCGCAATCAGTAAAGTTTCGACGCGTGCCCGAATAAAGCAAACAAATATTCATCATACGCACTGTGCGCCGCATTAAAACACCATGTGCCCAACATGTCTTGCTTATGTTCGGAACAATAAAAGGCTGAATTCGAGACATTGTTTGTGTGGTGGTGGCACACAGAAACAGTATTGGATAAGATTACGATGGCCTATCGATAGTTAGCGACAGGATTCAAGAGTCCCTGTAGAGAGTCTTAGGGTCCAAGAATCTATCCGAAATTTGTTGAGCTTAAGTCTCAGTTGTTTTAACTTCCAATATGAGATTTTATGTTGTATCGACATGCTATTAAAGTGCCTGTTGAAACCATAAAAACCTACTTTGAGGCTTAATTGACATTACAAAAGTTGTCTCGAAGCTGAAAGCAGGTATCAAGTCAGGTTTAACAAAATAAAATCCCTTGGAGATTGTTATAAAAACTTTTGTACATATCAAAATTAAGCAAAGGCATTCTTGAATATAAAATTGTATTTCAACCTTTTCTATAATAAACTGTATTTCCGATGCAGTTGTTAGCTTACCTAACCCAATATAACCTCAAATATGCTCTAGAAGAAGGACTTTATCAGAGCGTCTCATATTTTATGAAACAATTTAAGCGCGCTGCAGCAGGAGCTACAAAAAAGTTGAAGAAAAAAACCAATAAATATGCAAGTGCGATATTTTATTGCTCAGTTTATAGGAATCTATAAAAATCATATAGCGTGGTAGCAAACCAAAGTCCCAAAGCAAGCAAGTGTCACATGCCAGCAGCAATATACAATATGAGTATGCGTGTGTATGTGAGTGTGTGATAGACAACACGCAATATAACCGCATGGTACTAACGGAAACGGAAATGGATGCGCAGTCTGCGTGTTGCATGCGGAAATGAAAATGTTGGTCAAGAGTCTCCCCAAAAAAAAAGCATATACCTATATAAGACAGATTTTGGAAAAAAATGTACATGCATAAAAGAAGTCCAATAGAGTAAGAAAAAAAAAATGCAAATCGAATCAGAACCGAACTTTTTACTTTGACTGCAAGAGAAACTTTGAAGTCAGATATTTCAGTTGGCCCGGGATTTTTGAGCTGGGCGGAAGCTGGTGGGGTTTTCTTTTACTGCTGTCTGAGTTCATGCTCATTTGCCTGCGCGCAGACAATTGCCAAGGAACGGCGAAGAAGAGGAGTAACGAAAATTGTTGTAAAATTACATTTATTACATTTTCGCTTTCCTCTAAACTTTTCGCAAGCAGAGTAAACTTTTTCGTCCAGATTAAAGCAAAAGTTCTGCACATATAAGAATGTGTATAACATGCAGAATAAAACACTTTAAGCATTGCAACAAATTGTCAAATGGCCTAAAAATAGCTGCTTAGCAAATTGTTAATAAATATTTAATTCTCATCAATGCGAAATGCCGAAGGTATTTTTAGTGATGCAAATAACACAATAAATATTTAAGCTAACGCGGAAAGTTTTGAATACATTTTCAAGCGAAAACTCGAAACTCTGGCCCGTAGCATTCATAAACAGAAAAGTTTTTAATTCTAAGCTAATTAAAAAGGCAATTTAAATGCAAACTAAATGAAACGGGCGTCCGAAAAATTCCGACTTAATTAATAAATCGTTGCGCCACGTGCTCGCTCGGCTGAGGGGTGTGGGGTTGGCATGTTGGTCGGTGCCGCGTTTTGCCCGGAGCTGTGTGCATTGGAAATGAAATGGTTCTAGGTCAAAACAAGCTCCTTATCCTCCTCCTAATTATGCCCGCAACTATGCAAGTTGTTTAAGCAGCGGAATAAAACGAGAGTCTAAAAGTTGGCTTTGTTAGGGATACTTTTTCTCTTGGCTTCGCTTTAATTTATCTTAATTTTTACAATACCCTGTATGCATTACAAGTGTGCAAGAGAGGGTATCTGCTAATCTCTTTGAGATATTGAAACTATTTCTTTAATATTGAAAGGAGATGAATCTTTAATTCAATGAAATTCAAGAAAGTTCATGGTAATGTGGTGCAGGGTGTAGTTCTATAGAGCGATATGGGTCTACGAAATCTGCCTACAGGGCATCTTAAAGTCTCACATTCTCGATTCATATTTCAGTTTATTTACGCGCTTGACTTCTCACAACTTTGCTGGAATCAAAAACAAAAGTATAATAAATGCTTTATTAAATCAAAAAGCATATAAGTGAAAAGTACTTTTAATAAATATCATATAAATGAAGTTTCTACTTCTTAATTTTCCATATTTTGCCAATTCCAAGAGCCTGTAACAACACAACACGTCCTGGGAAATCCTTTTAAGCTGCCCTCTCCTCGCGTGGCACAGGTTGGCCTTTTGTGAGTTCCTGATTGTGTTCGCTGCTTGCGATTGCATATTTTTTACGCGACAACAACAACAACAACAACAACAATAGCAGCAACAATAACTATGGCAATCCGTAAAACTAGCGGCAAGTGCTGATGGAAACCCATAAATACTCTACGCACAAAATAAAAGAGGGGAAAAACTTTTGTCAACTTTGTATAACAAACGAAGCACTTGCACACATATTGACTTTAACTGTAAGCGTTTATATTGATTGTGTTTGTACGTGTGTGCGTACATTGGTGTGTGCGCCCTTCTGTGTGTGCGTTTGTGTACGCCTGCTATCAATAAATCTAAAATACATGTATTTGCAAAGCCGCCGTTGGCAACTATGGCGAACATTTCCTGTTATCGATTTGCACTTGATTGTGAGTGAGAATGAATACCTCCCTTTCTAGTTTTCCCCCTGCACATTCATAAATGGGTACTTTTCTTGTAAACAGAAATAAATCTTATTGTCTGACTTACGGAAACAAATTTAAAATAAATTCCACAACAAATACTCAGTTTAGAACAGTTGCGACCTCGCTTAAAGCACAACCTCCACAATATATCACACACAATATAAACGCTTGAATGTAAGTTAAACCATTTTATTTTACATAACTTTTCATGCGAAAAACAATTATCAATTATTAATTGAGGCTAAAAGTACAGTATTTTGATCCATTTCAGCCAGCATTCTTGGCCTCAACATATGCATATTCCCTGCTCCATCATGACTCATATTTATAGCGTACCTAAAAATAGACGCCCTTCTTTATTTGACTTGCAAGAGTTTTCTTCATTTTTTTATGTAAATTTCCATATTCAATATTTGTACAGAAAATTGCGTTTTAAAGCTTATATTTATATTTTCGAGTGCGGCCCATTGAATATGGTATATTTTTACTTTATTTTTTTTTATCCAGCGCTCAATACACCCACAAACGCAGCCGCATACATACTTTAGGCTTGTGTCTTATGTACCACACGCACACACACTCGCAACGGTATGCCATAAAATATGCATCAGAAATTTGTCACACTCCAGCAAATGGCCGAAAAGTTCACCTTCTCAATGGCCACTTGACCCAGAAAAGTGTAGCCCAGACACACACACACACACACAGAAAGAGAGAGAGATATATATACACGTGTGCTGTAAGGACGAAGCATTGAATTTAAATTGCGCATTAAATGCGAACCAAAAGGCATGTTCTTTCATCCAACGATGACGCAGCTGTGCGGCCTTTTTCGAAGAAATTGATAAGTCAAAGTTCATAATTGGACGTGCCCGAAGGGCTCAGCACAATGTTGACATTCTTCACAACTCAATTTAGCAGCTGAAAATGTATTTTCACAGCCTAACCAAAATAAAATCAACCCCATGACCACATCTCCACCCCCAAACAAATGGCAATTAAGTGACGAAGAAAAGAAATGTGTGCAAATTGAAATGGAAAATGTGAAAAAGCCGCAACAAATCCGAGAAAAAGCTAACTTAAAATGGTTGCGGGAAAGCCACTTTCATGGCCTGCACTTGGACCATTACAGTACCTATACCAACGAAGCCCCCGCACCCCTCGCCTGTTCACTTCTGCACTTAGCATGTCTCAGTCTAATTACGGGGCGTTACTGACTGCCATTTTGCATGCCACGTGTGCATTAAGCATACGCCCGGTGGCACGAATATCCAGAGGCATGTTTACTCAAACAAAAAAAAAACAGAAGAAACCAAAAGAGAAAAATGAACAAAAAACAATATAAAGTGAGCAGTTAGGAAGCTATATTTCTCGCTAGTACCCAGCGGAATTGCATAGATTGTTGCCAGTTTCTTATGTGGCATTCAACCTATTTGCATTCTCGGCAACACGCAGTTTTGTCCAAAGGGCGCCTTATCTTGTGTTTAAACTAAACAAATCTCAGACTAAATAGTCATTAAACCAGGTTTGATAATCAACAAATGCTAAGGATACATTACATAAGCGCACACAACGTATAAATAGTAATTCATAATCAACATTTAACTGACCCCAAAGGACTTCAGAAAACGTTGCAGACATATTATTAATACAGTTATTTAAGAAAAGCGAAGCTCGTCTACTTGAATTATCTTGGAATCCAACTTTTCGAGTGATCATTCCTATGGCAACAATATGATATCGTAATATGCGGCTGATAAGATTTGGTGTATGATATGAGAAGCATAAGGAAACAAAGAAATACAGAGTTTAGTGAAGATATCTACATAAATAAATGAGGGTTTCATATAAGAACTTACTTTCGACCGATCGTTCCTTTGATAGCTGTATTATATAGTAGTTCGATTCCAGTTGCGACATATGTAATGCCTGCAAAGAAAAGACGGACCTATGCAGAGTTACAAGACGTTAGCTGAAAGAGATAGATAAGCTGAGAGAATGGTGCGCGAAGAGTCGGAGAGACTGACAAACAAATTTTATGGGGTCGAAGATGTCGCCTTCTGTGCGTTACACATTTCAAGCTAAAATTATAAGACCCTCTACAAGGGTATAAACACACAAATTGAGTAAGGCTGATCCAAAGGGTATTTCTTATAAAAATTAAATCACTTTTATCCGAATGATGAAAGTTTTCTAGAAAAATACTTTTTTTTTGGACAATTTAATTGCAAAATAAAAATATATACAAAAAAGTATATAAATTGTCTTACAATTAAATAATTTAGTATTAAGTTCAGAAATCATCAAGGTTTATGGGATCATGACAGACTAATTTTTGACAAATTTATTTCAGAGCGAGCACTGGGAAGAGTCCATGAAAAAAATATGCCATTACGAGTTTATGCGACGAGAATATAAGATACACGAACACATTTCAAAAGTCAATTTAAGCGTTTAAGCCTGCTCAAGTGTCAATATTTTGGCTGTATTCAATAACCGCCGAGCATAACTATTCGCATATGAGCGAGCAGCCGCACACTCGTTTGCACACCATTAGCTAGAAGTGAATGGGGCATACACACACACACACACACAGACACACACATGCATATACGTGCTACACACTTAAAGGACAAACAGTGTCATTTATTACCTTCCGTATACTTGGCTGCCAAACTGCCAAGCAGTGTATACAATATTTCATTATAAATTACACACGACTTACGTCAATTTGTTTGAGGGCGGCCGGCAGAAGTGAAGTTGGCAGCAGCAAAAAAAAAAATAAGCAAGAAAATAAATACAGGAATCTCATAAGTAAGCCATAACACATACACAGACCAAAGACACCCACACATAGAGTGAGTTTATTAGACAGCAACAGCAAAAACGGAAGTGGCCATAATTTACTAACGAAGCCATAACAAAAATGCCCAAACAGCTGCTGGCACAATGCGAAGCCAAACAAAAACCAGCAAAAACTAGACAGCAAAGACAGTAGGGGCCAGGCCGCAGATCGAATATTTTCGGGCGGGGGGTGGTAGTGAATTTATCAATCAAGCTAGCGCAGAAAAGGAAAACAAGTTTTGAATAGTTGTTGTAATAGATAACAAAAACAGAATATACACTCAACTTGACGTCCATTAATATTTGACAATTTCCTGTTTATGTGGATTGATGATGGGCCACGTGGCGTATGATTTGATTTTGCCCATTTGCGTATATTACGTATACGTATTAGTTATTGATGAAGCTGGAATGTGCCAGCCATCAATTATGGCTAGCAAAAATGCTTAAGCTGACTAAAACTTGCGCTTCCTCCACTCCCAACAGATGCAGCATACAATGGGAAAAGAGAGGGAGCGTAAATTTCGAACATACCCTGTAATCCAGGTTTCGATTTAAATCGATTGATCCTTAAAATAATATGGAATACACTTGACTCACATTCACATTAGCAACCGGTTCACTTAGAAAAACCCTGGAATTCGGCTTTTATCGACCATAAAAATATTAAATTAACTTAATTTGCGTATTGCTTAAGCATAAGAACAAATGTATTTAAAATCGATATTTATCGATAGTTAATCAGATGTTATTTACAGTCGTAAATATGTCTACTCCTTCACTCTTCCACTCAACGACAGAGCGTTATAATTCCCTTCCTACACATAGAAAATTGTAAAGGGTATGCAAAGAAAAAAAGGAAATATTTTGCATACGCCATGCTGGCAGCGGCACATTGTAAGCGCATTTATCGCTTGCTCCTTGAAATTGTAACGAATGCAAGAATTGTAATCAAAATGTAACTGGAACGCAATTATGTGGCACATTTTGCAGCACATAAACTGCCAGAGCTGATGGATGATGTGGGGTTGCTCTGTAAAAAAAAAAAATACAAAAATAAAGGAAAAGCAGCAGAGAAAACTATTAAGACTTGGCAAGGTGCTAAACCACTTGCTGGAAAGGGAGGGCTTCGATCACAGACGTAGTCTTTCGAGTCTGGAGTCTTGGGTTTCGCAATGAAGCAACCAATTTCTGCTCCTTCTTATTTTCTCTTGCTGCAATTTTCTTAAGCAGTTTTACGCCTGAACGCTGACATAATGTTGTTAACCGATAATACGTTGAAATTGAAAAAAGCTGCCGAGGCCAGAGCAGCAGCAGGCCGGCAGCAGCTAGCTAGGTACTGCGAGGGCGAGGGACTGTCCCTGCCACACACAAAATCTCTTACGACGAATTGCATATTTCAATTTGCAACAACATTGCAGCCAGTTGGAGCTGCCGCCGACCAGAGAGTAACTGGGTTTCCATTTCTGGACCAGACATTTCTTTTATATTATTTTCCTCTTTTTTTTTAGCCCTCTATCGTTTGCTGCTGCTGCTGCTGCTTCTTCTTCTTTTTGGCCTGCTTTATGCCAGTTAAGGGTTTTTAGAGTCAGGTGTCTGCCGCATATTGGTTTGCTTAAAATGTGCCACACACACACACACATACACACTCACACACACACACACACACACACGCTGTGTGTATGCAAAAAGCCAGCAAGCAGCTTTGCCTTGCGGTAAGTTAAGCCACAGTTAAGCTGATGCATGGGTTAAACTGTAAAATGTATTAAGATTAAGTGGCATTCAGTGCCAGCTGCCTCGCAGTTGCCCCACAGCAGCGCCCGTACTATCAGAATTTTACACTCTTGCCGCCCAATGCTCTGTTCTACTCCCTCTCCCTCTCCCCCTCTATACCTCACACTCCATCGCTCTTCGTACTTTGGCGTACCCAGTAAAGATATATGCATTATGTATACGCAGCGTACGCCAGTCAAGCAGGCAGCGCACCTGGCTTAAAGTTGATTATTTTGTTAGCAAATGTGTTCAACTTGCATGAAAATGATGTTGTAGGAGTTAACGAAAGGTGCTTTTTATTTTATAAATGAGCCGTTGTAACAGCTAAAAGTGAATATGAAATCAGATAGAGGGATCTAGCTAGAGAAAACCCGAAAAATTAATGCATTTTACACAATATATTAAGTATCTTATATGAATAATGAGCTAAGCTTTAGTTTGTGATGTGAAGATGTCTTTTCAAAAAAATAACTATGTATATTTTGTTTACATTCATAAAATCTTTACTAGAAAGAAAGGCTCTAAAAGTTCCCGAAGTTTTTCATTTAAGGATGTCAGATTTTTCATATATTCCCAATTTGTTTTTTGTAGCCTTTAATATTTTGTTATGTTATAATTAAGTTAAGTTTTTGCCATCCGCTGACCAGAATACATATAATGAAATGACATTTCTTTTGGAATATCTACAGTACTGCATACATCAATTTCTAAATGGAATTCTCTAACCTTTGCAAGCGATTAAAGATATGAACATTTAAAAACCAATTGCCATTCAACGCACCGTTTGCAGCGCAATCAGCATTAAATGAGCATGCCAAAATAATGTTCATATATATATAAGATATATAATGTACATATATATGTACATTTATTTATATGCATATATCATACAAACGATCCTGGGAACATTTCAAAGGTGCAAATTTACAGACTTTATGATTTCTGCCAATGCGAGCCACAGGCAAAAAGCAAAAAAGCACATATCTTACACGCGCAGGAGAGTACGAGTGTGCGTGTGTGTGTATGTGGGCAATATGTTGAGTACGTGTCTGTTAGTCATCATAATATTTTACATTTTTATGAAGTGCGAGTCGACGCTGTGGGGGCTGTGCAATAAAAATCTTATTTTGTGGGTGATAAAAGTGCAAAGGAATCGGAGAGGTGAGCCTGAAAGGGAGATGCATGAAAAAGTTGGTTAGCATTTGCAGCAGTTGCCATTTGCAGGGCGTTTTAATGTGCCGCCTTCGCTGCCCTTTATTATTATTATATCTTCTTCTTTTTTAATGATTTATCGTCATTTAAATGTGGCTGCACGTGGGGGTGGACGGGGCCACGCAAGTGACGCATCGTAAACTTTTTGTGCGCCTAATTTAATGCAACATTTTTGTATATTTATTTTTTGCTTGCTTTACACTTGCTTTAGCATGCAGCCATTTGTCTCTCTCCCGCTTGCGCATTATTCTTTTTCACAATGTTGCTATCAGTGTTGAGGCAAAAGGCGTGTGTGAGTGTGTGTGTGTGTGTGTGTGTGTGTACGCGAATGTAAATTGAGTTTGGCGGCTAAAGTACTTTGTAATTTATGGCATGCAATGTGCGTAAGAAGTCACGTGATAACTTCATATACTCTCTCACTCTCACACTCTCACACTTGCTCTCTGCTCTCTTTCTCTCTTCCTCATTTTCTCTTGCTTGCTGAAACACACTCATTATTTCCCCTTGTGAGTGTGTTTGTGTGTGTGTGTGCTGCGTGTTTATTTATGACTGTTTAGCCACATTTTGCATGACGAAATCATAATTTCCAGCGCTCGACTCTCAACTCTCGACACTGGCAGCCATTTTGACATTTTGTTTGTTTCCTGCGGTTCCTATATAACATATATGTTAAGTACGTGCAATATATTAAATGTTAGGCGAAATTCGCATGTTGAGCTTATTCCCATTATCAGGCTTGGCATTTGTTATTCCGATTACACAGAGATTAGAGCTCAACATTTTTTGGCCCAAGACATAAGTTTTATTTTGTTTTAGAAGAAGCGTAAAAGCAAACCCGAAAACAATATATGTAAATGAACTTAAAGCGCACAAGCAAAGAATACGCCAGAGTTTTTGGTATGATATATTTTTATTTAAGTATCTGTCTCAATCTGTTTTGCTAGTTAACCATACTTAACATCAACTTTAACAAGCACTTACCTCATACACAATGATTTAACCAAAAGTTGTCAGCTTATGCAAGTCGGCAAAAGCAATTCAAGCATTACAAACTTTAGCAAATTCGTTGGGGATCTTTTGCCCAACATGAACGAATGTTATGTATGGCATAGGCAAACTTTTGCATTAAATTTGTTCAAAACTTGCAAGTTAACTGTAACTTTCAATGACTTTCTGCATTCAACAGTCCATTTACCTACCCACACACACACAGGGACACACACGCACGCACACATCCTCCCTTGTTCAGATAAGTAAACACCAGGCAACGAAAATTTGTTTGCACTGCCTTTGACCAAAGTTGGTTTAACTAACTTAAGGGTATTTTATTTGCCTTCAAGTATTTATACTTTTATACTTTCATATAAATGCACATTTAGGAAAATATCAATATTATGGAGTTCTCATAAAAGAATCAATAAATCAAAATATATTATATACAAGATAACTAGAAAATGTATTAGTTTTGGCACGGGCTTTCAGTTCAGTATTAACTTTAGAACGTTTGTAAAAGATAATGTAGAACGTTCTGTAAAGGAACGTTAACTTAACTAAAGAGAAATGGTTATCGATTTTTACTGAACTCTACGGTCTTATACAACGGTCTTATACGCTATCCCTACAAGTTCAATTTGTAGCTCATGAATACACTAAATAATAATTTCGATCGTTTCCATGACGAATATATAAAATAGTATAACCAAAACAGCCTAATTGGTATAAGAGAAGCTGCATAACCCTCTTTCACTCTCTCTCTCTCTCTCTCCCTCTCTCTCTCTCTGTCTCTCTCTCTCCCTCTCTCTCTCTCTCTTGCGCAGTGGACTTGTCGCTCTGGCGCAGCTGCAGCCTGGCATCAAAGCCAGCGCTGAGTCAACAAAGGTTAAATAAACATCCGTCATTCAGCTAAAAGCTCTCTGCTCTGTGCATTGATCTGCACAATCACGCTTAATGCAGCCTTTACACGAATATTTTAGCTTGTTTAGCTTTTATTGCTCAGAAATTTATCCCTAGAGAAACTAAAAAGTTGTCAATAGAAGAAATAAATATTTAGTTTTATAGAAAATTGATGTGATCCACCAAATCCGACATATGTACGGCCTACAACAAAAGAACTATGTCAAGTTAAAGCTTAAAACCGATTCGAAGCACATGTTTAAGTAAAGTATTTTGAATGTTTTTCGCCACAAGGAGCCTGGAAAGTTTTTCGCAGCAAAAACTTGCCCGAATATGTTGTGTGTGTTAATCCCAGGGTTCTCTCTAAGCCCACAAAGTTCAATCAGCCAAATTTTTGCGATTGAATAAGCACACTTTAAAAAACCAGGAAGGAAAATAAAATAAAAAGCCAGCAAAACAAATTCACAGCAAGTTTTACACAGCATAAAAATCGAAAACAGGCAACCAGCAACCGGCAACGGGCAACGGGCAAATCGAAACGCATTAAAAATGGCAAAAACTGAAGCTCAAGTAATAAACTACAAAACTAAAAATGCACTTCGGCATGTCCTGTGTCCCATGTCCTTTGTCCCGGCTAAAAGCTAAAAGTTTAGTGCAGAAAGCCAAAGGATAATAAAAAAAGAAAACTCTGCCGTGAGCGTATCTGTGTCAGCTGGCATAAAAAACCTCCCTCCAATACCCAAACCCAAATTTTAGCGCACATTTTTTAAACCAAAAGCGTCGAACCTTAAATCGAAGACATAAAAAACGAAGCGTGCTGAAAACGCGCAATTTATTAAATCGATAAAAATAAAAAATATTTTTAGAGTTTCATTTTCTTTCTTCTCGCTTTACTGTGTGTCTTTTTGTGCAGTCAACAAATATGTTGTACCAGCGCTTAAAGTCAACCTGTGGCGCTTGAATAAAATATGGCCCGACCCCAAATTGCAGCTACGGTAGAGCTTCAATAATTGAGAAATATCTCTAAAGGAATGATGAGAAAATTTGTGAAAATACCGAAGACATTTTATATTCAATATATATTTTAGATCTATGTTAAATAGCTATAACAAATCGGAGCTTGGGTACACTTAAGTTATAGATGCGTTCTTCGGCGCCAACTAATCCTCCATAGTCACACATTTCTGCCTGACTTCAGATAAGGTAGATATGTTACCTTATATGATAATAGTACTAAGAAATCTAAGAATTACAAATAAATGTGTGTCAGATATTCCTTCGAATGATTATTCCTATGGATTCCTAAGCCAGCAAGCCAGTTTAATCAGCATAACTTTAAAGGTGAATGATCCCGCCTTCGCACAATCTAACTTAATCCCCGCAACTGTTATTGTGAATGGTTGAACCGATGCCATAGTTCACTGTAGCACAAGAGTGGACACTAAACTTGCGGCGTAACGAAATGAGTTTTCGGCCAAATAACATAAAATGAAGTGAGCTAGATTTCTTGAGAACTGTGGCCGCATCTCCTCGAAGCCAGCAATCGAGTGCCACAATGAATGAGTTTGAGCTCTCTCGAGCTGGATATCAAGGAGCACAGCCAGACAGCCGATGACAAAGCACAGCTGGGGCAAGGCAAGACAATGACTTAAGGATATTGATTTCACCTAGTTTCGTATTGCAGATGCCTGCCAGGCACCCTTTGACTGAGCTGCATGCTTCTCGGCTCGCATATCTAACTGTATATGTGTGCTTTGGTGTATGTGTGAAAGTGTGTGTGTGTGTATGTGTGTGTAAGCGAAATAAACAATTGAAAGTTTTAGATCGATAAAAATATCACAAACACAATGGCAAACTTTTAGGAGAAATTTTTGAGTTGTTTCCAAAGATGTCCCATTAAAAAAGGTTACAAATCTTCTCAGGAAAAAACAACTGAAATAAATGTACTCAAGTTTCTGACAGGTTTAATTAAAAATGTTTTATTTTTAGCTTGTTAAACAAACCTCTGAAAACTTATTTTATACTTTTTCATTAGACTTCTCTTTATTGATGTACTGTAAAAGTTTTCCAGTAATTATTACGCAAAATGCAAAGAAATCGATTAATTGTTTAATTAAATATTATAAAAGATTCTAAAAGTTTATTTATAGTTATATTCTTGTTTGCTTAACGCTTAATTAATGATATTATAAGCAACAATAGCAAATTGGTATTAACATGGCTCCGTTTGGATATTCAGTTACTCCTTTATATCCTTGAAAAGGGTATTAGATTCTTTTCATGAAATATATAACGTACGTAAGGCGACATCTCAGACACCATAAGGTATATATATTCCAGAGAATCATCAACACCCGAGTCAATATAGCCATGTCCCTCTGTCTGTCCATCTAAACGTCTGTCTGTTTCTGTGCGAACTTGTCTCTCAGTATTAAGCCATCTTCTGGAAACTCTTTTAGTTAAAAAGTTGGCTCTTGTCAAAATATCTTGACCAACCTCTGCAATTTATGGGTTTCACTGATCCCCTCATATATATGGAAAATTTTATTAGCATCGGATAACAAACACGGAGCATTGGCAAACAAATTCCTGTTAAAAACAAAATTTAAATATATTTGCAACTTTTTTGGCTTGTTTCAATATTTTTCACTCACATCAATTAAAAATTGTTCAACATTATTTGAAACCTTAAAGAAACACCAAGAATTGTAATAAAATATGATGTTAGCTTAATTAAAAGTTGACTATTTGCGCTTCATATATATAGACCTCAAAAATAATATGTATTCGGTCGCATTCATTAAAGTCTTCCAGGAATTATTTTCACACACACACACACACGCACATTCCGCTGCCGAAAAGCCTACGTTTATGGGGGCTTTAGGCCTTGGCCCTATGCGTATGCAGATTGTAGCTACAAAATATTATTAAATTTATGCGAGCCGAGGCGTAACATGAAAACTGTTGACTGCTGCAAAGAGACATGCCCCAGGCGGCACGAGCGGCACACAGCAAAAAGGGTGCACGTTTAGGCAGCTGAAGCCTGCCACTTGCCACTTGCCACTTGCCACTTGCCACGTGGCAGTGTCTTCATTTTGGCACTCAGTGCTGAGATTTAACCGGCGCTGCAAATAACCAGCAAAAGGGTAAATGGCAAACGAGCTGAAACAGGGTGGTAGTTGGGGTTAAGGGCTCCTTTTGGGCTGGGAGGCGTGGCAGAGAGCAAGCGTGCATGTGAATTAAAACATGTTCGAGTTATTAACATGGCCCGAAAGTCGCATTAGTTTTTGCCAGTTACAGCGCTTGTCTTCGCATTTGTTATGACACCCCACACCAGGCCATGCAACATGCAGCACGTACATAAAATTTGTTTCTATTTATTTGCACAAAATATTTACATTTACCAAAATTATGCGCCAAACTAGTTGGGCCGGGGCGTGGCGGGGCGTGGCAAAGCAACTATTTTACAAGTTTTTAGGCAACATAAAAGACAGTTGTCGCTGCCTTATGCGAAGGCGGCTGCCGGCCGCCACGGGAGGCGTGGTCGCAAGTTTTTGTACGTCTGCTGACTTTTCGGGGCTGCCATAAAGTTTTTTGGTTAAGTAGCACCCCCGGGTGCAGCGACATGCAAACAGCAACAGAACAGACGTCGCCAGGCCTGTCATGCCCCCGCCCTGTTGAAATCCCATCAAAAGTTACTTATTCTTTTTGTTTTGTGTTTTTTAATGGTGTACAAGACAAGTTTTAAATGCTGTTTGCATGTTGCGCGGTTGCTAAGCCTTTGCGGCCCCACAAATTACTCTAATTTCGCGCCTCATTTGTGCGGCGCAGCAAATTATTTATTTACAATGCCAAAAGAGAAACAAATTACACTGTATTCGAATTTTTTTTAAAACGTTTTTAACTGCTGACAATATGCAATAAATAGGCAAATATATCAAATAGTTAACGCTTATATTTATATTACTTATTCAATAGAACTTGGAACTTAGAACTTTCACAGATAAATACAAACATTTTATGTATAAAATATTGAACACTTATAGTTATTTAATTTATTTATATAACATTCGAACAAAAACTGTAAACGAATAATAATTTTAGAAATTATTTTTAACTATTTTAAATATTTTTTAACCATTTGCAAATAGTTTGCCATTAAATTCTGCTTAAAACATATAATTACCATTTGAACTTTATCTAAAAAAGGTAAAGAACATAAGTTTGAAAAATTTAAAGCCGAAAAGGCAACTTTTCAGACAATTTGTCCAATTTCAATTTCAGCTGTCATATATGTGAAAAGTTTTGCCAAAAAGACTGTGATTTTGTGACTTTAATTTAAGGCGGGTGTGTGTAGGTGTGTGTGTGTGTGTGTGTGTAGGTGTTGGCTTAAACATAGCCATTAACTTTACACCTGGCTAGAACTGACGACTGACAGGAACAGCAGCAGCAGCAGCAGCAGGTCGTGAATGAAACTCATTGAATTAGCGTCATGCGAGGTGTGAATGTGACTTTGTGCGAGGAGCTGACTTTAAATAGATATTGACATTGCTCAGAAGCGACGAAAGAGAGAGGGCAGGAGAAGGGTAGCAGGAGAGTGTGAGAAATTGAGCCAGTTAAGCAAGTTTGATGTGGCAAGTTGGGCTTATGGCATTCATTGTCTGTGACTCGTGTCATGCCTGACGCTATTTATAAAAGTCACTGACACAGTAACTTGCTTTTGCCACTGCCTGACCCGCCTCTAAGCGAAGTATGGTGCTCGTTTTGCCACTTCTAATACAGAAACCCCACTCACACACCCACACACACACACACAAACAACTCTTTTTCCGCTTTGATAAGCAAGTTCTTTTGTTCCAGTGTATATACTATGAACACACAAAAAAGGATGAAAAACTGAGAGGAGAAAAAACCCAGTTTTATATATGGGCACGAAAGAATTCATGGCTCATATTCCTTTTGTTTTTTTTTTTTTCTTGTTTTTGTTGCCGTTGTTGTTGTGGCCTTTGTTCGAGCTTGCCATGTGGCAAGGCTCTGCCTGCTGCTGCTGCTGCTGACTCGTGCAGATACATGCACTCAGATACATGCGATATGGATATGTATCTGCCAAAGATGCTGCACTGCACTAGATACTCCTCACTCACTCTCTGTGTGTGTGTGTGTGTGTATCTTTGATGAATGCATTTTGAGTGCAATTTTGTATTTTTAGTTGCATAAAACTTGAAATAAGTAGAGCAGCTTTAAAATCTATGCTGGGCTTAGCTTGGCGAAACTTGACTTGGCCAATCTGGGGTGGTACGCAATCGAAATGCCAACCACGTACAATATTTGCCGCAAGTGCAGCAAAGAAAACGACAGGAATCACTTTCACTCGATTGTTTTGAAGGTCGATACAGACGCTACAAAAGATATAAATATGAAAAGACAAAGTTTAAAGTGTCAAATCTTGGACTAGTTTAATAAGGATTTCGAATGCTATGATCGTGGCTTTGGTGTAAATCAGAACCTTTTGAGCTCTACCAAGCGAAAGCCTGTGGTATAAGGGTATATTTATAATGTTTTGTAGCTTACATTGTGTTTACGTTGAGGGGTATTTACAATGGTGGGGGGTTGAGGAAATGGCCTAAGGTAAGGTAAGGTAAGGTAAGGTGTAAGGTGCAGCCGCCCGTCTGTGATCTGCCAGAAATTGATCTGATCTTCTACCTTTACTGGGAGTCATGGAAGGCCGGCCACCTTGCGTGCTGCCCTGGCTTGGACGCGAAAACTGTAGATTTATATGCCGGTAACCATATGGCTAAAACGATTGCACAGAAGTAAAACTTCCCTAAAGCTGTATATTATTTGCCTAGTTTTTGTTTCTTTAACTTTTTCTTTGTAACTTAGTATGTAGCTAACAGATTTTGATTTGCGCTTAACGATTATTGTGTCTTGTCATTAAAAATAGAATATGAGTATTACAAATTGTATATCATTGATCAAACTATTTTTGACTATGAGCTCAGACTAATAAGGGTAGACTAATTGTCGGTTTCTTCGCAATTTCTTGTTGGCCGAATGAGATTCTCAGTGCAAAACCTTACCTCGTTGTGTAAATGTAAAGTGGTATGTACTGCATCAGTTTTTTTGAGTTAGCCAAACATTTTCTGGCGTACCAATCTAATATATAAATGATTATAATACCCAACCATATAGCGCCAACCTTTTTCATAGATAGCTGTCTAACTTTAAGCACTTAAGTCTCGACCTTTGCCCAATACCCACTTACATGTTGCTACTCAACCTTTCTACACTTCGGACAGAGTTGCCAGCATTGATTTTGTTTTGTCGGCCCGAAAGTGTACAAATGTGCTGAGCTCAGACACGTGCCGCAGGTTGGGGTACGACCTGCTTTGACTTTTCGGATCGGCACTCAAAAAGAGTTGTTTTCCAGTAATTTGCCTATTTTGGGCTTAGACGCTCATTTGTCTTGGGTTTGCAGCAAACAAATCCGTGGCAGGACCTTGTTTGCCTTGACTCTAAGACGCTTGACAGGCGGCTGGTTTTTTTTTTGTTTACCCCTAAGACATTCATGTCAATGCTGATTAATGGCCATTATGTGGGTTGTATTGAAGCTGAAGATTTTGCATTAAAGCATTTAAATGCAAATTGAAAACTTGGCGAAAAATCAAAGCTCAACATTTAGCTCGATGGCTGCCATAAAATGCAGCCACCATTACGAACAGTTGTCTGCACCGCAGGCGACCACATTTAATTTATATTTAGTACCCTTTTTTTTTGGAGCCAAAAACAATTGAACAGAATTCTCAGCAGCTATCTGCAATTGAAAACATATTCTAAAGTTTATTTTTTTCCCCTTTTTTTCTCTCTAATTATTTTCTAGTGGGCTCCCGGGACGCGACGAGCAGTGGCAGCTCCACGAGTGGCAACTCTGGCAGCTCCTCATCTACCACATCGAGTGGAGGCCCGGCCAAGTATCCGGTGCTGGTATTTGTGCATGGCGAATCGTATGAGTGGAACAGCGGCAATCCATATGATGGCTCCGTGCTGGCCAGCTATGGACAAATATTGGTGGTAACCATAAATTATCGCCTCGGAGTGCTCGGTAAGTGCTCGCACACACTCAAATGCTAATGCTAATTGATATGCTGCCCTCATCGCACGTAACCAAGTGCTGCGAAACGAGCCAAACGCTTGCAACGTGTCCAATGGCCGATTCGCTTTTAAGCCACTGCAGCATCGACTGCACTTCCGTTCAACAGCAGCAGCAACAACAACAACAACAACAACAAAAACAGCATCAACAGCAACGTGGCAAATGCCCATTCCATAATCTAACTAATTTAGTTAGCATCCAATGAAAAAGTATATACAGCACAGTGGAACTAGATACATGAAAAATAAATAACAAAAATTAGTTTTTGTTGAAAAAAAATAAATTTAATTACTGATTTATATAAAAATTTGACGACAATTAACAATAACTTTTGTTGCACTTTTGGTGCAACTTAATGAAGGTTACTTAAAATATTTTCTTAATATATTTTTGTATATCTAACTATGCTAGTTAGATGCAGCTCTTTCCACTGGAGCTTAATTCAATTGCTTTCCACTATTTTTAAAAGCAACAATTTGCGTACTTTCTGCCCATGGTAAAAATTCAAATGCACTCCAAATTAGTGTGACCTCATTTAGAAGCAATGCCTGCCTCTGCCGGCGGCACAGCTCGCCCCGCTCGCCTCGCACTGGTATTGCTGCTGCGGAAACGGAAGTGCTGACATCATGATTTGCACGCGTGACTGTACACATTTTCACAAGTGTTGCGCCCATGTGTCTGACATTTTAAATAGTAGAAAACTCGCTGAGCCGCCATTCTCGATTAAATTTTCATTTGCTGCTGTTGTTGCCGTTGCTGCTGTTGCTGTTGCTGCTGCTGCTGCTGCTGCTGCTGCTGCTGCCACTCATCGATGTGCAAGAAAATGCTGATGAATAATGCGGCATGGCCGCAACTATTTTCAGGATTTTTGAATGCCAACACGGATCGCTATTCAAAGCTGCCCGCTAATTACGGCCTGATGGACATCATTGCGGCCCTTCACTGGCTGAAGGAGAACATTGCGTCCTTTGGCGGGGATCCGAATAGCATAACACTCGCCGGACACGGCACAGGTGCGGCCTGTGTGCATTTTCTGATTTCATCCATGGCCGTGCCGGAGGGTAAGTGTGCGGAATAAAAGATAAAAACTACATACCACGATTCACATTCCCATTCACGCTGTAATATTATAATTTTTAGGTCTGCTTTTTAATCGGGCCATGCTTATGTCGGGCTCGGGTCTAGCGCCCTGGTCCCTGGTCAGCAATCCCGCCAAGTATGCGGCCATTGTGGCACATCACGTGAACTGCGCCTCGGACCTGCCGCATGCGCATCTGATGAAGTGCCTGCGCGAGAAGACACTCGAGCAGCTGCTCAGTGTGCCCATAAGAGCGCCAGAATTTGGTTTCGCCTTTGGGCCCAGCATCGATGGCGTTATCATCGATGGCGGCGACTATGTGCCGCCACGCCCTGGCTCCCCCGCCGCCCAGGCACAGGCGCAGGCTTCGACCGCCGCCGGCAATGGGCTGGGTGGCGAAGCGGGCATCGCTGCAGCTGGCGGCTGGGGCACGCCCGGTCAACTGGAGAATATTGGTGAGTAAAAATTGTCAACGCTTTCAAGTAAAGTATTTTAAATCGGTAAATGCTTTGGTCACACCTGAATGAAGGAATTTGTAGCCAATGCAATTAAGTTAAGCATAGATGTGGAGAAGTTTAAAGAGTTTAATTTGATTAAGCAATAAAATGTTTGAAATTGGGAATATTGCTCAGTTCCTGCTTATCATTTATTCAAAGTTCTTAAAATATATGAATCGCAGGCATTAGAGAAACCTGATATTCGAAACTATATTATTTTTCCCGATTGCCACAAGTCAAGCTCATAGAGTCAATCCAGCACTGTATACCTGTCCGTCCTGTATGAGAGCTGGGTATACGAGAATTCGAATTTAAATGAATATATTATCGAAAATAGTCGAAAACTTCCTCCGTTTATCCAAAGTCAATTAGGATATCGTTTATTAGCCAGGTGTATAATAAAGTTAACTTTACATTAAAAGTAAATGAATCAAGAGCTTGAATTTCTGTTGCATTTCACAAAAGTCTTAAGTTTACCGCCAGCAATTAGCATTAATTTGTGCATGTTTATTTTGGTAAGTGTATTTGAGCTTCGGCCAGCTGAAGATCTTCAATTTGTTTACCTCAAATTTGCACTTGAAATATATTAAAATGCGATGCATTTCTGTCAATTTCCTTCTTCTTTTCTTCCATCGACGCTGCGGCTGCTGCTGATGTCACTTACGACGACGACTTGCACTTGTGAACTGTCATGTTTGCTGACGCCATTAACACAAACACACACACACACACACTCATACATGCACGCACACACGCGTGTGTGTTGGCGTTTTTAATTAATGCAGTATTAATGAGAAAAACAGCCATTAACAAGTTGTCAAGGTAAGTTTTTTTGCGGCTTGGCGCTGCGCAGCCTACCCAGCCGCTGTTTAATTATTTTTGCCTTAACCCATGCTAACCACACACACACACACAAGCACACACACACATACACACCGAGCTGCTGCTCAAAAGTATGCAATGTAATTAATTTAAAGTTTCGACTTTGCTGACTTTTGCGTGCTGTTCAAAGATTTTATCTCGCCGCGGCGAACATTCAAAATGGCGTCAGCTTAGGCAGCGATAAGCTTTCGGCTTACACCAACCAGCTGCCATGTTGACCATACTGTAACGCACACACACACACACACACACTCAGAGTACACCCACAGTACACGCACAACACGCTCATACGCTTTGTTATTAATTTATGCACATTAACCACGCAAATGCGCGACTCCATTTTGCAATACAATTACAACCTGCTGGGTAGAGGGGCATCTACGGTGATCGGGCTGCAATGTGGTGGCTTGTGGGCGTGGCCTATTGTTTTTGGCACCGTCACTTGATTTATGCACTTTGTGCTATGCCATTAGGCATTGTTAATATATATTATTAACAGCTAATTAGCTGCGATTTCATAATTAATGCGCCATTTGCGGCGCAACGAGGCAAAATTTACAATTGGAAATGGGTTAAAAAAGAAAAGAACAACAAATAGTATTACAATGAAATAATAAATTAGCCGAGCTATGTTTAATGAATGCGTAAAGCAAATAATGCTTAAGTGAGGCAAACAATTCAGCATATAGAAATGAGCTGCAACTGATATGAAAGGCAATCTATTAAGAGGAATCAGTAAATGTCTTTAGACTAAAGATTATAAAATCATATTATAATATAATAGAATATAGATTGTCAAATAATAAATGAATGTATAGGAATAAAAAATATTTAAATATTACATTTAGAGTCTAGCTGACAGCACAGTTTAAGTATACTAAAAAAAATATTAGAACCTTGATAGATATTAAAATGAAATACAATGATACAATTCTTATGCGAGGTTAGAGAGGTGTTAGCCCTATAAGGGGTGTCCGTTAAAAGAATTTTCACTGTACATATTTGTCAAATTCTGTCAAATTGTATACAAACAACGTATGTATGTATGTATATGTATGTATACTAGCAATTAATCTGAATAGCACTTTAACATTTCAAAAAGTAAGCTTAATTTATTTGCATATTATTGTCTTTAGATAATTGTTGAACCATGAAAGAATAAGAGAGGCCATGGATAATAATTGTAAATAAAAATAACTCCACATGTAATATAAGAGTCTAAGCAGATTTTAGATGCCGAAGAAGATTACCAGAGAGCAGTCTGCTTAGATATAATTATGTTTGCTAATAGAAGGATAATAATTGTTTGTTTGAAAGCGAAACTGAGGCCTGAAGCCAGCTAAGCCATTAACTAATCAATAAAAACTTATTTGTTTATAGTTTTCTACTAAATTAAAGCTCCCAAGCAAAGCAATTGTTATTAAGGTGTTTGAAAATAATAACTACGAAAGGAAGCTAAATGACCATTGATTATCGATTGCTTATGTGCAACAATGAACAATGCAAGGCGAACAAAACTAAAATGCTGCCTCAAAGATTTAGAAAAGAGAAAGCAGCCACTTGCTGGGAATTGATGCTGCGGTTCAAGCATCTCGAGTGAAGAAGAGCAGCTTGTTAAAGGCATGTGGTACTTGTTGTTATATGTACTTATATGAGCACATCTAGCATAGCCACAAGATCTGGTGAGCTGCAGCTTGGCTGTTGATGCGCCTGCCAGCTACTGCAACTGCTGCTGCTGGCCGTTAAGCGAGAAAGTATTTCATTCTTTCGCTCAGCGCTTTGTAAACTGTCAGTGCCCAAGAGGCTATTAGTCACAAGCTACGTAAGGAGCATAAATATTGCTTTGTGCACATTTAAAAGCAATTTGCTTTGAGGCCAAGGCATGCCCACATGCACACGCACACAAGCACACACTGATATCAAAGGAGACACACACACACATGTGCTAGCTCAATACTTTGCAAAGGAATTGCATTAACATATGCAAAAAGAACAAATAAAACAACTTTCTGGCACAACATAAAATGCAAGCCAAACCAAAAATGTAGCCAACCAAATATCCCCCAACAACAAGCAGAAGCACAGCAACAACTATTTTATCTATGCAGAAAAGCAGAGATACATTTTTAAGTGCAACTCGGCAAAAATTGAAGTGCAGCGCTCGAAACAAACAAATTTTTCGACTAGCTCTCGAGTTATCATGTTTGTCAAGAGTTTCTGTTTGACTTGCGGCACAGTTGAAGTTCTGCTCTGCTGCAGAGTTTTTCTGGCTGTGCTTAATGCTGCTGGACAGTTAAGTTTTAACTGCCAAATTAGTTGGGTAAACTGTTTTGACAACATTCTGTAATCAGTTTCGTATTCAAATAAGTAAGAATGTTGTGGTTGGTATGCAAGTAAGTTTTTAAAAGGAAGCTGCCTTATAATGGGTGCTTAATACAAATCAGGGCAATACGTTATTAAGCTAATTATTATTAACAATTACTCGATTGAGGAGGGTGAAGCTGCTGGAATTCTACTGTAACTCACAACTTCAAGTCAGTAACTAAAGAAGACATGGAAGATTTGCTAATACACTCGAGTATGAGTCCGACAAACACTTCACTCAAATCAATATTTCCTCAGTTCCACTTGGCTACAGCAAATTTTTAACAACACTTACAAAATATTCAACCTATCTCTTAGAGACCTCATTTCTGTAAGGGCAACACCAAATAGAATGGCTTTAGTTTATGGGCAACTCAACAAGATGCTCAAAACCTACAAATTGGGTATCCATAAGATGCAGATACACGTACTTACGCACTTATTGCTCATTTGCAGATACGACCTGATGGCTGGCGTGACACGTGCCGAATCCTTTTTCAGCTTCAATTCCGGCGACGTGCAATATGGCATCGAGGCAGATCGACGCTCCAGAATTTTAAAGGCCTACGTACGCAACACGTACACATTCCATTTGAACGAGATATTCGCGACGATTGTCAATGAATACACGGACTGGGAGCGACCGGTGCAACATCCAATTAATATCCGGTGAGTAATTGCGTTTGCTCCACGTTAAGCCCAGTTATTGTTCTTCTTGCCCCAGACACCCCACTCACGACCTGCGGCTGTGATTGTGCGCCGCGCCCAAATAAATATTTCGTTCTTAATTAAATGCGAGCTGCTATGTTCCTTACCTTCACATCGAGCTGGGTACAGTGGCTGGTGGCAAGGGATTTTTCAATTAAAGCGGCTTAAATGAATCTTGATTTCAATCTTATGCCAAATGAAATGCAAATTTTTTTTGCTGCAGCCATTCTGACACTCTGCCTGTCCCACTGTCAGTCTTCATAAATAATGACCAAGGCCCGATGCACAATATTCAATGTTCAATTCAATTTGCCGAGCATGTGCACACCGCCTACCCTTTAACTTCACATGTGCACTCATAAATGATTTGGCTTTGATTTTTATCGATATTTATGTTTGCGTCTAGGCCAAAATGCACACAACAACAATTGCTTGCAATAATTGTATTGCATTTGCACTTACTAGGTATTTTCTGTATGGAATTTGTTGAATATTTTTTTGATAACATTACGAGTTCCTTGCATGCATAATTTAATCAGCATACAATATTTGCCAAAATTCAATATAAATAAAAACATTTGATATACACAGCGACGCCCACGTCGTATACTTAATATGTATTCTTTTTGCCCATAACCCCCACCCCAACCAACCGCCCCTCCACCGCTGACTGCCTCAGTTATGCAAAAGCTGTTGTGCAAACGTGCGTTAAGTTGCCTGCACTGAAGCAGCAAACGGTTCACGCTTGATCTCTGACAGACTGCGAGTGGATCTGGGCATGAGTGGGTGGCTGGGTGGTTGGTGGTTGGGTGGTTGCTGGCGCCTATCAAAGAGAGTCGTGCGCACATTTCGAATGGATTTGATAGAAAGTCAACGATGAATACAATCAACATAAATATTTATAAAGGCAAGTCTAACCTTTTCAAAATGCGCGCCACGTGGCCAGACTAAGGAGTTGAATTTTCAATACAAAATCTTTTTTGGCATTAAATTAAAAACAAAAAATGACTGAATGAAAATATAATAGAAACCTATTTCAAATTCATTTCAATTGACCAGGATTTCGATATCGATTTTCGATCGATTGCTTGAAAACGGGGCAAGTTATCGAATATTGGAAACAAACTCGATCTGCGCATGGACTAGGCAGGACCTAGTCTATAGCTCATATAGGTTTTGAGATCCTTGTTTGCATACATACGGTCAGGCGGACGGACAGACAGACAGACGGACGGACAGACAGACAGACAGACAGTCAGACAGACAGACAGACGGACGGACAGACAGACAGACAGACAGACAGACAGACAGACAGACAGACAGACAGACAGACAGACAGACAGACAGACAGACAGACAGACAGACAGACAGACAGACAGTCAGACAGACAGACAGACAGACAGACAGACAGACAGACAGACAGACAGACAGACAGACAGACAGACAGACGGACGGACGGGCGGAGGGACGGAAAGGCAGACGGACGGGCGGAGGGACGGAAAGGCAGACGGACGGACGGACGGACGGACCGACGGACGGACATGGCTAGATCGACTCGGCTACAGATGCTGATCAAGAATATATACTTAATGGGCTCGGAGATGCTTCCTTCTGCCAGTTACAAACATTTACATTTTGCACAAATACAATATACCCTTTTAAGCCATTTTCAATGGGTTCAGGGTATAAAATCAATTGAAAAGTGCATATTTGCATTGAAATGAATTTAACCAAACAAACTACTTATAAATACAATTAATAACACAAATTATATTGTTATTTTGTTGAAATCGCATTATTGTGTCAGGTATTTAAAAATGAAATACAGATCATAAACTAAATATGTTTACATATCACAACTTTGTGGCTTGTCAGGCGGCAAATTGCTATCGAACGCTGAATTTCAACTTTAATAAAAAAAAATAAAAATTTATTGCACTTAGACAAGGTTCAGAGCATTTCAAGAGGCGCTCGTATTGTGGCAGAGGTAACAACAAAATTTGCTGTCACTGACAAAGAAAAATGTTTATTTTTTAAACATAGTTTTATGGCTGGCACATAAAATATTATGCAGCGAAATAGCAGTATACTAGACTCTTGCTTGTCACTGCATCTAGAGAGATACGTATGCAAATGTGGCAAATGGTTTTTATTCAAATTTGGCGACAGTGCATTTAATATGCATAAAGAAAAAAAAGGCAGCGAGCAAAAGAAAAACGAAAACTTACCAAGGCAGCAGGAAGAAAAACGAAAACCAAATGACAGCAAATCAGACGCAAAAGAATATTTTCCTAAATAGGCTTAGCTAGCGTTGAGCCAACTTGAAGGCAGCTGCTTGAGGGGCTGCTGCAGCATGAGGGGGTGGACACTAATGTGCTCCACTTCGGACAGGAAATCAGTTCGGAGTGCATCCAAAGTGGCACTGAAAGTGGCTTGTTAGTTGCACATTTAAATGCATCACAATGAGGCAATAGCCGAAACATTTCTACTACGAAATACTGCTATATATTTTAACACTTGCTTCGTTCGCTCTCACACATACTCTATATGTCCCTCTCTCTCTCTCTCTCTCTCTCTCTTTCTCTCCCTTGGCCTGCAGCGATGAAACCCTGGAGGCTTTGAGTGACGCCCAGGTGGTGGCACCAGCTGCACAAACTGTGGACTTACATTCGGCGGATCATCGCAATTCGTATCTATATGTTTTCGACTATCAGACGCGCTTCGGTGATTACCCACAGGTGAGTTTATGGATTCCGGCACATATCAGTGCTGCTCAGTTGTTCGGACCACAGCCTGTTGCCCACATTCCACTCAATTCCGTTCTTTGATTTAACACTTTACAGCGTCAGGGCTGCATTCATGGCGAGGATTTACCATACATATTTGGGGCACCACTCGTCGGTGGCTTAAATCATTTCACTCGGAACTATACGAAAACCGAAATCAGTCTATCGGAGGTCGTTATGTTTTACTGGTCCAACTTTGTGCGATCCGGGTAAGTGTTGATTGCTTCTGCGGTCTCCATTGACCCCAACTGTGCGTGTACTCATCCAAGCCACAATTTACGCACACAACACAGCAATCCCAATGAGCAAATGGAAGCCGACCACGGCAGTCGACAGGAACGCAGTCGCTACAAGACTATCGAATGGACGGCCTACGAGAGTATTCACAAAAAGTATTTGAATTTTGGTGAGTGAAGCAAAGCAAAATGACTGATCAATAAACCAACTCGCTTAAATGGGCAATGAGCTTTTAAACTAAGCATTAAATTAACTAATTGCCGTGATAGATGAGGGCAGGAGAACTAGATCATCAGCAGTTGGACTGAGTGTCTGCAAGCAAGCTCTGATATTAATGCAAATGAACTAGTTCCGCAACCAATCAAATCTGTGCGATAAAGAATCCCTAGTAGAGAAGGCCTCAAGTGCATAAGATCCTCATATTACTATATACTATTACTAGATCTAGAGAATTGCTTTGACATTAGATTAAAGTCTAATTCAAATCTCTAATATATACAATATTAAATAATATTTCTAATAAAATATACTAAATTAGTTCTATTGAGCCGTAGCGAGCTAGTTCTAATTCAACAAATTTAATTACGCCCATCTCCTTTCGACATGCAGACACCAAGCCGAAACTAAAGAATCACTATCGCGCCCATCGGCTCTCCTTCTGGCTGAATCTAATACCCGATCTTCACAAGCCTGGCGGCGACAATGTGCCCGCTGCACATCATCAGCTGCATGACGACGACGATCTGGACAATAACATTGCCAGCGATGCCTCCGTTAAGCCCCTTAATCCCTCTTACACGTCGCGCGGCGCCAATGCAGCGGCCATGGGCAACTATACGATATTCACGAACCAGGTGTTCTCGCTGCTGAACCTGAGTTCACCCTCGTCCTCGCTGCAGCGCAATGGCACACGCTACGGCGGCGGCAAAATCTATCCGGATGATATGCTGGATGCGGAGCATGCGGGCGGTGCGGCAAGTGCTTCACAGGATAGCGATGGCTTTGCCGCCTACTCCACGGCGCTGAGTGTAACCATAGCCATTGGCTGCTCGCTGCTGATACTCAATGTGCTGATCTTTGCGGGCGTCTACTACCAGCGGGACAAGACGCGGCTAAGCGAGCCACGCCCACAGTCCAAGCTGAAGCGGCAGGAGAACGGTCAGATGCCCAACAACATATGCGGCGATCTGGAAACGCTGACCATACATGCAAAAAGCGATCCGGCTACAATATTGTCGCATCATCATGCCATGCAGCATCATCAGCTGCCGCCGCCGGAATTCGCGGACATACCGCATCGTGCACCGCCGCCGCCCAAGCACATGAAATCCTCCATGCAGGATGCGGGCCAGGGGGCAGTCGGTGGGATGCTGCCGCCGCCACATGCGCTGCAAGTGCTGGGCAATCCATGCGGCACGCTGACCAAAAAGAGCTGCATGAAGCAAACGCAGGCAGCACAGGCGCAACAACATTCACCCGCCCAGCAGCAACACCAGCAACAGCAGCACGGGGTGACGCATCAGCAACATATGCAGAATCATCATAATCAAAGCATGACCACGGTGCTGACCACGGCCAGCGGCCTGATACCAGTGCCCACGCCACCCACAGTGCCCGTGATTGTGGCCACCACAACGCAGCAGCACTCGCAGCAGCAGCAACAGTCGCAGCAGCAGCAGCAGCAACAACAGCAGCAGCAACATCCGCTGATGGATGAACTGCGTGTGTGACATTAATTGACGGTGCGTTTCAAATGTGATCTATAGGCAAAGATCTGTAAGCGCACAGTCCTTAAAACTGTTTCAAGCTGCGTGTTTGTGCGTGTGTGTGTGCGAGTGTGTGTGTGAGTGTGTGTGAGAGTGTGTGTGTGAGTGTGTGTGTGAGTGTGTCTGCCTGCTGTTAGGTCAGTCAACTGTGTTACATTTACTAACAGAGTTTGCTTTCCCTTTGCTGCCCGCAGTGAATGTTAATCCATATATGTTAAATAGTTGATTTTAACATGCAATTTTATTGTATATAAGCAAAGAAAGGTTAAGTTTAGATGTTGATAAAAAGCAAATTATTTAAATACTCGACAAAATTCGTAAACCTTTATTTATCATCATTTCAATTGAATAAAGTTCTATCTAGGACCAACTCACAGTCAGAGAAACTATTTAACGAAAATGTTGTGTTTTTCGACAAACGTTCACAAATTGTAGCGCAAAAAAAAACATTATAATAAATATATATATGTATGTATATAACCGATATAAATGTTATTCTTCCAAAGACTGAATTCAAATTGTGTATGTGTGTAAATAATAAAAAGTCTAGATATAAAACAACTAAACCAAAAACAATTTTGATTCAAACAGCATAAAATATACGCAAAAAAACATTTCCGAAATAAAACTCATAAATTGATATATTTTGCCGTTTTTGTGTCATGTACAAAAACTGTTGCTCTGGGTTTTGACACTTTTTTGGTATTGCTTAAAATTTGAAACCCTTCGCGAAAGCCGCTTTCCAAAACCTATGTAGCCAATTCCAATAGCAAAAACTTAAAACCTTTTTAAAATCAGAACTGTTGAGATGAAAAAAAAATGGTATTGTTAATGGTAATCCTGCAGCTACTTTGTTATGTGCATAACTAAACTACATAAATATTTATATAGCTATTAACATTAAATGCATAAACTAAATGTAAACAAAAACATAAGAAAAACATAACGCGCATTCAAAGGTAAGAGAGCGCTCGACTAGCAGATGCCCTGCACCCAATGTGAATTCCACAAAACCTAATTAAAACTGTGTTAAATTTAAATCTTTTAACAGCATTTTTTAAGTATTCATATTTTCTGTCATGCATTCAAAAATCCACATACCAAGTTTCAAGTCCTCAGCTTTTATAGTTCCTGAGTTCGAACAGGTCAGGCAAGCCCTTAACACATGCTCATGGGTACAGGGTATGGCAACAAAATAAAAAAACAAATGAAATGTAAACTGCATAGAGTTAAAAATTCAATTAGTACGAAAGTGTATAAGCGCGAAAACATACCAAATGAAATGTTCAGTTTTTAGTTTTAAGCAACCTATTTACTAGTAAATGTCGAAAATGTAATTAAAAATGAAAATGAGTTGCGAAAGTGCGCAATAGAGCAGTTCATTAAAATGAAACAGTGCGAAAATGACAACAATTAAGTTTGCGTTTATGTGAAAAACAATTGTAAATTTTATAACAGCAAACATAACAACAAACAAAAACAGACAAAAACAACATCAACAATATATTTAGAGGCAGCAAAAACAAATAATATAGGAAATTAAATGAATATGTAAAACTCTATAGCTCCATAGCCTATGTGTATGCGCATATATACATACATATATATAAATAAATATATAGTTAATTGTAATGATGTAAGACTAGCATAAATATAGCAAACCGACAAGAAATACCGAAATATATATATATATGTATATGTGCATATTTATAGTGTGCTGCATAATTGAACAGGAGAGAAAAACCAAAACGATCTAATTAAAACATAAATTAATTCAACTTTATTGCATTAGAAATGTGTACGAGTGAAAAAAAGCGCGAAACAGTTCACTAAAGTCTCGAATAAAAAACGTAAAGACAAGCAGAAGAAATAGAACAAATTCAAACACAAATAAAACAAACTGTTTAACAAACAGTTTAAAAACAAATAAAAAACGGGCATTCCAGATGGAAAGCACTAATTTGAATACTAATAAAGTTATAAAAATGTCGAAAAAAATATATTTAGAGCTGTTTTTATTGCATGTTGCATTTTTAGCATTTTCTTCAAAGGATTTAAAGAACTTTCTTAAAGCGCAGCCCAAAAAAAAAAAGTGCTGTCAACGCAAAAATACAAAGTACGCAAAAGCGCCTGGCAAATGCTTGCGTAAAAGATGGCTGGCTATAACGAGGACTTTAAGAGGCAGTTAAGGCACCGGATCAATGGCATGCGATGGATGTATGCGTGCTTATGCGAAACAAATATGGCTGCACACACACACACACACACACATACATACATACACTCTCGCGCACAGCTGTTAACCAAATATGCTGATGGTCTGGCAACTACATAAAAGAACTCCAAGTCTTATAATGCTCACATTGATACGTAAAGACAGCGAACGATAGATAAAAGCTACACACACACACACACACACACATACAAAAAAAAACCATTGAAAATAGATTTATTATGCAAATTTGCCAAAGCATAAGTGAATACATGCCAGACGACTCGTTTGAATATACCCTGCAATCAATAAAAGTGTGTGGATAGGGTAGTTCTGCTAATAAATGTAACAGAGAATGGCATATTAAAGCTCAAAAAGTATGAATGCATGTTTAAACTATCATTAGGGATAGGATAGGGATAATAACATAAAGACAGCTTCCAGTCGCTCTCTTAAAAACGTAAAAAATGATAATTGCAACTGGGCTAGAGAATGTAAATTGTGCATTTCTCACAGATAGTTGTAGGAACAGAAAGTGTATAAAGGTACTTATAGGGTATCTCTTAGGAGCGCAGTCTCAGCCCACGTCGCACTTGCTTGTTTTATAGCGTGCATGGTGCAAGGCAAGGAGCGGGCGTGGCTTTAGTCTATTCTAAATGTTTGCCCTTGCCAAACAGGGTGGCGTCTGGGGGAAGTGTGGGTCTGTGGGCCGTCTGGAAGTATGCTCTATGTAAAGCTTGCATAATTCACATGCGTAATTGAATAAAAACATTTTGGCTAAATTGCTGGCAACATCGTTAGCCGCTTTCTAACCATTTTCTTTTTTGGCTTAAGATTTGCGTGATTTTTATTAGTTGCGATTTGTAGCCCGGGTAAATCCAATAAGTGTAAGATACACGCGCACACATCGGCTGGGTGTAGGAAAAAGGCAACGAACCATGAAGCGGAGCAGGCATTGAGCCAAGGAACTGCTAGCTGGAAACTTGGCACATAATCCCTTTAAATGTCTACTGCAAGCAAAGGGAACGGGAAGGGTTTTTATTTCAACAAAAGTTTCGTATTTTTGTAGTTTTTGCATGTGTTGTGTTTCGTTTATATTGCACAGAAGCAGCAGGGGCATCAGCAAATGGGCGTGGCACACTGTGAGTGGGCGGCCGGCTGCCACATGCTGTGCTTAATTTATTAGCACAAGCTTGAAAATTAAATAATAAAAGCCCTTGCAAGTGGCTCTGTGTGAATAGAAATTATCACTTTTAATGTTGCCAAAAAGGTCACGACTCAACAGAGTTTTAGGGGCCAAACAGGCGGACGGGCGGGCCAAGGGCCGTTTAGCTGGGCGTGGCGCCAGGAAAGGGTAACGCTTAGCGTCGAAAGTTGCTAATTTATGTTGCCAAATCTGTTGGAAATTGCTTTATACGCTAATAAAAGTATTTGCAAAACAAGCAACTCAATTGAAGGTGAGTGAGACTTAAGCACAGCTAAAATAAACTTCATGTTAACTTCTACCCTGCACATTTCGAATAAACGATGATAACGTAATTTATTAATACACTGACAGAAGGGTAAATCTCATTACACACGATACGAATCGTGAATTGAAACAATTGAAGTAGTAGTAGTTAAATACAATCCACTTTACAATGTACCTGCATCACATACTACTCTGTACAATGATCTTAAAACTTAATAACAAGTCGGTAAATTTTCTTACAGTGCATGAGCTTGGCAATGTACCACACAATGAGTCTTTGTAGACAGAATACAACCTATAAATTCTGTATATTATCTTGAATCTAATTTATACCCATTATAGTTTAGTTAGGGTATTTATCGGTTAACCTTCCAAGAGTTTACATTACTTTTATTGCTGCGACCAGCATACGAAAAAATTAAGGTTTTGACGCTAAACTCGACGGCAACGACTTTTGTCCAGTTAAAAACTTTTTAGCACATTTCATTTTATTGCACATCAGCGATAATCCAATCCGAAATTGAGTGCACGGTTCCGCAGAAGAAATCCAATTTGAAGTGGAAAAAAATACCCACCGAATCCCACACAAATTCATGCTGCAAAAAATATAAAAAAAAAAAAGAAAACCCTAGCGCAAATTTAAAAATTCCGCACAATTTGCACAACTTTTGGGTGCTGCTGTGGACAAAACTAGATGTATAAAAAAGTTTAATAGAACTCATGGCATTGAAACGCCAACGTTTTACACATTAAACCACTTTGGACGACAAACTTTATTTCCAGCAATTAGTTTGTATTATTTTTTGCAGCTTACTTTTGGCAATATTTTTATGTTTTTTCTTCTTGTTTTGACCGTATTTGTATTTGTTGCTACATTTTGCAACTTTTCAAATATTTATGTACGCTCTTTCCACAGTCAGGTGCTGTACACTACGCCGAAAGTGGAAAACCATACGAGTTCGTGCTCTACGCTCTTTGAATGCCGCACAAAGTTTTATTAGTTGTTGACCGATATCTCCTCTGCCTGTTGAGTTCTGTGCACTGCGAAAAAAAATTCCTCTGGCCAAAGCAAACTCTGCGCTTTGTTTCCTCGCTGCTGAAATACTTTTGCCATACAACAAATACACGTTTATTGCGCCACACGGCACACCCACAATTCGTAAATCCAATTGGAAAAACTCTTCAACTCGCATCATGTCATGATGTGAACGCAAAGCTTAAGACTCTGATTTTAAGTAACTTCGATATATCTTAACACAGATGTGGGGCTTTATTCCTATACCCTGTGCAGCAGAACTAATGAGCAAGCATCGTGGCAGTTAAATATATTAATATTTTCTACACTTTTGTTTATGTATATCGAAATAATTCTATGAAGCTATCAATTTATAGGGATGTGTGGTATGGATACATGCAGTTACTTACATATGTCCCCTCATACCAAAAGCAGATCCAGTTAACACATTCCGATCCACGGTAAAATAACTAAGATAGTGTGAAAATATTGCTCTTCTATGTGATTCTCATAAATGGAAGTAAGATTTGTGCATTTTATATGTAAATTTTTAATCTCTCTTTATCCTTATGTCTCCTCTTTTCTCTTTTCTCTCTCTCTCTCTCTCTCTCTCTCTCTCTCTCTCTCTCTCTCTCTCTATCTGTCTCTCTCTCTCTCTATTTATACATATACACCTCTCTCCCTGTATATCTCTCTCTGTCTCTTTCCTACATCCCCACATCTATCTATCTCTATTTCAATTCATTTTTTTAATGTGTAATATATGTATGAATATCACAATCGTACGTATGTTTGTGTTTTTAGTTTAATTACTTATTTAAATATATATATAGCAAACATGTCATGGAAATCCTGAACATGTGTTTTCTCATAGTATAGTAATAGTTACATAATATAATTTTTAATTTTATTTGAATATTTCATAGCATCTACAAACTCTCTCTCTATTGAACTAAGAGTGCTGTCCGACGGATGGCAACAAGAGTTGGAAACTTTACGATCCTTTGGAATACCTCTAATTATCCATATGCATGTGAATCTCTAGCTGTGTGTGTGAGCTTGTGCTTCTGAGAGCCTCAACGAAAGCAAGTTTGAATTGGCTCTCGTTGAATTAATTGCATGGCCTTTTCAGTTTTAACAAGATAATTACACAGAATTGAATTTGAAATGGATTCGAAAGCTTCCTTGCCGACTTCCATGTAATCTACTTGAGCAGCACAACGAATTAATCAATATTTCAGAGTAATATTTTGATACAACTGCAGCTGCTTTGTGTAAACGAACCTATTTGTTCGACATGGCAAACGCATTACGCAGATACACATAAGCAGTTGGGGCCGGGGCCAACTATTTGTGTTGCAAGCGAAACCCAATTACAAATGTGAACCGGATAACCCTCACGCGTAGCTCTCAGGAATGCGAATAGATATCGAAAATTCGTTTGACTGGGTCATTGAGATGAATCTCGGTGCTGCATTCGATGGCTGTCGATGGCTTTGACTGCCCCGACAAGTGTCGCATGTTGTGCTATCTAATGTTAAGCTACTTTTCATGTACCCACCATAGTATAAGACCCCAAACACACTCCAACCCCCCTCTTTCACTTTCACGATGCGCACGAACGGCGAAGTTGAGGGAAATCCGCAACAGCAGCAGCAGCAGCTAGACTGATCTAAGTTCTCCCGAGCTTTCAACGACCGTTAAGCAACGCAATTATTCATGTTTATAATGCGATGACATTGTATATTCAGCCCACCAACCCGACGACCGCTATTCCACTCTTTACCTTTGCTTTGGCTGCTGCTCGCTTGCCCCCTTGACTTAATACTTAATAATCAGGTGCTGCACAAATTGGCAGCGCTCGAGACGTGGCATCTGTATTATGTTGGCAGAGCAAACTGTTTCCATTCGGTTACCGTATTGGGTGCGGTGAATTATAATCTATGCCGGAATACAAATAGCTGTGCGTTATTGATAGCACAGCTAGCTGACACTTGGGGTCAGTCTGATTAAAGAACAAAAACAAACATTGTACTCAATTTATTCTAAGCAGCAGCGACACTGTAAAGTAATCGATAATCAGCTTGTGGTTATACAGTTTTAGAATATAAACAAAAGTCGTAATCAAAATCTCCATATCTGCATATAAACGATAATAACTGTTAATTCCGATAGGTTGTAATCGCTGGATTTTTCTTAAGTATTTGCAATTATCGATAGTCAATTTTGTATCAACTTTCGTTATTATCGATTGACTCCGATATCGATAACTTTGAATCTGCATAGCTATGGCTATCTCCATCAGATTTTTCATATTTTTCCGCTTTTGGATTTTCACACTTATCGATTGGAAAACCAAAGTATATTATTTTAGACATTTGGTCTAAGCTTTCCAAGAATCTGTCAAATTTGACCTACATACTATATAGATTACTTCACTTGATTCAGTTATGTACACTGTAAGTTTTTCTTTATCTTACAACAATATAACAGGCAGACTTCAACAATCAGAAGTATCGATCATGTTTACGAAATATAACAACCTGCTCTTGAAATTTGACAAAGGGTAGTACGATAATTTTGAAGATACATAATTCCGTACTTAAGCAAGGAGCGTTTGACTCCGGAACCTGGCTGCACAACATGTTTAGCTAAGACCCACCCACCGTGCTGGCACCTTACAAACACGATTTTAGCTACTTATAAGCCACAGCCGACACACACAACCACACACACGCAGCAACATTTGATTAGAGGGCCGCTGCAACGGGGAATCAGGCTCAACTTAAGAGTAATTCGTATGGGCATTATAAGCATGAAACATGAAACTAAACCGACAACAAGAAACTTCAATTAGAGCCAAACATTTTAATTAGGCCAATATCCGTCTGAAGTGATTGGTGAAAGGGGCGTGATTGATAAGTAGACAGAGATGCGGCGACGGGCACCGCAGTTCATCTGAACAACTGCTGGTAAGTAAGGCAATAAGAGCAATTGGCTAGGTGCAAAATATTAAAATAGGTTGGAGGCTTAGACTAACAGATACCCTACAACACGCATAAGCAGAGTGAGAAAATAAACTACATATGTTAATTGTGAAAGGCGGCAGAGGGAGAGATTGTCAAATATTTTTGGATTTCAGCTGTAAAAGGAAGTTTTAAAAAGGTGGCTAGGGGCGTGCTTAATACTTCTATGTGGGCATGGCTTGACCTTCTCAATTATCATATAAAAAAAAGAGATTAGATCTTATTTGCTTGACCTGACTTCAAGAGCATCGGATGAACGCGCATTAAACAAGCCTCACATACCCCATTTGCCTTTTGGGAACAGAAGACATCAAAAACACTTAAGAAAAATTTGCAGGTTTAATGGAAAAAGTTTTGATGCGTGGCAAAGGCGGCTAATTCGATTGTCATTAGCCAAAGTATGGCTATCCAAATCTTGCAGCATGCCATATATCCATACTCTCTATATAGTATATATATCCAAAGTAAGGTAATGCACATAATTGAATTTTCAACTAAAATGCCTACACAGAGCGCGCCAAATGCTTTGTTACTAGATACAACAAAAAATATATGGAGGGAGCAGCAAGCGCAGCGCGGTAAAATTAAAGTGAAATTGAAAAAGTTTTATGAGCTTTTTCCTTCTGCCATGCAGCGGGCAGCACAAGCGGGGGCATGCGGCATGTGGCAGGCAATGAAAGAAAAATATTACACAGCCGCCACCGACGCGTTAAGAAGACAAAGGCGTCGCCCGACGATTTGCCGCTGTTTCAATCCTTGTACTTTATGTTTTTGTGGTTATTGTTGTTGTTTCTTTTGTTGCCGCCGCCACCAAATTGCCTTCCTGTGCCTGGACCGGGACCTGCCCCACAACTTTGTGCAGCAGGTTGCTTAGGTAACACAGTTTTTTATGTAGTTATCCCCAATGCCTCGGCCCCAGTCCGCGACGGCGGCGTCATCAGCTCCTGTAATTGCATAATAATTGCAGCGACTGCGGCAGCATCTGAATCTCTCGCCTCTCGAACGTCAGCGACGCGCGCTTAAACTAATTTTCCCATAGAATTACTTTGGATGAGTTTGGTAATTAATGGCAGTAACGGCAACGGGCGCCAGCAACTTTTTCTTATGAATAATAAAAGAACTGACAAGACAAGCTCTAAGTAGCATGTCATATTTATAATAGTAGACCAGCTTTTATAATCGGACAACAAATGCAACTCAACTATAAGAGTTACAAGCTTTAAGCATATTTACATGCACGATTGACGCTCGGCAAGAATTTGCAAAAATTTGCTCAGTTACAGTTACTAAAGTTTATTGTTACCTAGTCAAATAAGCCTATAATTGATTATCTCAATATTTCTCTTTGTCCTGACTGACTGTGATGGGGGTGTACTCTAATACGGGGCGGGAAATGGATGAAAACGTTTTATCTAAAATTTTAAGCATAAAATTTACCATGTAAAAAGTCGCTATATGTATATATCTTTGTATGTATGTACGCACGAGCGTATGTGCGTGTATATATTTATGTTTGTGTGTGTTTATGTTTATAAGTATGTACTTATGTATATAGGTATGTATGTATTTGGTACATATGTATGTATGGTACATATGTATGTATGTTTGGTACATATGTATGTATGGTACATATGTATGTATGTATGGTATATATGTATGTGTAAATGTATGTGGATATTTGTGTATAGGTTTGTAGGCATGTACGTATGTATGCATATATATTTGTATGTATGTACGTATGCATGGATGTAGTATATACGTATGAATGTTTCTATGTATAAGTGAATGCATGTGTGTAAGTATGTGTTTGTGCAAGTATGTTCGCATGTATGTGTGTATCTATGCATATAAATGTATGTTTCTTAGTAGGAAGGTATGTTTGTGTGCATGTACGCATGTATGTTGGAAAGTATGTTTGCATGTGTGTATATGTGTATATATTATATATGCATGTGTGTATGCATCTATACATGTATACACTATATATGTAAATGCATATAAGCATATATTTGGTTTGTTTATATGCAAGACCAAACTAACTCCAGCTGCGATGCAAATAAAAAAAGTATTAAGCGCTCTACTACACGATTCTCATTAATTCAAGTAAGTCTTGAGAGGAGCCTATTGGCTTCACTTTCAGTGAAGGAGATGCCGGCTTTATTATTGGAGGATTATTTAAGCAACGGAGGAGGCGGCGGTTTAAATATTGGAGAAGACGGCAGCTTTATTATTGGAGGCCACTGCAGCACAAAGAGGACACGCTTGAACTATGCTGAAGGCGGATCAATGAGCAATGGAGAGCGTGTCTTTAATATTAAAGGAGACGGCGTCTTTCATATTTAAGAACACGGCAACTTGAGTAATGGAGCAGGCGGATTTAACTATGGAGAAGGCACTGGCTATGGTTTTGCATGAGTTCATTCAAAAAACTGTTACGTATTATAAGCAAAGCAAATTAATATTATAAATATTGTATATGTTTTGGCTTGTATGTATTTGAATACGTACTTGTATATGTGTATTTAAATACGTTTATATTTTGAGCTAAACTGAAAATGAACAAGAAACATGTTTGTAAATATTGCTCTTCTATGCGATTCTCACAGTAATACGCATCTTAAGCTTAAAAATCTCAGCTCTTCTATTATATCAGTGTTGTAACAAATATGTTTATATAAAACTGTCCCGACTGACTGACTGACTGATTGGTGATCAACGCACATGAGAAAAAAAATTAAGCTAAGAACCTGATATTTTTTACGTACTTACATTAGAGAAATTCTACCCGCATGTTTGGAATAATCGTGCTTTATTTTCCATCCGATAGGCTCTAAAATCATATCCAAAGATTTGTATGAATGACCTGACTTTCGCACATCTCTTGATGGAAAGCGGCGGGGTCAAATCTATTTGAGTGAACATTATTCTTATATATTTGTACTTTTTAAAATGAATGCACAAAAATCTTACAGCATAGAAGAAGAATATGTAAGAGTCGAAGATCCTTCTATTAGACGAGTATAAATGACATGTAAAATTTAGATTCGAATAATTAAATGCATATAGTTTATATTAAGTAACATTTGCTACAGAAACTTTTATAGTAATTTATTACAAATTGCATTATTTCTCAACTTTATCTGCATGCAATTCTTTCTTTTTTTGTAGCATTCCGAAAGTTCAGTAAAGTTAATTGCTAAATTCTGCTTGTTTACAAAGTATCAAGAAATATTTTTGCAAATTTATCTCGAGGACCTGGTGCAAGGGCTTAATTTTTGTTATTTTTATTTATGCTCTAGTTGTCGTTGCTTTGTGTGTTGGCTGTGTCATATGCAGCCAAATTATTTGCACAGAATTGTAAAGCAATTTTTCTTGTAAATGTAAATTCTTTTGGAATTCGGTTCGCTCCGAATTTTGTTGAATTTGCAATTTAAAGTTTTTTTCGCTCGAGAAACGCGCGGGCGGTCCAAAGGGGCGGCCGCTTGCTGAATTTTGTCCGAAAAAGCCCCTTTGAGTTGGCGCAAAATTGGGCAAGTGCAGCGTGAGTTTTGTTTGCTTTTATCTGCTTACCAGTGGACGGTCGGTGGCCACGCCCAACCACGACTACAACTAAAATGCATTTCGAAGGCAATATATATAAATCTACATTTCTTGTGCCACACTGGCAAACTGTCCAAAAAGTGTCAAATCCTTTTGCATACATCCTTTTGGCCTACAGCAGCAGCCGCCACACGGCTAAGCTCCAACTAAAATGCTGCTGTCCTCCTCCATCTGCTCCTTACCCGGCCTGCTGTCCATGTGCCAAGCTGTTGTCCTTGCTTGGAAACTAAAGATCAACTATGTTGCAGCTATTGAGTCGCCGGCTGCTGCAACTGCTGCTGCTGCTGCTGCTGTTGCTGCCACTTATGCTCGTCTTTGCTGCGGTTTATTTGCATCAAGTCGCTCGATGTGGCGGCTTCTTGTGTGCCACTCCTCTCTCTACACGTTGCCGCTCCTACGTGTCCCTGAAGTATTTTTCCTGCAAATACTGCACGAAATTGCTTTATTTGCCTGTTAGCTGCAAGTTGGCTCAAGTACCCACAGAAAATAAAAAGAACGAACTCTTCGTGCTAAATGTCATCCAAGCAGGTTTTTTTTTGGAAGGGGTCGTCTCTGTCTATCGTGCAAGGATTGGACATTGCTTTAAGTCCTGTTAAATCTTAACTACTTAAATTTTTTGAGACATGCCCACACATAATTTAACATTTGCTCTCAGTTTATTTATATATGATTGCAACGTTCGCACAGCTGCCATTGTTTTGATTCGATTAAAGGGAAATCTGAGATTGTTTCCATCCATTCGCTTAAAGGCAACTCCATTTAGTGCATCCAAAGCCTGGCTTTATATTGAAAAAGAAAGCTCAGTCTATAGATGCAATAAATATTGTATTGCCATATAAAGGACACACACACACACACACACACACAGGACTTTCACTATGTATTCACTTTATATATGAGCTGGGCGACTCGCTGCTGGGCATTTTGTAGATTTAAGCGTTTGTTGGGTTTAATCAAGTGCACGGACCAAAGCAAACACCAACCGACGCTCAAACCTGCAAAAGCACAAAAATAAAAAAAAATAAATGAAATTACAAATTGACGAAGTGTTTGCAAACATCAAATATTTACACTTTTGTATGCACTTCACTTATTTTTGTAATTATTTTTTTTTTTGTTTAGTTTTTATTCTAGGGTTTTAGAAAATAGTTTTCTTTTTTCTCTCTCATTTGTTTGCCGTGTGATTATTATTATGAAATACGCATTTGTTTATCTTCGTTTTTGCATCGCGAGCACATAATTTGATTTGAAGTAGGGGAAGTGTGCGCGGGCTTAATCGAGCCGTGTGCATTTCATTGTTTTGTTTACTTTCGCCGTTTAATTATAGTTTGTCGTGTTTGCTTTGTGTTAATATAAAACAATCAATTATAATATGCAATCGTTACAGTGTTTTATACACCTTCTCTCGCGTGTTGTTGTTGATTTTTTTTAACGTTTAGCAAACAATGTACAATATTTATTGGGTATTATGCGATTTAGGCTGACGCGGCGTATGCGTAATATTTACTTTCTAGTGCAAATTTTGTTCGGAACCCATCGCAAAACATGGCTATCATTGTTATATATAGATTAAAATAAAATAAATACGTCACATGCCACATACATTTCACAAATATAATAAATCGAATAAAATATATGTAAAATATAATAGAAAATAACACTTCAAAGTTGTGAACCAACAACAATTGTTCACATGTATCTATATCCATATGAATGTTTATCGGGTTAAGTTCAACAAATTCCATAATTTATGGAAGAAAAAAGAATTTTCTGTTATGCATAACAGCAAACAACAACATTAACTGGAATTTTAATGCGTAAAAATATATTAAATAGTTTGTTACCAAGGTTCAATGATGGGATTGTTGCGTGGAATGCGCCGCTTAGCTTAATGCGTATTTCAATTAACAGTAAAAATTTCAAATGAATCATTAAAATATCAATTAATATTTATTGACCGACATTGCAACACACTCGGCGCTATATGCCCTCTGAGAGCTCACATTTATGCAGAATTTTTTGCCCGCCAATTGCCGCTTATCGATTAAAATATGTAAAAAAAAATGCACTCTGGTGACGTTTAAAAATAAAAATTTGCAAGCGATACGCGTTAAACTGTCTGCAACAGACTATTGGCCAAGTTAAAGCCCTTTTACAATATTAATACGAACGTCAGTGGACGATACGCGTCGCCGGTCAATTTGTTTTTTGTTTTGCATAAATTTTAATGCAGCGCACGCAAAATATTTATATGCACATATTTACACAGCGCCCCATTGCACATTTGACCAGCCGGCGGCAAGGGTGAGCCGGGTTGGCATTCAGCTTTATTGGCTACGCTTGCCTGGACTCAGAGGTACGACAATCCACAGAGTGCATAACGCGCACTCTATTTATAAAATTATGCCGCCATTTTTGGTGCCGAACCGCCTTCAGCGACAATTGTATGAGCTATTTACGCCTATGTGCTTCTCTATGCGATTCTCATGGATCTATGCTATGCAGCTCTCTATGCGATTCTCATGATATTGATCTGATTTTGTTAAGCATTGCTCTAGGCAGTTTCCGTGAACATCCTTGAAATAGAAAAACTGGAAATTGTTTAATTAAGTTTTTTAAATAACTAAAAATCTGTGTACTTACATAATTACATCGTTGAAAAATGCATAAGCCTGCGCCATTTACTTTGTTAGTTGCCATATTTTACACACATAATTCACACATCCCATTGAACAGATCATTAATGTAGAAATCTGTTCAGTGTAACGTACGAATCATGTAATATAAACACCAACTGTTTGCATTAATAAGTTTTCATTTCATATGTTAATTGCGCAATCATTCCATTGATACTGTGAATGGCAATTTTCTAGATGCCTTACTACCACTCAAAGTCTCAATGTGACGATATAGAGCAAGCAATTGAAATAATCTAAGGATGAATTAATATGTATTAAGAGATTTCAAGCTCTTCAGTTTGCGCTGCTTCGTCTTTCACTCGGTGCGTTTGCAAAATCATCGAGTAATTCGAAAATAACCAAATAAATTCGAATATGCTAGAAGATTTACAAAAGCACAAAGTTAAATTATATACATAATCTGAAAACTTATATATATAATATAATTTGATGGAATTGTGGAATTTTAAGTTATCTGAAAAGTTGGTTTTGCCTGTAGACTTAGCTGTGTACCACCATCAACTTTCTACATTCAAATACTTAGTTGAGAAAATTGATGTGGTTCACCGCTGAGTCTAGACAACACTACTGCGCACACTTTACAACACTGACACGCATTTGGCTCGAGATATTAGCTTAGTGCCGAAGCACAATCAATAGACAATATGTTGAAAATAAACAATATTGTCTAATGTTTATGCGTTAGCAAAAAGTTGACAGCCGCAGCCTGATGCCCTACGATTTCTTTGCACACACACTGCAACAAAAACAAAAAGTGTCCATTATTTAGATGCTTGTTTGTTCTACATATTTAAAGGTAATGCACATAAATGTTTATACTCACACGATGCACGAATACGCAAGGTAATTCAAATAGATGCCGTGGGCTTTTACTATTGCTGCACACCTGGACATAGGGCAAAAATCCAGAGAATTGTTGGCCATTTAGACCCAGATTCGTGCGCACAAATGCGATGCACACAATTTGTTTGGCTTAAATTATTTATGGGCATTGGTGCATAGCTACGCACAAATGAGTGCATTCATAATAAGTTGGGGCTGTTAAAAACCAAAACAGAAATTAAAATTAACAACCCGACAAAATACACTTTAATATGGACCATTTAACAGATCTTTGTCTCAATCTAACTACAAATCTATCTAAAAGTTTGCCAATCTAAGCAGCATAAATGCCTGCAAATTGAAATTTTCTTTCGCGATTAGCAAATACGAAATTGTTTGAACAAACATTTTGTGCCTTGTCCTGTTTCATGCTAGGCCTGGCCAAAATAAGCAACAAACCGGCATTTGCATAATGAGGCTATTATAATTTCAATTAAAATTTCTCCCGCTTGACCATTTTTGGGCAGACCCCCCATCCCCCTCCCCTTTGCATGACTAACGGCACAGAACTAAAACGACATACAGACCGCTCTCATTTCTTTATTTCCCCCCAAACAAAATGTGCGTAGCTGCCAAAGGCAACAACAACAGCACACAGAAAAAAATCATCACCCGCACGCATGCTACTTTAATTACATAAATAAATAGACCCGTAAACTGAAAATAAATGTATATGGAGCAGAATTCGTTTTTAATGAGGTTAGCTAAGGCTTTATTCAAACACTAAAACGCAAATCCTGCTGGCGATTGCAAATTATCTCATATTACGTATACGCCTGGTTAAACTATGGAGGCCAAATCATAAAAATCTATAATTAATGTGCATATAAAATCCAGTTCAAGTCCTTGATGTTTAGTTGCCTGAATGAGAACTGATAAATAAATTAGTTTAAAAAGCAAGGTTGAATACAAAATTATTTATGTCAATTAAATGGAATTTTCAACCAATTTCTTTTGAAGCTCACACGTTCGTTGCCTGTTATTGCATATCATATATGTATACATTCCAGGTAAATCAGGTAAAATAGTTGAATAGGAACGAAGTCGATTTTGAGCTGAGTTACGAATTGTTCTGACTGATCTCATCGAGCAGGAAACAAACGAAAGATGAGACGGCAGCAAGAACAATTCGCAATCCAATCTCTTGTGTGAATACATCGCAGTTTAGGAACGTCTTCATCTGGCTCGAAACAGGGGCAGATAGGCAAGAATATTATGTACCTCGCACTTTATAGCCACAACTAGGTAGGTTGCTTTTTGTCCAGGGTATCAATTATTCTGACTGATCTCATCTTGGCAAATACAAAGAGGAGCAACCGGACAGAACAATTTTAACCAAGAACTAATAAGATTGGATTGTCTTAAACTATATCGCCGTCTATTATTCATCGTGTTACATACTACTCTGGCTGATGTCATCTTCATGAGGATCACAGAGGAACATTAGCGAGAATAATATGTACCCCGAGCATTACTTACACTAACAAACAGTTTTTATTATTACACTATGCCTAGAAGACTTAAAATACTTTTAAGTTTCATTAGTTTTTAGTTTTTCTTTCGTAACCTTTTTTTGCTTAGCTGTAGCTTGAATCGGAATATATCCTTAGCTAGAAAGCCGTATTAGATTAATTCAAATAAAATGATTTCAAATTCTTGTTTATCAGTCCAACAATTGCAAATGGTATCACACAGTTCGCTACATTTACATAATCCATTTGCTGGAAACGAGGAATATGTCGAGTTCCAGGCTCAAAAGAGCAGAGAATAAAGAAAAAGGGAAATGGTTGCCATATATCCAAGCTGCCAGTGTCAATGCAGCCGAACGCAATAAATTCTTGCAACAGCCACAGCCAACAACAGTCGCAGCAGCAGCAGCAACACTCCGATTCCCAAGCAGGCCTCAGCCAAGCCCTGGCCACAACCTCGACACCACCCCCCACCCACTTGTGCATTGCATGCGGCCAAAACTGAGGCGCAGCGCAAATTTAATGCCAATAAATTTAAATTAGCAGAACGTCGTCTCTGTCCGGCCATGGGGCAACAACAGCATGTCTGGTCGGGCTAGCAGTATTTATGATAACAGTACATGGTGTAGGTATTGAGGACATCCAGAGAGCGTTACGAGCACTTGTACGAAAGTGTGGCAACGCCAGCCAATACAGTTGCCATCTAATGAGCATCAAGCCGGTGCGAGCAGGTGTCAAACACCTAAGTCCGTTCTGCTGTTGTTGCTAATTAGCGTTGTTGTCGTTTCGGTTCGGACCCGGATGCGTCTAATTGAGACTGAAAAGAATGTGACCGAAGCGGATTATGGAAATTACCTAGATGGATGTGAACTGGACGCAGTTCAGGAAGACAAGTTCAAATGGAACAATAAGTATGTACGTGACAATTTGGAATGGAACATGGAACATTTGCATATGAACTGAATAAAATGAGAAAAAATTTGGAATGTAAGAATGTATGAAAGAATGTAGACTTCGAGTATAACAATAATGAGAGAAACAATATGAAAGGAAACCATTTTGAATGAAGCAATGCGAAGTTTGGAAAGTGAAAAGACAACAAATTTGACAATGCGACAGTTTTGGATGAAAAAATTTATATGGTATATGGAAATATAAAATGGCAACTAATGGATACGAAACATTTGGAAAGGAAACAGGAGACAATTGGTATTAAACCTAAAGTAAGCCAAATATGTTGACTGGAACATTTAGGAATGGAACATTGAGCAAGTGCATTTTCCTGAGGAATGTGAAAACGGAACATTCACAGAGCGCCCCGCTATGCAGCCATATTAAAAAAGCTCAACTCAGCGCCCTTTTTATTGACATCCGACTTGAATGAGCGCAAATGTTTCATGGAGCAAAATGAGTTTTTACTGATTGGCTTCGTGATGCAACATCTGTCAAAGGGCCGTGGCCAGACTCTTGACAGTCGGAATTACAAGGATGAACCTCAGAGCTAACTTGACGCATTTCTCAGCTGCGATTTACCAAAGTAATGAAGAAAAAATAAAATAAAGGACAAGCCACAAAAAGGGACTATGCCACTTTAGAATGAAAAGTGAAACGTGACTCTCGCCTGGCGAAGGAGGCAATATAAAATTTTAAATAACCGAGACTGTCATTAAATATGTTGGCGTACAGTATAGACGGGGCGGGCTGGCGTTGAGGCCGATGTTAATGAAGCGTCGCAGCGCGAGCTAAAATCCGCCGGAGACTCATCAATATAAGTAACTTGAGCAGACACATCTAATGACAGCATAAAATGTAAAATGAACTCACAGTTCAAATGCACAAGTGGCGGGCAGGCGAGGGGGCACCGCGGTGGGGCAGATGGGCGGGTGTGGCAAGCAGGACAGTTTATCATTGTGCTGAACATGCCTAGCAAAAGGATGCCGAATCAGCGAGAACGACGAATGACCATCCGCAACAGCACAAGCAGCAGCAGCAGCACCAGCAGCAGGCTGCACAAGCAAGGACGCCTGACTGACTCGGCACTCTGCTCCTTTGCCCGAGACACCACCCTGCTCAACTGTCGAGCAGCGTGTTGCTTGTCTGCTTCATTTATAACCACCAACGAGACGGCAAAGGACCACAAGGACGACGCTCAAATGCAAGACCGCAAAACTGTTTGGGTTTTTCTTCATCCTTGCATTTGCACTTCGCACTGACCTCCTCGCCCCCTACCCAAACAACTACAACAACAACAACAAGCAGCTGCCCGACAGCTGTCATCATGAACAACGAGCAACTAGTCCTGCAGAGCGACAAGGGGAGAGGGGAACAGGGGGGGAGGGCGTAGGTGAAGCCAACCAAAAATAGCAGTTCACAGAAGTCCACAGAAAGTAAAAGTTTGTCAGTCAATTTTGTGTTTGACATTTTAGCAACGCCCATCAGAGCACCTCACCCCCTCCCCTCCCCTCCCTGCCTTCTCACTTTACTCAACTACACTGACTGAGAAAATTTGACGTTAAATGTGCGAATAAGTGATGCATTAAAGACAAATTCAATTACACTAGAAACTAAGTAAAAAACTATGCGAAACTTTTTTATCAAATAAATTTTACAATTGCTGAATAAAGCAATGCATAAAATTGGCTACCAAGGGCAGGACACAGTAATATCTCGTTCGGGAAAAGGAAATATATTGAAATATAAATATAAACAAAGACAAATTTGTATAATTAAATATTACTATCCGAAGTTATAAGAGGTGTAAAATGTAGAATGAGAAGCCGAGTTGATACAGTCAATGTCAGATTGTCTATTTCTACGCGAATTAGTTCCCCAGTTTCGAAGCTGTCAGAGTACAAATGTTAAAACCGTCCGGATCGGACAGCTATATCATATATATGCCATAGGAACGATGGGTTATAAAGTTTATGATATGTGATCAGTATGTCAACTCCTTTAAGCTCCTCGAATACATACAAGATCCTATCATATAGCGGCCATAGGAACAATCGGATCGGTCTACAAATAAGTAAGGCAGGTCTTCACAAGGGTATTATATCTTTGGCCTGTTGAAGATATCCTTACTTTCTTCATTAAGTTTAATATGTAAGCCTTTCATATATTCTTGTGGAGCATCTATTATGTGAAATGCATCTATTGCCAAAAACGATAAATTCCTTGGGTTCCATATTCTATATTACATTTCTACAACAGAATATCCTGTCAAGTTGACTAAGCGCATCGCTTTTATCCATCCTCCAATCCACACGTCACGAATAACTGAAACAGTTTGAGGGCCAATTAATCAAATACCATTGAATATAAATTAAATTGCAATCAACATGCCCGATAACCACATGCCAAGCCAAATGCGAAGCGCTGCAATAGTGCGGCTGGTGCAATCCCTGGCTTAACCACACAAAAAGTAGCCCGTCAGTCAGGCAGCCGGACCAAAGGAATCGCAACAAAGCGTGAAATTTCAATTTGCCATATTAATAAACCCGAAACCTTGCAGCTGAAAACCAGACAATAGTCAAACAGACGCCGCGCATAAAGCACTTCTCAGCGGGTTGCGGCGGTGGGAGGTGGTGGTGGTGGTGCGCTGCTGTGGTGTCTTCCAGCAGGACAGGCTGCATGGCGGCCACAAGACAGTATCGGAGTATATTTCACAACAGCCGCAAGAAATTCACATACATATAGCTGCCGCAACAATTCTCATTGCCCTGAGCACCCGCAGCGCAGTGGGGGGCGTCGGGTCGGCGGTGGGGTAAGCGACAGCAACACTTCCGTTTCCGCTAGCTTGCGCTGATTGTTTTATATCCTGTCAGAGGACACGCTGCAGTTGCCGAAATTCACAAACTTGTTTTGCGCTTTCTTGTCCAACTTCGGCTTCTGGCTTGACTATTTGACTTGCGCAAGAAGGATACTGCAGGACGACAGCCACTTGCAGTTGCCGTTGTATCTCTGCTGCCACATTGTTGCGGCATTTTAATGCGCTCCTCCCCGCCAATCCCGCTCCAAATCCCAGGCCCAGCCCAACCAAATGCCCCAACGCTCTGCATATTTAATCAAAGTGAATTACAAATGCCACAGACGACACTCAGCACAACGCGATGCCCAACTAGACCACGTCCCACAAAAGCAGGCAAGTGTTATATGGCATGCACTGCACCCAGAACAGACCCACCCATATTTTCAGTGTTGTAAAGCGCCGCGTTGTGGCGTGTAATTTGCCTGACAGATCAAAAAGCGCTTTAGTTAATAAGAGTCCATTATTTGCCAATTGACGGCTACGTTCACTCCCTTCGCCAAGTTAATTTATGTATTTTTTTTCTTCTCTGCCCTCCACTGCCCACCCCACCCTTGTAATTTATTAAAAATGCTGCTCAAGTTTCACTTTTCGTATTCTTGGTTGCTTTTGGCTTCGGTTCGCCTTTGTCCTGGCCAAGTTTGATGTGGCAAGCGTTTTGATTTTTTACCTTTCTCAGCTGTTTAATAATTACTTATTTGTTTCTTAACTAAATTACTTTTCTGTGAAATATGACAAAAGCATCAGACGCTGGGCCCCCCGCCCACCTATTTAACAGCAGCTAGGACCCAAAATAAAAGATCTAATTTATATTAGGAAAAAAAAAATTTCCTAATAAAGTTTGCCCTTTTGGGTCTAGGCTAATAGGCTTTTGGGTATTGTTTCAGGGTTTCGTTCACTGTTTAATTATGAACGGGATTCATTTGGTAACCGAAAAAAAGTTACAGATACTTGAAGCCAGCTTCTTGGCAAGATGTGCCCCAACTGATAATGGAAATTGAAATTTCTTATAAATATATATTTATATAATTAATTTTTCTCCTAGAAATCTGTTTGGCTTAACCTGAACTTCATTTGCTGCATTCGTAATTATTTTAATTGCTGCATATTATTTATTAATCTTTCGATTTGCCCTTAAGCTACTGAAAATTGCACTTTAACTAATGAAATAATTGAACATTTTCAAACGTTTCTGTTTTTTGCACGAAGAACTTCAAACAATTCCCCACTCTCCCCTCGTCCAGAGCACAAAGCTCTGGCAAAATTGAAGCTGTTTCAAATTCTTTAGAAAATTCAGCAACCCCTCGCACTCTACCACCCGGGGCCCACAACAGCGGGGCGCACAAATCAATGTTCAATTCTTGTTTTTGTTATAGCCCAAAAACTTGGACCCACGCACAACAAAAGCCGCATAATGCGAGCGCATAGAAATTTGTCTGCAATTTCAGATTCAAAATAGTTTCCAGAAAATAATATGAACAAAAAAAAGCTAAAGCTGAAATTCATAAAGAAAATTCCCTTGACTGCAATAAAAGAAGGAAGAAGAAAAAGCTTGAACTTGTACCCAAATTATTTTTATGCTCCACAGTCGTTTTTTGATGCCGCCCATTCTGGCAATAGGAGCTGGACTTTGTGTGCTTTGATTTTATGGCAAAGCAGCTATGACCGCTGCATATTTTAGACATTGAAAACTTAACCCTTTGACATTCAATTTACTTACGAGCGCTTGCAGTCAGTCAAATCTGAGTGGAGTTGAGCTTAATGTGAGATTAGATGGCTTGCTTGACGTTCAGCACAAAAAGACAGAGCCAGCCGTCGTAATGTATACATAATTTAATAAGCCTTTTGGGTATCCGGCGAGCCCGCTGCCCCAAAGGCTTCCCGAGCTGAGCAGCATGTAACCCCAATGGAAAGTTGCGCGTCCCGACAGCAGCTTAAGCCTATAATTTACAAGGTTTCGGCTCACATTGACTTGCCGGCCTAATTTACATTTCTTTGTGCAGCACCCACGCCTACCCCATCCCCCTTTGCAGCTGAAAATTAAAGTGCGCGCAAGTGTAATTAAGTACTTGAGCAATACGCAAAATCCTTGGGCATGGGGCTCGGGCCCAAGGCAAATATAAAAAAGCGGAGGCTAGAGGAAAATGCTTATTGCCATTTCTCAGCAGCCCAGTCGAGTGTAAATGGGGTTAAACTTCAGGGGATTTATGACAATTTTTAATTAACAACAGCCGCCGCTTAAGCATTAAGCACATAATAGTCACTTTTACTACAATATATATAAACGTTATATTTTGATAGCTCATCAAATTTTCACTTGTTACTGGCACACAATTTTCCGCAATTTTCATAATTTTCATTTCGCTTTCATTTTGCAGCTGATGAAAGTTTGGCAATTTCATCAACATTGTTAACATTTTTGGCACTGTGCAAAGTTTTATTGGTGTGTGGCAATTTTTCTCTTCTCTTTTTCTGCATTGATTGAAAATTGTTGTGAAATTGTAAAGCGAGGTGAAAGTTAAAAAGTTAACAAAAAGGCGCCATAATTGCCAAATGCAAAAAGTTACGCACTGAAAATTGAAAGCCACCGCAATACAGCATTGCCAGCACGTATGTTATATTCTTGTGCACGCTGGCAATGCTGCCGCTCGCTTGTACAGGTTAAAGCGAGATGCAGCTAGATGCCAAGCGCAATTTAATATGCGTACATATCGAGTGTTTGCATGTGTGTGTGTGTGTGTTGGCAGTGCTGGCTAAAGTTTCAATAATATGTAAAGGATATGTATGCAAAAATTGTTGAATAAAAATGCATTAGCAAGAATTAATTAAAACTTTTTCAATTGGCAGTTAAAATTATTCATTTAATCTGACAACTTGAGATATTTGAACGACGAAGTTTGTACTTAGAAATTATATTTAATGCATTGTAACTAATTGTTTAAATAAAAGCAACGTGCAATTAGAATAATTAACCTAGACGGTCAACTTTTGAATGTGTCTAAGCCTTTCGCAATGCAGCTCTTTCCGTCTGCCAATAACATGAGTTTCTATTAAAATGTTTGTGTATAATTAAGCCAAGCTATTCTATACATGTATGTATACGTATACATACATATGCGCTCACACACACACACATGCAGCCATATTACTATGCACACACACACACAACGGCATTTGTTTTTCGGCGTCTGCGCGCATTTCTCAGAAAACGTGAGACATTCGGCAACTGCGACGCTTTTCAAAATATTTACATTTGTTATAAACTCAAGTTTCTCTCTACCAGGGCAATTGAAGTAAATAAACACATAAATGCAAGAGCTCTATTTTATTTACATTGAGTCTCATTATTTTTCCAAATGCACGAACATGCGCTTACCCCTCACAGAATTCGCTTACTCCCGTAAATGTTGTTCTTTAAGTAGAAGTCATTTAAATTTGTAAAACTCCACTTATTGAAATTAAATTGTAAAAATGGAATATGTATTTTACATTTCTCCTATTGCTGAATTCTTCAAGACGGTTTGTTCTCACCGGCTTTCAAACGGAAAAGGAACTTAGCTGGGTTGCCGGGTGTCAGAATTGACATCGATTTCAGAGTCGTATTCCGATCTATCGAATTGTCAAACAGGCCTCGAGTAGCTCACACACGCATCAATAAATCGAAGGACTTGGAATGTCGTAACGATTGCGACACACGTTAGAAAAACTTACAATTTTAATGGCTTGATTGTTTAAGTGGGGAAGTAATCATTAGAAATGCGATTTGAAATGGATATATTAGATTTATTATTATTATTTTTATTAGTATTATTTATTATTATTAGTATTGGTATTAGTATTAGTATTAGTATTAGTATTAGTATTAGTATTAGTATTAGTATTAGTATTAATATTAGTATTAGTATTAGTATTAGTATTAGTATTAGTATTATTATTATTATTATTATTATTATTAGTATTATTATTATTAGTATTATTATTATTAGTTATAGTATTATTATTATTATTATTTGCTTTTTAAATGAGCATTTAAAATTTGATTACGTTTAACACCCAACTACAAGACATTTGTCTTTTGGATGTACTCTGTTTTTTTAGGATTGAAATACAGGTTTCTTATACAAGGAATTTGGTTATGCTTTAATATAAATTTTTCTCATCACATTGGTACATAGTAAGAGATATGCACATACACACATTGAATTACTATATCATAGAGTTTGGAAATCTTATCTCACATATATGTACGTATCTAGCATTGGAATCGAGCTTGGGTTCTGCTTTTAGTAGAGAGCTTCTTTGTCGTAAAATGTATCCCAGACGGCCAACGTTGTGGCCTCGGGGAGTGCCATCATTTCCATTTCATCGCTAATGTTGTAGCAATTGTGAGCGCCGTCTGGTGTCTGCTGCACTGGTGTCCACATGGCCGATGCTGTGGCGCGGCAGTTGGGATCACTGCTGGCCGCAAAGGCGGTCCACATGCCGACCATGCGCTTAATGGTACGATACTCTTGTGAGGATTTGTTCAGTTTGGTGGCCAGCACATTGTAAAAGAGATAGGACAACTCATCACCATGGGAGACACCGCGCACGCGTTCGCCACAGACAAGCCAACGGAATTGATTGAAGTGCGGCGAGTCGAAGTCGAAGCGATATAGGTAGGTGGGTGTGGCTTGCGCATAGGTTAACCGGGCCATGACCATGCGATGCAGATCATGCCAGATTTGCCGATGTGAGAATATAGAGAGCGCCTCGAAGAGCTCCATGCTCTCGCGCTGCTCGTCGCCAAAGTAGACCTGCTTGAGCCGGCGCACCAGCTGCTCCAGTTGCTCCGGTGTGCTCGCTTCGCTGACCTCGCGTGGTATTATATTATCAAAATGGGTCATCACCCAGGGATCGTTGCGGACGAGCTGATACGAGAAGAGGCCCTCGAATGAGTTGCCGCCAACGATGAGCGGTATGCTATTGCCCCACGCACTGGCCAGCATCTCCTTGTGCGGCTTGGGCACCACACAGTGTGCAGTCTCATAGGGTTCCACAACGGGACCGAAGGCAAACAGATAAAAACTGCGCAGCTCATCTTGCGTCACAATGTCCTGATCCCTCGAGGCAATTTGACGTGCAGGTACCTTGCTCAGATACCGTAGCACATCCGCCTCCGTCTCGCTGCCCTTATAGCCCATTTGCCGGGCGAGGCGATAGGCCCAATTGCGATCCGGGGTATCCGCCCAGGCAGACAGCGCACAGCCCGACTGAAGTATGGCCTTGTGGAACAGTCCGCGCGACTGCTCTGTGGTCATCATAATGTGCGTGGATGCGGCGCCCGCGCTCTCGCCCATAAGCGTTATGTTATTTGGATCGCCATTGAAGTGGGCAATATTCTGACTGATCCAGCGCAGCGCTAGGACCTGATCCTTAAGTCCCGCATTGCCTGGGACATTTAGTTTGGGATCCTTGAGACTCAGGAATCCTGTAAGCACGTGGTTAATGTGTGCACGAGGTGCTACTGCATGTCACTTACCCAGCGCGCCGACCCTATAGTTGATGGTAACAAAGACCACCGGCTGCTTCATAAAGTAATCCGGACTGTAGATATCTCTTGAGGCTTCACCTTTCTGGAAACCACCGCCATAGATCCACACCATGACGGGCAGCGGCGTCTCCGATTCCATCTGCTTAACATACACATTTAGATATAGGCAATCCTCGGAGCCCTCAATCAAGCCCAGCACCATGTTACGCTGCAGCGGCTTCTCGCCGTATGTGGTGCAGTTGCGTACACCCTCCCACGGCTCCGGTGGTTGCGGTTCACGGAAGCGCAGCTCACCCAACGGCGGCTTGGCATAAGGTATGCCCTCAAAGGCATAATACGGCTCCTCATCGTAGATGGTCTTGCGCTTTCGACCGCGCACTCGGCCAAATTTGGTTGTCACGATGACTGTGTGGCTTGTGGAAAGACGGTATTGCTGCACCTTATGGCCGACAAGTCTGTGGGTGGCAGAGCGTGAAAGGTGATGTAGTTAACGGATACAAGTATACATATATAAAGATAACAGAGTCGGCGCGACGCCATTGGAAGATTGCCGCGCCGTTGTGGTCCAGGTTCAATGTTCAAGATCAGAGTCACGGCGAACGCGCCAGTCATGGTGACATTGAAAAACGAGAGGCCAGTTGTACCCAATGTTCACCGCAACGCTGATACCCTGTATAGCCCTTATCTGTACTCACTTGGCGCCCATTTGGAGCAGTTTTGGAATACCAACGTTCACCTCCATGATTATTGCCCTTTAATGTATGTATTTATATGTGTGCATTTATATATGCATGCGAATAAGTACACATGTAATATATCAATTAGGTTTGTTCGAAAAGTTTATTTTTATATTTCGAAAACAACTGTTTGTTTGCTCTGCTTGCTCCAATCCTGTTGACCGCCGCCACGCAATTAACAGAATTTTGTTACGTTGCCGGCAAATTTAAACAGTCCCGGCAATGTATGTATGTGTGTATATTACACACATGTCTATATTTATGTGTGCCATGTATAACATATATAAATGTGCGTACAAGGTACCCTGAACGTCTGGTCAAAACTTATCTCTCTCTCTCTCTCAATAGAAATTTGTGCCATCGGCCTAACAAAAATAGATTGGGGTAACACGGCAATAACATTGGCGCCTTATCTTTACATTAACAGTGCGCGTCAGGCTTAACAGCTGTTAGTTTATATGTAGTCTCAAGTGTGCTTTGTTTTGTTTTGATCATTATGCTGGAATGACACGTGCCAGTTTGTATATATACTTAATTGCAATTTTAAGGGATTAGAGTAAAAGTTATTTCCATTTATTGTTTATTTATTATTTATGTTTATGTATATAAATTAAATATTACACAATAGATACATATTTTAAAATATATACTACGACTTAAAATGATTTCTAAATCGGCTCAAATGCATTCAACATTTTTCTATTAAGTATTCTAAACATAAAGCAGCAAGCCGTTTAGGTAAGCTGTTCTAATATGCAAGCACATTGACATATGACGTAACTTTTGAACTTCACGATATTCTATTTAAAAATGTTTTACATATACAAATACCTCGCCGAAAATGACTATAATAAACAAATGCGGATTGCATTTTAGTAATCTAAATTTTCTCACAAAACACGCTAATAATAAATTCAGTTTATCTTAAACAAAACAAAGCCTAGACGATAGGGTTTAGCCAAGCAAATAAAAATAATAATAAATGAGTGATTAAACAGTGTTTTATTTGTTGTTTTAACTTATCATTGTAGCCTCCACATTCAAATGCACTTGAATCAGCAATTCGGTTTCCCAGGGCTGCAGCAGCATAGAAAATATAACTGCGTAAATGCCTAATGCTCAATCAATAAAAGTCAATCACATTATAAAGAAAATACTCTTAATAAAAGTTTTAGTTGATTACGGGTTGAATAATAAATATTAAAATAAATATAAGATAAACATGAAATGGTTCTAATAAGAGTTGCTGCAGCCCTGGAAAAAATAAATAAATAAACGCTCGCAGTCGCATTCAGCGCCGACTTCGTCACCGGCAGCGGTAAAGCGTCGCGTGCATTGCCGATAGAAAGCAGCAACAACCGTTACGATGTCAGCAAACGTAGCATTTATAAAATTTAGCCCTTGCCGAAAACAAAGCAGCTAACACAAAATCGGCTGCTCTGATATTTCACATTTTTTACATTTTTATTTTCTGGTTTTGCACTTGTGTTCAGCTTATATTTGTGTGGTGTTTTGTGCGTTAGCGATAAAAACAACCGCTATCAATGTTTTTACCTAGATAAACAAAAAAAGCTCAAAAAAACAAGAGGAGAACTTCGCGCCAACGTGTAAAAACAGCTCAGACCACAGCTGAACATGGCAAGGTGAGTTGTCGAATATATTCCGATCGTATGATAATTTCTTTATATCATTGTGCAGCGCTTCCGACGCCGTTGTGCAGACGATAAGTGGGCCGGTTGTGGGCAAACATTGTACGAGCATCTACAGCGATGATTACATCAGCTTCGAGCGCATACCATACGCGCGTCCGCCCCTGGGCGCCCTGCGCTTCAAGGCGCCACAGCCTGTACAGCCGTGGAAACAGGCGTTGAACTGCCGGCAGAAGGGCGAAAAACCGCTGCAGTTCAATCAGTACACCCAGCAGCTGGAAGGCGTCGAGAATTGCCTGTATCTGAATGTGTATGCCAAGTCGGTGAGTCACGGACCCCCTCCCCAAACTTAAGGTTAAAGTACAAACATTAATTCGTAAACTATGCCTCGCTACAGCTGCACACGGACATGCCGTTGCCGCTGATTGTTTTCTTCTTTGGCGGTGGCTTTGAAAAGGGTGATCCCACCAGAGATTTACACAGTCCCGACTATTTTATGATGCGCGATGTGGTTGTGGCCACCGTTTCGTATCGTGTGGGCCCACTGGGCTTTCTCAGCCTGAAGGATCCTTCGGCGGGTGTGCCCGGCAATGCCGGCTTAAAGGATCAATTGATGGCTTTAAAATGGATCATAAAGAATGCCTCCAGCTTTAATGCGGATCCAAATAATGTAACTGCATTTGGTGAAAGCGCAGGCGCCGCCTCAGTGCATTATCTTATGCTGAATCCGAATGCCCAGGGCCTCTTTCAGAAGGCCATTATGCAGTCTGGGAATGTGTTGTGCTCCTGGGCGCAGTGTGTGGTGCCCAATTTGGCGCGGCGACTTGCTGAAAAGCTGGGCATGCAGAAAATGGAGACGGCCTCGGATCTCAAGATTTTGGAGTTTCTACAGAGCGTGCCCGGCGATATGCTTGTGAAGCCTTATCTGCTCAGCAAGGCAGAAAACTTGGATGACAGTGTGTTTCAGTTTGGCCCCGTCGTGGAGCCTTATGCCACCGAGTCCTGTGCGATATCCAAGCAGCCCATTGAGCTGCTCGCTGATGCATGGGGCAATGATATTCCGCTCCTGATGAGTGGCACCTCCTTTGAGGGTCTGCTAATGTATGGACGTGTGTATATGTCGCCCTATTTGCTCACCAGCCTCAAGAGCCAGCCGGAGCATCTGTTGCCGCTGGAATTGAAACGCACGCTGCCGCACTCCTTGGCCCGTACTTTGGGCAAGCGTATACAATATATGCACTTCCGGGATAAGCCATTGGAGCTGCAGCCAGACAGCGTGGCGGCCTACTGTGAGGTGGGTTTATACTGTATACTGTATACTGTTGAATGTATAAATGAATATTAATTTTCCATTCTTGCAGTATGCCAGCTATAAGGTGTTCTGGCATCCCATAATGCGCACCATTAAAGCACGCCTAGAATGCTCCACAAAACCCACCTATCTATATCGCTTCGATTTTGATTCATCCACTTTCAATCATCAACGTTTAAAATATTGTGGCGATAAGCTGCGCGGCGTTGCCCATGTGGATGATCATTCGTATATTTGGTATGGCGATTTCTCCTGGAAGCTTGACAAGCATACGGCCGAGTTTCAAACCATTGAGCGCATGATTGACATACTGACCACATTTGCTAGCACCTCAGATCCAAATTGCGAAAGTGTTGTATCCAACTTGGCCAAGGGCACGGTTTGGGCGCCATTAGGTAAAAAGAATGTAAAGTGCCTAAACATTTCGGAGGACGTGCGGGTGATCGAATTGCCCGAGCTGGCCAAGTTGCGGGTTTGGGATAGCGTCTATAAGGCGCGAGTGAAATAGCTCTGCCTAAATGTAAACGAAATTCGAAAATGACATATCCATTAAATTAACAGTATCAAGAAATATTATTTTAAAGTTCTATGTTTAGTCTATTAGCACAGCAAATGTTAAAGTTGCGTTAACAGTGAGCTGTTAATGGGCCTATATAAAAGGAAATTGTGTTAACATAGGCAGATGTTATTAACCAAATTACGGACTGCGAAAACTTGGTTTTTAAAATCCACTAAGTGCAATTCATTTTGTCAGTATGTGAATCCTTTATCAGTTTTTTAGTGGTTTGGATCTTATGCATTAATTATGAGCGTTGTATAGGTCTATAAACTGTTATATGTCTTATCTTTTTTTAATGTGTTTTATTTTGGCTTTTAGTGCAGGTACTCTTTAGAAAACTCAAAATAAAAAATCTTATCTTTAACTTATATTTTACTATAATAAAATGTTAGATTAACTTAATTCTACACAACAGTCGCAACAATCGCATTACCAATGCCAAAATGGCATTCACACACAACGCTAGACAGATGAGTTCTCGCCACAACGATCTTTTTACCCCAGCAAAAAAAAAGCTAAATCCAGCTAAATAAGCATTCTAGCCACAATTTGGCCACAGAGTTTCCAATACTGTTATTGAGATGCCAAAAAATAAGCCAAATCTGTTAAATATTACTTTTTTCCGGCTAACAAACTCTGCAATTAGCATATAGCTAGAAAATAATCAAATTGGCAGCACTGGCTCGCAGTTTGGAATTTCACCACATTAGATAATGTCAGCAATGGGTATGCGTCTATAAGAGTGGAGCTTCTGTTATTTTCAGTTAATATGGGACAAACCTGAAATGGCAACGGACTAGTAGGTAGCGGGCGGGTAATCGAAAAACTCAAAGACTAACAGAGTGGAATCATTTGCAGCTCGGATACTTCGCCTGTGGTGCGTACCACGCATGGTGAGGTGCGTGGCGCGCTGCTCACCAGTCTCTACGATAAGCTCTACTATAGTTTCGATGGCATACCCTACGCCCAGCCGCCATTGGGTGAGCTGCGCTTTAGAGCTCCGCAAGATGCCCAGTCTTGGCTGGGCATACGCGACTGCACCGAGCCGAAGGACAAGTTCTTGCAAGTGGCCAGCATAACAAAGCAGGTTGAGGGTAGCGAGGACTGCCTGTACCTAAATATAGCCGTGAAAAGCGTGAGTTTTCTTACCAACTACACATGCACGGATTGAAATGAATTACGATATATTTATTATAGCTCAGCAGTGAAAAGCCGTTGCCTGTGATGGTTTATGTGCACGGCGGTGCCTTTAAGAGTGGGGATCCCACAAGGCGCTTCTTTTCACCTGATTACTTCATGCGCGAGCAGGTGATCTACATCAGCATTGGCTATCGACTGGGACTATTTGGTGGGTATCCGAACAGAAATCTAGGGTAAATCTAATGCTATGTGAACGTGCGCAGGTTTTATGAGTTTTTCGGATCCGTCGCTGGGCATACCCGGTAATGCGGGCATAAAGGATATTCTGCTGGCCCTCAAGTGGATAAGGGCGAATGTGGGTAGCTTCAATGGCGATGCGAATAACATAACGCTTTTCGGGCACAGTTCGGGGAGCTGTTTGGTGCACCTGCTGATGGTGAGCCCGCTGGCGGAGGGACTCTTTGACAAGGCCATACTTTTGGCTGGTTTCCATCCGGATACATGCAATCGGCCCAATGTGGAATACGAGCTGGCCAAGCATTTGGGCTATGAGGGCGCCAACAACGATGTTCAAGTATGGGACTATCTAAATGCTGCAGATCCCAAACTGTTGGTCAAGACGGACTTTCGACAGCTATATGACCGCCTGCAATGCTCTGGGTTACCCCTTTTTATGCCACGAGTGGAGCCCTACGCCACGCCCAGTTCTGTGTTGCTGGACGAGCCGCGGATACTGCAGCGCAGCGCTTGGAGCAATCGCCTGCCGATCATCATTGGCAGCACCAGCAACGAGGATTTGTTTAGTAGCACATGCGATATGACCAAGGATGCAGCAGTGCTAAAAGCTTGCCGGGAGCGTCCAGAGTTCATGCTGCCGTACTCCATACTCCGTCACTGTGAGCCCAGCGCGTGTCGCCACCTGGGACAGACGCTGGTGAAGAAATTTTGTGGCGTGTACAGTTCGGATCTAAACGTATCGCATGCTTCAGGCATATCTGAGATCTTCGCGTTCAACGTGTTGCACTATCAGCAGCGTTTGATTAAGGCCCGACTGGCTTATAGCCAGGCCGAGAATTACCTGTATCGCTTCGACTTCGATTCACCTGATTTCAATCTGTATCGCATACGCTATTGGGGACCCGATAGGCGTGGCCTTCATCATGCCGATGAATTGTGCTATATTTTTAAGTTGCCCGGCACCTTCAAGCTAGACAAATCAAGAGCGGAATACACGACTCTTTGCCGCATGGTTGCCATGTTTACAGAGTTCGCCCGCAGATCCGATCCGAATGCGCCGCTAATCCAGTCATTGGTCGACTGGCAGCCTGTCACACAGAATGAACCCACAATGTGTCTGAATATCAATGAGGAACTCAAGTTCATTGCACAGCCGGAGCGTTTCAAGTTAAGGTTCTATGACCACTTGTACAGAAATGCTAAAATGGAACTCATTTAGCAGTGAATCTATGAGCTATGGCAAGTTCCATCTGTTAACATTATGTGTGCAATTTTACACTAAACTGTTCATTACCTGTTAATGCAGGTGCAAAATTACACGACTTCACGATGCCTGATTTAACACTTTATATTGTCTATTTGTCCACTACTGTAAATTTAATAAAATATTTATATGTATAGATATATGTGTATATTTATCTTGGTTACTAATAACATTTGGTACATTTATGAAATATTTTATTTCACTGTTAAACTATAATTTAATACAGCAGAATATTGCATTTAAACTGTTAATTTGCTGAATCTAATGCTTTGTTCCCTACAGTATATCGAGTAATATCAGCTATTCGTTAAGTTTCACTAGTTACATGTAAGAGTATTTGGACTTCAGTCTGGCTGTTTTTCCTTTAAATATTCAACACAAAAAAGCTGGTTAATTAATGATAATGAGCCCAACAAATGCGCGATAAATCAGTTTCACAAGCCACCACGGTAGGTGTACATGTTTTTATGGCCACCTGTGTACGCTCTTTAGCTTTGCGACGTTTTTTTGATTTACTCGATTTTCAGTTGACAAGCGGCACACCAGCAGAGCGGACGACCAAACGATTGTTTAGCAACATGTCAGAGAGGTGTCTACAAGTGATTAAATATAAAAAATATTTGTTTTTTATTATCGTACACATAATTAACAAATTAATAAATTCCATATTTTAGCCTGGAGACTTGTGAAATTGCACTGCCCATAGGCCAGATAAAGGGCGTCAAACGTCGCACTCTCTACGATGACGATTACTTCAGCTTCGAGCGTTTGCCCTTTGCCCAACCGCCGCTGGGCGAGCTGCGCTTTAAGGCGCCGCAGCCGGCAGAGCCCTGGTCCGGCGTGCTGGACTGCACCCACTATGCCGAGAAGCCCGTGCAGAAGGCCATGTTAACTGGTGTCATCGACGGCAGCGAGGATTGTCTCTATCTGAATGTGTACGCCAAGCAGGTGACTATCTAAAAATAAGACAAAACCTGTGATGGATAGCTATCATTTCCCATGTTTTACTGATAACAGCTGAAGACAGCAAAACCCCTGCCTGTTATGGTTTATATATACGGTGGTGCATTCTCCATAGGCGAGGCCACCCGGGAGCTATATGCGCCGGATTATTTTATGGCTAAAGATGTCGTTCTAGTAACGCTCAACTATCGCGTTGATTGTCTGGGTAAGAATTAAATAGCTTATCGTTTGACAATCTCTATTAGATTGTTTTGTTATTGAGCAAGTTTCTGTTATCGCTGATGGCTTCCAAAGGGTATAAAGTACGAAATTTAATTAAGATATCTTTGCTTAGATTTAAAGTTCGCCCACTTTATACCGTTTTATTGAGTGTAAAAGAAAGTGAAATGTAAATTCATTCCAAGTTTTTAGTAGATTTTCGCTAGTTTCTATATTCTCATTTAGCTTTTTCTAGCTTTTATCAAGCTAACCTAACTTATGCTCTCTTTCTCATTCTCACAGGTTTCCTCAGTCTGCAAGACCCCAGCTTGGAGGTGCCTGGCAATGCTGGACTCAAGGATCAGGTTCTAGCTCTCAAATGGGTCAAGCAATATATTTCCCATTTCAATGGCGATGTGAACAACATAACGGTATTTGGTGAGAGCGCCGGCGGCTGCTCCACCCACTATATGATGAGCACAGAGCAGACGCGTGGACTCTTCCACAAGGCCATACCCATGTCGGGCACCCTTCACAATTACTGGGCAAATACGCCGCCCGCAGATTTCGCCTATCGGCTGGCCAAGGCGCATGGCTATGAGGGCGAGAACATTGATCGCCTGGTGTTGGAGCATTTGCGGGGCGTGACGCCACATCAGCTGGTTAATCACAGCCTGCTCACCGCCGAGGATCGACGCAATGGCCTCATCTATGCTTTTGGGCCCACCGTCGAGCCGTATATCATGCCAGACTGCGTGGCGCCCAAGCGGCAGCTGGAAATGGCGCGCGAGGCGTGGAGCAATGAGCTGCCCGCCATGCTGGGCGGTGTCTCCTTTGAGGGCCTGTTCATGTATCCAGCTCTAAAGGCCAATCTCAAGGGTATGGATACCTTGCCGCAGGATCCGTTGCGCATAGTACCTTACGAAGTGCTTTTGCTGAATACGGAACAGCAGAATCTGGAGGTCAGCAAGAAGCTGATCAAATTGTACTTTGGTGATGCTACGCCTAGCTCCGAGCTCATCATGAATTTTATGGATGTGAGTTTGAAACAGTTTTTCCTACCCTTTACCCATTCAAAATGGGAAAATGGTATATTAGTTTTGTGAGAATCGACCCCTGGTCCTAGTCGGACACTCTTTATCCCACATTCTGTAAAATTATCTGCTGCTTCTTTCAGTACTATTCCTATAAGATCTTTTGGCATGGCTTCCATCGCACTTTGCAAGCCCGCCTGGCCTATGCCAAGGCGCCCACCTATTACTATCGCTTCGACTTTGATTCGCCCGATTTCAATTTCTATCGCAAGAAGTTCTGTGGCGATGACATTAAGAAGGGCGTTGCCCATGCGGATGAGCTGAGCTACTTGTTCCGCAACTCGCAATCCTGGAAGCTGGACAAGGCATCGGGCGAATATCGCACCATACAGCGCCTGGTGGACATTTGGACATCCTTTGCGGCCACCTCCAATCCCAACTGCGCCGAAACCGCGCATCTGAACTGGCAGCCCGCAAAGCAGGAGCAGCCACAGCGTGTACTTAACATTGGCAATGAGGTGGAGATCATCGATCTGCCCGAGCACGAGAAGCTGCTCGTCTGGGATAGCCTATATAAAAAGGAGCATTTGTTTTAGATTTGTTCCAGTGTGTGTTGTGAGTTGTAGCCACATGTAAATAAACCGTATTATAGCGTATGAGAGTTGTTTAAAATTATTTTCTTCTTTTTGGTACACCTCTACAAGTTTCGAAAATTTCAGAAATATTGACTCGGAAATACACAATTTACTTGGGAGTTAGCTCTATAAAGGTCCCTTCTTACATAGTATGTTATTATATAAATTCCAATGAGCATTCTCTCACACACAGGCTGAGGAAACCTGATATTTGTGTTGATACCAGCTAAAATAAAGGCAAGCATCGCTGGAAATTTAGAATACATAAAGTGTTTAAGCTCGTCGGATTAAGTGTAACTAATTTGGAAGATTCCAAATAATGCTGTTAATCTCCTCCCCAACCAGCCCGCCACCACAGATCGCGAAATTCTATGTCATGCACAGTTTAAAGAAGGAATGAGATCTTCTAAGGATTGTGCCAAATCGGACAAATCTCTATATCTGTATAGCTTGGACGGGTAACAAACGGATGCTATTTTCATTATTTTTCTTCTGTTCGTACACTCACCTAAGGCTCCCAGCCTATAGTTAAGTGTGGTTAGAATAACTTCTTTTTACATAAAGTAATCTGGACTGTGAACATCCCTTGTGGCCTCGCCAATCTAATAACTGCCTCCATGGATTCAGACCATAACGGGTAACGGGGTTTCCGACTTAAGGCTTTTTGAGTACACATTTAAGTAGAGGCAATCCTCCGAACCCTCGACCGTTTGTAACACCAAATGTCGCTGCATGGGCTTTGAACGTGGATACGTGCAGTCCATGATGTTGGTCCACGCAGCCTACCTAAGGGTGGCTTGGCATAGGGTATGCCCTCGAAGGCAAAATAGAGCTCTTCGTCGTAGAGAGTCTTACGCTGAAGGCCGCGAGCCCGTTCGTACTGAGTGTCCAGCAGAGATTCGTTATCAGTGACCAGATTGTACTGTACAATCCTGTGAGCGATGCTCCTTCAAATAAATGAACATTCATGTTGAGTGTCCTCTTATAGTAAACTTGTGTCGCCTACTTGGTGGCCAGCCTAGAACGCTCCGTAGTACACATTTTCGCATTCATTTCGAAAAAGTATCACATGCTTGTCGCCCCATTCAGAAGAAAGTGTCTTACTAATTTGCCGGACACATAGGGATATGTTTATTGGGTTACTCTTTCATCTAGTACAGTGCATCTGCCTGTCATGTGCAACACACATGATAAATTCAGTTTATCTTTACTTATTTCAATTAAGTAAAACAACAATTAAATTAGCAAACTTGTTTTATAATTGTTATATGGCTTATTAAGCAATTAAATATCTATGCTAGCAGGTTTTGCCCGGCAACGCCCATGGAATGTTTTGTGCTAAGAATTGCTGATATTACCTTTCCATTAGGAACATGCTCGAGGAAAATTTAAACCTACCCATACCGATCTCCACTTCTATTTAAAAGTATCTTTTAAGTGCAACGAATAAAGTACCAAGTTTTGGAGTCAACAGTTTCCGCTTATGTTAGTCTTGCGGTGAAAATCTTAAAGCTGAAAAACAAACTTTCTATTATTAAACCTTCGAACCGCATTTACCACCCAAGAGCCTATAACAAATTCTCACAAAGATCTTTGAAAATGATTATAAAGCTCCTTTTGCACTAAGGAGAAATGTATTTCCCCGATAAGTATGAAACACCCTCGTAATGAATTTGAACAAAGATCTTTGAAATGAGTTTGATGCCAATCGGGTGGTAACAAAACAAATTTTTACACAAACGTTATCCCGATTTTTCCACACATGCGGGTGGAATTTCGCGACACCCCGCCTTAACGTTCACCTTTATCACATAAGGTAACTACATTGAAAATTTCCGCTTTCCAGCTCTCACGTTGTGGGCTGTGCGTTGAATACCACTCAGTCAGGGAGGATTGGATTCAAGGATTCGACTCAACGAAGATGAAGATGTGTTGTGACGTGACACGAATTTTCGTAAGTAGATTGATAAAACAAATGGCATTGTCATTTACAAATATTTTAGTTAAATTTATAAAATGATTGTTAAACAGAATAAATAAATAATTTTCTAAAATATATTTTAAATTTTCGTCAACCTTTGGATATTTTCCGTTTCGTCGGCTATAAAAAGAATTAAAACATGCGCCCTTATCTTATATATACCTTATCTTATATATTATATATATATATATATATAATATCTCATCATCATCATATAATATATATATATATATATTACATATATATATATATATATATACATATTTATTGAACCAACGATCTCACAAACCTCAAAAGCCTTTGATGACCTTACGCTGACCTAATATAATTTCAGTTTCTTATAGAAGCTATCCCAGAGTTTCAGCTGCTTGATCTCCGGCAATTCTATGAACTTGAGTTGTCGTCCAATGTTTAGGCACTTTGGAGTAGCGTTCGAGTCGACGGCCTCCCAAGAGAAAGGCAACACCTGAGTGCAGTTGGGATTACTGTGTGCCGCAAATGCCGTCCACATGCCAATCAGACGCTCGATAGTGAGGTATTCCGGCGACACCCTGTCCAGCTTGTAGGCTGGGATGCAGTAGAACAAGTAGAATAGGTCATCCGCATGGGAGACGCCTCTTTCATGGCGACCACACACCATAATGCGGTAGTGATTGAAGGTGGGTGAGTCGAAGTCAAAGCGATACAGATAGGTGGGCTTGGTCGGCGCATAGGCCAGCCGGGCGAGTATAGTTCGATGGATACCATGCCAAAAGTGCTTAAAGGAAAGCAATTGCAGGCACTCTTTGAACTCCATGCGGCCTCTTGTGGGATCGTCGAAGGATGACACCTTGAGGTTTCTGATGTGTTCCTTAAGCTCCGCTTGCGTGGACACATCGCGCACCTCTCTGGGTATTAAGGCTTCAAAGTCGCTAAGTAGATGCTCCGCATCCTGCATTACAAACTGGTAGGAGAAGAGGCCCTCGAAGGAAGTGCCACCAATGATTACGGGCAGTTCATTGCCCCAGGCCTTGGACAGCATCTCCTCAGGTGGCCTGAAGATCACACAGTTGGCACTCACATAGGGTTCTATGACGGGTCCAAAGGGAAACAATATATAATCACGTAATTCCTCCTGGTTTTGCAGCGTTGTACAACTGGCGATTTCTCTAGCCGAGGCACGCTGTAGAAATCGAAAAACTTCCTTCTCATTGTCGCTGCCCGCATAACCCAGCTGGCAGGCCAGCCGATGGGACCAGTTGTGCTGTGGCTCACGGGCCCAGCCACAGAACGATGAGCCCGACATGAGGATTGCCTTGTGGAAGAGTCCTCGTGTCTGTTCCGTGCTCATCATTATCTGAGTGGAAGCAGCGCCTGCACTTATGCCCATTAGTGTTATGTTATTTGGATCACCGTTGAAGTTAGCGATGTTGTTGTGTATCCAGCGCAGGGCCATTACCTGATCCTTGAGTCCAGCATTGCCAGGTACATCCAAGTCCCGGTCGGAGAGGCTGAGAAAACCTGTAAATTACATTCGCAATTTAAAATATAGTTGTTATTCAATTACTATTCCCTTTTTCCCATTTGACTTTTGGTTTTACAAGTATTTCGGATTTGCGAAACTATAAGGCATTATGTTAAGTTAACAGCGTAACCTTTACATAGCTTAAACATGTCTGTTAGCAAAATACTCTGTAGTTTCCACAATTCTTCAACCTTATATATAACAGACTGTTGAAGCATATAAGTAAAGAAAACCTGGTATATGTATGACGGGTTGCTGTTAACTTTTACGGGAATGGATGCACATATTAACAATACAAAATTAATAATAATACTTTTTATCGCAATACAGGTGGGTTGCAGGTTCAATATCGTCAATCACAGCATGTAATTTAGATTGCCGACACGCTAATGAGTGCTCCACATACACATATACAATAAACTATAATAATACTTGTGTGTGTATTAGATGCACAGAGAGAGAGAGAGAGAGAGTGAGAGGAAATTTCACCACACTCTCCAAACTCACCCGGAGATTAAATAAGCACTTACCTAAAGCTCCCAGCCTGTAGTTAAGAGTAACTAGAATAACATCCTTTTGCATAAAGTAATCTGGACTGTGAACATCCCTTGTGGCCTCGCCAATCTGAAAGCCCCCACCATAGATCCACACCATGACAGGCAGGGGCTTTTCCGACTTAAGTTTCTTTGCGTACACATTTAGGTAAAGGCAATCCTCGGAACCCTCGACTACGTGCATCACAAAATGCTGTTGGATGGGCTTTGCGCGTCCATACGTGCAATCTCGGACGCCCTTCCATGGTTCTGGTGGCTGGGGCGCGCGGAAACGCAGCTCACCCAACGGCGGCTTGGCATAGGGTATGCCCTCGAAGGCAAAGTAGAGCTCCTGATCGTAGAGGGTCTTACGCTGAAGGCCGCGCACTCGACCGTACTGGGTTTCGAGCACCGCCGTGACCTTTGTGGCCAGAGTGTACTGCACGATCTTGTGGCCGATGAGCCTGCCATTGGGTTAGAGTAGAGCAATCGTAAATCATATTATTGGCCTGCTAAGCAAGTTGATCTTATCTTATCGCTTAACTTTGCTGGCTGTTGGCATTTACGATGCCATTGACAGCGATTAAATGGGAAGACAAATGTCACCTACTTGGTGCCCAGCTTAAGCAGATCCGCAACGCCCATTTGTACATTCATGTCAGATGGGTATTACGTCCTTGTGGGTTGTACGTGAACCAATTTCTCTGACTGGCGCTGCTTTCACTTCCGTCCTTAGCAATTGACAAGCTGCAACTGAACGTTCAACTAGAATAGGGCTATCTACAAGTGCTCGTACGCGCACCCAATTTTCAAACACAGTGGCAACTCGCTAACGGCAACTTGGTAATTTATTTGTGAAGAGAAATGGACCAAAAAATGCCTGACAGTTATAATTTTGATAAATTTTTGACACATGATGTTTTTATTTGATAAACAGGAGAGGATTCTGGCTATAGTTAGAAATAAATATATGGTAGTTTTTATTATTTCCTTAAAGATTTGCTATTATAATTCATGACGTTTATATATTAATTCAAAATTTGCCTTAGCTGGTGTTTACTGTATGTAGTTATTTCAATCTTTGAAGCGCCCGGAGTCTCCCAGTTGATGTTTTAATCACGAACGACAAAAGCGACCGCTTATCTCGATAGACGACGCTGTTGTTGCTCTCATTGAAAAACATATGGCAATGGGAGCATGAAAACTTTATTGATAATGCCCGTTGTACCGGGCAGTACAGAGAGCTCTACTACAACAATTTGTAGACAGCTGTTCGTGTTGTTACCGTTTAATGGGCCGCAAAACCTGGTTGACATTGTTGTTATTGTTGTTGTTGCTTGTTGCTGATTTTAAAAAAATAAATGAATTTTTATGTGTGCTCAGGTTGTAAGATCACAATTAACACTATTAAATATTATTTTATCTACTTGAGCAAAAGGGCATACTTGCATCACTGACAAATTGCGTTCTTTCCAGCCATGAAATCAGTTTACTGTCATTAAAGCTAGGTTTTAAGTTTAGCTGTTATAGTTTTTCCTGTAGGTAACAGTAGACTCTCTGTTTAACAGAGCGCTGTTAAGTTTTAGTTACACAAAGTGTTTAATTTCTGAAATTTTAAATTATTTCGTCTATTTATGTCATTCAGTTTTATTAATTTATAAAGGATTTTCTTCTCTGTTTTGGCACTTATATTTGAACTTATTTTGAAGCTTATAAACCTATTCAAAACTGCAATTAATACTTCGGTGCCAATAAACACTTCATTATTTTTAAACGAGCACACGATATGCTATTTTGATTGTAGTTTATTGAACTCAGGTATGCTTATATATAAAAGAAAAGTAAATATTTATTTGCCTTATAAATACAATCCAATGTTGAGGATTCGCAGCTGCGTGACAATTGTTTCAGCTGAACTCTGGGATTCGAACCCAGATCTTTCTTGTGCATGATGGTAATTTTATTTGTATAAATTTAAATGCGCCGTTTATTGGAACTTGAACGTGAAAGATCCGACTTTTCCGAGTGAAGCCAATTCATTTTTAATGAAAACTATGTTCAAATTGAGCTTACAAGGTCGTGGCCACAGCACTTATAATTATATATTATATTATATATGTCCTATTTATTCCCACTAAAGAATCGTGGGCGTAGTAAGAGTGAGGATGAGAGTCAGATCACACAGCGAATGGTTGGTATCCTGACGACGTTTGCTCGCACCGGAAATCCAAATTGTGAAGAAACGAAAAGTGTATTATGGAAGCCTTTGAGGAATGAGGATCCGTTCCAGGCCATGTTAATCGACCAGAAGCTGAAATTCGGCACTCAGTCTGAGAAGGATGTGTTGTTGATACGTTAATCACAATAGCTTACTCTTTGGTGGATTATATTCGCTGTGATGTGACCAGATGATTAAGTTCCAGTATGCATTTTTAATTTGATAATAACAGATATGCAAATGGTTGAGTATGGTTAAAATAAATGGTCTAGCCATTAGGGGGACCATGTTAGGTTAGCTTTAGGACTAGGAATAATATAAATTGGTCTTGTTTTGGAACTGAGCAACCAAGGTAGCCTTGCCTTAGCTGAGCTTATTTTACATTCGGCAATGTCATGTTTAAATTTGGCAGACCGAGCAATTTCAAAGTTCTGCACAAGCTAAACTTCTCCCAGAGAGCTACCCTGGAGACAAAGATCGTGGATCTGCCTGTAGGCAAGGTGAAGGGCAAGTTTCAGGTTGGGTTATGTGGGCATGAATACTATAGTTTTGAGGGCATACCCTTTGGCAAACCGCCCATTGGGAAGCTACGCTTTTGCGCACCACAGCCGGCGGATCCGTGGTGTGGCAAGGTCTTGGATTGTCTGGAGGAGCGTCCGCGTCCCGTACAGAAGGTAAAATCTACTGGAAGCACGATAGGCGCTGAGGATTGTCTCTACTTGAACGTGTTTACCAAGCATGTGAGTGTTTGGATGGTAATCACAGCAAATGAATTAATTCGCAGCTTAAATTTAGTTCGATACGGCAAAATCGCCGCTGCCGGTCATAGTCTATATTCACGGTGGCGGCTTTCAAACAGGCGGCGCCACAAGGACTAAATATGGCCCAGACTACCTAATGCGCGAGGACATTGTCTATGTGCAGTTTAGTTATCGGCTGTGCGCCTTGGGTTTTCTAAGTCTTAGCTGCCCCGATCTGGCCGTGCCTGGCAATGCTGGCCTGCATGATCAGCTACTGGCGCTGCGTTGGACCCAGAATTATATCTCGCACTTTAATGGTGATCCAAAGAATATAACCTTAATGGGCACCAGTGCGGGTGCCGCCTCGGTGCACTTCATGATGTGCCTGCCGGAAGCATGTGGTCTGTTTCAGCGAGCCATCATAATGTCCGGGGCCATGACATGTCCCTGGGTTCAGGTGCCGAATACTGACTCCTTATTCTGCCGTCTGGCCTACGTCAAGGGTTACAGGGGCGTCATGTTGGAGTCGCCAATTTTAGAGTTTCTACGCTCGCTGCCCGCTGAGGAGCTGGTTCAGCACGAACTATTCGGTCCACGGGAAATGATTTTTGGGCACTTGTATCCCTTTGTGCCCACGCTGGAGTACCAATCGGGTGGTGAAGGCTTGCTAAAGCGTCCCTTTCTGCAGATGATGCGAGAGGCTTGGTCTAAGGAGGTGCCTTTGCTAATGGGCTACACCTCTTTCGAGGGTCTGGTCATGTGTTCCCACTGCAAGATCAACGATTGTTTAATGCTGAAACTGCTCAAACAGGAGCCAACGCTGGTGCTGCCCTATGATGTGTACCGCAGGCATACAATGAAAGACCTGGATGACCGAGCTATGGAACTGATAAACTTCCATTTTGGACCTGGGAACATAAATGACAACAATATCTTGCAAATTCTGGATGTAAGTCAAAGCAAGGTCAAGGTTTAATGCTCTGCTTTAGTTTGGGGTTTCTTTGTCTCAGCTTTTCAGTTATAAACTCTTCTGGCATTGCATACATCGTGTCGTGCTCTCCAGACTCGCGTTTGCGCAGGCGCCCACCTATCTCTACCGATTTGACTTTGATTCGCCCCACTACAATTTGATGCGGATCAAACTATGCGGGAATGACATTAAGCGTGGCGTTTGCCATGCCGATGAATTGGGCTACATATTTCCCAGAGGGGCCGTTCAGAAGAAGCCCATGAACGAAGCTGAGACTTCGACCATGCACCGAATGGTTGGTATTCTGACATCATTCGCACGCACGGGAGATCCAAACTGTGTAGAAACCGAGTCGGAAAAGTGGAGGCCTGTGGATAAAGAAAATCCGTTTAATGTCATGAATATTGGGCACAAAGTAGAGTTCCAGCCTCAGTGTGAAAGGGCCGGTATTAAAGTGTGGAACAGTATTTACGATAATGATAAAAATCTTTATGGTGGGTAACAATAGCTTTGAGATCGCTTTAAATTCTTAGGTATTTTCATTTCGGTGGCAAAATCTGGTTAATAAATTTAAATGTTTTTTAATACAAACACATTTTTAAGAACAGGCCTATGTATATATACATAAGTAGTATCATTGCGATTGGTTAACAGCAAAAGATCTTTGACAGAGCGATTGGACTACTTTTAGACTGTTAAATAGACTGTTATTGGAATGCCCGCTGTAAAATATGATATGCCTGTTAACGAGTGCAGCTGTTAACCAGACGACATTACATTACATTATTACATTGTATTATATTTTGCCCTGCTGCAAAATTGCAAATGTGGCTGTCATTAGGTAATCAGAAAATCACGAGATAAAAGTTTTATGAAAATGATAATTATATATAAATATACATTGTTATATGCATAATAAACGAATACGAAAAATATAGAAATTGCAAGGCATTTCATGCTAGCAGTGTGTGTGTAGTTGGAGCTAAACTAATATTTCGATCCTTCACTGTACGCTGTGCTTTGTGCTTTAAGCTCTTTCGACTAAGCTTTTCGTAGAGATGCCCCATGAAATGCAAAGCGTGTTGTTAACAACGCGCCGGCAACAATAATTTCTGTTGTTTGTTTACACTGTCGGCGCGATCAAGTGTGCCGGGGAGTCGGCCGCGCAGCGCCCCCCTCTGCGCTAACAAGTCAGCCGGTATTTGCCTTACCTCAGCTAAACAGTTAAAATATACTCAAATTCGTATTTGTTTGATTTGTTGCTAAAAACTCTATCTGTGGCTTGCTGCAGCTCGTGTTGTGTAGCTATTGGCAAATCAATTGATTAATTATGCAGTCGCTTTAGGCGCGACTACAAGTAGCCGCAGCCATAGGCAGCGGGCGCGCAACACGCCCGCCCACGATCCCACAGCTGCGTATCTGTATGTATCTGTGCTGGTCCGCGCACTTGAAATACAAATTTGTAGTTGTATTTTGATATTTCTTTTTGTGCCGCCTTTTTTTTTTGTGTTGTGTTTTCTTTTTGTTTTGTTCGGTTTTTATTCTGATATTTGCTTAGTTCTATATGGTATATACTTATATACATGTATGTTTATTTCGCTCGCTCCCCAACCCACCAACCACGTTTCGCTTTTTTGTTCGTCTGAAGCGTCGACAACTGAACTGAATATGGAATAAAAAAGTTTTAATTTCAGTTTCAGTTTAGCGCTGGCGCGTTACAGTCCAAGCGATCGGTGGAAATACAAAAAGAACCCAACTCTGATATTTCTTCTTTACCTTAGTTCGTATATGGTTGATTGTCTCTTTTAAAAATGAACAAAAATATCGGCTTTGTGGAGCGCCTGCGCTGGCGTTTGAAGTGAGTGCGGCTCTGACCCACAATTAATCCATTTTCATTTATTTCATTATTGCTCAGATAGTTGAATAGATCAAGTGTCAATCTCTATTGTTCGGCTCTCTTCACATTCATATTCATTAAGACGCATGACTTAACTTTTTGACTCATTCTGTGAGCTAATCAAAGTATGTGATAAGTTATTTTTGTGCATTATTACCAATAAATACATAACAGATACAAACAGATGTATAAAGTGCTGAGCAGGTTTACTTGGACATGACTAAGTATAGTTTGGGCACAAAATAAATTCCAGCTTTATTTAATCATGCAAATGCAAATATACTCTGCATGAACAGAAGCTTTATTTAAGCTGATTAAATAATTTAAAGATTAATGTTGCAAAATATAAAGCTGAAATGGCATTTCAAGAAATTATATTTATAAAAATATAAATGTTTTGTGCATGATTTTAAACAGAGCTTTTAAACTGATTAATAGTAGCTGAAGTATTTTTTTAAGCTTTTGCATATTAATCTATCTATTAAAAACCCAGTCTATTTACACAATGCTTTAAACAGGTAGATTTCATTGTTGCAATTCTTTAATCTGACTTTCATTTAATTATAAAATCGCAATATTAAGAAAGAACTTTCATATCTTAAGCTAAAATCTAAATATCTGCATCTTTTTATAGTTCTATGGCAATCATAAAAAAATATCGTGCACTCTCATATAATGCAGATAGACTTTTTATGATCTTTATGAGCTTTACCTGGGCATGACTTGCGAAACGTTCTATGAAATAAACATAGATTAACAGAGATTTTTTTTGTTTATTTTTATGTGCAATATAAAAAGTGTGTATTTTTATCGTACAACTTTTAGCCACAAATTGCAGTTGAATGGTAATTAATAGCTGTTTAATAAATCAACTATGACTTGTTCCGTTAACATAAACTTGAGATATCATATTTCACAAAAAGTTAACGCTTTAGTCACACAGATAAAACGCACACCCACACACAATAAAGTTTTTATGCTAACCATAAAAATGTCACATAATCCCTTAATTTATATCCCTCAATCGTTTAATACGTTCGACTATTTATCGCTTAATCAGTTTAATGAGTAACATATTTTGTATTTACGGCCTTTCATTAAAGCATAGTTCGCCATCATCGAAGATATGTGCATAAAAACATTTTGTTTACATAGTCAAATTTTATTGACTTTAGACATCAACTGTTCTATTATATGTGCCGAAGTCAACTATACGACAAATAAATGCAATTGTGTACTATATATTATTAATAGAATTATTCTCTAAGTATGCCAAAGGCGTTGAGTTTCAATGGGAAATGGCCCAATATGCGCATTGAATATGATATTATTGGGCATATCGCCCACGCCTTAGAAACATTCGTGCCTGACATTCACCCAACGAACCCATTATCACATTTCTATTATATACTATAAATATACGAGGGTTGATTCGCACGTTTAAATTCCCCGACAATTTAGCTTACATCTTCCATTGTTAACACGTTGTTAATTCAATATAATTATTATTGATCAAATGCATTTATGTAATTGTAAACGCTCAAAACGCGAATGTTGAATACCTTTCAAGCTGGTTTTCGCAGTTAATATAGCTTATAAAATTTGATTCACTCGCGAATGCAAAAATACGTAGAGTATAATCAGAGCTGTTCGACGAGAGGGTGACATTGCTAGAACTATTTTTTTAGTAATATAATTAGAGAGGTAATTCAATACAAAATGTGTAACGCATTGATAGACATGCGGTATATATTCAGAACTGATTTCATCTATTTCAGCACATACAGTGCCTATTGAAAGCGCATTGACTAATAAGGAAATGCCTCTCTGTTTGGTAACTCCCTCAATACATATTACAATAAAGAGACACAATACCCTCACATATATGTCTTCATATAGCTACGGGTATTTATACATTTTGGATGGTGCTCGCTTTAGAAAACACGCCCCAGCTGATAAGTGCTATTACTTTAGCAATCATTATATAAATAATCTTGGCACTCTATAGTAAGTAGGTGCTGCTGCCCTATCTCTATATATGTACGTCTTGTGTCCCGCTGAGAGCCACTCGACGACACAAAGTTCAACATAAAGTGTGTGCTCGGATTTGAGAGTTACTTTACGTGGGGGCAGGCCGAACGCCCAGTGTCCACTGCCAGTTGAGTGCACTGTAGCGTGACCTGGCCGGTGTTCATTTATCACTTGCCGACGTGCCCAGTTAACGGGATGTGGTACACAAAGTCACCCGCCCAAAAGATAAGGCTGTTGTCTACTTAGGTGATGAGCTGACGATATGGTAAATAGCAGCAACATTAGCCACAGCAGCCGCATCAACAAAATTATTTTAATTTAATGCTAATTGAAACATGTAAGAATGCGGGCTCGACTGGCAGTTGCCCTGCAGCCAACCTGGGGGTGAGATGGGGAGAAAGAATTCATAAGTAAACATTAAACAGCGAAGAAAAATAGAAGCTCAGTTTCAAAATTGAATATTAATTAAATTTGCATAGAAAAGTTTTAGATAGGATGCGGAATATCTGCATATAACTTATGGAATAACTATATGGTATATAGTCAAGTTGAGTGCTGCCCATTTGTTCCTAATTAACTTTTACAGGGTATCATGCACCCAGTAGCCAGCTTCAAAATGAGATAAACGCAGAAAACTAGTCCAAAGTTAAATTCCATAAATAGGTACAAATATAAATTGTAGAGAAAAATCTTAAATCACATTGGGAATGTCTGAATATAACAGATAACATAGTCAAGTTGAGTGTACCCCATTTTGCCTCAACAATGTTAACAGGGCATCATGCACGCAACAGAGAACAACAATATTATATTAACTAGGTTAATATCTATATGTAAGCGAGCTCAGAGATGTATTATTATGTTAATTTTTACATTTTACAGAACCATCGAGCATAAAATCCAACAATATCGCCAGACCACAAACGAATCGGTTTTAGCCGACACCGAATATGGCAAAGTGCGGGGCGTAAAGCGTTTGTCCATCTACGATTTGCCCTATTTTAGCTTTGAGGGCATACCCTATGCCCAGCCACCAGTTGGGGAGCTGCGCTTTCGTGCACCTCAACGACCCACGCCCTGGGAGGGCGTCAGGGACTGTACCCAGCCCAAGGAGAAGGCGGTGCAGGTGAATTTTATCTACGACAAGGTGGAAGGCGCCGAGGATTGCCTCTATCTAAATGTCTATACGAATAATGTAAGTTATTATTGTATGTGTATATTCATATTATATGAATCAAACATTATTTTAATTATAAACATAATTTTACTGCATGCACAGCTAAGTCCTGCCAAAGCACGTCCTGTTCTGGTCTGGATACATGGCGGTGGCTTCATCTTGGGTGAGGCCAATCGCGACTGGTACGGTCCGGACTATTTTATTAAGGAGGATGTCGTCCTGGTTACCATACAATATCGCTTGGGTGCCCTGGGTAAGTTATAAGCAAGGGTTCATGTGCCAAGCTAATCACATTCTCATCCTGTGCCCGTAGGCTTTCTCAGCCTGAAGACGCCCGGTCTGAATGTGCCCGGCAATGCGGGTCTTAAGGATCAGGTGCTGGCACTTAAATGGATTAAGAACAACTGCGCCAGCTTTGGCGGCGATCCGGATTGCATAACGGTCTTTGGCGAAAGCGCCGGGGCTGCCTCCACGCACTACATGATGCTGACCGAGCAGACGCAAGGGCTCTTTCATCGCGGCATCCTGCAGTCGGGCAGCGCTATAGCACCTTGGGCCTTTAATGGGGACATCACGCATCGCGCCTTCACCATTGCCAAGCTGGCCGGTTACAAGGGCGAGAACAATGAGAAGGATGTGCTGCAATATCTGCAAACATCCCCAGCCAGGGATCTGATACGCGTGGAGGAGCAGGTGCTGACGCCGGAAGAGCATGCCAAAAAGGTGATGTTCGCCTTTGGACCTGCTCTGGAGCCATATGCGACGCCCGAGTGTGTGCTGCCCAAGCATCCGCGTGAAATGATGAAAAACGCTTGGGGCAACTCGATACCCATGATGATAGGCAACACCTCCTTTGAGGGGCTACTCTGGGTGCCAGGTTAGTGCAGTCTCAGTTATCCCCAAAGGAACACAAGCTTACGATGTGTCTTTGCAGAGCTAAAAATGATGCCACAGGTGGTGCAGCAACTGGATGAAGGTACACCCTTTGTGCCACGTGAACTGGCAGAGCTCGACAGCGAGAAGATTAGCAATTGGGCTTTGAAGATACGCAATGCACATGTTACTGGCGAGAAGGCCACACCCGATAACTACATGGATGTTAGTTGCAGTAAAAAAGCTGAACTTGAAAATCAAACCTCATTGATGACTGATTGGCTGACCAAAAGACTGGATGATTGACCAAAATACTGATAGATTGACCAACTCAGTTTTGATTGACCTTTAGGCTGACATTGAGAGGCTGACAGACTAACACTGCGATTGATTGATTGTTAAATTGACGAGATTGACTATTGTACTGACTGAATGCTTGAAATTATATAATCGACTGGTAGATTAGCTTATTAGCCTTTTGACAGATTGGAAGATTGATTGACTTACTGGGTGGCTGACTAATTGATTGACTGAGCTTGTCTGACTATTTGTTGATGAGAAAAACTGATGCCTAGATTGACCAATGGATAGACTTAAAGGTTGACAAATTATTTGACTGACTTATTAACAGATTAATTAGTTAACTTGCCCGGAGATTGACAGATTGATTGACTGACCATCAGTTAACTTCTGATAGACTGAAAGTTCGATTGACTGATTGATTGGCTGACTAAACAAATGCTTGACTGATATATTAATTTATTGACTGACTGAATATTAATTTGACGGATAATGGCCATATTGATTGACTGATTTTTCAAAATATTGGTGGATTAATTGACTGACAGATTGCTGGTAGATGACCGCACATTCCCAACTTCAAATTATAGAAAAGGTTTTCACTTCTATCACATCTCATTCAAATTGCAATTTCATTAATTAAGAGAATTTAAAGTTGGGTCTAGCTATGCCACCTAGTCTAATATTATCTCTCCTATTCTCTTGTTTGCAGTTGTGTTCCATGGTTTACTTTATCTTTCCTGCTCTGCGCGTGGTGCGCTCTCGACATGCTCACGCCGCTGGCTCGCCCGTTTACTTCTATCGCTACGATTTTGACTCGGAGGAGCTAATATTTCCCTATCGGCTAATGCGTTTTGGGCGTGGCGTGAAGGGCGTCAGTCATGCGGATGATTTGACCTATCAGTTCACCAGTATCCTGGCACGCCGCATGCCCAAGGAGAGTCGCGAGTACCGCAACATTGTGCGCACGGTGGGTATCTGGACGCAGTTTGCGAGAAGTGGAAATCCCTATAGCTCGGAGATCAACGGCATGGATATGATTACATGGGATCCAGTACGCAAAAGCGATGAGAGTATAAAATGCCTCAATATTAGCGATGAGCTGAAATTTGTGGAGCTGCCCGAGTGGTCCAAGGTAAAGATCTGGGAGAGTCTCTTCGATAATAACAGGGAGCTGTTATTCTGAGAAGAAAATAAGTTGTTGGTATATGAATTTGTGCATTAGTCAAGCTATGTTGATATGAATTATGAAAATGAAACAATTGGTGGATTGTTATGGTAATTAAAAGGGAATTATATATGTATATGTATATATATGCTTGTATATATAGACATTATAGGCTTGTAAAACTCACTCAGCAATTGCCCAAAATTATTTGTATTTAGAAATTTAACAGCTGCCGTAAAAAAAAAACAAAAAAAAATAAAAAAAATTAGACTATGTCCGCCTCACGTCGTTTAAGTCGCGAACTAAGCGATATTCTGGCCGCCAAGTCGAAAGTCCTGCGCAATATCGAAGCATCGGATGAGTCCTTGCTGCTGTGGACGGGGCTGTTGGTGCCAGAGAAGGCGCCCTACAATAAGGGCGCCTTTCGCATTGAGGTTAGCTTCCCAGCACAGTATCCCTTTATGCCCCCGAAGATACTCTTTAAGACCCAAATCTATCATCCCAATGTCGATGAGAAGGGTCAGGTGTGCCTGTCCATTATAACAGTCGACAACTGGAAGCCCACAACGCGCACTGAGCAGGTGTTTCAGGCTCTTATTGACATTGTGCATAACCCCCAGCCGGAGCATCCATTGCGCTCCGATTTGGCCGAGGAGTTTGTCAAAGAGCACAAAAAGTTTATGAAGGCCGCGGAGGAGTTTACCAAAAAGAATGCCGAAAAGCGTCCCCAGTAAATAAGAATTAAATAAAAAAAAACCCATCAACCAGAATCTGTCTACAACTGGAAGCACCTTATATATAAAAAAAATTCCATATACATACATGGTCCTCAAACTATTTATTGCTGTCTTTTGTTGGAAATTCAATTAAATTTAGTAGCTGCTTACACATAATCCTATAAATACGAACTGAACTGTTACCTTTGGCTACCTTAACCAATCTAACAATGCAAATGCTTAACCTGTGCTAGCATGTGCTCCATCTGCCCAGTTATTTATAGGCCCAAAGCCTGCCAGCCTGGCTATTGCATAATTTACAGTTAGCAGACTGCAATAACTCTGACAATTGCCGTGCTGTGCCATTTGGCACAGAATTTTCAATGGAGAGTTACCTGAATTGAATGTCACACTCTGTGGTTAGCTGGGCGCTCAGAAATGTGGATTCGTGTGGCTTTGTTAATTAATTCAAAAGCTACTCAAATTTCATGGGGCACATTAGTAAAGATATAGATACATTAACGAAATGTTGAAAGTTGTGTATGTTTAGTATATATCTGGTCGTAGTAAAGGGAAGCTCCCATCGAAATGCCATCGAAAATGTCGGGAATTGTTGTAAGGAGTTGTGCTTAAGTTAGGGCTTATGCAAAAACTGTTGTAAACGCCAAGCTTAAAGTCTGTTTGGCTATAATTTGATCGCACAATTCCAGAAAAGGATAGATGTTGAGATAGATTTGAAAGCATACCATTCATTTTTCCAAAAGACCTATCTATCCGTCTAGTATTTACTTTCTAAACAAGCATTAAGTACGCAATGCCAGTTTGTCATAGAAAATATTAGAAATAATTGTTCGTTAACAAGTAATAATTGACTGTTCAAACAAGTATAACTACATATGAAATGATGTGCTTGTTATATAAAATTAAATAGTGGAAAAACCAGTTCGAGCTTGAAATAATTTTGAAATTAATAAAAGCTGAAATGCCAGTTGTAGCTAGGGCCAACTGTATTAAATCGGTCTACTATATAAACTTTCATCATAGATTCTTGAAGCTTATATAATTTATAAACATGTAATTGTTGATAAGCGACTATTAACCTTAACAAGTTTATTGACAAGACATTAATCAGAGACTACATATGCAAAATGATAACACTTATCTAAAGCAAAATACCCGGAATTATATGGACACAATATGGCAAACTTTATAGTTTAGGGAAAGTAATGTATCAGAATATTCAATTGTTGTTAGCAAATATATTTTCAGGCTTTGCCTTTAGGCATTTTATCAAAACAAAGTTTAAAACATGTAAGGTTAATTTATAGCAACTATTGAAGTTCGCATGTATATAACATATAGCTTGCCATTCCGTCAATATAATTGCCACGCATTCGTAATGAATTGCCTTGTAAACACATATCAATTTTATATGCATACTCCATGATGGATTTCGTATCGCACTCTCAATTATATAAGCATATATGGACGCCCAATGTTCAGCTAATTTAATTGAATTAACCGTTTTAATAACTGTAATTGCCGTTACTAATGACATGTCATATCATGTGACCAACCTAATATTAAAAGCAGAACATGCAACAGTTTTGAATTGAGTGCAAAGTGAGGTAGAAAATGACGTATTGAGTAGGTAAAGTACACTCAATGTAATTGAGGGAACAACTATTTATTTGTGCATGGCTTATCCTTGGAGATGACCATCAAATATTTTACAGAGAGAATACAATACGCAGGTGGTAAGGAAATCTGACAACAGGCCTTCATACAGCTCAAATATATGCAAGTTTTTGCAAAGTTTTCAGCTGAGTAGAATTTAATAAGAAGTTCATACCTAACTTTGCCATAACTAGACTTCAAATGTAAATATTCTCAATATATTAAAAATAATATTGTTCAACATATTATTTCAATCAAGAAAACTTTAAACTTAGAAACTTGCCAGCAAACCAACTTGAACTCCAAACTTGTCACAAACTGTTGATTAACACAGGCCCCATCCATAAAAAACAATGTCCAACAAAATGTTACACATACGCCCTGTGTGACAAAATAATAATAAAAGAAAAAAACTGTAATTTGCACACAGCAAAAAAATACACACACAAAATAAAATAACTTCAAAACCGAAAGTCAAACACACAGCAAACAAAGCCAACAGCAACAAACAACAAAAAATGACAAGTGCAGTGGAAACTATTTTGTGTACTCGGGTGTGTCTATGTGTGTGTGTGTGTGTGTGTGTGTGTGAGTGGGTGAGTGGCTGTTGGTATGTGTGTGGACATGCTATAAACTATAAACAAAGGCAACAACAAAAACGATAACGTTTAAATAAAACAACGGCGCCCAGCACACCAAGCAAGCGAACTCACTCGAGCAGACAACGCCATGGGCATTTGAGTGCGAAACAAGGCAGCGCACACACACGTACATACAAGCATACAGACGCATCCAGAATATCACTCATACGCCAGCCATGCCCCGGCAAGACTAAATGAGTGGAAGCCCCATGTCAAAACTGTGCTTGTGTGTGTGCGCGCCTCTGAGTGTATGCTTGATATGCCCGTACGTACGTACGTACGTACGTCCGAGCGCTGAACGCCGACCGTCGAGCGTTCGACGACCACTAAACCTAGCCGGCGCCTACTTCAAATGCTTCAGTTGACGCGCAACCCCTGAGTAAAACGCAACTCAAGCCTGAGGCCCCAAAGCCGGCGTTTAATTAATCAAAATAAATAAAACGCAGCGCATTCAATTAAATAGAAGCGCGCGTATGCAACGCGTCTTCAATTGGCGGCAACAAGTGCGACGAGTTGTGTGTGATAAATAAACAAGAATTTTGACGAAATTAAATGAAAAATCAAAGTAAAACTTTAAAAAGAATATCGAATTAAAAATATATAGAAACAAAAAATCAATCAAATCGTTTCTAGCAAAAGCCTGCGAAAAGGGCACGTTGCGCATACGACGCGTGGGCGTTGAATAAAATTTTTTTATATGCCTGCCACTTGAAACAATTTGGCCTTTGTCGTGTTGATATTTACTGTGATTTCAGGCAACTTTTGCGAATTGTTTTTTATTGGCTGTCGGTGTGCGTGTGTTTTGTGTCCATACAGCTAATAACTGTGGGCTGTGCAGCTAATTGCCCAGCAGCAAGGAATTCAATTCTGCTACGTTTTGTGGTGGTGCGGAAAGATAGACCGACATGTCATTCGATATTGCCATCGCCGATCAGATGCGCATTGCATTAAAGTAAGTGGCAATCGAGTGTGATTATTAGCTTTATTCATCATGGAAAAATTCATATTACATTTACGAACGCTTGCTCGTTATATATTATTCACTTTGCTTACTTTAAAAGACCCAAATTCCTGTATTCATATTTAAGTTTAATGAATTCTAATAATAATCTGGGTCAAATTCAGTTTAGTTTGCGTCAACGAAAAAAATTTTAAATAAAACACTGATTTGTTTTATTTGCAATTAAAAACGTGTGAGCTCTGTGACATTTGAGATGTCGATGCATAAATAAATATTGCATTCAAATTGCCTCAATGACAATCTAAAGAATAGTTCAAATGTCGATTGATCTCTGACGTCTGTCCATGCGCTCTTTGGCCCAGTAACATGAGCATAGCTTATCGCAATGTCTTGAAAAAGCTATAAGAAAAAACAAATTTGTCGAAATCTAGAAGCAGCTGCGTCAGAGCTTGAGAGAGCTGCTTATCAATTGACAGATGCTGGGCCTATCGAGCACCCCAAATCCGGTTCACATACAGACGCTGGAGGCTGGAGGTCCTATAAATAGCTGAGCATTGCATCCGCGTTGTCTGCACTTGCGATTCACCTTGCGGAACTGGGTGATCTTCGGCAGCTGATGATAAGATTGGAAAGCTGTCTGGTTCCACTGTACTGTGAACTTTGTTCCCGGCACCGTCATAATGAGTACACATAATTTGAAAATGATTAACAGTGGGTTTTTGGAGGTACTTATTCAGTCGTTATCAGCTTTAAGGTTCTTGTTTATGTTTTTTCTTCTTCTCTTAGTATTAATTATAAAATGTCAATATCAAATCGTCTGATAAGAGCCGCTCCTGTGGGCGCGTTCTACTATTGATATTAGTTGAGTGTATGATTTTTTTCGGTTTATTGTCCGGCTGCTTGAATCGCGTCAGCGTGTGTGTTTTTATTACGACTCTTGGCTGCATAAATCACAAGTTTAGTCGGCTTACCATGTGACATTGGAAATTTCATTATCAGCTGCAATTGCAACCAATTTGTGTGAAATTGAGCAACTGTCAAATACACTGACTAAGGGGCCAAAGTCAAGATCAACAGCTGTTGCGTTTGTTTTGGAGAACTGCGAAAAGAACACGTTTGGTTCATTTCTGCAAATGTCAGGGCTATTATAAAATTGTTTTGTAAAAAATCTGTCAACTCTGCGAACTGTGTCACAGCAGCAGCAACGAATCGAAATGTCAACAAAATGTTTGCTCAAAACCAAGAAAAAAACAGGTCTTCTGCCAAGTTTTTTCTTGACTGAGTCAAGGCTTTTACGTAAATTTCCTAAAAGTAATGTTTTACTGCCTGATCAATGAAGAAAAATACTGATTAACAAAGTTTGTTTAATTATATTTACTCATTTAATAAAAAATGACTCAATTTTATGTTCTTCTACTTTGATTTTCAAACATTTAATGAAAATAGTCAAATGTCAAACGAAATTGTTGCCATATAAAAGAGAACCAATAGATATATGATTTTTTTTATTAATACTTCACTTGAATCAAGCAAAATATATTAAAATGGTTAGCACAAATTTGTTAATTGAATATTTCTCCTTCGTTTTGTGCATTGTATCTCGATTGTTCTTCGGCGCAATGGAATCCATCAATGGCTGCTTAACTTGCAATCGTTTCCATCTTTTGCATTTGCATTACTTTACACATCGTTGCATGATTTTGATTAATGGGAAAATTGTTCAGCAAATTTTTGGCAGCCAAAATAAAATGTGCTCGTTCCAAATGCCATTGACCTGCAACGTTGCTGCAAATTGATGAATTGAAATATTGATTGATTTTCGATGGGTTCTAGTTTGAATTGTACAATTTTATTTTGAATTGTGGCATGTTTGCTAAATACATTTTATTAAATAATGATAATATTTGAAAAAGCAAATCGAGCTAATTAACATATTATATCATTAAGAGCCTTGTTTGTAGTTATGTAAACGGATATAGTGGGTAAGCCGAGTGGCATCAGTTTCAGACAAATAATGAGAGAAGCAGAACCACCTAAAAAATAATATTTAATTACTTTAATATATGTCAAAAAGAATCTTTGAAAACAAACTCTACAACGAGATCTCAACAGTAAAGAAACAGAACATTACATTATAAAATATAACATAAGAAACCAATACATAAAGTAACATAACATGCCAGAAAAGAACAGATCATAACATTACAAAATATAGCATAACATAGTATATCATAACAGAATCATAGCATAACATTACCATAACACATCATAATAAACATACTAGATAAGAACACAACATTTTAACACATAACATAGCATAACATAACATAACATAACATAATATAACGGAACATAACATAGCATAACATAACATCACATAACACATAACATTTTAATTCAAACATAACTTTATCATAACATACCATATAACGGTACAAAGCACCCAACAACTTGTACAACACAAATCCCGTTACGTAATTCCTCTGCAAGGGTACTTATATTTAGACATATCAAAACTAACTGTTTGTTCTGGTTAATAATCATAAATGTTCACACCTTCGAAATTCAAAAGCATTTACTTACTGCTGCTGTTGACATAACCTCTTCCGCCGAATAACTTATGTATACTATCTAAGTTATGTGCATATCTAATTAACATACTGTAAATTATTTATGTGGTTAGTTTTGTATGCAAAGTCAATGTCAGAGTTTTGTTAGCGTTTCTTCGTGGTTCCATTCGGCATACAAATCGCTTCCACTTAACTATGATAGACCCAGAAACAGATTCGGCCCGGTTATGGGATATTGCGTCTCATGAGCGACTTGATGTTTTGATTATTGCCAGACGACTTCAGAAACCCGAGCAATAATAAAAACTATAAATGAATAAACATTTAAGCATACGAAAACAGTTTAGTTAACTGCTCACTGGAGAAACCAGTTCCATGTCAATATTCAACTAGCTAGGGTTTTCATGTAGGCGAGTCTGACCTTGAACCTGGCGGAATTGTGGAATTACTGCATGTAATTAGCACACGATATATAAAAGTACTATAATTCACACTAAGTACTCATGAAAGATTTTAACTAGAATTATGAAAATACCTTCAAGGTTGTACACTGCCAAACAAGAAGAAGAAGTTCGCCAGCTGCTAATTAATTGCAACTCGAACTACGCAAAGTCTTTCGAATGATTTGTAGTCGTATAAATTGTCTGGGATCGTGTACAAATCTTATATTTTTCTATATATGAAATCTATATTGAGGCGCCTCGGTCTGCTGTGGATCGACTCACGCATCGTTTAGCTCGCACGTTTCTAATGGAAACGCACTTGAAATATTAAATGGGGCAGCGCCGCGTCGCGCTGCCTCTATCCACTATTTATGCACGTAATACCCTGTTCTATTAAGAGACTAGACTGGGTCTTGATTGTTTTATGGATCAGCAGTTTTTATTGGAGTCAAATTGATAAGTCTTTCGTATTTTTTTTTTGTGCTGATTATAACGCCTGCGAAGTGCCTTGATAAAAGATAGTGTCCGATTTTTGATTTGCTTTTTCAATATAAAACTAAAAGTATATTAAAAATAAAGTTATTTTAAGCTGAGCCGTGGATTCTTAGTTAAGCAGCTTCTCTTATTCAACTATCAGAGCTAGATACTATGATATAATCTCTTCTCTATGATGTTATTCTCTTATTCAACTATCAGAGCTAGATACTATGATATAATAACTGTGCAATTTTAAAGAGCAAAATATGCATCATTATCCTTATGTTAAGAATCTTAATTTATTATTAAGGTCCTTAAAACTAACTGTTTGTTCAAGTGAAACATATCAAATGGCTTTGTTGTGTGTATATATTTATACCCTTGCAGATGTATTATAATTTTGTCGTGAAATGTGTAATGCATAGAAGAAGCATAGAAGGAGACATCTCCGACCCCATAACCCATATATATATTCCTGATCAGTATCAACAACCGATTCGATATAGCCATGTCCGTCTGTCCGTCTGTCTCTTTCTATGCGAACTAGTCTCTCAGTTCCAAGACTATCGTCATGAACCTTTGCAAACGTCCCTCTCTCAGCTGCACACAGTTTAAATGTCAAAACCAGCTGGATTCGACCACAATATCATATAGCTGCCATAGGTACTATCGGTCGAAAACTAGGTTTTTCAAGATATCTTGACAAACGTGCCGAAGATAGCCTTTCTTTCTCGTTTTTTGTTTATTTTATTCTATGATTGGAATTTGATTTGACATTTAAAGAAATTTTCTAAGAATTTCCATGAATAAAGAAAAATAAGTAGTTATATATTTTCAGTTAATTTTTTGTAATTCGGATACCTTATGATGATTGCTAGATATATGTCATTGAATTTCGACCGGATTCGAGGAACTGATCTATCAAAATGTCTATGAGTTTATAGTTTCCACTCAAGTTGAGTGTTGTATATTTGTACTTGTTATTAAATTGCTTTCCATTTGTTCGGTGATGCCCCCTTGTTCAGTAAGGCCCGACAAATTACAATTTGAACTTGGGCCATTTTTATGTTGTTTGTTTAACAGGAGGGCAGAAAGTAGCTAAAAGCCCGCCCAAAGTGTCTGTTAAATGTTTACAAACAAAGCATCTAGAATGTTTATCCAAACACTCGGCCAATTTGATTGGCTCGAAGTGCACTCACCTGTCTGCTGTCTGCTGACTGGAATCGCATTAACAGCTCTCACCTTTGTTTTTTTCATCCAAATAGCTATGTCAAGTTCAAGACAAAGCAGCAGCGTTTGCGGAGCAATGATAAGGTTATTGCGGATACGATTTACGGCAAGGTGAAGGGTGTGAAGTGGCGTTCGATCTATGGCAACAACTACTACAGCTTCGAGGGCATACCCTTTGCTAAGCCCCCTGTGGGGGAGTTGCGTTTCAAGGCGCCCGTCGAGCCGGATCGCTGGACGGAGGTGAAGCGTTGCACACGGGAGCGCACAAAGCCCTGCCAGGTGAATCTTGTGCTGAAGCAGGTGCAGGGCAGCGAGGATTGCCTGTATCTGAATGTATATACAAGAGAGGTGAGTTATACATAGATATACATAATTGAAGCTGGATCTGATTTATATTTTCCGCACGAGCGCAGTTACATCCACAAAAGCCGCTGCCCGTGCTCGTCTGGATCTATGGCGGCGGCTTTCAAATGGGCGAAGCCTCGCGTGATCTCTACAGTCCCGATTACTTTATGATGGAGCATGTGGTGCTGGTGACCATCGCCTATCGCCTGGGCGTGCTCGGCTTTCTCACACTCGACGACGAGCAGCTGGATGTGCCCGGCAATGCGGGCCTCAAGGATCAGGTGATGGCTCTGCGCTGGGTCAAGCGCAATTGCCACTTCTTTGGCGGAGATCCGGATAACATTACCGTCTTTGGCGAAAGCGCTGGCGGAGCCTCCACGCATTACATGATGCTGACGGAGCAGACGCGGAATCTCTTTCACAAGGCTGTGCTCATGTCGGGCTCTGCGCTGTCGCCGTGGTCCATAACGCCCAAACATAACTGGGCATGTCGCCTGGCTCAGGCCACGGGCTTTACGGGAGAGCCGAATGACCGAGAGATCCTCAATCATTTGCGACACTGCAAGGCGAGCAGCATGCTGCGCATGGCCGAGGATATTATCACCATGGAGGAGCGACATCAGCGCAAGGTAATGTTCTCCTTTGCGCCCACCGTAGAGCCATATGAGTCGGAACATTGTGTGATACCCAAGCCGCCGCTGGAGATGATGCGCAACTGCTGGGGCAACGATATACCTCTCGTGGTGGGTGGCAACTCCTTTGAGGGGCTGCTCGTCTTTCCCGAGGTGCGCAAATGGCCGGAGCTGCTGTGCGAACTCGGCGACTGTGAGTATCTGTCGCCCGAGGATGCCGGCCTGGATGCGGATCAGCGACGCGCCTTTGGCAAGCAGCTAAAGTCCACTTATTTCGGAGACAAGCAGCCCAGTCAGAAGACAATACTCGAATACAGTGATGTAAGTACATAAAGAAGATATTTTCAATGCATACAATTTACGGGATACACGAATAGATTAAGAGAAAATCTATTTAAAAAAAACAGTTCGACAGAAAATTTTATGCCGGACAAATAAATTGTACGTAAATTGTAAGGTAATAAGAAGGCAATAAGACAATTTAAGATTGATTCAAACGATAACTTAATATACATATTAAGTTGTTAGCAACATTTTGAGCATAACAGACATAACAGAATTGTAACAGAATAATAGACAGAAAGAAAATTAAATGAATATCATTAAAGCAAATATCCGAGCATGGATATATGGAGAATATTCGATTCATTTAGCTACAAATATGTCCATCCATCTGAGTATGGATATATGGAGTGTATGTCGACTCATTTAACTATATGCATATAATCCATATATACATACTCAGAAGGATAGCTGAATATATATCTGTTTTCTATTACTAAAAATCAAAGGTTAGGCAGGAAGATATCAAGACATATAATGAGAAAGATATAACTAAGAGCATTTAATAATTCGTATATAGATATATTTAGTTATATATACCCTGACTGAAAGTAATATACACTGAGAATTATATAAAAATTGTTATAAATAGCTTGTTGTTAACTGTTCGCAACGCGCATAAATCGATAAATATAATTATAGAAAGTTGCAAAGTTGAATTTAACTAGCATATGCCTTAATCGTTTCAGCTCTGCTCGTATAAATACTTCTGGCATGGCATACATCGGACGCTGCTGTCGAGGAGTCTGCACGCGCCCAGGGCGCCCACGTATCTGTATCGGTTCGATTTCGACTCGAAGCATTTCAACATAATGCGAATTATTACCTGTGGCCGCAAGGTGCGCGGCACGTGCCACGCGGATGATTTATCCTATTTGTTTTACAATGCGGCAGCCAAAAAGCTGAAGCGCCGCACGGCCGAGTTCAAGACGATTAGACGTCTGGTGTCCATGCTGGTGCAGTTTGCCGCCACCGGCGATCCCAGCATACCCCTCGTCACGCACGAGGAGCCACATGGGGAGGCGGCTCAGGTGCAGGCTCTGTCGCAGTCACAGTCACAGTCACAGTCACAGTCCCAGGTCTGGCTGCCCATATCCCGGCAGGATGCGGTATTCAAGTGCTTGAATATTTCACATGATGTGCAGGTGATTGATTTGCCCGAGGCCGACAAGCTGCGGCTCTGGGACAGCATGTACGCCGACAAGCAACTATTGTACTAGACATACGACTGCAGCCCCCTCCGCTCCCACTGCACCCCCTGCCGCACTGTTATTTACCTATGTAGCTTTAAGCTATGGCCCTCAGTTTGGCCCTAAATGCACAGCCACAGCGCAAATCTGCGCTGGCATCAAATGTACATGTGTAAATAGAGGTTTTTTTTTCTCTCTTGTTTTATAGCTAGGCTATTAAAAATACAGAAAAATACACGCACATACACACATACACACACAAACGTGAGTGTGTAAATATTGAGGATATTTTTTAGAAAGACCTTTAGCTATTTATATTTTGATTGAATTAATATTGAATGTGAGCATAGCGTAAACATATGTCGATTAAACATAAAAGAATAAAAATAAATATTTAAGCTTTAAATTCACATATATTTTCGTACTCTCACTATACACTATCCAACAAGGAAATAATACTATATGCATATTTATGTTTATAAGTTCCATTATGCAACTGTTTCGTCAAATACTTGTAATATTAGATTAAAGCATTTAGAAATAAAACACAGATATACACATATTCTGTATCATTTTCAATTTTCATTGGATTTCCAGAGGTTAAACAACCTAGTACGCAGCTCTAAAGTGCCGTTAAGCCAGCCAATTGGAAAAGCCGACCGTAAAGTATGCTACGCGTTATGGTATTAAAAATTCCAAAAATTCTCAGACACCTGCAGACAAATGCACACACACCAACACGTACATTCAAGCTGTTTGAAAGCCAAAGCTCATATTTACCTGTTTCACATACACGTACATCCCAACTCAGCTTGGAAATAAAATTCCACGTGTGCTACGACGCTTTTGTGCTCTAAGAAAATGTTTGATATTCTTCCAGTTGAAAAAGTTACATTTTGATTAACTCCAACTAAATTGTTTTTTATAAAAGATATTTTTAGACAATGACACCGATTAAAACTAAATATTTAAAATTTTTTTAAAATATATTAAAACAAATTGTTTCATTTGTCAGTAAAATAAATTAAGCAATGGACCTCAAGCCAGCAGACTAAGTATTTAAGAAATGGGAAAGTCGCCAAAATCAGTTTATAAATAAATTATTAAGCGCTCTTCTCCCCTGGCGGTTACAAACCTTCTCTTAAACTGATGAAACCTCGTAAAATGTTTATTATTGCGTCGTATTTTGGACTCTGAGCGCTTTAAACGATACAACAACCTTTTGTAATTTGTTTGTGGTACACGTTGTATGTGGCAAATTGAAGAGTCGCTTTGTCTGGCTTAAATACAAAACACGGGGCACATCGGGCCCCATCGGGCCCCATCGGGCCCCAACGCGCCTGACATTGATTGTAATTAACAACTTACACGTGCTTCACATTCACTAAGCTGCGTGACCTACACCGAAAATTCCACTTAGTTCGTGTGAGTTACAGAATTTCAGTCGTATATTTGCTTGTAATATTTTAATTATTATTTACAGTTGCCTTGTAAATTGCTTGAAATTTATTTAAATGTTGCCGTCGCCGACGCCACAGCGGAGCATCTCTTAGGCGCTGATTGAATTACAGAGTTTGTTTAAAAGCTGCCGCCTGAAAATATGCAACACTTTTTGATTCTTTATAGTAAGAGTTATTTATGTGTAGGTTGCAGCACGAGAGCTACTTATGAGAGCTAATTGCTGTACAATTTAAGGGTAACGAGATACATTTTTTTAAATATTATATTTTACCTTAAAATTGACTTGAGTATGGAATAGGCTTGTACTCTATGAATGTAAACTACGAACTCTGCAAAAACTAAAGATTAAATTGTAAAAGTTTCCAAATATATATATCTAATCGAAATACTGACACAATTTAATTGTTTGGACAATGAGAAGAGCCAATATAAAGCACCATTTTAGTTAAAGCTTTTTCCCAGAGCTATCTGACCCCACATTAAGTCAAGTTAAGCATTCGCGCCTCTTGCCTGAACTATGTACAAGACTTATGAATTTTTAATCCGAGAGAATAATTTTTCTTATCTTTCTTTTTACATATTTCACGTGTGTGGGTGAAGCGGAAGATGGGTGAAACTAACACAAACGTGCAGCCAAAACACAGCAATCCATGCACCATTGCGATGTGGCGCCGCTGCCGGAGGCACGAGGACAACGCATGTCACCCATGTGCCATATTCGAGACACGGAATTGCTGGGCAAAAGTCACGCGAGATTGTTGAACTCTCTGCAAATTACGATTGTTGGGGTTAGCCATTGCTATCCAAAAGGGGCCGCGGCGGGTGTACTTTTTGATTTGATTTTGAAAAATTCATGAGTACAATGTTGAGGCTTCGTCCCTCTCTCCACCCCCTAGCTGGGCAACTGTCACGCTGTTTGTTGTCTGACAGCTGGCATTTACTTGGACTTCTTGTCATCTGGGGCTCGGGGCGTGTGTACGGGGTGCATAAGATTTAATTAGGAAGTGCTTGACATAGATCACATATTGCGTACTTATGAGTATTTAACGCGATTTTCTAGTGCGTTATTCTTCAGATTTTGCTTAGAACTTAGCTTGTCACAATTCGCATTACTTCTGCCAGATCATATTTCCTTTTACCTCTCAGGCTTACCGATTTTTGATAGACTTAATCCATGTGATTTTTAATGTTGTGCATTTGTTGAGAGATTCTTTATGGGATCTGTTGTTGAATTCATCTTTTAATTGTATTTTCTTTTACTAAACGTTCGTTATAAAAAGATTTTCTTGGTATTTGAAAATGTATTTGTTTGGTCCTGGAATTGCTTTATAATTATCTCAAGACGACTAATTCAGTAAAATAGTTTTTGTTCTAGCTAGACAAATTCAGTCAGCTTTGAATAAGTTAAAGAATATCGAGTAAGCTTTTTAGTCACGAATATCTAACAAGCTCTGCTGAAAAGCGAATTTCATAGAAATGAGCTTCTCTCCATTTACGTCAGATTAATCGGAAAGCCAACTATTGAATACAATATGGTTTAACTCAATTATTTCTATGCATAAATGAATAAGATTTTGTCTTTAATTTTTTTATTTAAATTTAAATTTGCATCAAAATCAACTGAAAATACAATATCCATTCTAGAGTATTTGAAAAAAAAATTGTTTATCTGACGGGCAAAGTGCAAAGTTCATATAATTGAGCAAAAAGTTTTCATTCAATTCTTCTGTACACAAAACCATAAAAACCATTTGGTCGGGACAAAGAAATTCAAAGAAATGGGAATTTGGATTCGTGATGCATAAGCAGATGGAATAGATCAGGTAACAAAAAAAAATAATAGTAAATAGAAGACATAAAATGAAACTCAAGCAGAATTTATAAAAAGCACAGCGAAGCAAATGAAGAGCTTAATTTAATTAATCAAAATCATTTAGAATTTAACAATGTGCAAACTAAAGCCAGAAATAGAAGCGAATTTTCAATTGATTTAAATGAATTAAACGCAATAATAATACAAAATACAAAAAAAAAAAAACGTGCCAAAAGTGCAGAGCACGAGATCGTAAAGAGAGCAGGCAATTGAGCGGCAGAGCGTGAGAGCGCGCGAGTAAATGAGACAGAGCTCGATCAAGTTTAGTTCTGCTCTGGCAAAAGCTCCGCGAGCGACAGCTGCAAAACATATGACAGCATAAGTCACGAGAGTTTATGTTTAAGGCGGCCGGCGGTTTTTATTTTTGCGGCGAGCATTGCCCAAGGTCAGACAGTTATCGTAGCGGCTGGTAGGGGAAGCAGAAGGGGCGGACGAAATAACATTACTTTTATTAAGTTTAATCAACTTTGATTTGAGGCAGAGCGCGCACATTGCGTGCGAATACAATATATGGAGAGATTTTGCGATTAAGCGTGTTCCTCAGTTGCGTGCAGGCAACTAAGTAACGTTTACTAACGGCAACTGGCAATAACTACCTATAATTGCTTGGTCCGAGCAATCGGTTGACCCCATTTTGAAAATGAATACGTTCAAAAGCGCAGCACAGCGAAAGCTTAAGCGGAAGCTTTAAGCGTGGCAAAAGTTCGCGTGTGACAACAACAGCAACAGGAGCTCATGGCCTAGTCCCTCAGTCAGCTGTTAAGTCCTTCTTCGTGTGTGTGTGCACACCTGATTTGTTTACATCAAAAAGCTTGCACAGCAAGCATAAAAAGCCCAAACTCATGAAATTCATGACTTCATTTCCTACAAATAATAAACTACTTTTGAGGTTAGACAGCATATCTTGAAAATCTTTGTAACGGCAAAGCAAATATGATATTTTTTCAACAGAATTCAAAAGCCTTAGATAAGATATAAAGTTGAATTTCAGGCCTGTCATGGCAAGGTAGGCCTTATAAATTGATATAATTATGCCTTATAAATATGAACTTCGCCCTCACGCGTTTAAAAGCGACACATTATTTTCCAGCGACTGGTATTCCCTGTAAAAGCCATGATTCATTCACGCCCGGAATAACTGACGCCCAGTTGAGCAAACTTCGCCTTATCGATATGATTTACACATGTACACATATGTACATGTATATTTTTATGATTTGTTCAGAAAGATTACAATGCGTGTCAGCAAACAAGCAAAATCACGGTTTGCAAAATCATTTTCGGAGCACTTGACGTATGCATACACAAAAAAAAAAATACTCATCAACATTTATCAATACTGATAAGGCGGGTACAATGAGGCCCATTGATTGAGGCTTCACGATATCGTAATTGTGAATCATCTATGATTCAATAGTAAATTACCTCTGCCATATGGAGCAGTAAGCCTATGCACCATCTGTTGTTAAAGGATTAGCAGAGGATTTAAGGGCTCGTGAGAGAAAATGCATCTCTTAATGCTTTATACTCAATGGGGAAGTCCCGAACGTTGATTGTACTGATTATACCATGCATGTAGTTCTCTCTTGCTCTCACGTTCGCTGTCTCTCTTTGCCCATGCATGGATTATAGCATGACTTTTATTTCGCTTTAAAGCACCAAAGCGTCCACGCATAACAGCAAGAACAGCCACTGAGCAAATCAAGAAGAAGCATAAGCACGCACAACAACAGCAACAACAACAGCAACAACTACAGCAACAACTACAGCAACAACAAGAGCAAGTCAGCAGCAGCTCGTTTCGCACACTCTTTATGCTCGACGGAGAGCTTTCGCATGTGCCTTGTGCTTAGAACTTTGGCGTGGTGCTTTACCGTCGTGTGCTTGCAAAACAGTTGATGAGCTGCCTTCAAGCCAAACGGACGTAGCACAAAGTGTAACTAAAGAGGCTAAATAGAAGCAACAGCTAGCTAATACAATATCAACTAGAACAACAATAGCCACAATAGCAACAAAAACAACAATAATACAATATAAACTAAACTATAATAGAATTCATTTAAATTCACGCTGCCTGGCAACAACAACGACAACAACACCTAGAATAACAACAACAGTATTCGTGTAGTTTTTATTTCGCTTGAAAGCAAAAGTTATGTGATAAGCAAAAGATTCGGTGTGTGCGTGTGTGTGCTTTTTCGCAGTGACAATATCCTGCGTGCGCTTGCCTGTGTGTGTTTATAGCTGCGCAGGACGAGCCAGCCGAAAGCTGCTTATCAGTGTGTAGTAGCTGTTGCTGCAGCAGCCTATCTGGTTTTTGGCAATCAGGCACAAGGTCAAGCCAACAGCTGGCTAAGGACCTAACAAAAACAAACAAACCAAACAAATAAAACAAATCTTTTTGATAACAATCATTTTTATGGTGAAATTGAAACATAAATATAATATAAAAAAATTATCTATTGATTTTATATAAAGAATATATATATATAAATATATATATATTTGAAAAGCAAGAAAAGCTAATTTTTAATAAAAATAACATTTGACGACGTCGCAACAACTACAACAAAAAACACATAACAAAATGTCTTCCATGGCTGCATTTGATCAAATCAAAATTGGACTCAAGTAAGCACGACAATAGAGCCCTATAGGCCAGATACATATCTATATATATAGTTTTATATACAAATAATAATAAATAATAGTGAAATAAACTTTGCGGAAATATCATGTACAGTTTCCAGCGATTTATTTGAATTGCATATTGCTCAGCAGCTGATTAAAGGCGAGCTGATTCAGTTTGTTCAGATCATCAAATCCATAGTCTCAGCCAGAGTCTGTTTTGGCATTTAATTAATGTCCAGTACTTGACGTAATTTATAGACTTTAATGCACCTAAACTGTTGAATTATAGTTGCCTTTTACAGTCGGTTGAATGACATCAGCGAATTGTGTCATCTATAAGAAACAATAATATTTTACATATGGATAAAGTATATTATATAGTTTCGGAGTGTAGGAGTGAGCACATGGCAATGTTGCTTGCGTTATAGTTACCCTACAAACAGTCTGAAGTTCAGAGAAATACTTTGCTGAAGATAGATTAAGTTGAAGATAAGAATGGTTTAATATATAGAACTTGCCAGGATTAAGGATAGTTCTTAAAGGACGGGTATTACTCAAGGCTAACAAGGCTAGTTCGCATAGACTGAGGTAACATGTTACAGGGTATTCAAAAGCTAGCTACAAACTACTAAACAAACAACAGATATAATATATGCATCTAAAGTTGAATTTTAATAAAATGTCAAGAGAAATCAGCTTAATGAAAGCACTTATATTTATGTGTATATATATATATCTATCAACTTTTAGGTAGCGCCGCATATAGTATATATAGACACATATTTGCCCAGATAAGCGAGGCAAATATAACTCGAGCAAATCCCGGTGATAAAATATTTATATAGCAAACAAAAGCGCTTTTGTCTGCGCGGGCGTTTGTTAATTAAATGAATTTTTAAAGCAAATTGCAGCAATTTGTGTGTTGTTTGCCCCCCAAGTCCTTTGGCGACTAAGGACCAAGCACACGTCGCCATCCAGTACAAATGAGTTACATTGTGTGCCAGGCCTTAACGGCAATATGTTGACGCCAGGACCTACAATTTTCTGTCAGCTCATGTTGACTTCTGTCCATATTGTGCGCCATGCTCTACGCACGGGTCGCCCCATTCCATTGATTCCCGGGCACTCTGTAATTTGTCTGCATAACGAGTAAACATAAACACGGCGAATGACAGCGCCAAGCGCACAGTGTCATTAGAGGGGCGCATTGTCATTTTTTGGCCTTTTTTGTTCGCTGTCTGTCTCTGTCGGCACTTAAACTACGCAAATAATTAGGTAGAGAACTGCTCTCAAAGCGTCCCGCGGCTGTGACATTAAAAAAAAAAGAACAAAATGAGTGTGATCTAATTAAGCGCAGATAATTGACAAGCAGATACCCTGTACTCAGCTGTGACCTGTTGGAAAGTTTTTTCAAAGTGCCTTCTATGCGATTCTCACTTTAAGCTGTGGCTCTTTCCCATAGCTTAACACCGCGAAACTTCATTTATTTTATTTTGCTTTTATTTTATTTTGTTTATTTTGCGATTGATATCAAATCTTTTGCACTTTAAGCAAAAATCGAAAAAAACCATCTCCTACTATAAACTGGACATCAATGTTTGATCATTTCCTTATCGATTACATTTGATCGACTATCGAATATTTATTTTTTTTAATAATGTTTGTATAGTTAAAATCTAAGTGGCTGTTGGGTCTGTTGATGTTGAGGATAGATGTGCATTCTTCCTGCTCAGATATCCCACCAATATATAATATACCCCCATCAACAACTTTCCTCGAGTACAGGGTATGAGAAAACTATAGAAAACAGCAACCTATTTATGTAAATTTTGTCTATTGTACAAAAACTCAAGCTGAGTCATTTGTGTCATAGCGAAATGTTTGAGAGAACGGGCAAAGAGATTGTGCCATGAGATCAGCAGCAGAACAACAGGTTTGCTTGCCAAACCATAAAAGCAACTAATTTGATAATGTTGCTGCCTACATCAAATGGGCAGACGACCAAGTTCTAGCGCGTAGAGCTCCTAAGCCCGTAAGCTCTATTAAAAGCGAAACAAAACTAGTTTTACCTTGCGAAGCCCTAAAAACCCCTTTTAGTTCTCGCATAGCACAACACACAGAAGTTCTACATTGTGAAGCCCCACTGTATGCCGCTGTATGCCCTAAGGAGCGTACACATAACTGTAGTAGGCTTGGGACTAATTAATAATTGTTTTTTTTTTTCTCTGGAGGGGACTCACAAAAGCTCACAGAACTTGAATTTGAGCTTCCCCTTTCGCTTGAAGTCATCAAACTATTTTCGTAACAATAGAGTGGACCAAAAAGCTCGTCAATTTGTAACTTGCTTTGGTAGTTCTTGAGAAACCTTAATAAAAGCTTCATTTCCTTGGAATTCCCAAAGTGTTTTTGCAGCTGCAGCTCTTTGTACGGACTTTACATAAACGTTTGCAATGATATTACAATCAATTGTTTCACTGATAGAAAGCCCTTTATTGCCATTTTCAATTTGCATAGTTTTTATAGCGAAAAATGTATTAATTTTCATTTGAATAACCTTTTTTTGGTTTGATTTTTAATAAGCTGTATTTGCAAGGGACACATTTTTAGCAAAATATATTAATAAATATTTTAATTATGCCATTTTTTTCGATTTTTACTTTGAAGCCATGTGCAACATTTTGTTGCAACTTGCGACCAGCCGTATTTTATTTCGCGCAATAATTTGCATATTCATTGTTTGGCTGTGATTTATTCCATGGCATTTGAGCCGGGCAACCGGGCAGCCCACTCGTCATTTATATTCATAAAGCATAAATTCCCGATAAAGTTCAGCGGTAAAACTTCGAATTGTCAATTTACTTTGTACGCAATATTGATGTATTTTTAGCTAGCGGCCATTACTTAATTTGATCAATTGTTCTCATAAATGAATAAAACATATATATTTATCGCATATTTTGGTCTTTATATCACTTACGCCCATTAACCTTCAGCTTTGTTGCATTTCACACACGATTCTCGGCGCACGTGTGGCATTTGATCAAATTGAATTAAGCATTTGGCAGCTCGGCAATTAAACTGCCCAAAAATTGGCCTTCGTCAAACTAAATTTGATGCATCGCAAAAGCATTCCACGGTGCGCGTCTCTTTGTAGTCTGCTAATTTCATTGTTTTAATATCTTTTTGTTTTTGGTTTTTTTTTGATTTTATTCATTCTAAACGTTAAATAAACACAAATTTCCTCATATTTGCGCTGGGTGCCAAATATTGTATCTGTTGTCTTTTCGCTTTTCGGGAGCTATTCGACATTGCTCATACGCCGCGTGTTGCGTTCCGCAGCAACACATTTCGTGCATTTGTCGCTGTCGCTCTTGCTCAGCTCGAGCTGGTCGCCCACACTGCTCAACCACACACGCTTTATACATCTGTATCTGTCTGTATAGATGTATCTGTGAGCTCGTCAATTTCATTTAATTTTGTCTCGTTTTGTATGCCTCTTTTTTAGTGAGTCTTTTATGGCGAGCGAAAAAGTAGTTGCCACAGCAGCGGCAGCAGCATTTTATATAGACTTATCATGTATGTGTATAATAATCTCTTTTCTCTTGAATTGAATATATATGTGTGCATATATGCGTATATTCATGAAGATATTTCTATGTCTAACACGTGAACTAATTAGAAGGAAACATAAAATTAAAACCGGGAACTTATTTAAATAAAAGCAACACAATATCAAATTGCAAACACAATTTAACAATTATCTTAGAAATCAAATAATTGTTTCAATATTGGATTTTAAAATTTGTTTTTTCTTTCGACCAGCTTGCCCAAGGGCTTATAATGTATATATAAAATATATGTTTTAGAGATCGATTACATTTAGCAATAAAAACTTATTGTATTTTCGTAAGCTAAATTGCAGCTATTTTATTCGCTAGCTTTATTTGAATTGTGGCTACTTTTTCATGTTAATTGGATTGTAAAACATTACATAAAGTAAAATAAAAGAAGATACAAATTCAATTCAACTTTTGTCCTCAATATTGTTTAAACAAGTGCCGTTTAGAGCTACATTTTAAATTTCCGTTAGTCATATACTAAATATTGAAGTACTCGACGCGGTAAACATTCCTTGACCTGGCTGACATCAGAGTTGAAAAAAGCGAACGAGCTTGTAACGCTTACCTTGTGTTTTATCCTTGCGCCACATTCGAGCTTTTATGCCATAGGAGCAGAAGGGGCTGTGCGCCTGCGATTCATTCATAAGCAGCGGCAGGCGAAAAAAGCTCGCGCGTGCAAGCTTTCGCCTTGGCTGCCTTGCGTGTCAAGGTCAACAGGACCTGCCGCTGACAGATGCGCTTATAACCAGCAGAATGGACACAAGCTAAAAACTAAACAAATAGTGTCCAAAGTTTTTTCTTGTTCCGGAAATTATGTGCGCTGCGCTGATGTGGGTTCCTTTTCCCTTTTTTATACAAATCTTGCCGGTCTGATTTTTTGTTGTGATGATTATAATATGGTTTTTAATGGGACTCGGCTTCTGACGAGCTTGCTTTCTGCTGTTTAGCTTGTTCGCGCACATGCCTGATAAGTGAGGTGTGCGGGGGGCTGATGAATGGATGTGGCCCGACAGCCGACTGACTCGTCAGAGTATGGAAAATTAATGCAATTATTACGACATATTCTGCTGCATGACGGCGCTTATCACTAGGGGCCAGACAGTGAGAAAGTCAGAGATAGAGAGTGCGAGAGATTACAATGATTTTATTTGTTATAGTTGCTGCTGATAGAACTAGCAAGCAAAGGTGCTATTGTCTGCGTTATTCAGTTTTAATGTGGTTCAATGACACAAGCTGAAATTACTCACTTAAGCATGGGAGCAAAACTAACAATGAAAGCAACTGTTTAGAATGGGAGTGAGACACGGCAACTTAATGTGCACTTGAACTTTTTAATGATTCAGTGAGATTAGCTGAAAGTGACACTTAAGTCTAAGTACTTAAGGAAACTCTTCACAGTTGGCAAAGTCGAGCTTTAAGATTTTTTTAAAGTAAATTGAGTGCGATTTAGAAGCTTTTAGCTTTAATTGTGCTTGCTTTGCTTTGAAATTGTTGTGCACAAGCTTTAAGTCAAATGCAATTGATATTGTTAAAGCTTTTAATTGTTTCTTTTAAATATGCTGTGAGCAGCTAAGCTTTGATGTTGATTAACTCAATGCTACTAGTCCTTCCAAATAAAACTAGTTAATCCCACTTAAAACTATTTCGAATTCCCGAATTTCCATATGTACTTCAAATAGATTTTTGCACAATTTTGTCACAAGCTGCCAACGGAATAAAAATAAATTCCAAATCAATTTTGAATATCTGCCTTTCTTTGTCTTCGCTTTGCCGATTTCAATTACTTCTTTTTGCGCTGTTCTCCTTGGGACAAAATGATGGCAATGCGTATGAATATATTCAGGGCGTCCATATAAATGGCTAGTGCGTTGTTGATTGGATCGTAGCGGACATATCCGTGCTCCGGGTACATCTCAGCTGCCTTAACAATGCGCTGCGTATCGTGAAGCAAGAAACCGCTGAACAGGATTAGGCCGCCGTATAGAGATATGGAGGCCAGGCCGGCGCCGAGAGCTGTTGTTGGCGGCAGCCACATGGATGCCAGCGATGAGGCAAAAATGACGCCTAGGCCAATGGCCAAGGGGCCACCAATATGCAGGAATCTGTCGCTGGGCGCACAAGCAGCTACCGTGGAGAGAGCGCCCACAATGCCGCCCGTATAAAGCAGAGCTCGCACCAATAGCGGACCGCCCAGAAAGCACATGGGCGCCACAACAGCTCCCATGACGGCGCAATGCAATGCCCAGGCCATTTGCTTCATGCCCAGGCCCGGCTGATAATCCAGCGCTTGCGTCAATGCGCCCGTACCCATGACCAGACCCATTGTCACCAGTGTAGCCATCCAGCCACTGCGCATGATCAGCTGCAACAGCTGCTCCGATTGAAAGACAGTGGCTGCCGATGCCGCTGTGACGGCACAGGAGGCGCCGAAGTAGGCATAGGTGGCGTGTATGCGATCCCTCACGTACTGCGGCCACATGACCGAGTGATCGTAGATGCTCGGCTGATTGGCCAGGCCCAGGCCGTAATAGCAGAGCCCGACTAGACCCATGAGTGCCGCGCCCGCCGCTGCGCCCTTGCCCATGGAGTAGGCGTTCTCGCTGGGAGGACCCATCAAGCGTTCCTTGAGCGTGGGTGACTTTGTGCGCTGCTCCAGGTGGGATCGATTGCGATTCTCCGATTCCTCGGAAAAGTTACGCCTCATATTCGGACGCGTTGGTAGCAGCAGCGACTTGTGCTGCTTGGGCGCCGCGATTTGCATTGCATTGGGTCTGCATACGGGCGTCTGCAGCGTGGACTTCAGTAGTCCTTGGCCGCCGTTAATGGGTGCCTTGCAGAGCAGCCGCGTCGAACGCGCTGGCAGGACATGCGCCAAACGTGCCAAAAGCATTTCTGTACGATTTTGAATATGGATATTGCTCAATTTAAGAATTTCTATGAATTGATGTTTTGGATTTAAGTCACAATGTGCCTATTGGCCGGTTGTCGAAACTTGTTTAACATATTTGTTTTGAAGAGAGAGTCAAATGTGATAAAGGGTTGCACAGCTCAAATCTAGTTGTGCGATTCACAAAAATTTTAAATTAAAGAAATTAAATAAAAAAATTTATAATTAATTACCTATTTATGCATATATCTAAAGAAAATACCAAATAACGTACTTCTTACAATCTTTCTATACAAAATAACCAAATACAAGTATAAACTCTTAATATATCAAATATAAATATATATCAAGTTAAGATTGAGATAATGTAATTTAGTTTTAGCTTATGTTATTTTGCATTAGGGTCTAGCAGAAGTTTTAGCCCCATAAGAATCTACTTTTCGACTGGTCTTATTTTATCTTTCCTATGGCAGCTATGGCATATAGTTGGCCTGATGTTGTTTTGCATGTATATGAGTTCTATCGCTATAAACTAATAAATCCCAAAATGTTGACAATGTTTATAAGAAGAAGGTTTACATGCCAGTACCTACTTTTCGGAAGTCAAGATGATAGCTCTAAAACTGAGAGATTAGTTCGCATAGAAACAGACAGTCGGACAGACGGATATGGTTGGCTGTTGATGCTAATCTAGAATATATGTACTTTATGGGGTCGGAACTACAAAGCAATCAAATGAATAAAATTATTATTATAAATATGTGACAAAGAAAAAGGCAAAATCGACCAACTGTCAGCTATAAGCCACGTTTTCCACTTAAGATGCGCACCAAAATGCAGATATATCATATTTGACACTCATTATGCGACAATCTATACAATAAGATTATGCTGCAAACTAGTTTCAATGGATCATATCTGAAATTCCTACAATTTGGTAAATGTCAGCAATTATGTGATGCAAATGAACTGTTTCTGAGCATATATATGAGCCAGAGGAATGCCAGACTTGCAGAAAGCACAAATGTTGCACTCACAAACAAATGCTCGAGCACAAACTCGTATATGAACTGGTCATCCACTTGTCTGACGGTCCATTCGATGGCATTTGCTTATTTGCCTTTTAATTGCCAGTTGTTTTTGATTTTTCTTTGCTGTCGTCAGAGTAAGAGCAACAAGACTTTGTTTATTTTTACTTATTTGGAAATTTTATTTATGTGCCAACACGTAAATCCGAGGCGAAATTTTAATTGAATGAAACGAACATTTCGCCCATAGCTCATGTCCCCTTTGGGTACGTTCAAACTGGCTGAATAGAGCGTAGAATTGGCTGCATTTAATTAGCTGCTCATAACAATTTGTAGAACGCACAAATTTATGGGTCCGAAATATCCCAATTTAGGAGTGTCCCTCGTCGCCGTAGGTCCTCAAGCGTTATGACTGTGCCGCACGCAATGTCAACATTAGAAATTTTTTGTACTTCTTTTTTATGACACGCGTCCCGTCATGAATTGACCTTTCTTTTTATGGGACTCTGCTGGGCATTCGCTGAAGCGTTCGGCTGGCTTTTCACCCAAAATTTCTATGGCAAAGTTCAGGGCCAACGCTGCGATAGTCAAAAACTCACAAACATTGCCATATATGATAGCCGAACAAAAAATAACACACCAACAAAATATACAGCAGCACGACGGGCTATTAATAAGCATAAATATGACATATTTCTGCCGCTTTTGCTGACATGCAAAAAAACAAACTGAATAAAATAAGAAATCACGAGGAAACAACAGCAAGAAATATGCGTAGGTTTTTGTTGCTTTATAGCGCCGAATGCTTAAGATTTGCTTTAAAATTAAAGCACGTTTCATTTGATGGCCAAATGCAGTCAAAGGTGTAAAATCCTATGTATGCAAACATTTCATGTAGAATAGGCAGGTGAGGCGAACACATACACATACACACTTACCTCTTGCAGGCCTAAAGCTTGTCTTTCAGCCAGAAGGAACGGAGGGAAAGGCCACATTGTAGTAGGAAATTTCTGGGAAGTGTTTTCAAATATCTTGAATTATGCGCACTTATGCGATAGCCTTGAAATCTATAATTAACATATGGATTCTTGCGACAGCGTAAATATTATTGTATTTGGCGTAAATATTTAGATACATATTTTATGTGATGTGCAAAAAAATTGTCAATTATTATCAAATGTTGGCCATACTTTCTATTGATCTTTTTATTAGCTTGTAGTGTGTAAAGTTTTGGCATGGAAGAAGACATCTCCGACCCCATAAAGTATATATATTCCAGATTAGCATTAACATCCTAGCTGATAAAGGCATGTCTGACTGTTCCCATGTCCGACTGTTCCCATGTCTGACTGTTCCCAAGCGAACTATTCGCTCGGTCTAAAAGCCATCGTCTTGGATCTTTGCATAGCTCCGTCTTTCTGTTGCAGGCAGAACATGTGTCAAAACTGGCCGGATCGGAGTACTATATCGTATAGCTGAGTTAGGAACTTTTGTATATGTAAAGATGTCGTAACCAAACTCAGCATTTACTATGCTATTCATATATATGCAAATTCTTATAATTATCAGACAACTATTTCATCAAATTCAGCATTTCCGAGCTTCACTAATCTCACATATCTGTACCAGGCAAATGTCTGGAAGTCCATATGTGTAATTGTCACTTAAAATATAATGGAAACTATTTGAGCAAATATCTTGTTTGTAAAATATTCAAATATGTATTTTACATTTCCAGACTTTTTTTCAATAGTGAAAATATTTGAAAACATATTTTCTTGATGATATTTTAATACAACCTCATTCCCAGGTGTTTTTTTACAATATAATCTTCTTATGGCTACTTAAGGTCAAATAAAATAGGGCAAATGTTTCAAAACAATGTTCGTCTGCATTCCCAGACTTTTTGCAAATGAAACCAGTTTTCACTTTTCGCGAATGTACATTTTATGGCATATTTTGTTATAATAACTAGTTGGCACTTAAATTTCAAGTGACAGAAATGAATTTCTTCTAATGCCTTTTTATCTGAATCCAATCAAAAGAGTTTGGATAAATAACGTCTTTATCATCAAATACAAAGCAGCTAGAATTTGTTTGAGTGAGACGTACAAATTTGAACAAAGTAAAAAAAGATTTATAAACAAGCAAACGGAAACACACTTTCTTCAGGGTCGGGCGACGCGTCTCAATTCTTGGGGCTGCGGCTGATAAATGGCAAACACCTGGCTCGCGACGCGGTGCTGATAAGGAATTGGCTTTATCACTGGCCGTGTCTATTCATATACATATATGCATTAGCTGAACAAGGGAAAGACGGCCCATCAATAAAAGCATAGCTACCGGAAATCACATCGTTCATTTTGACTGATTAATGGCAAACGCTTTAAATTTTTAAGGCTAAAGTACAACAGGAAAGCCTACACTTAGATAAAAGATATATACCCTGTTTATTAAATGCCTGATGGGAATTTGAATAATATCTTAAAGCTCTAAGGCTACAGCCGTTTATAAAATATACCCTTTACATCGAGAGTTTAATTAAATCTTAGATTTCACTTGATGTAAAGCTTATAGACTTATGAGGTTAAGTTCTCCATAATCATACCCTGTCAATGACATGACTTGCCCCACCTAAGTTTTGAATCTTTAGAGCTAAATTGCGATAGGAAGTTGTAGTCATACCCTCTAAATCAAGAGTTTCCAAACAGTGAATCTTAGGCATATCCTGAAAACTGAATGTTTCATAAGAACTTAACCTGTGCTCAAGTTAATCACAATATAAAGGGTTAATAGCAAGCCTCTAATAACTTTTCTTGACTTTCACCTTTGCAGAATGGTCGACTTCAAGGTGCAACAGCGTCGTTATCGTACCAGCGAAAAGACTGTCGTCAGCACCACCTACGGCCCCATCAAGGGGGTCAAACGGAAGTCCATCTATGGCCAATCGTATTTCAGTTTCGAGCGTATACCCTTTGCCAAGCCACCCGTCGGGGAGCTGCGCTATAGGGCACCACAGCCGCCAGAAATATGGACTGAGGTCAAGAGCTGCACATCACAGGGTCCAAAGCCGCTTCAGAAGCATTTTGTATTCGAGATGACAGATGGTTCCGAGGATTGCCTCTATCTCAATGTGTATACTAAGAATGTAAGTGAAAAAGGACCAAAAATCTCACCTGTTCACAATGCAATGTAATATATATATAACTTTTATCGCACAGTTATATCCCAATAAACCAATGCCTGTCATGGTCTGGATCTATGGCGGCGGCTTTCAGTTTGGCGAGGCCTCACGCGAATGCTACAGTCCGGACTATTTGCTGCGCGAAGATGTGGTCGTAATATCCATTAATTATCGCCTGGGTCCATTGGGTGTGTATACAAATGGAAAATTATATGAAATATATGAAACCTAATTAATAATTTCTCTGTGGCGTTAGGCTTCTTGTGCCTGGAGGATCCCGAGTTTGACGTGCCTGGCAATGCGGGTCTCAAGGATCAGGTCTTGGCTCTACGCTGGGTGAAGGCCAACTGCTCGAGATTTGGCGGCGACTCGAATAATATTACAATTTTTGGTGATAGCGCGGGCAGCGCTTCGGTGCACTATATGATGATAACAGAGCAGACGCGTGGCCTCTTTCACAAGGCCATCTGCATGTCGGGGAATACCCTTTCGCCCTGGGCTGTTACGCCGCAGCGCAATTGGCCCTATCGGCTGGCCGTGCAGGCGGGCTACACGGGCGAGGCAACGGATCGCGAGGTATGGGAATTCTTGAAGAACGCCAAAGGCTCTGATATAATCAAGGCCAATGGCGAGCTCTGCATCGACGAGGAGAAAAAGGAGCGTATTGGCTTCTCCTTTGGTCCCGTCATCGAACCCTACGAGACCAGCCACTGTGTGGTGCCCACCAAGCCCATCATCATGATGCGCACTGCCTGGAGCAACAGTATACCTCTCATCCTGGGCGGAGTTTCCAACGAGGGTCTGTTGCTCTACTCCGAAACCAAGTCAAATCCCAAGTGTCTCAACGAGCTCGGCGACTGCCGCTACGTGGTGCCCATTGAGCTCAACATGGATCGGGACAGCGAACTGTGCAAGGACTATGGCGAGCAGCTGCGTCAGTGCTACTATGGCGATAAGACGCCCAGTCTGGACACACTTCACGAGTATCTGCAGGTGTGTGGAAATTAGATAACAAAGATAATATATCAGCTATCGTGCAAGTGGTTCAGATTAACTACAGTCTGGCACGTGTGCGATAGTGTATTCGGATCTCAAAAAGCATCTTATCATAGATCAAAGAAAGCTTCCTCGTGTTTATTTTTAAACAAATAACTAGTTTGTGATTGCTTGTGAATATAGAAGATAGTGTAATCAGAATTTTGAATAGAAGAATTACATTTCTGAACCGTTTTCCTAAGAATTTTTGATGCTGAGTATTTTATTGTTAAATGATAATGAAACTAATATTTGTCCAAATTGATAATGAGAGCTGCAAAAAGTAATCGGTGCTATAAGATAAGCCGTAACGAAATTGATAAGATTTGGTCAAATAATATTAAACGCAATAAATTTAGTTTTTGCTGCTTTTGATGAGGATGCCTTTTAGAAGACAGTTATTGATCGATCAATTCTACACTCATCTTCCAAGGAGAAGATTTCTTCTAACTCTGGATATCTTGAGATATCTATGGCAGCTATTCCATATAAGTTTCATTAGCAGAGAGCTGCTGAGAAGAAGATAAGAGAATAAGTTTAAAGCTTTTTTGTACTGCTCTCTTAGAGATGAAAGCGCATTCACTAATCTATAACTTGTTCTCTCTACTTTCCAGATGGTGTCGCACGAGTACTTCTGGTTCCCCATTTATCGCACAGTATTGTCGCGCTTGGAGCACGCGTCGAGCGCACCCACCTATTTGTACCGCTTCGATTTCGACTCGAAGCACTTTAATCATCTGCGCATACTCAGCTGTGGCAAGAAGGTGCGTGGCACCTGCCACGGCGACGATTTGTCGTATCTGTTTTACAATTCGCTGGCACGCAAGCTCAAGAATCATACGCGGGAATACAAATGCATCGAGCGCTTGGTCGGCTTGTGGACACACTTTGCCACATATGGCAATCCCAATTATGATCCCGAGCAGTCGGAACTGTGGGAGCCCGTGTCGCCCAGTGCAATTGAGAAGCATCAGCTGAAGTGCCTTAATATATCCGACGATCTGAAGATTATCGATGTGCCCGAGCTGCGCAAATTGATGGTCTGGGAGAGTTTCTTTAAGCGTGACGAGCTGCTGTGAACAAGGGTGTGCTGTGAGGGGAATGGGGGCCTCTACTTAGCATTAGCATTAGCTTTATATTGAAAACAATGCAAAGCGTAGCTTTAAAGTCTAGAAAGAACCATCTATATATGTGCTGTTAAGTTTGTCCAAGAACGAAATTCTATTTAAGCCTGTTCAAGTTTGAACCCAGTCTCTAATGTCTATAGATCGCTGTTAGATTCAGATGCTAGTTATTATGATTGAGGTTAGTTCTAGAGAATGATATAAGTCGCAACTGAAGTACCTTTTGATAACGCGTTATGGATCCGTACGGCCAATGAATGTGCATAAGAAAAATGTTCCTTATGAGTCGCAAAAGAAAAACTACTTATATCAAGCATATATTTCCGATATATATGCAAAAGGCTGTCAAAGCGCCCCAACACTATCGTTTTTCTTGTATTATATGGCGTTCGATTCTCTTCCGTGCACAAATCTAAAAAGAACAAAACAAAAGTAAGAACTCACCCATATAATAATATTTTTTATATATATTATTATTTTTGGAACATAAATCGTTTGTTTAGCGTAAAACCGATTTGCGTAAGCTTTTGAATATGTAAACCTTTTATAATAATCTAATTTTTGGATACGTATTTGTTCTTTTTGTAGTAGGCGATATACCAGTCCAAGTTTTACATATTTAGGAATATGATTCTTGTTTACATAGAGTAATATGTATATAAATATATTTACATAGGACTTGAATTTGAATTTAAATGTGTCTGTTGACTAAAAACACCTTGAAATATTATTCGAGATGCACAAAAGAAAGACCAATCTTTTGAATTGGTTTTTTGATTTTGTATAGAGCATTCTAAGACGAGCTCGATAAATTCAATTTTCTATAAGCTTCAAGTGTATTGTGATGCCACAAATAAAAAACTATGAAATTGAAAAAACCCATATTTTAATAAGAAAATCAAACAAATTTAAAACAAAAAAAAAAAACTGAATGTATTTCAAATAAAACAAATCATTTATTTCAAATATTTTGAAACACAAGTTGAATTTCTTGTCAAAAAAAAGATATGTAACATGACAAAGTACGTAATTTCTCTTAAAAAACTGAAAGTTCTCTCCGCGCATCCCACTGGCATCTACACGAACTACGACTATGTACAGAAGTAAGTATTTATTGCTATTGGCTTCAGTCTGTATGGCATATTGATTGACGTAATAGAACCGTTGTCTTTTATTTTGGTGGTTCTCCTACTGCAGTGCTTACTGCCCAACTGAATCTGAATCAGAAACGCGTCTGGCTTGCGATTTTGCTTCTCTTTCTGCACTCTTTTCTTTTATTAGCTCAAACAAACCACGCGCATCAGCTCAATGTCTACTCTGACGTTCGGCAAAATAAACATGAGATAAATCCCATAAAATTAAAAACATTAAGAGCCATTAAAAACAATCACAAGTTATTACGTCGCGTGACTAATTCAAGTGCAAATGGCAAGTTGTTAATTGGGTTTCTTGGAGGTGTGACTACAATTTCAGTTGATAATGAAAGGTAAAAGCTATGCCTGATACGATAGAGCTGAATCATCAGTGTGATGTACAATTAGCACATTGATATTTCAATATGATTTCTGCTTTGATATCAAAGGGAGTTATTAAGATATGCCATAGATAAGCTTAGCTGGGGTTAGCTGATAAATCCCAAAAGGGAATTAGGCATTGTTAGACACTTGCATTCTCTAAGAAATTGCAGTCTTAGGGGTTTGAGGCTATGCTAGGCCAGAAAACAGGTTAGTTTTTCATTAAGGTTGTCCAATCAGACAATGAAAAAGAGTAAAAGCTGAAGATAATGATTGGATTGAGATGTGTTAAATGTTAGCTAATGAAAAGTTAGCTAGGTTAGGTAAGATAGTGTTTGGTAAGGTGAGATTATGTTATGTGAGGTTATGTTCTATGTATGTTATGTATTACATAAAAATAACATGTGTGCAGCACATACTATATTTATTATTCTCGAGATCAGATTAAGGAAACTCTTTGTATTTTCTTTTAGTAAATTTATTTATTTGATTATTAATGGTCGACAAAACGGGTGTCAACCTTAGTATTTCATACATTAGAACAGACAAATTAAATACTTAAAACCTAATTGGCATGAGAATAGGGAAATGCTTTTTGGATCTAAGTTGATCTAAGTTGCAGCCTAACTAAACTAAGTACTACTTAGTAGTTGAGTAGTTGCTAATTAATTTCGATCTTCAACCCTTCAACTTTTTTAACATTACTTATGCATTGCTTAGTAACTAGTTAACAAATATATAATAAATAATGCTAATAAGGAAATCAAGCAAGCCATTTGAGCACTCGTTAGGCATTTCAGGCAAATTATTCAGTTAGTTGCATTCGAGAAACTAAAGAGAGAAGTTGAGATGTGTTCGACGCTGCGAGTTCTATTCTTGCTCAGGTTGTATTTCTGGAAAGCATAACAAAAACTTTTCAATTAACTATTCTATATTCTATTCAGCGTTTTGGCCATTTGCCTCTATTTGGCCATGAGCGAAGATGTGTCAGCTCCTCAAGTTGTAACCCAAAGTGAGCCCAGACACACAACCGCAGACGATTTCCAGTATTGACGACGATTTGTTGACCTTAATACCAGGCGGAAAGAAATAATTATGGTTGAGCCAATAAAATGCTGAATTTTCAAACAAAAAAATCTATTAAATATTGCTAATAGAAACGATAAACATTCATTCAGGTCTCTTGTGCATGATTAGACTCGACCAAAACTGGTTTTAATGAGCTGCGAATATGGTAATTGCAATTTGTTCAAATTCAAGTTCAAAGCCAACTTCTAACTGTAATTTACCAGTTGTACGCCTGGTTATACGTAAAGCAGTATATTTTTAAGGTCTTTGCACTCGGTTTTATGAAAGTACTTTGGCTAAGCTTTAATAACTTTGGGCGTTTGCTCCGTATTTCGTTAAAACTCAAGGTTTTTTATGTGCTTTGTGGGGGTTTTTGTTTACTGACCAAGTATTCGGCGATTTCCACTTAGAATTTATATTATCTTATATATTATATTATCTTATTACTTATTGCAAAAAGTGACCTTGAACCAGCTCGAACTTTGTTGTTATATTTGTATTAATCAGAAATGTAACAATTGCCTACATTTTGTCTTCATATCGATTAATTATAAAAGCTCTGTACAGGAAATCGAAGTAAAACTTTTATAACAGACCACTTAACAGCGATCTACAACTGCTATGTGTTTGTTCAACAGTATGCCATTTAAGCTTTTTCTAACAGTGCTTTGCATTACCTGGCAACGCTATACAAATCAAAAGCTCTCAACTTAACAGTAGAGGCAAAAACAACAGTCCTACACGCAGCAACCAATTCGCCCAGAGCACAAGCAAACCACCTGTTGAGAGCAAGCAGAGGCGGAGAGGCGTGCGTGAGAGAGCGCAATCGAGTTTGATGTGCGGTGTTTACGTTTTGAGAGCCGCTTTCATTAGTGTGTTTATGTTACGCCGCTCACACAACTTCCTCCCTCCCAACGAAAAGGCGATCGCGCGACTTCACTCAGTTGTTGACCCACTCTCGTGCAGAGCGGTTCGTCTGGCCGTGTCACTCTACGAGAATCGAACTGTTTGCGTGCGTGAACTGAATTCGTTTATTTACTTTCGCTACACAAGCCGCGCCTAATACAAGCGTAGGGCCGTGAAATTCGCTGTTGGGTTTGTTTTAAATAATTAATTGGTGTGTGCGAAAAGGTGCTATTATTATTATTACTCTACAATGGCTGTGCGTTTTATGGATATGTTAAAGCTCACCTTTAAGTAAGTATTTGAACAGTAAGCAAATAGACACAAACAAAAACAGTTAGGTCCCCTGTCTGTGCGTGTGTGTGAGTGTTGCAGCAACATTAACAGATTTCTTGTTCGATCGTTAGTCATTATGATGGTTGCTCTCGCCTGCTCTTACATGTGTACACACACCTGCACATACATATCTCTCTCTGTCTGCATGTGTGTATAACGCAGTGTTGCGTTGGTGAAATTGTTGCGCAAGTTTTGCAGCTGGTTTTTGCATAAATTTATCGATGCCTTTTGTTTTCTTCATTTCGATTCAGCTGTGATTTTTTTTATTATTTATTTGTCCAAATTCGTTAGTTTTTTTTATTGCTACTATTTGCACGTTTTTGCCAACGTTTTCTTCTATTATGACCAGGCATTACAACAGTATTAAAAGCGGGTGCCTTAAATATCAATTGGTCGAATTTAGTTTATTGCTAAAGTTGAAAATCAATAGCATTTTTAGGGCAAATGCACATATAAAGCTATTAAATATGAAACGGCCAAATCCTTTATTTGTTTAAAGAGAATAAAGCTATTAGTAATACATTTAATTATGATATGATTTTAAGAAAGGGCTAATCGTACTCAAGCGATCATATAATATGAAATACAGTTAACGCTTAACCATGTTAATAACAAAAGTTAGAATTATTGGGATAAAAGAATCGGCATTTGTCAGAAGTAAGAATCAGTAAGCATCATGTATTTAATTTTGTTTAAAACAAACTACATCATATCTGATATACATATTATATATTTATAATATAATGACTGAGGTTAAGTTTTTAATAGGTCTGAAAGTCGTCCCTTATTAAGTACTCATATGTTGAGGGGTACGTACCTAGGTACCTACCTTTGAGTATTCACGAGTACTCTTACGTGCAGTTGTACCTACTTTAGAGTATTACAATGTCTGGAGTATATATTAAATCAGGGAGAAGTTATTCGGAATTTTACAACAGCGTAAATTTCCTAGCACACAGTGAACACTTGTCTTAATTAGCTTAGCTTGGATAAAGGTCAAACTTTCATTTAGCAGACTTTTCCACATTTTAATAGAAAACACCCTAGGTTTTCTACAAGCCTCATTACTCACATGTTCCCAGTGTAGGTACATACGCGACAACAGATTGATAAAGCCCGTCAGGTACAGAGTTCATTTAACTTTCAGGTAGAATATTTGCTTTTTTTTTATTGTGTGTTGAATTGCTAAATAGGCATGACAGGGCATGTTTTAGTCATATCATGTTTATTTAATTTTAATTCGCATGCTAATCTATTGCTTAGACAGTGTATTTACAACATTTTAGTTAGTATCCATCGCAATATATGTGCCCCTTGCTGATTTGAGATTTGTTTCGCTTAACCTTCACTTTTGCAAATGTTTTGGAGAACCTCGTTAGTTTGCTGATAAGAATTATATAGAAATCAATACACATGTAGCTTATCAGCTGTCTGATAAACAGCTGTAGATATGAACACGTGTGTGTAGATGTGTATTACGAGCACTCTACTATATACGAAACTTGTCGGGCGATTCCCTGGAATTCACTAAAATTAATTAAATATCATGCCGTAAGCCCATTAAGGCAATTCAGGTGTTTCTGGGGCTCATATATAGGGCTGAAAGGTCTCTTTAGATATCTGCATATTGCTAAAGTGTTGTCTGCCATAAAAGATCTTTCAATCAATATAAAATGATATATATGCATTTTGATTGGACTTATAAATAACAATAATAATAAGTAATGTATATATATTTATAAAACAAATAAAAATGCATTCCATACACATTACAGTTCGTATAAACAAGATTTTTTTGACGCTTAGGCTCTTTATATGTATATGCAATGAATAATGACAAGGCAGATTTGAATGGAATGAGTTAATAATACAGCATTTTTAATTGCCCATCTAATGAATGGATCAATTCCTAACTTGAAAACGTACAAAACAGGTTAAGTTCAAATTGATTTAGGAATTGGTTACATTTGCATTATAAAAGTCATTCTCAAATAAATAATATTTTAAATTACGGCTTGTTGAACTTAAAGCTCTACAAATATTAGTCATAGTAAGTTATTTTACGCTGCTAAAACAGTTGCCCTGAAAATCTATAAAATATACAAGCAAGTGTGCTCTAGTCGGGAGTGCCCGACTAGGGGATACCCTTCGTTATATACTATTCTTAAAGCAACATATCCAATTTTTGGACTCTAGCTAAAACTAAGAGATTTGCTAAGACAAACATGATTTAGATTTCGATATATTTCGTTTGCTTCAAAGTGGGGTCAATTATCGATTATCGGCAAGAAACTCGCACTGCTCGGGCACTAATAGGGCCTTCATTCGAAGCTTAGCTCTAATAGGATCTGAAATCTTTGCGTTCATTCATGCGGACGCACGGACGGACGAACGAACAGACATACGGACATGGCTAGATCGATTCTACCGATGCTATTGATGCTGATCTAGAATATGTACAGTTTATGGGCTCGGAGGTGCTACCTGTTGCTTGTTACATACATTTGCACACGAACATTATACCCCTTCAATGGGTTCAGGGTATAAGAAAGGAAAAGGAAAGGAAACTAAGGCCAATGTTTTAATACTCTTACTAAGTAATGTGTTAAGAGATTGATTTTGTCTTTAGTAAGCATTTAAAAAGAATCTGTTCACAGAACATTATACAAAATCTGTCTAATGGGTAGCAACTGACTGCCCTGATTGACTGACTGACCGATTGATGACAAGCTCTTAGCCCGAAAACCTTGAGATATATATAAATATATTTATCACGAAAATGCAAAAGTTTGAGAAAAAGTCGAGGAATGCTCTAAAAGTAAATATCACATAAAGAATAACTTGAAAATAGCTAGCTTTTTGCTTCTTTTGATTGACTTTAAAACTGTTTCGAAAATTTATTGCTGGTGTTAAGCGGCCTTTCGATTCTTAAATGTTTATTTAGCTGGCTTAAGGTGAAATTTTAAAAAGCTTTCTGACTTATTCCGCTTTTAGTAGAAAAGGAATTTACAAATGATCAGCCTTAAGCCCATTTACAAAGCTCTTAATTACAAATTATTTAACTCATGTTTCTGCGAGCTTAAAAATCTCTTAGGTTTAAAGACAATCTAGCATATAAGCTTCATAACAGTGTAACTATATAGTTTATAGCTATATAGTATATAGTTTAACTTTAACCTTCTTTCATAGTCTGTCGCTTGGTAGAGATCAGAGACAAATTGAATGTAAACTCTTTCGGGTAGAGAATATATTTGTAGCTTATGTGATCTTTGATCGAAAATGTCTTCATGTTTTTAAAGCTACCATTTGGTAGGGTATACTCTAACATGCATTGTTTTTAATGGCATTTCTTAAGTTTGTCTCCCTTCTCTTCCTTTCGCTCCCAACTGTAGAGTGCAATTTACCAGCTCCATTTCCGTCACGTACTGCTACCATAATCTCGTGTATCTGATCTCTCTTTCTCTTCCTCTTTGCCCCTCTCCTTTTCCTTTCTCTGAAATTAGCAATTTGTATGCAATTTCGTAGTTATTGTTGTTGTTGCTAAAGTTAAACTATGTCAGTGCATTGGGGCAATGCGTGTTAAATATAAAATATGTGATTAATTTTTGAGCTGCGCAATTGAAAAGAAAAAAAATGCCATAAAATGCATAAATCGCACACCCACAGCCGAGAGCGCAGCAATAAAAGTTAAATACAAAAATAAAACAAAAATCAAAGACAAAAACAATATTGAAAATAAAAATTAAATAAATAAAAAAAAAACAGTAAATAGAAAACTTGTCGTGCATACTAAGCGTGCAGCGTTGAGGTTGGTCAAAAGGCGCGACTTTCAAAACACAAAAAAAACATACCGTAACGCAACCACAGTGTGGCATTGAAAGCGAACCACCCAACCACCAAGCCGGCAATTTGTTGAGTGCGTGACTGATTTTAGGCCAAAACAAGTTGGATGAAGTTGTCGACGAACTATCGAAGTCCAAATACCCTCACATTTAGAAGATGTATCATATTGTGATCTGCTGAATTTGGATTCGGCATTCTTTAGTAGTTCGATATCGATTTGTAGAGTTGGGCTTTAATCTATATAAAAATATATTGGAAGAAGCATCTGTATAGCATACTAAGCCGAAGTGGATGATATTTTGTTTATTGTTTGCTTGTATTATACTCATCTTGGTCAAGATATCTTAAGAGTCGAAAGTTCATATATAAATCTCTGAATTGGATTGATTGTCAATATGAACACTTTAGCCTATAGTGATCCGATTTGGACGCATTCAGACAGACAGATAATCGAAATGCCTTGATCGACTTGGCTGTTAAAATTGATCCCCTCTTTGTTGTCGAGAAGGCCAAACAAATATTTATAATATGGAAAGGTTGCGAAATCCAACATTTTATAGAATATTTATCTCGTTTATATCTCCTGCCTTGCCTCGCACATATCCCCACATAGCTGAGATACCCTCACTAAGTGTATATTTATTGCAGCAAGAAGTGCGCCCCACAAACTGCGGCTTCAATCCTAACCAATTTTTCCACTCTCACTCACACTTCCCCCTCACTGTCTTGGTCTATTTGTCTATACAGGGTGCTCAGCTTTAAGTACGAACAGCGTCGCCTGACCACAGCCATTTATTCGGTGGTGAAAACCAAGCTGGGCAACGTGAAGGGCGTAAAGCGCAACACCATATGGGGCGGCAGTTATTATAGCTTCGAGAAAATTCCGTTTGCCAAGCCGCCGCTGGGCGAGCTGCGTTTCAGGGCGCCGGAGCCGGCGGAGCCCTGGGAACGGGAGCTGGACTGCACTTCGCCGGGCGAGAAGCCGCTGCAAACACATCCCTTCTTTCGCAAATTTGCCGGCTCCGAGGATTGTTTGTATTTGAATGTGTACGCTAAGGATGTGAGTAACTGTAGCAGGCAGCTTTTAGACAGCAATCACTAACAACTTCTTCTTATTTGTGTTTAACAGCTGCAGCCAACGAAACCGCGTCCTGTGCTGGTCTGGATCTATGGTGGGGGGTTTCAGGTGGGCGAAGCCACGCGTGATATGTACAGTCCGGATTTCTTTATGTCCAAGGATGTGGTGCTGGTCTCCATAAGCTATCGCTTGGGTGCGCTGGGCTTTCTCAGCCTCGAAGATCCGGAGCTCAATGTGCCCGGCAATGCGGGGCTCAAGGATCAAATTATGGGCCTGCGTTGGGTGAAGGAAAATATCGAAGCCTTCGGCGGTGATCCCAACAATGTGACCCTGTTTGGTGAGAGCGCTGGTGGCGCCTCCACGCATCTGATCACGCTCAGCCCCCAGACAGAAGGTCTGGTGCACAAGGCCATTGTGATGTCCGGCAGCGCTTTGTGCCCCTGGGCACAGCCACCGAACAACGGTTGGGCCCTTCGCCTGGCACAGAAGCTGGGCTACACGGGAGCCAATAAGGATCGGGAGATATTTCACTTTCTGCGTCAAGTCAGGGGCGGGGACATTGTCAAGGCGACCGCGCAGGTGCTCAACAAGGAGGAGAAACACAATCGCGTACTGTTTGCCTTTGGACCAGTCGTGGAGCCCTACAAAACCGAGCACACGGTCATTGGCCAGTCGCCTTACGAGCTTATGCAGCATACCTGGAGCCGGAGTGTGCCCATGATGTTTGGCGGCACAAGCTTTGAGGGGCTGCTCTTCTATCCAGGTGAGTTGTAGCCCTGGCTGTGGCTAGACCTCTTGCTTATTCTGATCCTAACCAACACCTTAACAGAGGTTACTCGACGTCCTGCTACGCTGGATGAGGTGGGCGATTGCAAGAATGTTTTACCCATTGATCTGGGCGAGAATCTGGATCCCAAGCTGCGCGAGAACTATGCACTGCAGCTGAAACGCGCCTACTTTGGCGACGAGCCTTGCAATCAGGCGAACATGATGAAGTTCCTCGATCTGGAATCGTATCGCGAATTCTGGCATCCCATCTATCGCACAGCCGTGGCCCGACTCCGTCTGGGCAGCGCTCCCACCTATCTGTACCGCTTCGATCACGACTCAAAGCTCTGCAACGCCATACGCATTGTGCTCTGCGGCAATGAGATGCGTGGTGTGTGCCATGGCGATGATCTCTGCTACATATTTCACAGTATGCTGGCCAATCAGGCGGCGGCCGGCTCAGCCGAGCACAAGATCATCTCCGGCATGATTGACATCTGGACGAGCTTTGCGGCCAACGGGGATCCCAACTGCGAGAGCATCAAGCAGCTGAAATTTGCGCCGCTCGCGAATGAGACACAGATTCAGTGCCTGAACATAGGACAAGACTTTGAATTCAAGACGCTGCCCGAGCTGGACAAGTTACAGATCTGGGATAGCTTTTATTCTAGAAATAAACTTTAAGCTAGATTAGATTTGGGTTGTAATTGGTTCTATAGCTTTAGCTAACAGATTTTGAGGCTTCGTTTATATCGCATGTAAATATCTTGTATATATTAAATATGTTACGAGCATTTTTTATATTTAAACTCAAGTTTATTTTTATTTATTCTGAGGAGTTGTGTTTAGTTCAATCTTGCTCCATATGCAGCAAATAGATGTGAGCAATAAACATGTTTAATATGATTGTTAGGAAATAAAATATATATTTTTGCAGTGATCTTTTATAATGTCTATATATATACGTTTATTAAAATGTTTTCTGAATGTTTTCTTAAATTGATTTGATTTTTGGGAAATTTTATTTGACATGGAGTTAAATGTTAGCTTGCCACTTGTTAAGCAAGTGTTAAATTTATGGCAAGTATGGCAACGCCGTAAGCTGAAGAATCCAAACAATGCACAGTGGTTCCACGTAGCGAAATGCTAAACATCCTAACTGCCACAGTGGGAAATTTTAAAGAGCATGGAGTGGGCCATCCATATCTTATAAAAAAGTGTGCACTATAAATGAATCAAATCGAATAATCTAATTAATGTGCAATACAAAAGGATCCTATGATATAATAAAAGCTTATAAGATTATAAAAGCCATTGGGCAAAGTGACACGTTGAGCGTTGCCATGTCAGATTGTGTTTCAATAAATTAAAAGGTGGCAGCACTGCAATAATTTAACATGTAGATAACTGCATACAACTGACAACCATATTTATAGTTTTAAGTGCAGGCTGAGTTTTCACAAGTAGGTCACCTAGCTTAACAAAACATAAGTTAACGAGTTTAAGTTTTATATGTTTAACATGCTGTTAGATTTGACGGCAACATGAAGCCTCAACTCAAGAAAGTCCCCGTTAAAATTGTTAGCAGCCGAACTAAATGTTAGGCTTATTGTTAATGGAATTCCAAGAAATCCCTCACATTTGTATTTCCATTTCTGCTGCTAGCTGTAATTGTACATAGAGAGCACAAAGCTGTCCCTAGTTGAGTTTTTTTTGCAGGGTTCTTGCTGCACGTCAAGGTGACCGCATTTAAATTTCTCTACTGGTTTTTTAATAATTTCCTGTAGTTGGGAGAACTTTTCACTCAAGCTGACAGTTTCGTTTCTCGTCAATTGTCTGTCCCTTAACCCCAATTCACTTTCTAGCTCGTTGCTGTATTGTGTCTTCACACCTGCACAAGCACTCACACAAACACACTCTCTCCCATGGCTGAATGTAATATGTGTAAGCCGATGCTTGACAATCAAAGGGTACAACGACAACAATTTCCGCAACGCGACCGCCAACATCGACCCAAGAGAGGTGTGTTTGTGTGTGTGTATGTGCAAAATAGAGGGTAAAATAAAATTCCATTAAAATTTTTGCAAGTTTTTAATCTGTTTTTTTTTTTTTTGTTTGGTTGCTCTTTTTTTGGGACATGCCAAAATGTTTGTGTGGTAAATTCAAAAGGGCTGCCCACGTCGACCGTGGTCCTGGCGCGTGTCCTGCGCGACGTGAAAATTTCATTTGTCGACGCGCCGTGCACCAAGTCGGAGTTTTCATTCTTTTTGGTGTTTTGCATATCTTTTTTCTGCTTTTTTTTTTTAGGGTTTTGTTCCGGGTTATGGCTGGGACATGCGGCGGGGCGTGTCCCTTGGATGTTGGTCATGTGCGCAGCGTGTAAAAATGGGCGTGAACTCAATAAATTAGATTGTTTTTTTTCGCTGCAAGGGATTTTTTTCTATCTTCTTATTTTTTTCTCGTTTTTTAGTTTTGAGAAAGTCGTTGGCGTGTCCTCATTGATTTAATATATTTGGTAGTTATTTTAAATTTAAGCTGCAAGTAAATTAAGCGCAGTTTATGATTAACTTTTATTGATTCGCGGTTTGAATAAGTTGAGTTTTGGTCTATAAAATCACACACAATCGAATAACATATGCATAAATAACTTTGAGAGCCCTGCAAAATACCAAATTATGGACTATTTTTATAAATTAAGGCAAGTGCTGCTTGGCTTTTAAATGATAATAATACGAATGGCTTTTGTTTATTATATATTGATTACCATTGAAATGTTTTAAATAGTTATCGCATAAATTTGCCGAAATTGTCCGACATATCAGACTCAACTTTAAATATTAGCTTAAATTTGATGTATTATGCCGCAGCCTGCGTCTATTTTTTGTAGCACTTTTTTATCTTTAACACATAATGAAAAGTTGGTTAATTAACATATTAATATATATATATATGCCCCTTTAAATATGTGCATGTGTGTGTTATTTATTATATATTTAAATGCAGCCGCATTTTGGCAGCCGCAGTTTGAGCGCTTTTTTGCGGGCGCATAAAAGTATGCTGCGCTTTTTTTGCTTAAACTCTGCTGTTGGCATGTGCCACCAATACCTGTTTGCACGCATGGGCGTGCGTTCGTGTGTGTGTGTGTGTGTGCGGGCTGTTGTTGCTGTTGTTGTGCATACATAAGCTATATTCATCCGGCCTGTTCGCAGTTGCTGGCGTTCGTTGTAGTTGTTTTTGGGCTCGGCACAGTCAGCTTGATGTCTGATCATATTTGTTTGTGGTTTTTCGTGTTGTGGTTGCCGCTTAACAAAAACTCTACACACGCACGCACACACACACACACACACACACGGGGACACACACTGGCACAACCACAATTATAATGGCCTAGCCAGCTTTGGCACTTATTGAAGTTCAACTTTTAACAAATTAAATTTGCCGGATTACAGGTATTTAGCGCTGAACAGTCTGCGGTCTAGCGACCGGGCAATACAAGTGGCATTAGCGGTTGTAATTGAATTTCAGCTATAAATGTGAAATTCTCTCGCCTTTTTTTAGCTTGGCACGGCTTAATTGAATGTATAGCGCATATAAATAGACGAACAAAAAACATGCAAAACAAAAGCGACTAGAAACAGCTGCCAATATTATTTCTAGTTAAACTAATTGATAAAAAATATAGGCATTGAATGATGGTGACAGCGCTTTGTGTCAGTGTTGGTTAACGTTCGATTGAATAATTGTCAATTGCACAAAGTGAATTAAGATTAAATATAAAATTTCTAAATAAATGTGTCATTGGCCTCAGCTTGGACAACTGCCGATTCACTTTAGATTTTCACTCTGCTAACCACTTTGGCTGACCCTGAATGCTGCCAGGCGAACGGGCTTAAGTGCAGCCTCTCTCGTTCTCTTTCCCTTTCTCCTTCTCTGTGTGTTTTTATTATGCTGCAAGCATAAATTATTTAGCTGAGTGCCTTGAATTACCTGCAGAAAGGCAGCAGCCAGCAGGTTGCACCTGAAAATCACTTCGAGGCAGCTCAATTTGAGCGTAAATTTCGTTTTGGTTGCACTAACAAAATAACAACAGCAACGGGGGCCAACAGCTTTAATAACAAACACAATTTAAGTGCACATAAAATGACTGAAATATCCTTTAACCTCTGCCCCTCCAGCCACTCACCGTCCACCATTCCATAACCATTTACAGCACCTTACCCACTTGCACTTGGCAAGGAATTATGCACTCCAAGGATACGACCCGCATTTCATGCACTCGCCAGTAAAGTTATTGAGTAATCAGCTTTAAAATTCTGAACTAGCTGCTGCCCCCAGCTTGGGGGCGTGGCTGTTGTTTGTTTCTTTGCCACAGTAGCTCGACTGTGCGCTGGTTGCAGCTTGCTGCACGCCCCATAAAATGCGCAAAATGTATGCCCAGGCACGTGGCAGCTGAAAATGATTGCGCGACATGCTTGCTTTATGCTTTTTGGGCGCCACGATTTATGTGGTTCCCACTGCCAGCTGCGAAACGGTTTGCGAGTGGTTGCGGGTGGCTCTGCTACTTGCTGCCTGCAGCCAGCTGCTGCAGCTGCTTAGCATATCGCATTGCCCGCCAGCCCACGTGACGTATGGGTGTTAATAACTTTTAACATGTCAGGCTAAAAACTAATCAGCAGCAGCCGCAGCAGCAGTTGTAACAGACTGCACAACATTTCATTAAGTGGCAACTTTCGTTCGAAATTACAACATTGACTATTAATACCCTTTAGCATTAACATTTCTAACTATTCAGAGTGTTTAAGGCCTAGGACTGGGAGAAACCTGAATACTAGCTCCGCGGCTATAGCTCTTACTTTGGCGAGAGGGGGATTGTATCCAAAGGTTGAATATGTCTGCCAAGTTTACGTTGAAATAATATTCAAATACCCTTTTTTGTGTCTTATTATTAAGAAAATAGCCCCAAAGAAATCAACTACATCTAATTATGATCAGGCAAATGCTTTATCTGCTTAAAGCTTACTTCTATTGCTTGTCACATGCAAAATCACAAATTAATTATGTTTTCTTTTTTAATAGAATTTAGTTTTGAACAGCTAACTGTTTTTAAAGGAAGTTTTTATCCGGGATATACAAGCCTAAGGTAGGCTATTGATATACAATTCCTTCGATCTGATACCTTCGTTCTAAGTTAACATTTCTGTTCTTTAAAACTTATATGTCATATACATTTATATTTGTATTGTTTTCATGTCAGTCGCCTTAGTTGAAGCTATCTTGCCGCTGCCATTGTTCAATGCGGACAGGGTATTCGCAACTATTATTTATTTACATTGTCTGACCAAGAAACCGGCATAAATAAGACGCAGACAATGGACAAAGTAGTGCGCCTGTTGGTACACATTTTTTTCGCTGGCTCGCCCACACTTAAGCGATTTTATTTTATTTTTGTTTATTTTCATTTTTTTTTGTTGTATGCTGCTAGCAGACTCATTAAGCCCCAGTAATGACACTTTAGCGCTGTGAGCACGTTCTAAGCGCCAGCAATAATTCATGCTACTGAATGATTTGTGGTAGCCGCCGCAACAGACTGCGGCCCTGAGAAGAGAGCCCATCGAAGTCGCTGCCCCAGCGTCGAAGTGTGAATATTTCGAGTATTTGCTGGCATCTTTAAAGGTAAAAGTGAGAAGCGTGCAACTTAGGGCAACGTTTTTTTTTCGGGAGCAGCTGCCATGTGCCTGAATTATTAGATAATTTTGTTCATTTACTCGCAGTTAGCTTATAAATAATAATTGACTTAAATCATTTTACCGACGAAAAATGGGTGAAAGTATAAAAGCTGAAATTTGAGGAAAAGCACTTGGTCATGGTCATAAATTGACCAAGTACTATATAGTTGTGTACGTATGCATGTACACTGGAATGCCCCAATTTTGGCGTGTTTGATAAAATATTAAAGCCGAAAGCTTTGGCAGCAGCCAGTAAATGGGCCAATAATGTGAGCCAAATAGAAACTGAATAATTTGCTTTTTATAATAAAAAATCGTGCCAAAAAATGAACCCCTAAACCGAAGCTTTAATGTGTGATAGTGCAAATATTTATATGCATGTGCATGCATATTTGTTTGTATGTGTGATGTGATGTGGTCAGAAAATACTATAAATAGGCGGCGCTGTGGGGGTGGTGCAGAGCGACACATGGGGGCAGTTGAAAGTGCATGAGCCAAAGCGGCCGCAGCCAGCAAACCGCACCAAACTAATAATAACCAGCAGAGCCACAGTGAAAAAAAGAAAAGAGCGTGGTGGGATGAGGGGGGCGGAGTGGAGTAGCGGGACATGAGTTAAGTGCGGCGAGTGTCTCGCTGGATGAGCGCGGAGAGTGGCGGAGTGTAGGTTGACTAAAGGCGTGTCGGTTCGCTAACAACACAGCAAACATAATTGCAACCACGAAATTTACAAATAGCTTTTAGTGTCAGTGCAAAATACATAGCACACACTTACACAAACGCACACATACACACACATGCAGGACACACACACACACACACACACACAGAGAGACGCATAATGCACATGCACTCAATGCATATCAGCAGTTGGTTCAGCGTTGCATGTTGCATACTTTTGTGGGCGGAAATGTCGTAAAACAGCAGAAAGCAGACAGCAGCGGAGCCTGGCAACAGCAAAAGGACCCAAAGCAGCAAAAAGGACTAATATTTTTGCCCCGTTGCCTTGGACACTCTCCAGCGCATATCTAATTTGTCATGGCGCCTGGGCGCTTGCAGCAAGAAAAATGTTGCAACATGCAGCACCGAGCTAGCACCGAGCGGTTATCCTGCGCGCTCGCTTGTCCTTGGCCACTAATTAATGCGGCTTGTTTTGGCTCTGGCAAGTCCTTGTGCCTTGTGCCTTTTGCCTTGCTGACTCCTGTACAGCGACAGCCCCTTGAATCCTTATGGCCTGTCGAAAAACTTTGCTAGCTGCAAATTAATTTTTCGCTGCAGCGTTCCAGCACAAATTCCCGCAACTTGTGTTCATTTGCAACTCAATGCTGTGGCCCACGGCGCGTATACGTAATATTAATAGCGGTAGTCGTTCGCATATGCCTAGCTTTTGCCAGGCTGCCAACGTCAGATCTGTTGCGCTTGCTGAATGTTAATTAAGACTCAATTTAATGGAACCCGTAATATGTCAAAAAGTTGCCACATGCCGAGACGCATTTGGGTTGAGCTTAAAATACACTAAATGCCCAGCTAACGCTCGAGCTACAAACTATTAGCATGTTATACGATCTAAGGCCTTGCGAATTGGCTGACAAGAGCTTTGAATAAGTTTCTTGAAAGGCATTTAGATGATGATGATAGAGATTGAGTTTTAAATTTGGTTTTCATTTGTATTGAACGAAGGCTACTTTTCATGGTAGCTGGAACTATAATTTTCTTATTATATAAACGCGCATGTCACACTTAGAGTAACATATTGTATTTAAGCTTGTAATGTAATAAAAAGTCAAATTGCCAGCAAATTTAAATGCAACTAAATGACAAATGCTAACAAGCCAGCAGACAACGAAGCCATTTTTTGATCATGCCAAAAACTTTTCCCATTACGAACATGTTGGCAAAAAGCGAAAATATGCTCCACACCCTCGAACAGTGCAAAATGCAACAAGCAAACATTTAAACAAAAGTAAAACAATGCTCAATAGTTGGCTATCTGTTTTTTTTTATACCCTTGCAGAGGGTATTATAATTTTGTCGTGAAATGTGTAACGCATAGAAGGAGACATCTCCGACCCCATAAAGTATATATATTCTTGATCAGCATCAACAGTCGAGTCGATATAGCCATGTCCGTCTGTCCGTCTGTCCGTCTGTCCGGCTGTCTGTTTCTATGCGAACTAGTCTCTCAGTTTTAAAGCTATCTTAATGAAACTTTGCAGAAGTCCCTTTTTCTGTTGCACGCAGCACATATGTCAAAACCAGCTGGATCTGACTACTATATCATATAGCTGCCATAGGAACGATCGGTCGAAAATTAAGATTTTGTATGAAAAAACATTTTGTTTTTCAAGATATCTTGACCAAACTCGGCATTTATTAGTTTTACTAAGCTCCTCATATATATGCAAAATCCTATTAAGATCGGACCATTATATCATATAGCTGCCATAGGAACGATCGGTCGAAAACTAGGTTTTTGATTAAAAGCCTTTTTTGTTTATCAAGATACCTTCACCGAGCTCGTCTTTAACCATTTCCTCGGCATTAAAAGGTTGCAAGGGTATTAGATCTTCGGCGTGCCTAAGATAGCCTTTCTTCCTCGTTTTATTTTGTTGTTGTTAGCCCATTTTCATTTGAAGTGCCAACTTTTGCAGCGAAACAAATGGTAAACAATAAAAGTGTAAGCAAAATATTTGCCATATGATAAAAGTTGAGGCCACCCGCCAAAGCCCTGAATAAGCGCCATAAAATTATATATGTATGACTATATGGAAGTTGTAGCAGGCAATGGGCATAGAAAAAGCGCTGACACTTTGCAATCAAATTAGCTAAATGCAACGGCATTTCCGTTTCCGTTTCGACACGGCTTTTTAACTGTGCCATCGCCACCTGCATGTTACGTATACGCAGGGTATGTAATTTTTATTTCTTTTTTAACTTTTTTTGGTTGTGCCACTTGTGCAGACAGCAACAATTTCCTTTTGCCTGTTGTCGTTGCACAGAGAAACAAATTTGCAGCTACGATAAAGCTAGCCAAGTCAGACACACACACACACACACACACACACGCACGCACACACCCAACAGACACATATGAGCATCTGCAGCAGGTGCTGCAATTCTTGTGTGCAACTTTATTCCTTCTTCTACTAATTATTTGCCTCTTGCCAGTCGCCGAGTGCCGCTGCAAATTTGTATGTTTAATCACAAAGTGAATTTATCTTTGAGAAGACGAATACAAAATACCCTTGCTAATATGTTGAGTACCTAAGATATCTCATATGCTGCCTGCCAGTTTTTAAAGTGAAATTACATAAGCTCTTACCCAAGCTACTTTATTTGCATCTTATACTCTATCCTTAGCAGCTTAAACCTTATACTCCTTTCTATATACCCTATATTTTCGGTATCGTAGCTACTGTAGAAACTGGCAGCACATTTACAACCTCTTCCTCATTTTTGTAAAGGGCGTAAATTGCTTGAAACATTCACATTTCCTGTGCTTAATTAATAGTTGAGCCTGCTGCTTGCCTGCGAGCCACTATAAATTATAAAACTTTGCAATTTGTGAAAACTTAATTTCGTGTTGAATGCTTGAAAATGCACACAATATATATAAACCAAATATAACTTGTAATCTCACAATAGGTATAGATATATATATATTCGCAAATCCTTTAAGATGCAGCTTACAATTTCGAGCACAGCTGCCTTCGGGCAAGATGCAACAAATAAAACCGGAGAAAGCGTCTTGCATTCGAGCTTTCGATTATCTGGTAAACACATTAAATTGTGTGCCAGACAATGGCGGCAGACACGAACACCAGCACGTACAACTACACGGTAGTGTGGAGGGGGGGGGAGGGGAGCTGTAGTGTATAGAAGAAATAGTTGGGGGCCAGGCGTAACGAAAATCGCGTGCCAGGCGAAAAATATTTATTGGCTTGCAGCGAAGCGTTGGCAGCGCTAAAATAGAAATCACAGCTAAGGAAATGCTAAAGAAATGCTAAAGAAATAACGGATATACAAAGTTGAGGTATCAGACCAGGAAGCGCATATCGCGTATGGCAAATGCAACAACAACAGCAACAACAACAGCAGCAACAATAGCAACAACAACAATGAGAGAAACTCGTAAATAAAATGCAATACAAATGTGCGCTGCCAGAGTGCAAACAAACCAAAAAACTGCTACCAAATCAGTGACAGCTGTACAGTAAACTCTACCTAAAGGAAACGGGTAAACATTTTCTGAATTATTCTATAAATTTAATGTTATTAGAGCTATTTACAAAGTTTCTTTCAAAGTTATTTAAATTAGTTAATATTTTCTACATATTATATTTCCTCTTTCTACAACTTTCACCCATTTCTGTTATCCAGCAATTACTGTGCAATATGTTAGAGAGGCAAAAAAAGTAAATAAAAAGTCGTATGGGGAACCATATTATGCCCCCTGCTCCTTTCTCTACGACGAGGACAACCGCAACTGAATGTCTTGATATGCCGGAGCTTAACTTTATTTTCGGCGTTTGGGAAAATTGGAAAATTGCAAATCACGTAGCGTCAAGAAATAGAAATGCGCGTTTTGCGTTTTTGATAAGCACTCGTTCGTCTAGATTTAATCTCATGCCCATTACGGGCGTCTGAGGCGTGGCCAGGCTAAGTCATAAAGACTGCATTTTTATGGACGCCTCCAACGAGCAGCGTTGCCAACTTGGTCTGGTTAGCTGCTTGGCCTTAGCTGCAGCTCATTTGGTAAGCAATAAAAAAAGAACTTGTTGCCAGACTTACAATGTTTGTGCTCAGCCACGGCTTGGGCACGTCCTCTTCCGCTCCTCCATTCCTGCCGTCTGCCAGTGTATTGTTGCCTGTGCATAAGTCAGTGGGAATTTACATTTTCTAAATCAAAATACTTTTAACATGGCCGCAGATACCGTCGCTCGCTGCCCTGCCGCACCCGCAGTCGTCTTGCATGTGTCAACAGCAAGGGCAAACACGACGGTAACACAGCGTTAACACAACACCAACTTAACGGTAAATGTGTGGGCTGGGAGTCCGCCTAAAAGTATGCAATGTTTGCGTAGGCGCCTCTGCAAACACTTCCCGGCCTTCAGCCAGCCCCATTTGTTTCTGTTGTGGGCGATGCTGAAACAAAGTTTATTGCGAGCTCTTTTCTCGCTGTTATTTAAAAACAAAAAATGTACAAAAACGAAACAAAGTTAATGGGCGTGGCCGAGGTGAAAGTTTTTACCTGACTTGCGCCTGCCCAGCTACAAGCAATAACGGCTTCTTGTTTATCGCACACATTTGCACCTGGATTTACGTGAGCTCCCACCCAAAACTGATGATGGCCAAAAGTGACCAAACTGTCGTATCTCTATAGCTTGTGGTTAATGGGCTTATGTATCAGGCTAAAAGGTGAGAAGCTTGCATGCATATATATTGAATCTTACTCGTAGACATCATTTAACTTAAATATAGTATACTTTCGTCAGAGCTTGATCAAAATTGCAGCATCCTTCAAGAGGGAGACCTTATTTTTAATTCTCCTCTATAAAAAGATATGTTTATGCATTGCCAGTGAATGCTCAATTAATGTTTCGTGGACATCATTTACCTTACATATAGTAAACTTTCGTCGGAACTTGATCAAAATTGCAGCATCCTTCAAGAGGGAGACCTTTTTTTAGTTCTCCTCTATAAAAAGAAATGTTCATGCATTCCCAGTGAATGCTCAATAAATGTTTCTGAGCTTTGCAATTGCCAGCAATTGTAGGCCACAAATATATTTCAATTACATCTAAATCGACGGTTAGCTATTGTTCATTAAATAGTTTTTAATGTGTGCCAATAAATTAGGTGCTTGTTACGTGCTTATAAACTTTGATTGGCTGTGATAATTGCAATACCAAAGAGCTCAACAACTTTTTACTAGTTATATTAATTATAATAAACAACTCTGATGCCAGGGATAAACTGTCAGCTCAATAAACGTGCACAGTTTCATTTGAAGAGTGCACGAATTGCAACTGCAAATCGCATTTGAAATTAAATACGTTAATGCGCCGGCTGATGGACGCGTTAAATTTCGAACTTTTATTAAATTTACTATTTGATTGCAGTGCGCAGTGAATTGCATTTAATTGCCAATAGAAAATGTGTGCAGAATGCTGTGAAAAATGTGTTGATTAGCATTTGGACACTTTGTTGTGCTCTTTGGAATTTAATTATATGCCCATTCAGTGCACATTTATTATCCAAAGCCAATGCGGCACTTCTGAATTGTCTGTTCTATTGCAAATTAAAAACCGCAACAATTTTTGATAAAGTTCACATATTATGCACTAAGCAAATCAGGACAGTGTAAGCTGAATAAAAACTCAGGTAAATATATATACATATTTTTATAGAAAGTAATGCTTAAAAAAGGTTTCACATTTCAACCAATTTTGGCCTACATTTTTATATCAGCATATTTGTGTATATTATGAAAATTGCTTATAACAAATTGTATTCAGTTAAAAAAAATTTTATATATATATATAAGAAAGCTTAAGAAATAGGTGGCTTATGTGAGTTAGTTTCCATTTCGAAATAGTATTTTGTGGGCGTAAAGAATTATGGTTTATATCTCAGAAAAATACCTTATAAAAGTACCTTAAGCATTCATATTTATATTTATATTTAATTATATTGCATAATACAAACTAATGACATTTCTTTAGGTAATAAACCAATAAACCCTTTTCAGATAAGCACATACACACACACACACACACACACACACACACACACAGCCACACTCTTGTAGTTACACACAATTGTTGAAAGCAATTGCTTCGCACATTTGTTAATTTTGTGCCTGCGCGCTTTATAATGCCAAATTGTAATTTCTTTATATAATTGTCCTTGGCCATTTGTGCCTCCCCTCATTTGTGCCTAGCCCCACTGCCCCGCAATATTTCCAAGTACACAACAGCTGGTAACATTTTAATTGCGCATTCAGTTGGCGCAAAGTCCCGAAATTATGACGAGGTCCCCGAAAGAAACACATTACAAGCTGTGTTTAACATCTTACGCTCTTTATTTAATATTTTTAATATTTGTTGTTATTCCATATTGTTGTTGCAGTAAATGGAAAGTAAAGATGTGAACTACAAAGAATATATTAAAGTTTTGTTGAGGACATTGTTTGGCTTTTGGGGTTAAATGTTTGATGTTGTTTGCATTTGAAGTGATGTAGTTCGGTTGATGTTTTTGCTGCCTAGCCAAGTTTTATGGCACCCCGAATGCACATAAAATCTTGACAATTCCCGCACCGAACATAAAAACTAGTTATGCATAAAACATTTACCAACCCCTCGCACAAAACATTTTAAGTTTAATGGCAATTAACCTTTCGCGTTGCTAAAATTAAAATCATGAGTCTCGAATAACCCGCGTAACCCGAGCGGATCCACATAAATTTTAAGGCCTTAGTATATGGGGCTAGCTAGTTGGCAGACGTGACATGTATTTATAGCTGGCCGTAGACCTCAGTTGGGCATATTGCTAATACGCCATGTTGGCTGCGCGGCTTTGTTTTATATGCACGCGCGAACACACACACAGACAGTTAGCGTTGAGTGCGACTCGAGAGTCAAGACTTGACTGCAAGACAAAGCAAATGTCTGCCAATGCTATCCTTGGGAATGCACTCACACACACACACACACACACACACACACACTCACACACGTGCTCCTTTGCCTCTTACTCTTCAGCGTGCTGTTTGGTCTTTTTGCTGGCGAGGCAGTAGCAATTGGCTTTGCAGTTGCTGCTGCAGCTCGTAAATTGAATAAAAGTTCAAATGTTGGCAATTAATATAACGAAAAAGTTAATACCACATGTGTGTGCGTGTGCGTGTGTGTATGCATGCCGGCTGCTGGAGTGCGCCCTCAATTGGTTCTCGAAGCAGCTACAACCAACTGTGGCTGCGCAGCGTATGATGTGTGTGTGTGTGTGTGTGTGTGCGTGGGCGTGTGCGTGTGAGTTTGGTTAACATAAAACACGAACGAAGCTTGTAGCAATTGCCTGGGGGCTATAGTTTCTGAGAAAATGGAAATGAAGCTTGGAGTAAAATTTAGTTAATAAAGAAAATGACTCTAAATATGAATTCAAATATGTAATTTAACATAAATAAATAGATATATTTCTATTGTATATTCTTGATTAGTATTATGCATTTCGTGGTATTTTAGTTATAAATTTAGCTTTGGTTATTTTGTATTTGCTTGTCTGTGTATTTGCAATGCAATTAACAACAAGAAAATGTTTAATTTTCCGTTTGCAGCTTCAAATTATTTTGTTATTCAAGCAGCTTTTGTATTGGCCGCACTCTACACCCACACACTCATACACCCACGCACACCCTCAGATAGACAGAGTCAGATAGAGAAACGTTCATTCGGAATCACATACACACACACACACTCACATGCACACTCACATTCTGACTCGCATTCGCAGCTTAGCAATTCATTCGCCCGCACTGTGCATGTGTAGCTGTGTGCGTGTGCATCTCTGCTGGCATTTGCAGCTTCCTTTTAGCCTTTTGCCGAGATTGTGGCACACGCTAATTGCTCGAAACGTTTGAACCCCACCAGTACCAGGACCTGGCCACGCACCACCCGCCTCCATATCAGCATTTTAGTACTTTGCCAGCCATGGCGTATACGTTATATGCGAGCTTAGGGGCTGCAGCTTTGGGGCCGATTGCATTGAAGACGTGCTCCATTTTCAAATCGCTTCACTGGGAGCTCTAAAACAATGCCTCGTTATTTTCCCAAAGTTATTGCACATTTGCTGCAGTTAACACTTGTTCTGATTTTCTTTTCTCTTGTTGATGTTGTTGTTATTTAATTGTTATCTGTATGTGTTGTTTGTGTCGTTGTTGCTTTTGTTTTATGCTTCTTCTGTTGTTTTAGCTTTGTTCCACAAGCTGTTTTCACCGTACTTCTGCACTCATGTGATGGTTCTTCAATTGCAATTGTCCCAACATTTATTTCAAATTTTATTTTTATTTTTAGTGCAACCGCAAATTTTATTGCCAAAGCCAAAAAGCGTTTGTTTGGTATGCGCTAATTGGAATATTGTTTTCGTCAAAATGAATTCATCTTATTTTTGATCGTCCTAGAACAAAATTTAGGTCGAGAGGCACTTAAAGCTTGATATATATATATCATAATATTTAGTTCATTTATTTTAGGCTCAGAAAAACCTAAGACCTAATAAAAATAATTATTCAGTTGTAATTTTTTATGTCGAGAAATTGAAATGAAAAGTATCGAAAGCTTGCAAACAATAATATTATGAATGTATTTCTCCTACATCTAATACTACATCTTGATATTGTCTATTCTGTTTTGGGCTTAATGCTTGTGGCGCACCTTTCTTCGTAATGCCTTTTTCTTTAGGTGTTGAACAGCTTTTTAGTAGCTTACACACGCAATTATTGCCAGCTATTATATAAATAGCCAAAATGATGCAAATTGAGGCAACTGTGCTTAGTGCTTGTGGCAACCGCTTTAGTTAAATCACTTAGCTGCTTCGCTCATAAAAACGCAATTTGCATAATCTTTCACTCTCACACACAGACACACACACACTTAACAACACGTATATGTGTGAGCAATGGGAAACACGTTTTTAATTCCCAGTCGTCAACAAATATGCGACTTGTTGTTGTTTGTTAAATCTCAAAGCACACAAGGCAAAGCAAATCTAATTTCTAACAGACAAAAAAAAAAACATTGAAAAAATGAAAGGATGAGTCCTAGGAAAAAAATCAACAATAAACAAGAAGAAGAGCGTCAGACAGTTGCGCCCCAAAAAGTATGCAATGCATGTGTGTGGCATAAATCAAAGCTAGACAATTTTGGCAAGGGAAACACAAGCTGCGAAGCATAAGAACTGAAAAAATATAGAAATATTCTAGTAAAAAGTATTCGAGCCAAAGATACCCAGTGTATAGATCAAATATTTCATCATATAAAATCAAAATAGGTTATATTATATATAAATAAAGTTTTATTACCAAATTTTTGGCGCATGGTTTGACATTTCTCCTGTTGCATACATAAAGATAGCAATCCTTATATCCAGTTCTATCTACAGGGTATTCGAGGCGACAACACAGCAGCCGAAAAAAATCTAGCGATGAGACGGGAAGGAAATCAAAAGTAAGTGACAAGCCGACAGGCAGACGCACATAAAACACATGTGCACCGCAAACAAACAGTATGGCCGGAGTTCTATACAATTTAAGGTAGGAGTGCGACTGACAGGCAGGGTAGGCGAGCGAATTGCTGTGCTGTGTGCTGGTGACAAGTCGCCCTTTGAATATTTACAGGGCTCCGTGCGGCTGCTGATGCGCCTAAGTACTTTAATTGTTTGCCCCGAAATGCTGACAGTTGGGAATATATGGAGACGGGCTTATAACGGGAGAGGCATTTATTTAGTTATGGCCTGAAAGCCGTTCAGGTGAGCTTAAAGCACGTATGAAGAAAGGTTGTCAAGATCAAAAAAACATTAAGAAGATTTCCGCAATTCGGAAACCATGCCAGTTGTGTTGGGCTTTGTGCTTGAGGCTGGTTAATTATGAATGTGTTGTCGCATCTGAATGAGAACTAGTTAAATGGCAATTATATATCAAAGTTTCTGCAGTCGGGCACAAATAGAGGCCGCTTTCCTTTGTCTGCATCCCGACAGCTAACTTTGGTATTGAGGTGTTTGTTGCTACGTTTTAACCAATTAAATTAGTATGGCAACGAAAATAGAAAAGCGGGTTAAGTTGGAGTCTATTGAACATAATTAGCCTCAGCATCTAACTTAAGATAAATGCTTCAAGTTTTTGTTCTTTCAATTTATTATCCATAAGTTTCCTCTGACTAACATTTTTGTCTCTCTCTTTATTATTACATTTTGTCGTAAGAGATTCAAATTGTTTAAAAACTTCTCTTAAAGCTCTTGCAATACTCAACGGTTGTCTCTATAATTGGTTCTTTCTGTGCACTCTCTTGTGCTTACTTTTTATATTATAACAAAGATGTTTTATTTATATATTTAAGCTACTTTGATGCTGCTTAGAGTTGCTTAACCTCACCGCTGACATTTTTAATCATCGTGCGCTTATCGCTCCCCGCTGTTTCTGCGTTGTGGCTGCTGAGTTTGCACAACAAAACATTTGGGCAAAATGCACAGCAATTATGACTACTTTGTGACTAGACAAGATGCAGACAATGCCAGCAGCTGTCAGCCACATGTACTGTCTGCTTGTCACAGGACGAATGCAGTCGGCTTTGTTACCACGAGAGGTTGAATAGGTCTCACAGTTGTTGTGCTCTATCAAATTATGCGCATTGCTCAATTGGCGGCTAAATCAAGCGGAACTTAAGCGACAGCGAGAGCCATTTAGATAGAGAGAGAGAGCGAATTTTGCATAAAGCAATTGGAATTGGTATGCTGCCTCAGAGTGTGTGTGTGCTTGTGTGTGGATGCTGCTTGTGCAGCTTAGCGTGCAGATACACACAGAGATCTAGCCAATGTGGCAAGCATGTGCATACAAATTCAATAAATTTGATTGAACAATGCACATTGAGCAACAATTATAATGGCAAATGGTCAACAATTGCATTTCCCATTGATTACGCTCAGAATGCAAAACCATTATCAGCTGGTCATGTCTGTGGCTGCCACAAATTCAACAAATGACGATCAGACAGACACACATAGAAATATGTATGATTATCTGCCTTGGCAGGAGTTAGCTTGTGCTTCAGCAAAAACAAATTATATTATTTTGATTTTAATCACAGACTACAAAGAGTTTGGTGTATGGCTATCAACTGACCGCATAAACCACATGGGCATAGCGGACCACAAAATAAACTAATGCAGCTTATACATGTTATACGGGAAATATAAAGGGTCAGGGGACATATTTAATATATATTAATGGGCAGCAAAGAAATGAAGCGTTGGCCAAAAAACCAAATTGAATGCATCAGCGAGCCAGTTAATATTAAATTGCCGCATCGATAAGCACAACAACAACAACAACAATAAATATAAATTAACAAAAAATGAAGGAAAACTATGCACTGATTTTCTCTTGCGGTTTTACCGTTTCTTTCTTGTTTTTGTGTTTCCCTTTGATTGAGCAAACATCAAAAGCTTCAAAAAACCAAAAAAAAAAACAATGCCTTATGACTCCCAGGAGAGACACTTGAGTGACTACAACAACAAGAACGACTCGAGAAATGGCTGCAACTTAACTGGTTACCCAGCAGAAGATCCAAGAAACTGCCACACAATAAATGAACAAAAAAAAATAACAAAGTAAGCCGGAAAAACCGAAACTATTTCTTTGCGCAGCGTTGTGGAAAATTAAAAACGCCCAACCAGCTGCCTATATATAGGGCAGCAGTCTGAGCGGGACTTAGTTCGAGTGGGTAGCAGCGCACACTGATTATTAATAACTGTAGCTGCAGCAAAAGAGTTATTAGACTAACACACTTACTGCAAATACACACACACACACACGCACACACATAGAGGCATTTGATGATGTATGTGTAGTCTCTAAGTAACTGCAGTTGCATCTGCATCTGCTGCCCTGACTCTGGCACAGATTTGCCCATGGGCCATTGAACTTTCGATAGCGTCTAATGAGAAAAATTCATACACGCACACACACACATGGGCGCAAAATTACACATTTTGTTTGCTGTTTGCTGCCTCTAATCAGCTTTCACATTGCGTATACGCAATTTTATTTGTGGCGCCCTCTTTATATAGTAATGTATTTCATATATAAGTGCGTGTGTGTGTCCATGCATCTCTGACAGGCTCATAGACGTGAGATTTATAACATTTTTGCATTTGCATAAATTAGAGGACAGTGTCAATACAGTTATATATGATTGACAACGCGGCGAATGCCCAATATTATCATGCGCATGGTTATAAATCAAAATAGATGTCAATGCATCAGCTAAAAACATTTCAAATAAGTTTCTAATGTTGACTTATCTCAATAAGCTTTTCCTGTTTCACTATTTTCACATATATTGGAGTAGATTCATTAAAAATAGAAAAAACCGGTCTTTTAAATACATATAGTTAAATAATTTTTGACCTTCAAACTTAACCTTAAGTAGCTTTGAGTCCATGGGAAATTCCAGTGGATTTTCCTTATGCCCCAATGATTTGTAACCCTAAACCGTCTCTTTATTGGAAACGAGACGTTTACTACTCGGTAATTAATGCTCCATTTAATATACAACTGGTGTTGTTGTTGACTTTGTCAAGGGAACCAGATCCAATCGACAACAACAACAATTTACAGGCATTCAAGCAGTCAATGCCACTGCGTTCGGTCAGCTTTCAGCCTTGTGCGCATTGATTAAAGTCGAAACTGCAGGAAAATGACGGAAGAATTGCGAAATGAGGAAAAAGAGCTGAAATCGGTACTGCCAACGGGGTGAGGTGGTGTGTGTCTGACATCATTTTTTAAAATGGCTTCAGCATTCGCGAACGCGGCCGTGCGGCGAACAGCGCGAAACCAAAACGCATTCAGGCAAACAATTGCAATTGTAATTGAGCCGAGAGTCGTCATGGACCTGTGTATTAGTGTGTAAGTGTGTGTGAGTGTGTGTGTGTGTGAATACGTGTGCATACGAGTGTGTGTGGCTATGTGCGTGTGCCGAGTCTGTTTGCATTGTTATTTCAACGTTGGTCGCTTAGTGGCAATAAAAAGAATGTGCATTCCATAGGGAAATTATGAAAGCGGATTTCTTTTGTTTAGAATCGTTTCTAGATTGCATGCAGTATGTGTCTTCGTGTGTGTGTGTGTGTGTGTGTGTATTTGAGTGTGCACAGCTTTATAGCCATTTCTGCTTATTGCTAATGCGACTGTTGCTGCTGCAAAAGCATCCGCGCCAGCAGCAGCAGCTATGAGTATCTGTGATTAAGGGATCCCTAATCCCCGCACTCATAACGATTTTTTGCTGGGGTTTTTATGTCTAATGTTGCTGCATAAAAAATTTATTAATTTTTGTATTTCTCTTTATTTGATGTAGACTGAAAAACTTAAAAGATTACCAACATAAATAGCTATACGAAATAGATTTCTTGGCATATGTTGCTCATAGCAAATACGTATACATTCAATATAATTTTAATGCCCACAAAAGTATGCTATGTTTTATGCGTAAAATTGTTTTTCTTTATGCAGTCTTTAAATAACATTTAGTTTACAATTTTTGCTTAAGGGGTTTCTTGTTATTTGTCCAAAGCTCTTAAGGGAACAACAGAGAAATATTTCAGACTTGGGTTTTATGAGCTCGTTTCCCCCATAATATACGACGCCAAGTAGCTTGCCAATTGACGGCCCCCAATGCAATGTGCAGTGCTCGTCATCAAAATGTGCGTATGCTCGCATGTATATGAAAATTTTACCACTTTTGCATCAGCTACCCATTCAGCACGCCCACTTCCTGCCGCCCGCAATACATACTTGAGCCAGCTGGAGTTGAGTGGAGAGTGGCAAGTGCCGCATGAAAATCAAATTTTTTATGATTGAGCAGCCAAGCAGCATGAAAGTGGCATGGTTGGGGGCATGCTGCATCCATACAATTGGTATATATGCCAATTGGTTGCTATTTTGTATCAGTCAAGCAATGCGGCCCGGAACGCACTTTGACTTGATGCCAATTTTCAGTGCAACTTGCTGATTTCATTTCCTTCGTAAGCGCCAGCGCGAAAATATAATTTGCATGCAGCCACAGATACAGATACAGCTGGCAACTGCCAGCGTTTGCCTCAGATACATTTTGAAATGCTGAGCTCTGCTCTGTAAAATGTGCAATGCTTCGCTCATAAGGGAAATCGAACTTTTATCAAGTGTATCAATTTGTCTTGCACAACGGCTTAAAGGACAACGCACTTTGCTCCATCGCGGCCTGATTGAAGGACGCCGTGGGATGCAACGACTAGGGAGTTAGAGTGTCGAAGTGTTATTTAAAATTAACATAAAATATTAGTATTATTTTTAAATAGTTATATCAATTATTCACACTATATTAAAGTCTTTTAGCTAATATGACATGTGTGTGTGCCCATTCTGACTTATATTAAAGCTCAAGCAACGATTATTATTCTCTGATGCTTAATCTATGTAGGAGGATGCAAGTTCGATGCACATTCAAGATAGAAACTGTGTCATTTATTGTGCACAGATTTGAATAGATTAACTTTTTGGTATTTCTTGGCATAAATATGTATATAATGCATACGTTGAAGCACAATAGAGTTGAGTTCAATTTGCGTTGCACAAAAACAATGGAATTAAGATAAATATTTTCACACGCGACATTTTCAGTGCTAATGAAATTTTGCTTTCAGCTAAATTAGTGTACGTCTCGGAAGAAAGGCAACAACAAAGGCAAGAAAATAAAATTAAATAATGCAAGCACTTTTAGGTTAATTAAACTTGAATAGCAACAAACTGGCAGCAAACGATGCAGCCAGACTCTAAGCCAAAATAGTGTGAAGAGCTGAGCAGATTCGTAGCTGGAGTCCTTGCAAGCGGTCGACAACTTCAAGGATACCCAAGTGCAAGGGTTCTCCGCTTATTTTGTTGTTGATGTTGTCGCTGTTGTTGTTGCTATGGTTGCACTTGTAATTGTTATTACAATGGTTGTCCTTTTGCTGCTGCCGCTGCAGCTTCTGATGCCAGTTGTTCTCTGTCTGTCTTGGCTTACACTTTTCCACATAATTGTGCGCCTGTGGATGCCCAGTCCCCAGGCCGTTTTATGCATTTCCAGCAGCACATGCCAAAAATTTGCCAGCAAGTGCCTGCAAGAAGTTCCATAACACAATATCGCGTTAAATGTATATAAATGTTTTCTTCCTGAATATCTTATAAAAACAAAGTGTATTTCTCGACATTTATTGCAATGACGAGTTCTATTTAAATATTTGTATTAAGAACCTGTGCGAAATTGAGTTGAAATTGATTTCCGGAACTCTAGCTCTTGCTGTTTTTCTCACTCGGCTGTTATTGCTGTTGCTGAAGAAATGTGCAAAAGTAAACAAAAGTGTTGCCAACTTGCCGTAGACAAATACAACTGACAAGATACGTTGGCCAGCTGCCTCTGTGTATGTGTATGTTTGTGTAGGTGGGTGTGTGGGTGTAAGTGTGTGTGTTGTAAGTGCTATCTGAAGGCTAGAACAAGTTGCTTTTACTGCTGCCTGCCGGTTTGCCCAGCTTATTATAATTGCCGGCGTTTTGCTTCGTCTTTTGCAAGTTGTTGGCTTTTGTTATGGGCGTTGCAGTTGCAAGTCCTTCGACTGCTCGTGCAACCAATGAAAGCGACGACTTTGATGCTGTTTGTCCAATGTTTCGTTGCATTCTTTTCAGCTTTGTTGAAAATTTACAAAAGATACACATACCTATATTATATGAATACATATTTATCCAATTGCTTTTTGGGCCACATTTATGTAGGGCAGGTTTGAGTTATCAAAGCTGAAAGTTGAATGTTTTAAAGTTAAAAGGGCCCTAAAACAAATTGGTTTATGAACTGAGATTTTTGGCTTCTAAGCATGTTGAAAAATCTGGCATTTTTAAGGAGCTTTGAAGTCTCATGCTAAGCTCGGCATGTCTGCAAGCGGGCACTTCTTTGAAGCTTTACATATGTTTTAAGCTTATTCATAACTGCTCTGGCTTGAGCTTGTTGCATGTTGTCCTTGTGCTCGTAATCGTTGTTGTTGTTGTCGTTATGTTGCCATTTGTAGCGCATACAATTGCTAATTGCTTTAAATGCATTTTAGCCGGAAGTGGCTTTACTTAAGCCGCTGGCAAGCACACACAGATACAAACGCAGATACTGTTGCGGAGAGAGATTTGCAGATACAGATACACAGCTCGTGTATAACAATAACAGCTGCAGCAGCCAACGGATGCAAACCGAATAGACTGTACATTGGCTGGCATTATCTGGGCTTTGGTTTTATTTTATTTCATTGTGTTTATTTATTTAAAGCTATTAACTTGGCTTACCCTTAGCTGTTGCTCAGACTGCAGCTTTGCATATGTAGTATTTGCATTGGCCTCTTTCTGTGCTCCCACATTGCGTATACGCAATGTTAAACAAAAACCATTTTCCTATTTACAGAAAAAGTAACTGCACCAAACTGCAGCCGCTTCCCACACTCCTTCACTGATCCTGTTGACTTGTCAACGCTCTGGTTTGATATTTAATTGAAATCAAAAAGTTTATGATTGTTTTTCGCATGCATTTTCTATATGCTAGTAAAATATGCATGCATATTATAGCTGCTATAGCCATTGTTTGGCCATTTTGTCTGGGCTCGTCTTTGTCCTCTTGTCTGTTTGTTATTGCCGCCCGGCTCTTTTGTGTTTTGGCATAATGTGTATATTGCATGCTGCATAAATAAGTTACAGGCACAAACAATTATTTGCTTTGTACATGAATTTGTCAATATTTATCAATGAGTGCTCAAAATTGCGTTAACACAATGTCAATTTACACGAAATAAAATATGTTCAAATTTAATTAAAATAAATACGCAACGGGTAGATATATTCAATAAATTAATATGATCCTCTTTGGTATACAATAAATAACTTTTATAATGTTTCTTTCAAGACAAAATCACTTTATATTTTTTCAATTAGCAATCATTTATATTATATTTATAGTTATATTATTCTCAATTTATTAATAATGTTATGTGCATTGTAATTATAATGGAAGAAATAGTCTTTAAATATGTTTAAAAGTTAAATTAATCTGAGTATCTGCCTGGGCAGTAAATATGAGGAGTTTATATCATAATAAGTGTATTAAGTTTAAAGAGCCAGCTATCTCTCATGAGAAAGCACAGCATAAGCAGCATTTATTCGCTTAATAAAATTGATTGTGTTTTAAGACTTGATACGAGGCAGCCGAGCGAAGTGGAACCTGTAAGGAGCCTGTATTCCACATACGCACTCGTAAAAGATTGCTGCACTTTAAAAGTGCGGCTTAGAGGAAAGTTGAGAGCTCGTTGGGTTACTTATGCGCTGACATTTTTATGGCCATTTTATGGGTACCGAGCGGGTGTGGCAGAGACAAAACTAAGCTGTATTTTTATACTTTTCGAAATCGATAAAAATGCAAATTAAACAGCGCAAATGTGTGGAAAGGGCACACTGTAAAAAAGAAGAAAAGTAACGTATTCAGAAGAGTTGCGTATGTGACTGGAGGAGCATCGGCTCCTTAAAACCAAAGACAAGTCAAGAAAATTCAAATGCCGGAAAATGGCTTTTGTTTTGAGTATGTGGTGCACACGTTCAGACATAAATATGAAAATATACAGCAATGTCAAACGGAAACAACTTTTCAAGTCACTTGTATGATGGAGCCCCAGCATGGAGATAGTACCTAAACGGAAAAGCAGTCGAGCGACAAATGAAAATTGTAAAAATGATCGGAAATGACCAATTTGAAATAAAAATGTAGCCAAGTGTGGGCGTGTGTGTGTGTGGGTGTGGCTGCTGCAAATATTAAATGCAGTCTAAAATGAGGAAAGACCAACTGCAACTATGTGTGTGTGTGTGTGCGGGTGTGTGAATACGAGTGTGCGGAAGTGGAGCGCTTGACATGCACAGACACGCATCACACATCAACACAGGACTAGGAAGCAAATGCAGTCGAAGGATGCGCCTGGCACTCGGTTCGTTGGCCCTAAGGAAGCAGCTCAGCATTTCAGACGACGATTTTCCGGCTTGAGTTTGTCACATGTAAAAGTCATGTGCATGAATCGCACTTAGAAATATGTTCAGATCATAATCTCATCAAGACTGACCCAAAACTTATTGCCAGCCAGCGCTGGTGACAGACAAATTAGAGATTTGTCATGTGAGTGCTGGCCACATATCATATCTGGTTCAGACTTCGCTCGTATTTATATCGTTTTTTATTTTTATTTTTTTTGTTTTTGAAGTATTTTTACGGGTTTCCTGAGGGTGCACTGACCTCCATATGGCACGCCCTCGCACTGATGTACAGCTCATAACTCAAGGCTGTCATCTTAAGTCCGCATCTGAAAACAATAACACGCAGCACATAGAAGATTTTTGCATTTATACGAGCTTTTTCAGTTCGCCAATAAATCAAGAGATTCTTTTCTTTTCATTTTTGCCTGAGCGGCAACAAACTTAAATCTAACCCTTTTCAAAGGACGTCCTCAGAAAATTTTCTTTATGTCAACTGCTGGCAAGCAATTCATCAGGCATATTTAGCACGGAAAATAATTTCGAGTTGAAAATAATAAACATTTCTTGAATGAAGAAAGCATTAGAAATTATTGTGTGTGAAAATTAGAAAATGCTTTGTGCACATTTTTATTTTCTCCCGGAAATGTCAACATGGAATTGATGCGAACAAAGAAACTCAAGATTTTTGCCCTGAAGCACTTCTATTAAATACGATAAAATGCAAATACTTAAGATATAAGTATGTAGATTTATTATTGTTATAGAATTACAATGTTTCTTTATTATAATTGGGTTTCAAAGTAGTTGACTTTAACAAATATGTTTAATATGTTATGATGATTGGTTAATATTATGATTAAGTGTGGCATGATATTAGATACAATTAAAACTTTATACTATTCGACGGACGACTAGTTCTTTAGTCAACTTCCAAATGAAGTTGTGCCTTCTCCTTGACGCACAACTGCAAAGCTTCAAGGGAGGAGAAAGCGATCAGAAGCAGCAGCCACTGCGTGTTGTTCTTTGTCGCTCGCCCTCTAGGGATCCCACAAGTATACGATTTTTAAGTTTAAGGATCGCTTGCAACGCATCTTATTTTTCTTATATTTACTTTAAGGCAATTTGTGCGGCATTCGATTCCTTTTCTGGCAGGGGTTTAAGTACTTTCCATTTCCTGAGTGCAACTATTTTGGCCCGAAATGCACAAAAGTGAAAATCTGGTTTCCACTTTGGCTCTGTCAGCAGTTTCTGCTCAGTTCGCTCGCTGACACTTTTCGGGCAATAACAATTTGTGCCTGTTTGGCTTTGTTGTTGCAGCTGCAGCTGTTGCAGTTGTCGGGCTGCAAAAAATGTGTCAACAACTGCGCGTCGCAATTAGCAATACGCTCGCAAATATGGCAACAACATTTTTTTGCTGGCCCTAATCAAATGAGAATCTTGTACATGCCAAACGAGTGGAATGCCAAAAGCGCCATATGAAAATTGGCCAGTCCGAATCTAGGCACACACGCACGCACACTCGCAGATAAAACCTGAACTGCATTTAGTGCATACGACCCATGTACAGAAGCTCTCGCGCAGCTGCAAATGTCCGTTTTTAGTTTCGTTTTAGTTTTATTAAGTTTTTAATTAATGTATGAGCAGTTAAAACTTGTAAAAGTGCTGTCATGATAAACTAAAACAATATTTCTCACATGGGAACCCAACGTCCCACAGACACACACACGCGCACACACGTCCACTCATGTCGACCAGGCCATGGGGCGTTTCGAGTGGGGCAAAGGCGAAAAGCTGTTTAAATAAATGAAGTTATGGGGTGCATGCCTGTGTGCGTGTGTGGGCGTCTCTCTGTGTGTGGGTGTGTAAGTGATTGGTTGTGCCATTAAAATATTTTCGCCTCATTATTCACTCAAGTGAAATTTGTGTTTGGTATATTCGGAAGCATGTTGTTTGCGTTTTAACTTTCATCATGACAAGCGTTTGAAAAATATAAAATGTTTTAAATTAAATATTTGTAAATATTAAAATGGTTAAACAAAACGAAGTCATATTAAGTTGAGCTGATAATATTAAAGTAATGCATAGAACTTATAAAGAGACCTTCTCTTCTAACCTAGACAATCGATGTCTTTAGTGGAGGATGCAGATTCTCAACAATATAATATTACCTTCTACTACTTATCTTAAAGAAATGCTATAGTTACTCAGAAACTTCGAAGCTAGTTGCTAGACCACAGTAAAAGCAAAATAATAGTTGTTTATTTGAGTGTTATGTATTTTAACGCTTCAAGCTTAAAAGCGTGCAAAATTTGATTCTTAGTCTTTTAGATGCAATTTAAATTCACTCTACGTTAAACAAGCTCCACTTTGTCGTTCTTTGTAAAAAGCACTTACAAAGTGTTCTTCTATGCTTCGGCATTCGATTATATCTGTCAAAGGAATATTTTTACCATATTACTGTTTATATAAAGAAACAGGTTAAAGCGTTTGTGGCTTGCCATTTTGGAAACGGAAGAGTTCTAGCTTATCGGGAAATTGAATTTGTGGTTGGCACCCAATGAGTGTGCTAAGTCATTTGGCAAACAGACTACAGCAAGTGGCACAGAAGCTTACGTACACACGCACACACGCACACACGCACACACGCACACGTACGCACACACATTTTTCAGTAGCCTTTGCGGTGCAGGATTGCAATGTGTGGGACCGGAACAGGGACAGGGACAGGGGCGGGGAACGTGTTGCAGTGTGTGTGTTTGTGTGTGCCTCTCTAATCCTTTATGCATTTTGTGCCCCAGACACAGACTGACCCCATTCACAGAATTTAGAATGCCATCTATCAGCACGCACACATACAAGGAGGACGCACACAGGACATGCAGGCGACATGGTCAAAACTTTGCACAATTAAAGTTTAAGTGTTGCACAAACTTGTGCCTTGTGCTTGAGAGCGGTAACAAAGACGATGATCACCATCATGATAATCACATTGATGATAATCCCGTTGACAGGGACAATGCATAAAATGCACTTTGTTATTATAGACTTTTCTAATGGCATGGCACGAAGGTGTATTTGCCTTTGCCCAAAAAATAACACATATTCGAAAAGTTCGGGACGCAATAATAAAGTGTAATTAAAAAGTTAGTCAACACTTGCAAAAATAATGTAATCGATTATAAAGCGTCGTTCAGCTTAAGCTTCAGCTTGAGTTTGTGGCCAAGGCCCTGAATTTCTACCAACAATCGAATTAAAAACGATAAAATAATAATATTTTATTTTCTTGCCTTGCATTTGCCTTGCGACTGCCTCCCAATTGCATTGCATTGTTTTCGTGACATTTTTGTCGGTCTATCAAATGCCGGCAGCTCGTTGTGCATTCATTGAGAAGCAAAGAATCTAGGAATCGAAGCAGACTATTTTGATAAAAAACGGTCAATAAAAGCATTTTTATGCATTAATTTCTTTGGCATTTTTCTTCGTCTTTCGCTGTCATGACAAAAAGAAGTGGAATATATGAAAGAGTAAAAATGACCAACTAGAAGCTACCCTCTAAGAAACATTTTGCTTGTTTATGGGAGAGGTCACGGTTAAGTTGAATTTTAAGGTTTTGACTCAAATTTGTATCTTTGACTGCTTAAGTGAGGTGCTCAAGGACTAGAAGGACTTAGCTTTTCAACAATATTTACTTTATAGCCACAAAAAGCCTGTATTACCAATTTACTCACATATTCCTCAGCTTTCACATACACTATTGGCCCTTTTCTATGAAGATAGGGTATGAAAAAGAAGTAAAATGGAAAGTTCGCAAATGTTAATGCAATTGCTTGAATCTTTTTGCTGGTTTACTTACGCATTACGAAAACGGAGTTGAACTGATTGAATATTTACGAGATTTTCGGTTCAGCTCAAGTGCTGTCCAATGGCAATTGAGGAGTAATTTGTTAAATGAACTAATTAATGCAAGCTATGCTCACTAAATGTTCGCCAATAAAAATGGAAATGCATGGAGGAACCTATGGAGCATACACAATGGGTATTACGCATTCAATACATCGCCTTTGGGCAGTGCGGGTATAAATAAATGTAACTATTAATTGACATATTTATATAAAGCAGGATTAATATTAATAATATCCATATATACTTTTAACATTCAACCACCACACGCATGTCATTATTAATTAAGTACAACGCGTGCGCTTTATGCGTGTGAAGTGTAACAATTCGGTCTGCTATTGATTTCAGGTTAATCATGCATTTAAATTTACATAATCTGTTATTAATAAAGGAGATTAAACGGACAAAAATTGAGCGTAAAGGCAAAACTGTAGATTCCAACAGACTATTGTTAATAGCATCTATAAAGAGGATCCAATAAATGTATACCAAAAAAATCCCTTTTTTTCAGCTACAAATACACGAAAGTAGATTTCATGTGTTTTATATTTAAGCTGTATCGCTTTTTATCTTTGTTTAAAGGAATAACAATTATGAACTTATAATGTTTTTCTTTATTCTGAACATTATTGAAGTATTAACATTTTTAATGAACCAATCTGCAGCTATAATCATACTCCGCATATTTTGCATATTTATTGTTAATCGGATAAATTGAATGCTTCGCTTTTCTGGCCAGCGCATTCCATGTGCAAAGCATACAACTGTTGTATTTTTTAATTAATTATTCATGACGTAAAAATTATTAACAAGCCCCCAAAGTCATAAATAAATCCAAGAGAAACATGGTATGCAATTGCATATAAATTATATTTAAAACGCATTTCTTAACAACCAGTGAAATATATTAATAATAATAATAAAATGTAAATGAAATGAAACACACGCGAAAGGGCCCAAAGAATGGCTTAAAGTCAATAAAAGGATCAGCAAATGATGTGTGCAAAATTAATGTGTGCAATGAACGTAACAATACAATAACTATTTAAAGCGGATATAAGGAAATTATGTTAATTATGTAATGCTTAATTTAAGCATAAAATGCAAAAGTAACTTAATACTTTATCAATGCGCATTTGGAAGCTTATTCTATTTTTAATCTGCACTTCAAATACGAACTAAATAGTTTTTGTTTATCATGGATTTGCTGTTGCGTTGAAATGACATTTTTACAACGGGCTTTGCGCTTCAACATCAATTGAAAAACAATTTCAATGTTTGTGATGCATTTATCTCGTCAACATTTTGAATTTGTTTGCACGCTTGCGTCTATCCACATGAGTGGCCGCCGTTGTGTGCGAGTGCGAGTGTCTGTCCAAGGCATGTAGGCTTTTCTGTTGTGGTTGTTCTGCTGAAAAGCCGACAAATGAATAGTGTGGTTTTAGCTGAGCAGCAAAGCGGCTGAGCAGTGGCAGATACAAATATGCGTACAGGAATGCATGCATATAGAAATCCATGTGCAGATACAGACAGTGTCAGATACAGATGGCGAATAGACGTAGTTGATAAGATGTAGAATAGATAAAGATGTATCTATAATAATATTGATATTTAAATAGATTTCCATATAGGTCAAGCTGCAGAAGGTGTTGTATAAGCAAAGATACACATATGAAAAAGCAGATATAGTTACAGATACAGAAAAAGATACTTGTATAGAAAATCGGATACATGTACAGGTAAGATTTAATCGATATTAGGCATTAAGCACTCAAAACAACTTGCCTCAGCGTCCTTTTACGATTTCTCTTCCGTTATTTTTTGCGGTTACCCTAATCCAAAACAAACACCTGCGCCATAAACTTTAAATCCGAAGCAACAGCAAACAAAGTTTTACGTAGCTTAAAACGAGCAAAAGCCCAAACCAGAAATAAAATCATTCGAGTGTAACTCAAATGTGTGTTGTGCGTGTGTTGTGCGTGTGTGTGCGTGCTGCTGACAAGAATAAAACTTTTCGATTTGCCGCATTTATTAAGGAGTTATTTTATTGTGCACAGCTACGGTCGCCGAGCTTGTAGCTTTAAATGCAAATAAGAATATTAAATGAAATTTTGTATCCGAAATTATGGCCACCCACTCGCTTGGCACACACAACACACAACACACACAGCACTCGCAGCACATTCACACCTGCTGCTGATGATTATTCACAGCGTGGACTGGCGAAATAATTATGCTGACAATGCAAATGTTAAAAGTATCTTGTCAGCTGCCAAATGTATTAAGCTGAACTGTAGTTCTATTCTGGCAATTATTCGTATTATCATTAATTTATTAGAGCTAGAATGGCTTTGACACACACACACACACACATACACATACATACACACGCTTGGGTTAGACTGTGAACAGCGAAAAATTTCAATGGCAAAGTCCTGGCAACAATCATGCTTGCTGTGTCGCACATTTAGCTGGTTATTGTTTTAACATTTTGCAGACCCGCTTGGCGCTGTCTTCGCTTTTATCTTATCATTATTAACGTTCATTTTATTGTCCTGCTGCCGCTGCCGCTGCTGCTGCTGCTGCTGCTGCTGCTTGGCACTGTGTGTCCTGCCACAGCCAGTCGTCGTTGCCATCATGTTTGTTGTGTATTTTAAGAGCGCTTTTTATTATGTCATTATTGTCATTTACTTAGCTCCTTGGCAACCCCCACCCGTGCCCAGCCACTCTACACACCCTGATCACTTCGCTAGCTTGCATTATTTTGATTATTTGTGACTTCGCTTGTAAATGGGCGCTTTCAGCACATTATGCTATGACTCCAGCTCGGCACTGCGACTCGTTGATATTTTGATGGCACTTTTCATTTACAGTTTCATTTTGTCTAAGGCCCCTTTAATGACCAACATCGTGTATTACTTGTTTTTGGTGTTTTCGCATTTTAGTATTTAGCTTTGATTTACATAGCCCGCAGATTATTTTAATGACACACACAAATTTTCATGACTTTGGCTTAGCCGAATAATATCTCTTATTGATGCTGAGCACTTTTTTATTTGCTTATCAGTATATTAATTAAACATGAGCACCAGCTCAACCAGTTTATTGACCACTAAATTGGCAATTGCAGATGAATTCAATGGGAGCACGAAATAGAGAAATAGCAGACAGATTGAATACACTAAAAAAACGAGAGAAAGGGCTTTTGACACGTCAACTGCATGCCTGCCTTCATTAGCTCAAGTTTATGCATGTAAAAGTTGATGATTAACCAGATTCTATGTAAATAACATATGGTGAATTAACAAACTGAGCAACTTTTTATGAATATTCTGCAACTTTCCTTCACATTAAGTCTTAAGTGGAGGCTGTAAGTATCTAGACGAGCAGCACTTCAATTAAAAATTGTTGTGAAGCCAAAGTTCGAGTGCATCGTTGATGCATTTACTGCGAATTAAAATAATGAGGGTAGTCAGTAAACAAAAATGCGAATGCATAAATTGATTACAGTATCAATTGCTGAACTCATGACTTTTAATTAAAAAGCCCGCGCACACAATAAATGAATCGACTGGCAACTGTGCTCAGTTGGCAATTTGGCTTAAAAAAAAAAGAGAATTGGACTATGGCATGGAAATCAGGCAAAAGCCGCGAGAAAAACGCATATACGTTGTTTGTGCGTGCGCTATAAAGTAGCCTGGCGGGGGCGGTGCTGCTTGAAATGGAAAAGCAAACAGGACGCGGTGTTGGCAACAGGAAAAGTTAAAATGCGACACTGGAAAATTATAAATCAATTTAACATGGCCGACCGTAACGCTGGCCACACACAAAAGTGCGAGTCGCATAAGTAAATGTGCGGACAAGTTTCCATTACGGGCAACAGCGCCCACCGAATAACTGTATAAATTGCCAGCTCAAACGGAAGCGCAATGACACCGGACGCCATTGACCGGGCCAGGCACGGGCACGGGTCTGGGTCTGGGTCCAGAGGCACTGGTCTGGTCCGCGGCTGGAACGCATGCGCGGCATGGTGAGCCACTACATCATCCGGCTTGTCGCCGTCGCCACGGATGTACGCGCTTTAATCTGTAAGCCACAAACGTTGGCATCAGCTACAGATACTGATACAGCTATAGCTATATAGCAATGGATACGGCAGCCGCAGCTACAGCTTTGCTGGCTTCGGTTTGCTATTGGACGGCTGCTGACTGCGGCTGCATTTTAAGTCAAGCAGTTAAACAACTGTTTGTAATTGCAGCCAACAGGGCAACATTCCCTGATATTGTGGTTGGGGTCGTGGTTTACGGTTTTGGGTATGTAGGTTGGATGCTGGCATTGGCTGCGTGCTTGGGGGATCAGAGTTGAATACTTACTGGCAAAAGTGCTTGTTACCGGATGTTGTGTAATAAAAATGCAAAGTATGCAAAAGTTTCTCCCCAATGCCAGAGCTGAATACCCGAAATGTTGCTGCCGCTGCTGCTGCTGCTGCTGCTGGTTACGTACTTTGGGATAAGGTTCGAATGGAGCAGAGCTACAATTATGTATGCTTTAAATGATAAGCACGAGAAACGGTTAAGGCAGTCGGCAAATATTATGAAATCATATAATTTTGTATTAATATTATTATATTAATAATATTATATTAATACCATATTTTAAGTTTTATTAGAACTATTAAAAGGGTAATTTTAAAAGAAAAACAAACCAAAAAGAAGGGGTACCTTTGGCACGCCGAAGATTTAATACCAACCTTTTCATAATGCTGATATGGCTTTGCTCATGTCTAAAGATAATAGATAATAGATAATGCCGACTATAGTCAAGAGTTCTTGATAAGCATAACCATACACAAACTTACTTTTCGACCGATTGTTCCTAAGGCAGCTATAAGATAAAGTGGTCCGATCCAACCCTTCCCACACATGAACTTCTGCAATATATCATAATAATAGTTATAAGACTGAGAGACTATTTCGCCTAGAAACAGATAGTCGGACAGACGGACATGGCTATATCAACTGGGCTTTTGATACTGACAAAATATATATATACTTTATGGGATTGGAGGTATCTCTTTCTATGCGTTACAAACTTCAAGACAAAATTTTAAAACTCTAAAAAATATAAAGGTATAAAAATATTGCTATACAATGTTGTTCCCGCCCGGGATCGAACCGGGGACCTTGTGCGTGTGAAGCACACGTGATAACCGCTACACTACGGAAACTTGACGATTGGCAAAGCAAAATATCAGCTAGACAGATAAGCCGAATAAAATGAATGCATAAAAAGGTATGCTATAGATAATGAAATTTTATTAAAATTGAATTACTTTACTTTAAGTTCGTGAAAGAAAGTCTTTCAGTATCTGGAATTTAATATTAGTATTACACAAAATAGAATATATTTTCGTATAATGTCAAATAATGAGTTGTCGGGTTAGAAATCTAGTTCCCCTTGACTAAAGTCTAGTCTCCCAACTACTTTTAACCTTTCTGCACTTATTTAATGAGCAATTATCTTAATATGCGTAGGGCTGTAATGCAAATGAATGGCAGATGAAGGCCAAGCGAAGTTTGCAGTCGGAGGTCGATGAAAGCGGCAGCTCAATTCGTGGCTTAAGAACTTAATGATACATATGTGAAAATCACAAATTAAATTACTTATTTAAATGTGATTATGCGCATTATTTATGAGTTGAGCGGCCAAGGGGCATGGGACGGCACGATAAATGCAGCGCCAGAAAAACGTGAGCTGCATTTAAAGCACACTGGGCATTACGTATACGCAGCGGATGACATTGAGCGACGCTTGCGCTGGCGCTTATCGTATGCACGTCGCAGTTGCTGCTCCAGCGAATGGCAACTGAAATGACGCCCTGTTTGGCATAATGAGTGCCACTCGTACCCATGCAGCAAGCAGCGTGCAGCATTAGCGTGCCAGGCCATGTGGTATGCCAGGCTGTAGATGGAGATGTGGCTCGAAATCCTAAGTACGGAACGTCAAATAGCAAACAACGTCTTGCACCTGGAATGCATTAAATAAACATCATTATCGCTAAGACTGGTAAAACATATGCACACATACTACGTGTGTGTGTGTGTGTGTGTGTGTACCAGTCTTAGCGACACACATATGCACACACGCACACATATGCGCACATATACAAAGGTGCGCCAAACAATGCAACTCTGCAAATTCGCACTTTCTCTCACACACAAACACGCATACACACACACACACGCGCGCAGCGCATATTTGGCAAGCAAAAGGATTTTGTGGTTGAATTGTGTAAACATAGCTGGAAAATGCTTGGATGGATTTTCAACTCGCTACTGCACACACCTCACACACACACACACACACACACACACATACATTGAGAGAGCTGAGCAGGTTTTTGCGTGAAACTTCGTTTCATTGCGATACGCATTTAACTGTTTAAGCATTAGCCGGATTTAAGATTAATGTCTTATATTTCAAAAGGATTTTTAACGAATTGTGGCTTGTAATGTTTAAATATTTGCAACATTTTGTTTATTTATAGTATTTAAGTCATCTTTATTTTAAATTATTTAAATTTGCCCCTAAAATACATTTCATATATATTTTTCTTATATATATTCGTCAATTTAACTCTTAGGATATTTCTTCCATTTTATTTTGCATTTAAAAAATACATTTCTTTTATTCCTTTTTTTTTTACAACTTTTCTATGGCTGGAAAAGTTCTGTCGCTAATGTGCTGCAGGCAAGAAATAAGTTTATTTACAAATATTTGGCCATTTTTATTTTCACACATTATGCGGCGTTTCTTACGCTTTTTTCACACATACACATACACACACATATATACACACTAACACACTTGCACACACATATACAACGCGAAAACGCAGCGTGGCCATTTATCATTTTCGCCCTATTGAAGTTTCAGTCTCGCGTCGACGGCGACGGCGACATAAAGCAGCGACAGCAGCGGGAGCCAGAGCCTGGCACGAGGCCGAGGAGGCGTGGCAGCCATAAGCAGAAGGCGCGCTGGCCAGGCGAAGACACAAAACAGCAGGGTTGCCAAAAAAATATCCCAAAAACGTCGCCGGGCACAAAAAGAACGACGTGCAAGTAGTTCAAAAACTTTGGCCTAAAACCGAAGCAAAGGCGAGTCGCACAACATAAAAAAAAAATCCCAAGAAGAAATGGACGCTGGGGGCGTGGCAGCGTTAGGCCAAACATTGGCTGCCATTTGTGAGCGTATGACATTATTTATGGTTTGTTATTTCTGCAAAGAAAAAGTATGCAAGAAAATATGTTGCGACTCTTTCATAATTTTCCTCGACTCTTTCGTTTTTTGCTTTCGTTTTTGGTTCTGCCTTGGCTGCTTGCACGAATGAAACAAAAGTTTGCACACACGCCGACAGTGGGTGCAAATGATGTGAAGACTTTAAGCATAAAATTTAAGTCAATAGCGGGCAGTAGGGGAGTCGATTTTTTGGGCAGTGTAGCCGGGCCTTGGCATGCATTAATTAAAAGTGCAAACACAAATCGACAGCAAGAAAATGTTTGGCAAAGTGCTCGCTGCAAATTGCGCATAAATTAAAAGCGCTCATTAAATATTTTCATATTAAATAGAAAGCATCGCCTCAACTTAATGACCATAAATCGAAATTAATGACATTGCCAAACGCTGTCGCTGGCCAATCCCCGGCTAAGGACCATGGCCTGCAGCTCGTGGCCTTCAGCCTTCGTTTACGAGCGACCGCAAATGGACGCACCTGCTGCTTTAGGTGCTGCCGATGCCGATGCTAGTGCCGATGCCGGTGCTTCCGTCCGCCAGCCGAGGCTGGTAAATTGCGAGTGACGTTAATGACACCTGCGAGACAATTTCAATAACCAATATGTGCCGTTTTGGGGTCTGTGAATCAATGGATCCAACTTAAATAATCGATGTTCGTAGTGGACGTGGGCTACGCTTTCATTTATCAGCGTACGCTGTGTACCGCAGTACGTATACATACTACATATTACGTATACGCAAACAACACAAGTAAGAGGTTCTAGTCGGGAGCTCCCGACTAAGGGATAACCGTCTTCTTCCAACACAAATGCAGATATATATACTATTCTAGAAGCAACATATCAAGTTTGGTGACTAGCTCTTATTATTTGCCAAAATTGCTTAAAAAATAGTATGTCGATATCGATTCTTATCGATTGTTGGGAACGAACTCGATATGCGTAGGCACTAGGATGACCTACAGCTAAAATTTCAAGTCTCTAGCTCTTATAGGTTCTGAGATCCTTGCGATTATACATACGGACGGACGGACGTACGGACATGGCTAGATCGACTCGGCTATAGATGCTGATCAAGAATATATATACTTTATGGGGTCGGAGATGCTTCTTTCTGCTTGTTACATACATTTACATTTTGCACATTATACCCTTTTTGCCCGCTTTCATTGGGTTCAGGGTATAAAAAACTGGATGTATTTTCTTAGCTACACACAAAATATGATTCTCTTTTGTGTTTATTTAATGGAAACCTATTTTGAGACTTTTTAATTTTTTAACATGAAAGCTAACTTCTTTACAAATCCAGCACAGACTTATTAGTATTTCGATCCTGATATTTTTAATATATCCGTTGACTAAAAAAAAAATATTTAATTTTATTTAAATCAGCTACTTAATAGATTTTAAGCTCATAAACAAATACTTTTGGGAAGTGCAATTTTTATGCCCTCGCTTATTTGCATATTTTATTTTTTGTTTATCATTCTACCATTATTATTTCTCGGCCGGCTGTTTGAAGTGCCTCTCCACACTTTTGACTTTAAAAATGTGCTTTAATATTTAGCGGAAAAAAAAACCAAAACAAAATAGCTTGACAGCCGCCAGGCCACGCCCACAATATAACAATGAGGTGTCAAAACAAAGAAAATTTCTTCGCTTTTTCCTTGTTTTTTTTTTTTTTGTTTTTTTGCTGACTCGACTGGATTCGTGGCCCTACTTGCAGTTACTCGACGGCGTTCTTCCAGCTGTTTACTTTGTTAATGGTCTTTTTCAGCTAAGCTTGTCAGTCGCACGCGTCCTCGAGCCACCTCTCCCGCCAAGAAGGCCCAACCATTGAAATTTTGCTCATTTTCTGACCTCCAAAACGCGGCATTGAAAACTGAGAAGCTTTTTGATTTGTCCTGCAAAGGACTTTTTTAATATATATATATATATACTTTTTTTTGTCTGAGTGCCTGCGAAGCGTAAAATAATTTATACAAAGCTCCCGTTGATTTCATTTGCTTTTGTTATACTCCGATATTTAATGGGCAAGCGGAAAAGCGAACAGAAAATGTGTGTGCCCCGCCCGCCCGCAACGCCCCTGGCGCATTGCTTTGTTGATTTTGTTAAATACTTATTATTTTTCTTCGGCAACGAACATTTCATTTGTAGTGTCAAGAAGCCCACTAACAAAGGCGCTTGACGAATATTTTTTTGCGTTTACTTTTCTATGGCACTGTGGGCTTAAAAAGTTTTAAGATATTTAAGCAGCTTAATGAGCAGTCGATATGGAATACATTAGTTTAACTTTTACCTAACGAAGTATAAACAATTCGAATGTAAAGAGGAACTTGTAAATTTTTAAATAAGTTTAAAGATGCACTGCTTAGCACTTAACTTGAAGCGAAACAAAAACTTAGTTTAAATCTTAAGACTTATTCATAAATAAACAAAATATGTCAACAGACAAATAAATGGCAAATGCCAAGAAAGGAGAAAGCAGGATTTGTAATTTGTAAAACTTTAAATTACCAGCCGAAAATTCATTTCCTTTTCTGACATTGAAATTAATTCCCGCTCCCCAAAAGCTGCGTGTGCCTGCGAACATCATATTAAATAACATAAACCGTTCGTGTGTAATTTTTGTCATTGATTTGGCCCCGCCCCGGGCAGCAGTTTGTCGAGCACTTAGTACATTTGACCCAGCGACAAAAGTGAAGTGAACCCTAGCCGTGTTTTGGATGGGGCGTCAGTTGCTGAGATTCAACGCCTTGAAAATTTATTACATTTTCGAGTATTTTTCCGGTTCTGTTGTCCGGAAATTGCCGAAACGTGTGGACGGTGCGCCCAAATCCTTGAAATGTGCTAAAATAAATTATTAATAATTTCAATGACGCTTTCACAATCCGCCCACAGCCTGACCCCAGAGCGCGCACAGACTTTGGGAAATTTACACGTTGAATAAATGAATTATTTATTTTAATGCCAAACATTTTGGCTAAGCCAACTGGCCTTGTTGTTGTCCTTGTTGTTGTTGTGTCCTTATGCCAAATCTTTGGAGCTATTTCCCTTATCGAATGACAAACTGTTTTGTCATTTGCCAAATTTGTTTGTCGCTCAAACAGAAATCTAAAGCAAAAGTTGAAGTTTGACAGATGCTTTAACGTTTATAAGTTCCCCAATAATCTCCAGTCAGCCTCAATATTCGTATTTCTTATGCCATTTATGTGTGGCTTTTGCAAGAAATATGTGTATAAGCCGCAAAAATGTAACTTTAATTTCAATATGTCAGCGACAGCGGCTGTCGGCAGATGTGGGGCATTTGGGGGTTGCGCATAAAAGCCGAGCCTTCAATTGCAATTGAAATCTATCAAGTGAAAGACGCAACCGATGGAAGGAAATGTAATTCAATGAAACGCTTTCACTTTTGAATTAACAAGCCCAAATTAAAAAAAAAGAAAGTATAAATATAAGTATGTTTATGTATATGACAAATCAAAGGAAAAACCTCATGCTGTTGCTTAATGTACGAGTCGGAGCTTGCAATTTTATTTCAATAATTTCAAAGAGCAAACTGTCAGTCATTTGTCGAATGGGGGCATTCGAAATGGAAATGGGATGAAATGAAATCGATTGGAATTTAAGGATATTATATCAATATTTTTGCATTGTGTTTTTGCATCACTTCTGGTTTGTTTTTTTGTAATCGTATGCTGTAATGACACGCAATTATTTTCACATTAAACCCCATTTCCGTTATTGTAGCGAGACATTAACGCCCGGCCACATCCGGTAAACATCTATGAGGGCTGTCAGTTAATGGCCAGCAAACAATATTGACGTTTCGTTGATTAAACAATCAATACTTCAATCGCATGCTCAATATTTTTTTTCCATTGCTGTTGCTGCCTTTTTGAATGCACAATTTTTATCTCTGGCTGTTATACCCTGTACGCATAGACATGTGTAAGCAGGGTATCATTGAGCTCTACAGATAGAGCCGGGCAACTGCATATCCTCTCAGTATCAAATCTTAGATGTTTTTGTTAGGGTGTACAAACAGCAATATTCTATAGACATAATGAAAACAACAACCTTTTTCCAACCTGAGCATATCCTATCGTGAAGCAAATAACATTCCATAGTTAGCTTTGCGGGATATCTGTTCTTTGAGCATGCTCGTCTAGAACATTTTTACTTATTCTGTCTGCTATTGTCTCTTCGTAATTAAAGTGATATGTAGGTGGGCAGACAGTAACGGCTCTCCGTGCTCATCAGCATTATCATTATGATAACTATCTTCATTATTATCAACAAGAGCTGGAGCTGGAGCTGGCGCCGGAGCAGCAGCAACAGTAGGAGCAGCCGCTGCGTCCTTGCGTGGCATCCAACATGCGCATATTAAAAATTATTTTTGCATATGCTGGCAAAATGAAAATGGGCGTGGCTCAAAAAGGAAAGCAAACATTTTTGGAATGAAAAAAGTTGCTGAAAATTGCATTTTAAAGCGCGCGAAGCAGCTGGAAAAGTTGCAGGCATTGCTTTAATAAATACCCATTTTTCGCATATTTAATAACCATTTAACACTCTTTGTTTTATTTATGCTGCCAGGACACTCCCAATGCGATGCACTGCAGATTGTCTTTCCCTTCAATGGTCAGATATATTAACATAACATTTGTCCGTGATATTTTCATTTAATTGTACTTTAAATGGCTGCGAAATGAACTACAGACGGTATTAATGTATGTGTTGTTAAAGTGAAGTAACTGTTCTTTGAGCTATATAAGTAGTACTTGCTCTTGAAATATTTTGAGTAGCTTATAAACTAAACTGTTTTAAAACTAATGCACATTGAGCTGTAATTGTTTTGCACACCAAGTCGATTCAAATTTCCATCCGATTGTAGTCCACGATATTGCATACTTTTGCGCTGCCAATTAAAAAAATCTGTTGCATACTTTTGTGCGTTTGCAGTATCAAAAATATAAACACTTGTAGAAGATGTAATAGTTGTGATTTTCAAAGGAAATGCTGCTTTTCAACTTTCCTCTTGTTCTGTGTAGCTGATATATTTATTTAATTAAGTTTTGTACGTTTTAAATTTACCTTATTTTATTTACCTTAGCTCCTGCAAATTGTGTGCCCCTTTAGTTGTTTTTTATGCTATGCTGAATGCTTCAGTCGCTTGTTATAATTTGGCCATGTCTAGACACTTTTAATATACACTTATAAATACTTTGGCCTTGGGCACATGTGTATTACTCTTGTTGTTGCCCACTACTGTCTGCGTGTTAAAGTTGAAAACATTCATACGCCGCAATCCCCACATAAATCTTGCCTACGCGCACACTTACAAGCATTTGGCCAACTATGCGTGTGTGCGTGTGTAAGCATGCACATTAAAAGTTTGCCTAAGAGCTTATGGCGCCATTTGTTAAAAGCGATTTTTAATGCAGCTTCAAAAACTCAACCCTCACAGTCATCCGCACGCACACACACACAAGCGCAGGGAGATTGCCACCCCCAATGCCATCGCTGACACATCTAATGGCTTTGCACGCATTAGAAGCAAAAGTTTTTTTTTATAATGAGCGCGCATTATTTACATACACTGGAGCAGGGTAATCGAAATAAGTCGATGGAAATGAGAGAACATATTTTAAATATTCCTTAAACGCTTTTTAGTTCTACAGAGAGTGGAAATATAATACTTAGCTCTCATGTGAATGGAATCTGATTTGTATATTACTCATATCGAACGGGAAGTTCATCGATTTTCAGTGCTAAACATCGGAACCGTAGACTAATTGAAAATAAATAAACATCTAGCAAGCGTATTTGGCGTTCGTTGTGATCAAACGTAGTCTTTTGATGGTGTTTAGCATATTTCAACTGATATCCAGTTTATTGTCAGAGGCAGGTGGGTGGGCAGAGCGGGCAGGCACATTGACATTGGCTGCTTCATAATTAGCTGAAGCGCATTAGAATGGAATTAAATGATTTTTGTCACAGCTTGACATTGGCGGGATTTAGCTGAAATGGAGAAGGGATTAAAGAGCTTCACTGGCAATTGCTGCTGGCGCTTAATCAATTTAACTGTTTCAACTGCTCATAAAGTGCTTCGCCTGCATTTCCCCCTGACATTTTAATTGAAAAACTAAATAGGATGAAATGCCTCTGCATATCTGAAATTAAATCAAATGTCGTCCGCCTTCCTCTATGCGTGCCTGTGTGTGCATTGTGTGTAAATTGTTTTTGTGCCAGTAAATATATTAATATTTCAATTTCATGCTAAGTTTGCTTTACACAAAACAAAAATCATATAAATGATAAATAACAAGCAAACAACAAACGCATTTAAAAATTTGTATAGCTATGAGTTTTGTTTGCTGCAACATTTAAGCATAAATAAATGAAATTGAAATTGTATGATATATTTTACTTATCACATAAATAAATAAATTCCTGCAATTGGCTGACAAAGTGAACTGCAAAATAGTTCGGACATGACAAATAAAATTGACCAAATTTATAGATTTTTCAAAGTATAGCATACAAAGGGTATAATGACAATGCATACCCTACCCTTACAGGCCCTTTGAACTATTTAACTTACTTTAGGGTAACAAAAGCCCGTTCTTAAGAGAAACATTTTGTGAAATGTTGCATTAAGAATTATAATAAAGATGAAAAATCTGTTTTTTATTTAAGGCTAACAAATATGCAGAACGCCATGATATTAAGAAATATGTGTATTAAGCATTAATTGAATGCATATTATGGCAGATTAAATTTGTGTTAATGTCATTAATCAACGAAAAACTGTTTGCTACCAATTTGAGTGCGACATTTGCCTGAGGTCAGCGTGAGGTCAGAGTGAGAGAAATCATTTAAAATCGGCTCTTACACTGACTGCAGCAACGCATTAATGTCAATCAGCTCTGTAATTAATGCGGTTAACTGAACGGCAAGATCATCATCAGCAGCAGCAGCAGCAGCAGCTGCAACAGCAACAATTGCAGCTGCGACAACAACAACAACAACAATGAATGACAAACGTTGGCTAATATGGCTAATAATATGGCTAATCTGTCTGGCACTGATTTGATTAGAGCAGAATCATTTGCGATACAGCTCTGGGCCGTGCAGTGCGATGCAAATACGACATATTTGCGGTAGCTCAAATGTCAGCAACATCATCAACATCAACAGCAGCAACAGTAACAGCAGCAACACCCAAACAACAACAACATTGACATCAAACACGTCAGGGCGAGGGCAATAATTAGCACTTGACAGCTTGTCGGTGTCTGTGTGCAACTACAAGAATTTTGTATTTGTATCTGTTAGCTGTATCTACATCTGTATATGCGGGCATGTTTTAGCCGGTAGCCAAAAAGGCTTTCAGTGTCGACCGGCGTCGTCGGCAAAGTTATTTGCCGCGGGCAATTAATTAAACGCGACGCCGTGATAAATTCTGTTTTCCGCAAATGCTCTAAGCACAAAGGCATAGTTGGACTATATGAAATAGTTTGTTCACGTTCAGCGCGTGCGAAACCTTGCTTTTAAAAATGCTAAGTTGCCGTACATTTTTGACATAGAGCCCAAGATAATGGCTTTGCCTAAGTCACACCAATGTAAACGGAAAATTTCATTGTTCCAATTAGAAAATATATTGCCCAATTGGATAACTAGTTTTGGAGCTTGCATTCCTAGCAATTAATAACCCTTTTGATGTACTTCTAATCACTCAAACCAAAAATATTTAACTCGAACTTAAGCAAAGAGAATGTATCTTAAGGCCTTGATCTTGATCTGGGCTTCAATTGGAAAGGAAGGTACTGAGGAACTATAACTAAAAGCCATTCCGTAGTGTTGAGAAAAGAAACCAAATATTTCAGTTTCAGTTTCGAAATCAACTTAAAGAGAAAAAACTGATTCTGTTTCTTGAAACTAGGATCAAAAGGGCAAAAGTAAAGTAAAACTTTGGCTTATATTTTCGCTCCTACAACAGAATAAATCGAGCACTCATTTGTCATATGATCGATGGACTACACTATTAATTGCCATTAGCTACAAAATGTTATAATTTTTAGATTTTAGAAGTACACATCAATTTTATTTTAAGCTAATAGTGTGTCAACTTATAGCAAGTTTGCCTAAGAGCATGTTTTTGTATAATATGCACCAACTAATTTTTGCTTCTAGCTTATTTTTCCTTTTGCATAATTTTCTCTCATTTTTTGCACGAAGGGATGAATTTAATTGCTGCTAATAAATAAAAGCTCAACTTGAAAAAAATGTCAACTCAATTTTCTTGGCTTCTTTGTTTTAATTTAATTTTATTGTTGCACTGCGCTTAACTAATTTAATTAATTTACTAGATTTTAATATGACGTGGAAAGGGCGTTAGCGTTGGCAGCGGACCGCGCGGCGGACGCGGCGTCGTGGACTGGAAATATGTTGCATACTGACGGATGAGCTCGGGCGAGAAGCGCGAAGAGCCGGAGCTTTCGCTGGCAATGCTGTTGGTTCGGGCTGCCACGCTTGCGCTCAGCTGCTGCGGCTGTGCAACATGTGGCACGCTGCGCGCGCTAGTGCTGCTTGCAAGCGGTGGTTGCTGCGTGGTGACAATGGTTTTGATGCTGTTGCTGCTGCTTGTTGCCTCCACTTGTGGCAGCACCGCATCCTCAGCGAATGGCGGCAACAAATCCAAGGCGAGCTCCGGCTGCTTGACGCTGGGCGGCTCAGCCCTGATGGCCGTCTCCTTGGCCCTGGCCTGCTGCTGCTGCTGATAGTATGACTTTTTGGTGGGCTTTGTAGCTGGCGTCGAGGCCTCCGTTGTGGACTCCTCCAGTGGTGGCGGCAATAAATCATTGAATGGCACCAGTACGTCCTTAGGCGCCGCTTGATTTATGTGCGCCACATCGGCGACGCAGTGGCAAATCAATGCGGCAGCTGCGATTAATAACTGTAAAATAGTTGGGAAATGCTCTTAAGTCGTGTGCGGACGATACGTAAAATGATCGATGGCTTTTGGCGTGTGTTATTGTTTTTACTGCTTTTTTTTCTTTGTCTTTGTGTTTCTGTTTATGTTTACACAATATAATTAGCTTCGCTTTTGGGCACAAATTATGCAGTCGTATCGGTTTTGGACGGAATTTTATGGCGCAGCTCATTTGGTTATAGTCTAGATTTGAGTTTCTGTTCACAGAGTGGGCAGCGAGCATTTTCAGCTGACCTCGAAAGCAATATCGTGAAGGGGAAACATCTGTAACCTTGCATTGTATGATAATTAGTAACACATTCCCCCTTAAGAACATAAAGCTCGTACATAACTTAGGTGCTAGCTAAAGGTCGAGACACGTGCCTCTTTAAAGCATGCTAAATTTGACATCAGTTATAACAAATTGTGCCTAAAACGGAGTGCAAGCCAATTTATGGCTATGTTTAACCGATTAGCCAAAAACAAACGCAAATTCACTTTTGGCTATTAATATTAGAAACCTGTTGTTCTACATGAAGTTGAAATTTTTGCCAACAAGGTTTTGCTCGGTTATGCAACAATTCTTGTATACTTATTCTCAGAGTATTAGCGTTTGGCATCATATTTCAAATTAATTGTTGCTTATCAAAGCATCCGCAATATGCAAATCATTCTGGATACAGAGGTCTATGCACGCTTTAGGAGTTATCAAAAAAAAGATGAGGCAAAGAATAAACCTGCAAGTTGAACGCCCCGCTTGGGCTTCCTGCATAGTTTGCATTCATCTGACATATTATTAAACATTTATTTATATGCATACAAATTTGTTTTCAGCATGTTATGCAAATTCAACACTGCAGAAATAAATTTGGAATTTTTCCAAATAGTTGGTCTTATCAAGATGCTTGCCAGAATAACTTGTTATGCCTAATCGCTGCTAATCATGCGCATCAAGAGACTCTTATATTGACGTCACAAATGTATGTCACATTTGACAAAGGAGTTTTTTTTTTGGCTTTTAAGGTGTTTAGCCATTCGACTACCTGTTGCTATGCAAATTACTTTCTAATATATTGCAGATGAAACTTGCTACAGATGCAGCTTATTGATGTGGCAATCGACAACTGGTCGGTTGGGACAACGTTTGGGAAAAAGTAAATGTATATAAATGGAAAATTTCAATTTGTATCCCATCTGAATTGAAGCAGATATTTTCATTAAGCTCAGCCAATATCACAATTAATACTCAAGTTAGCAATTTCTTTTTCAACATTAACTGCACAGAGTTCATTAGATCTCTTTTTGCTTAGAGATATTGTTATCAATCAAGTAACATTTTTGCAAGGTTGCTTCCACATTGACTGCTTTTCTTGACAGCGCCTTTTAGAGCTTCTTTCAACACAATTATTTATTTAAGCCATGTTTTTTTATATTAAACTCCAATTATAAGCCCATTATCGGACTTGCATCTTCATGCTCTACACTCACAATGCGAAGCGTCATAATTCGTTAACTGTCTTCGAGCTGTCGCGCTTGGGGAATTAAAGTCGACTAAAAGATGCGCTGCGCATGCGCCACGTTTTTATAGACGCCGGTTTTAAACTAAAAAAAAACGTTGAGCATATATTTAAACAAAAACTGAAGCACTTTTAAAGAGCGAGAACTTACGCAGAGCAGACGCCACAGTCGAGCAGCAGAAGAATGTAAAGTTTAATAACCGGATTAGGCCACGTTTAGTAACGGGTTTCGCGTTTCTTGTTGTTGTTTTTGCTATTGTTGTTGTTGTCGCTGCTGCTGATGGAACTGCTGACCAATAAGGGGATAGTGACAGGTATGGGTATGCGATGGAGATGGAGTCGTAGCTGCAGACTGTATCGTAGCTGATGGATTTGAACTCTGTCGGTTCACGGACGTATCTGATAAATGGGTCTAAATCTGTATCTGTAGCAGGTGCCGCAGATAAGTTAAGAGCGGGACCTATATTTCAGGCATTTACTGTGCTTTTTGATACACCGGATGTAATTTATATAGTGCTAATAAATGATACTGTCGCGCCTCGTAGCTGGTTTTTAATTAGCCGCAGACAACTTCCTACTTGCTACCTGTTATCAATAGGTGCAAATTCGTTGATGGATTTTCTGAGCGCCCTAATTGATTTTTGTTCGACTCGCACAGGTTCTCTTTCTAGGCACTCTCCCTAGTGTATTAACCCCAGAACATATTAATTTCTTTTCGGCCAAGTGAACGCCCCCATTTGCATATAAATTGAGGGGACCAAGTAAATTAGTAGCACTTTAATGCCTTGTGCTAGGGAAAGATCCATTAATTTGCTATCCACTTTTGCACTTTCTGAGCTTTGGTTTTTACTGGCTTCATTCGCACTGAGATACATCTGCAAATTATGCAAATTATTTGGCGCTGATTTTTAACACCGCAACTCTCAGTGTGAAGGCCCATAAATTAAAGAAACATATAAATTTACCAGCATTTGTTGTTGAGTGTTATTGGCCAATGTTGAACCGGACTTCGAACAATTTAGTCCATGCGATTAATTGCTCGACCGCACATTGTTCATGCATAAGCATTTTGTCGGTCATTAAGCAATTATTTATGCTCTTTCTAAGCGTGATTGTCGACTTGACAAGCTTAATAAAGACTTAACTATTCAAATTTGATATATTCATGTATTCATGCATGCTATAAAAAAAGATAAATTATATGAGTAAATTTGACTGTCATAATGTGATATTTCATTAAAAAGACATAATTCAAAAAACTATGAATACGTTTTTCAAGGTGTTATTAAGTCCCACGATTAAGTTCTCTAAAGTTACCAGAAATATATTTCTACTAGGATTATTAATTTGTGAAATAAACATAATATCTTTTGAATCAACAGAAAATGGTTACAACTATTGCCATTTTTATGATTCCATTGATGTTTTAATTAGATTTTTTCGTAAAGGTAAAAGGCAACGAGTATAATTTGCTTTGTGTCCTCAATATTTGTCTCAATTGCAGTGAATACGCTTGTGTCTATGGAAACGAACTTATTTTTTTCAATTAGATTACAATTAGATTTGTATTAATTTTTTGTGTTCAGTTTTAACAGGAAATTCGTTCAGATGCACAGTAAACCCTTTCAATTTCGTTAAATTATTTATTGCTTTTCACATATTAACGTGCCGCAATTTCATCAAAGGAAAATTATTTATGCCGCAGGCCTTGTGGCACGCAGGCGTTGCTTCAAGTGTTTCAATTGCCAGTCAACGGATTGTTGTTGTTTTTATTTGGATTTCTCGCTGTTGTTCTTGTTGTTGTTGGCGTTGTTATTGTGGTTCGATTGTGCTTTATACGCAGCTCCAACTGCCATTTGTTTTATTTATTTGTATGCATTTATTTATATTTATATGTGCGTGCGTGTGTGTGTGTGTGTGTGTGTGTGTGTATAAAACGACAGCTCGTATGTGGGCCCATATGAGAGCAGGATGAGTCCTATTGGCCTGGTTCCTTCAGGAGGACTCGCATATGCGGTTCTCGTATTACCTGAATTGCTGAGTTTCCTCAGTTGCTTTTATACCCTATAACCAAACAGTAGGTATGACAATGCTATGAGAGAGTATGCAACTTTGATAAAATATTCACTCTGTGCAAATGATTCTATACGACATATAAAGTTCCTTTCGTAGGCATTCAATTAGCTTTGTTTAAAAATGATTTCAAATGTTTTACTTATTTTTGATACATGTAGAGGGTTTAATACATATGATTTATGAATAGGGTAAGGGGTAGCTTGGCATGCATGCCACTCGTCATTTATTGCTGTTATTCTTTGGGGTGGCATATAAATCGAAAAATTGTTGTTGTTACCAAACGAAAGGAGAACTGGCCCAGCGATGCCTGCCAACCTGTGTGACATAAACAGTATTTAAGCCGCCATCGAGAGTTCGAATTCTCCAAATAAGCCCGCCAAATATCCAATTCTGGCGTGTAACATAAATGTCGCATATTAAAGGCAAAGTCTTTAATAGAAGCATAAATATTTTCTTTGTGTGTATTTGTTTATTAAAATCTAGCCAACTGTCTAGTCTCAAAGTCGAGGTTCTCTTTATCTGGTCCCTCGTAGATGACATTTCTGTCGAGGAATATGTACAACAATAATATGTTTTTATATATATTTCCGCATTTGCTGTTTCTGTTTCTGTTTCTGTTTCTTAGCTTGTGCATCTACGAAACTGATTAAGTGCTTGGCACTCCTTGTGCCGGGTTCAAGGCAACAGCTGGAAGCGCGCTCTGCCTGTTGAGGCAACGTCTTTGGGTTTGTGCAACGTTCAACGTTCAACGTTTTACTTTGCAATCGGAGCTGGCAGTTGTTGTTTTTGTTTTTGGAGTTAGTAGTTGCCAGGTAAACAAGCCGAGGCAGCACTTCCTACTGCCTTGTATTTTGACCAGGCGAGGTCGTTTTGCCTGCCAATCTGTTTGCTCACGAGCTGCCCGTAGATAGAGCAGACGCAGCTGCTCGAAGGGGAAGTGAGTGGAGTGGCCGTGTGGAGTGTGCTATGAAAGGGGAGTCCAGTTGTCGGTGCTTTTGTTTTGGCTGAGTCGCTTACAACTTCCTGGTCACGCTTTTGGCCTTGCCTTGCCTTGCCTTGGCTTGGCATGGCAGGGCTTTTGGCTGCCTTCGGCTTGTCGTTGACTTTTTGGCCCGCGTGCCCTGCCTCTGCTTCGGGCCGTTTATTGCTTGCCCCTTGTTGTTGCGCTCGGCCACAAGTTTGTTTTCGTTTACGGCTGTTGCCAACTCGAGTGCCCCATCCATCAGCTGCGGCCAACTCCAGCTGCAGCTCTTAGCTGCCAGTTTCCTTGTAATTAGCACAAAAAAGAGCGTAACCCAAATGTTGGCAACTTTAAGTTTTATTTTTATTTTTGGTGCACGGCAACCCGCTGAGCGACAGAGACTGCGACTGCGACTGCGACTGCGACTTCGTCTCCGGCTACGACTCAGAATGTTGCATGATTTGCGGGCACAAGTCGAGCCACTCGCTGGGCGCACTCGAAAGTCATAAAGTGCAAAAATTGTTACACTCAGGCAGAAATGAATTATGAAAGTTGTTTTCAGTTTTTGTTGCACTCGCAACTAGAGAAAGATAGAGAAAAGCGCCGGACAAAGGCGCCGGAGATTGCGGGGGAACCGGGGAACGGCCCTCCAAAAACTGTATAAGACATATTTTCTTCTTATTATTTTTATTTTCATTTTACTTTTTTTCCACTCCTTGCCCAGCGAAAGTTTTAGGTTCTCGGAGTTTTGGAGTTTGCAAGTTGGGTGCATATAATTTAATTCAATTCGACTACAAAATATTGCAGACCTAATGAAACAAACTTAATAGAGTTTTAAATACTTCAACTTTGTCAAAACATAAATAAAGTTAGGTGAAATTTCATTTACACCATGCACACCTCAGAGAAATGTTCCTAACAAGAAAATGCTGAATAAAGTTATACATTGTATGAATTTTGTTGTGTCAATTATATAACAGGAGGTCAGGTTGTCGTTTTGGAACTCGTTATTAAATATTTCATTTTGTGTAGTTAAAAGTTGAGCTATAACTTATCAAATCCTTGCTTGAATATAATTAATTAGCCTCTGTTTGTATGAGTGTGAAATTTGCTTGAAAATAAAAGCATTTTGAGTGTGATTTTGATATGTCACGTCCAGGAGCCAATAGCTCGTCTGTCAGGGACTGTCACGTTGGAAAATTGTAAACGAATAAATTAAATTAAGTTTGTGTGAACAAGTGAACGCAATTTTCGCAGCCACTGTGGCCGTCATAATGGGCAGGGGAATAAAAAAAAAACAAAATAAATAGAAATAAATATAATTTTAAATAGCTACCCCATATAAATTGCGTTCATTTGTCTGCTATTGATTGGCCATATGGCCATATGGGCTGACTAATTGGCCTGGGGGGGTTAATTAAATCTCAACTTCAAATGCAAATGATTTCGAATCGCACCCAAAACATTGCGCACTGCGCCTAAAAGTCGACACCGGAAAACTTTGCCGCACACAAAAACAAACACACGTGGAGAAACTTGAGAACTTTTTGGTGCTGATGCTCGACATTAGCCGGCGGGGTATTTGAGAGCGGGGTGCGGGTTAGTGCGTTAGTCGGCTTGGGTTATTGCCAGCACAAAAACTTTAATTAGAAAGTTTTGTCACATGCTGGGTGCCAATGCCATCATGTTACCAAAATGTAACTTTACATATTGGGCGAGAGGGTAAAAGATATACCCATAGCCGTCGGTAACATGGCTGCAAACATGATGAAATCTGTGCACTGCAAATTTTCGGTAGCTCGCACCGGTGCCAAAACACAGAGACAATCTAAACTTTTCGAATCAATTTTAATTACCATAAATATGGCTGAGCTTTAGCCCTGCCGCAGACACTCAGACACACTCACTCAGTCGCCAAATGTTGAAATGGAGGTCGCGTATTCGTCATTTTACTGCCACGACCTGGCTCGGATCTGGCATCCATGGGGAGCCAAAGTTTTGTATCTTTCTGTGCACCTCTCGTCGCAAAGTTAGCGCATTCAGCATACAACTAGCTGGCATGTATTCTGTTTACTTTTTGCGTGCAGCATTTTCGGTTTGTGCCACAGAATCTCGCTATTTATTTGCCCCAACCATGGCAACATGCGGGTGCCATGCGTCTGAGGTGGTGGCTGCGGCGGATGTTAAGCCTGGCTGCATATGCTTATGCTGGGATATATACATGATAAATTGGCTCAAATGACAGGCAAAAGTGCGGCAAATGCAAACAAACTTTGTTTTCGTGCTTCCAAATTAGTATTACATTCGTATCACATTCGCATGCTTCAATTATTTGATATATTTTTTAATGATTTCTGTCTGAAGTATGCCTTGTTGCTTGTCACTGAGTTCACATTATCGCATGCTAATAAAATTAATGATAATAAATTCATGGGGCTTTTTTCACAATTTTGTGTACCCGTTTTTAGACATTCGTCGGGTGCAGGGTATTGAAAGAAAGTTTTCATTGCTGGCATCACGTAGGCACTTGCAATTGGAGTCCCAATACACAAAGGAATTTATAGTTTGGCATTTTCATTATTAAAGCAACGTTATATGTGGCAGCTTCATGTGTCTGTCGTTCGAATGGGAAGCGAATGGGACAGCCTCGTATCGACAGCTCAGCTAAGCTTCAATGTTGCAAAATTTCATTATGATGAATGCTTCAGGGGGCACCAAGCATTCAGGTAGAACAGAAGGTAACAAATTGTGAATTCTGCAACTGTATTTGCCCCAAAGATCCTGGCCGAAGTTCTGGCTGCCAGAAATGTTGAAAACTGCTAACAATTAATAGGCAAAATGTGTTACAATATTTTTGATGGTTCTCTCGACTGTTGACAGCTTATGGCACGGCTTATGACCGGGCGGTAAGGTGAGTGGTTGGCTGGTTGGGCGATTGAGTGGCTGGGAGGCTGCAGGACAGCCAACTGCAGAGACGTGCTGAATTTTAATTAGGTTCCATTTAATGGGGCTTGCGGTTGTTTACTTAGTTGACGGACATTGTGCAAACTTTATGCCAGCAGCAGCAGCACTTTCTGAGCGCTCTTCAACCTAATTGAGTTGCCAAGCTATAAATTTCTAGTTTCACAAGACTCGAGTACTCACTGAGACAAAATATAGTTCGTACCTAAGCCAAAATCAAAGATATGTTACAGTTAGTGGGTTCTAATAAACAATTTAGCGCATGAATTTATCATAAATGTCAGGAACTATGTGCGTCATAAGCGAAAGCCCCAGAGACGAAAACCAAATCCCGGAGCTGAATTACACGCATGAATCATCAGAATTATCAATCATGTTCGAGTGCCAGCAACTTGGGCAAACAACGGGGAACTGATACGCAGCACAGCGCAAATGTCAGCAGCGCCGTAATATACACTGCACAGATACAAGATACAAGATACAAGCTACATGTGCGACAGCGGCTCACATTAAGTGGAATATAAGTGGAAATCAGCAAATATAATCTAAATAAGTGGTTGTTAAACAAAAAAAGTTTTGTTGCTTTTCATGAAAGAGGCAGCGAGGAGCACGGCCAGAGTGAATTAAAGTGAGAGAGAGAGTGAACGCGCGCTTCTGCGCTGACATTGCCTTGTATAAATTTGTTTTGGTAATGCTGTCAACTATAATGGACTCTTGTGTGCCATATCGAGAAATGGAAATGGAACCTGAGCAAACGTCATACACAAATTGAATAAAAATGTTAATGCACAGCGCGCGGCAGCGTGGCGCAATCAAACCTGCGGCCGAAACAATTCAAATTGAAAAACAACAGCGGCTCACATTTAATGAGCTTCAGCATGAGTTGGGGCAATGGCAAAATGAGTAGCGAAATCAGCACGCGAAACGTGCCAAAACTTAAGGAGCCGGCACCCTTGCCCCCCACCAATAATGCGAGGCTTTAAATTAAAGTGCGCCACGCAACGTTTCGATGATGAGTTGGCAAATTGGAAAGATTGAAACGGCGTCCGACGGCCACGTGGCGCAACTTTCATTGCTTTTATGCGCTTATTTAACACAAATTTGTTTGGCCATTTTGCGCAGCTTTTTGTTTCAGCCACGCGCCAATAGAATTCATGCCAAAATTTGCATTGTCATTTTGCAACAATTAGCAGCGCATTGCCACAGCCGCGTCATACACGGCGTATGACCAATGCCGCTTAGTTAGATGCGTGTGTTTCTGGCCTGGAATAAACTGCGTTTTCCAATGAAGGTTCCACATGCTTGTTAGCCTTAATTACATGTGTTACTAGGTACAGATGAGCAAAGTATGCCTATATGTATGTGTACAGGCTTTTTCTACTCTTATATTAAGCGCAGAGCAAATTTACTGCATGCTGCCAAAAACAACACACTTATCCCCTTACTATGCGATTCTCATGAATTCAAGTAAGACTTGCGGGTTTTAATAGTCATTAACAAATGTTTCGTATGTAATTATGTTTGTATAAGATTCATTTATTAAGTAAATATTATCTGTTCTCACTCAAATGCTGTTCAGCTGCTGATGCCTTTCACATTACACATTATTTTTTCGATCCCCCACCATATGCTGATTAATAAATCATGCGATGGATTAAGGCCACAATGAATGGGTATCCTATGTGTGAAGGGTGCAAATTAATCGATATAGCCCAAGCCTTTGACTAAATAATTAAATAGATTAATGTGTAACTTATCGGGGCTGGAGCCTAATGAGACGTTCCAATGACATGCAGTTCGCGTTGATTTATTACAAGTTAAAATGTATGTTCATACAGTCAATTTGTATTTATGGCTTACTGAAATATTTAAATAATTTAAATAGAAAAAATTGTAATATTCACTCGCCTGACCACAAAGTGGCAGATGGGTGCATACCAAATGCAGGCACTGTGTGCTGTAAAGTATGGCGAAAGGGTTTGCAATTTATACCAGAAATTCGACAATTTATTTTGGTGAAATTGATTTTCCAGCTGCCTGCCACTGCCGGCCCCCCGCTCAGCCATTGTGTGAGATCTGCTTGAACCGACAGTCAAAGCAAACGAGCATCGATAAAAAAAAATATATAGGAAGGGAAGCGCATTTGCGATGCGGCACACGTAAAACGCTGTAACAATTCAATCAGTTAGCGTCGGGGCAGAATCGTTAGCTACCAAATTGATAATATTTGAATGCAGCACATTGGAAAAATTTCCACTGCAATGGGCAGCGATACACAAATGTTGGGCGTGGTCAGTTAAAGCTGCCAGCAAAACATCTTCAAGATACACAATATCAAAAGTAACTAACTTAAAAGCAGTTCAGCTGAAAAGTGTGTGTGTGTGTGCACATATTCTTAACTCTCAGTAAAATTTTCTTCCCTCCAGGCTTTTTTTTGTGTTTTAAATTTGAATTTGCGCATGAATTTCTCATGTAATCAAAGCTGAGAGTGGCAACGGGCGCTGCCCAACTCCCACAAACACACACACACACACACTGGAACACTTCATTAATGTGGAAAGCGTCAGGAAATGTGCAGAGGATGAAGCCATTCTCTCTCCAAGGATTGTTAATAAGCGCAGTTGCATTGGCTGCTCGACTATCCGCCTGGACAGTTGAACTGAATCGACTGTGGAACTGTGGGACTCTGCACGTACAAGCTGTGATTTCGAGGGGGTATAGGACAGTGCGGGGCAGGTGCCACGTTTTTGTGGTTCGTTAGAGGAATGCGCTCGGCAGGTGCTAAAAGTTCAATATGCCAAAGCAACTTTCAATGTTGACTTTAAAAAAATATATATATAAAAAAACGTAAATTGCTTGAACTAAGGGTGGGTCGAAAAGTTTGGCAATAGGTATGAAGATGGGACGGGATTGAGGAGGGCGAAGCGTGAAGTGTGTGGCGACACTTGATTGCTGCTCCATGCATGTGTGGACAAAGATATTATGTTGTATGCATTGTGGGTAAACCAAAAGGTAGAAAGTAAAATAACAACAATTCATTTTTTCTTAACATTTCATAGTAATACTTGCATATAAACGCTAGAAGGATATGAAAAATTGTTTGCGAATCTTACAAGAGCTTCATAGTAGATCCCATGAACTAACTTGCCGAAGTCTTTCTTCAATAACCACTAGCAAAGATGTTGTCATAAATTTCAATTGCAACATTGTAAATAACACATGACAATAAAAAATATTTCAATAGCAAGCGGCAAATGCTCAGCTGCATAGAAATATTTAACAATTCATAAAGCTGGTACAAATTGCATGCATTTTTATTTATATCATGCAATTTATGCTTGGCTTTCTGTTATTCTTTTTGTTTTCATTGTTGCTTTGAAAACGGAAACCTTTGTCATTATGTGTACCTACAAGTACAACATCAGCAGCGAATGCTGGAAAACCTCCTAAAAAGCGAATGTTTTATGGTATATTTTTTGTTGCTATTTTTTTTTTTTAAAGAAGAAACTCACTAATTTTCTTTTATGCGGGCACAAAACAGACAGCAACACGAAGCGCTCGACAAAAATAAAAAATAAAATACAAGAGTCTAAAAGCAAAATGGCAAAAACAAAACAAAATGTTGCTGTGTGTGTGTAGGTGTGTGTGTGTGTGGGTGTGTTGGTGTGTTATAGTGGAAAAGAAGAAGATGGCTGCATTGACACGGAATCAGTGCGAGCAAGAAGAAGAAGCGGCAGAACTATAACAACAGGCTTGGCTGGCAAAACGGGAAACACAAACAAATGTCACTCAACAATTTTTATGAGTCTGACAAAAGTGAATTATACGAATGGACCCGGGACGCCGACTCTTTTTCTAACGCAATTTATCTACGTTAGGCGAGAGCCGGGTGTGCCCAAAAAAAAAAATACAACAAAAAAAAACAACAAAACTGTAACACACAAAATAAACACAGAGCACACCCAGGGCCACTCCCGCCCAACAAAAGACAACCCTCAACACCAACCTAGACAAATGGAAAAGTGTTGAATTTTTAGTGCACTTTGTCGCCGTTGTCCGAGTCCTGTTCTTATTGTTGTAATGTTTGCGTTTGGCTGCATTTAAATCTCGTTTTGGTTTTTATATTTCTTACCCGTTCTTCTGCTACTTCTTGTCTCAGCAAATGAATTACAATACTTATGGTACATATCCATTTTGGCTTTGGACTCATAATTTTCAAAGATTTTTTTTTTTATTTTGTGTTTTCCTTGTTTCACTTGACTGCGTATGGTCAGCAGAGTTAGGGTTAGGAGCCAAAACGGCGCTGTTTGCCTTTGAGACTGTTCGCTTTTTATTTATGCTTTTAATTTCCTTTGTTTTCATTGCTGTGCTGTGCTGTGTTTTCTTTGCCTCGTTGACAGGGCCAATATTTGGGAGCTTTGTCAATGTCTGCATCTGGGGTTTGGCAATTTCGGTTTATCGGTTGGCATTTTGAGTGAATTTTGTCAACTGAATTTGTTTTTGGGCTCACCAATAGTTTCATAACAAGGCCACATCTTTTATAATGTTTATAGATTTTGTTAAGCCAAAGCCTTTTGGCCAATCAGCTCGGGCCATGACCTAGTTTAACTATTCACTGTGATTGCTAAAAGAACGCAGAATCTTCCTACAACTGTAATGGCATTGGTTTCTAAATTCAATTACAAATTTATTAAATTTGCATAAACATTTCGACGAGAAACTATTTTGCATTCAAGCCCTTGCAACTGAAAATAGTATATTGTATATGCTGTCTGCTTGATTTCCAAATGCCATAAATCTGCCAAAGCTGATTGGCTTTTGGATAACTGAGTTTAAAGGGATCCAGCTTCCATTTTGGTCAAGGTTTGTACTCTCGATGGAATGTCTGCATTTAAGAGCTATGAACTTCTCGCAAATGCATATTTTTTTGTGGCCTTAGCTGCTGAAAGACTCTTTTCAAAAAATATTAACAAGATATTTGTAGTTAACAAAAAATATATTTTATTGGACATAAAATGGAAATTTGTAGCATTTATCTGAGGTACTTAAGTTTTTAGTAAAAATTTCGTTTATGACATATGCTCGGCGCACGTGTTTACCATACGTGTTTAATGTACGCCATTTTTATTGGCCATCAAGACTTGGGCACTAATGTGGGAAGTCATTTTGGTTGTTGAATTCTTTTAGCAGCCTCCATTAAAGTTGTTTCGGATATGAAGCAAAATGGCGCTGCACACACACACAGGTACACACTCACACACACTTACGCACATATTTTTTGGGATTATTGCTAATCAACGCACGTTTTCGCTGCTCGTTTCAAAATGTATTTTGTGACGCTATTTTGAAGTGAGCCAAGCGACGCGGCGTCTGGCACTCGACGCTTATCAGACGGCTTATCAAATTCATCGCCATCCTTTTACTTTTATTTTATTTTGTTTTTTTTTTTTTTTTTTGGGGGAGCACTCGACAAACGGTTTTTATGTGCACGACACTATTACGTTTCCTTTTTAATAGTTATGTATTTTCCACTCCTCTGTTTTCTTTTTCTATCAGTCTCTGATTAAAAGTTGAAGTTGATCTCAAGTACTGGCTCGAGTTGCTCAGTCAAGTCACGCATTGAATTGCCTTCTTGCTATTTATAAGCATTGTCTATATTATTTCGACTGTGCTGAAAAGGGGGGAAACGGGGGTTTCCCACGGCCCACTTCAGCTACCCCCTGCATGCCTTTGTCAGGCAGTCGTCTGTCAGCGACATGCGCACTCATTTGATTTACTTTTGTGCTCAAAGGAATCCACATGAAGCCTGTGGAGGCGGTTGGCAAGTTTATTACTGCTGCAATGAATCTGGGGGTTATTTGGCCCAGGGGGGTGGTGGTGTGCAGGTGCGGGTGGGCAGCCACCATTTCAGCATTTCTCAGCACGCTACTGGATGTTTTGGGAGCAGCGCATCGCATAGTTTGAAATGGCTTCAGCTGCAGCATAAAAAGAATTGTTTAAATTTATATAAATACAATTCATACGAAAGAATTTTTTATGTCTTAAGAAATTTGTTAATACTGGAGTTGAAATTAGAAAAAATGATAAGGAAATCAATTCATTTGCTATTTATTTGTTTTCTTGCCTATAAATTTAGTTATTATTTAGGCAGCAATAAAAATACATAATTATGTGAACTTCACATATAGGAAACCAAATAAATTTGTGCTTCAATTTGTTGCCAAAGCCTTGTTTGTCGTTGCCAGAGTTGTCAGCTGCATTGCATACTACTCTGCTGTCATTATCAAACGTTTTGACAGCTTTTTTGTAGGATTTTATGTGTTTAAATTAAACACTTAGCTTGACTATTCTCAGCCTTGTTTTAATGCAGATCTACACACCATTCGCATGTAAAGCCACGCCTTGACTTCATCGCAATCAAAATAAAAAAGCAATTGCCAGACAAAATAAATACAATTTATGTAACAGACATATTGTAGGTGCCCTCTTCACCTCTCCCGGCCGAGTTGCCATTCTTTCATTGAAATTAAGTATACGCCCACATTGAATCTAATTTTGCGTAGTTTTTGCCATATGCAGCTGGCAAAGCCTTGCTGTAACCAAGCTATCCTTGTCGCTTCATCGGCCACCAGGGCTGGCTAGGAACCAGCTTTTTCTTTTCGGGCCAACTCTTTCAGCTGTGCCCAGAGACTAGCCCCGGTTTTATGCTGTGGAAATGACGGCATTGTCTCCAATACAGAAAGTCAGGTTCTACAAAATTGGCCAACAGTTTTAAGTGGCTAAAATGCAGAGACATGCATGCACACATGACCAGGACAATTGCACAGCTGAGCGGGCAGGGGGCGGAGTTTTGGAGCAACACTTTTGTTGATCGAAATGGCTGGTGGAATTGAAAGGAGTGGGCGGGGCATTGGACTGGCTACCTTGGTCTAATGCCCAGATAATTGCAGTTAACAGTTGGCATATGACCATTTATTATATATGCCACACATGCTGCACGCTGCATGCCGCATGCCACATGCTATTGCTTTATTTTAAACGCTTTCGGGCGTAGCGCTGGCAGGGATTAGTCACACCATGGCCACAATGTGCATGCCACTGCAACCAAAGAGGCACATAAAAGCGCGTCAAGGCGTCACTCTATCTAACTCGCTCTTGCTCCTGAATTCTCTATCTCTTACGCTATCTCTTTCGGTGGCCGTCTCTAAATGTCTCCATGTCTGCCATAAATCTTGCTAACCTGCATTGTCCTGCGGCCGTCGCCGTCGCAGCCTTTGAAATGCCAGTTCAACTTGCCCATAAGTGGCTTAAATGTTGAATTCCAAACACAATGCGAGAAAAAAGCATCCGGAAGGGTGGGCTGGAATCGAGGCAGTAGCATTGTGGCAAGTGCCAAGCATGTGCCTGGCCTCGCAACGCAGCGCATCCGTCGCCATCGCCAGTGCCACACCCTGCGCCTCTGCCTCCGCCTGTGCCTGTGCCGTGTGCCATGAATGTCCTTATAAATTGTCTGCAATGTTAAATGTTGCATGCGCCGCTCTCTGCGTGGGCAGCCCTGCCCCCAACCACTTACTCAGTAGTTTTGCCTGCACCACAGAAATTTATGGCGTTGCCACACAACGAGCACAGGCAACTGGCAACTGGCAACGGGCAACGAGCATTGCAACAGCTCCACGGCTCCTGGTACGATTCCTGCCACTAATCAGCACACGTTTTAGTTGGCGCTACCAAGCAGCGGAAGCTCAAATTGTTAAAAGCAATAAAGCTAATAAGTGATGTGGCAAATGTGCGGCCTTGCACCCAACTCCCTCTTACTCTCTCACTCTCTCTCGCACCCTCTTGGTATCTGCCTCACTTTGCTTGTCCTTTTGTTTGCTTCTATCTCTCGTTTTAGCGGCCATGTATGGGCCCTTTTGCCATTACAGTTCCTGTGCCACTTTTAAATATATGAATCCAGTTCGAGATGTGCGCGTGAAACATATTGAGTCGTTATTCCCTATAAAAACCTGATAAAAGGCTAGCCTAGCGCAATAAAAAATGTTTTGAGTAGATGTTAACAAAGGATAATAAGAGTGTTAACCACTGATAAGATTCTCTAAGACAAGATAAGATTTAAGAAGACAGAGCGACTTTTTGAAGGACTTTGAAGGTTGTTCAACAGTGGAGTAAGTGCCCCATTACATTAATAAATTAGTTAATTATATTAACTATTAATTATATTCCTTGATCTTTCTTCGATGGCAAAGTGTAGGGCTGTCCGAAAGCTTGACAATGGGCTTGACCAATATGAAAAGCAACAATGAAAAGTTTGTTGAATTTGTTGTAAGAAGTTTCGAAACATGTTTTTTTTTTAAATTTCGTGCTTACCAATAAAAAAAAACTAATTTGTAGTTCTTGCGAGTGTTTTAACAGTCAGCCAGAGTTTTTCCCATTTTAAATAAGCTTTGCCTTTTCACAAGCTTGACGAATTTTCAGTTTTTTGCTTACAAAGAAAATACAAGTGTGTGTGTGTGGCATGTGGTCCATACCTAGTTCCTGCGGCAGTAGCAGTTGCCAACAACGGGAAATCAGCAATTAGCGCCAGACCAGTTGGCCAAACCCCTTGCCACTGCACTCTTCAGTGGGTCATAAAACCACCGGCGGGCCTGGCTGCCTGCCTGGCTGCCTACCAGGCAACGGACCGCTGAACCACCCAACCCAATCACTGCGACAGGCACGCATTTCCGCCACCGCCAACTGCTTCCGGTGGCACTTTGCACTTTGACTTGGCTGCTCGACTGCGGCTGCTGTTTGCACGGCCTTTGTGGGATTCTCTCTTTCTCACTCTCTCATTCTGGTAGATACCCATCTCTCTCCACACCCGCCACTCTGGCACTCGGCTGGTGTCCTTGTCGTCCTGCTGCTCGTCCTGCGTCATGTAATTTTATGACTAATTAGTCAGCTACTACGTCAAGTTGGCAACTACATAAAGCTCTGGCGGTGGGCGGAGTGCGCCGGACGGAGGGGCGTGACGGTACGGTGCTGGGTTACGACATTCGTTTAGTTTAAGTCTTGAACAGCTGTGGGCGTTACTTGATCATGGGGCGTGGCCGTTTATTTGCTTTGCTGCGCTTTTAATTGCAAATTTTCTGCTGCAACATTTTTATGGCATGCGTCGGCGTCGATGTTGACGTCGACAGCAACAACAATAACAACAATAACAATAAAAGCAACAACAACAACAAGAACTGCCTCCGGTCTGTCTACAAAGTTGAGTTGCAGTTTGTTAGCTGCCTGCTGCCAATTGGCTTTGTTGGGCTCTTTGTTCCCGCCTTCTTTGCCCCCGACAGGCCAAAACAGACCTTACCGACAGCCCCTACAGCTCCTACAGCCCTTACAGCTCTAACCACGCCGACATTCTCTTTGTTCTTATTTGGCTTTGTGTAATTTTGCAGGAGAAATCACAAAGCAGCAGCTTGAAGACATTTTTGAATCTGCTTCGGCAACTTCATTGAGCGCAATTTGCTGTAATTTGTAACAGCTTTAAGCTGATTTCTGGCAGTGTACATGAAAAAGTAAAACTCTTGACTTCGCTTCAGATCCTGGCAAGATCTGAATCTGAAACTGACATTTAACAACATTTAAGAGGTGGAACTAGGAAAAAACTGTATTTAGGCGTGTTACTAATCGATAACGGTTTTTAACATTAAGTCTATAATATGCTTAATGCATTCCATCTTGAAATCCCATGAATTTCTCTTAAGCTTTTATTTCCAGCTTGCAAAAGGTCATAGCTATCCATGCTTGAACTAGGCTCTTATTAATTACACTCAAGCCATAAATAAAGCACCCGAAAATTATGTCAAATTTACAGCTGACAAAAAGACGACAAATGATTTCCGTTGCTAAATTATCCACTTCCGTTGCATGTACAACATTTGTGTGCCCCCCAACGGCCGTTCCCGCCCAAAAATCCAAAAACTGTCGAGTCAACTACGAGCAAAGTTGGGCAACACCTGCTAAAGGACCTACCCCAAATCCAGGGCAACAGCTGGGTAAACGGCAGATGGCTTCCAGCTTGAGGATTGTGTGTGTGTGTGTGTGTGGGTGCTGGCTTGGCGTGCTGAATTTTAAAAATACATACGAAATTTAAATGACAAGCAACTAATGGAAATTGTTAACAATTTTCAATGGCAGGTGGCAAAAAACTTTGCCAACCGGCTGCGACCTGCTGCGACCTGCTGCGACTTGCTGCGACTCGGGCAGCAGCCTTTGCAGCAAAAATCAGCTAACAGCACAACAAATGGCTTCATTTATTTGCGTCTTTTGTGCAATGTTAGCGGTACTTCCGCCCGGCGTTGGCGTGAACAGCTCAAGAAATCCTGATTTACGTTTAGCCCGCCCCCTCAGCAGACGTAGAGTGTGAAAAGTTTGCCCTAAAAAGTTTAAGACCTTTGACTTTGGGGATTGCCGAAGTTGAAATACCCTTGCAGAAACAGCATATGACCGGGATTTAGTTAACAAAACATACTACAGAGTATGAAAAGATTTTGACTGTCATTTTTCTTTTAAGACCGGGTAGTTTTGGAGTTATATAGGTAAAAACCTTTCTAAAATATATATAGAAATATTAGTAAGCAATTTTACCAAGTTTTATCCAAGTTTTATAGATGCACTTAGAATCCAGAGCAGCGAATGCAACAAAGCGTTACATATTTCAAAACAAAATTAAAGTACCTACAGAAAGGTATTGTAAAACGCCCAAAGGCAAAAGAAACATATAATGTTTATAAATAAGGCGAAAGAGGAAAGTAGAAAGTTGTAAGGGAAGTTGTTGCTGTTGTTGTTGTTGCAGCACTTGCAGTGATTGAATAGCCAACAGGCTTTAATGTTCCTTTTTTTTGCAGTATTTTCGCTTTAGCAAACTTTGGCTTTGGTTAAAAAGGAAAACCTCACTTTAAGTTTTTCCGAAAAGTTAAAACTTTTGGAAATCCCCAAATGGCAGCTGCATTGCGGCTGCAAATAAAATATAAACACAACGACATTTTTCAACCATTTGTCTGTTCCTCATATACTTCAGTTATCAGTTCTTTGGAATTTCTGACAGGAGAATTACTATTAGACGTATCGAAGTCCGTTAAGGATCGGCGAATAGAGCGCATAGAACGCTTACCGCTGACCTCGGAGGCAATTAGCGCCTTCTTGAGCTCAATTTCCTCGCTGTTCACCTTCAGACAAATGTCTATGAACAGGATTAGATCAATGTTTTTCAGACGTTTGGCATATTTAAAGGCTAAAGATAACATTTCCTTTTGCCTCTCAACTTTGCCTAGTACCGTATGCGCTTTGCAGGCGATTAGAGCGCTCAAGACGGCCCATACGTAGTTGTTGCCCTTAATTGCTTCTGAAATGTGGTATGTTATTCGAGTGTAAGCCGCAAAATCTCAATAGTACTAACCATTCATGGATTTGCGAGCGAGCAGGCAGCAGGTATCAAAGGAATGATTCTCGAGATTCGCCTGAGCCGCCTCATGGTACAAGAAGCTGCGTTCTATGGAGTACTTGGCGATTCGCATGCGACTATCAAAGCGAGCTATACGTTGTCTAAAATATGGATGGAATACTAAGTAGTAATTATACTCGATATGCATAATAATCAGAGCCTACTTAAATAGCACTGCCTTTGGATCTACAAGCTGTTCCCGCTTAATTTGCATTATATCACTCATTCTCACATTGGCGGCTGTACCTATATCAATTGGGACCTTGAGTAAACTTAGTAGACGTTTTCGCCCCGATAAAGTTTTGATGGCGTTTGAAATTTTGTATTCATTAATGCGGGCCAAACCCAAGTAGTTGTAGACCTCATTAATGAATTCAAATTTCCAAGGCATAACGCGGTGCGTCTTGATTGTTACATAGTCGCCCGCGACCTCATCCACAAACTTCGTTAATTTCTGAAATATACAAAATTAAAAAAAAAAAACAAAACAAACACTTTTGATAACTCACCTGTAGCTCGTGTTTGCTGATCAGAGCTCGAATAGTTCGCAATATTTTGAACATATTTCGTCTCGTTTGATATTGTATGCGGAAGAAGTTACCTTCCTGGTGCTTTAGATAGACTTCGTTGCTCGGAAACGTCTCCAAATGTTTACTGTACACGGGGCAGCGGGCGTGTAGCATTTTCTAGATAAACAAAAATATACGCATTTAACCATGCATAGATACGAATTATCTCCGAAAAATAAACATACTGTAAATGTTTGAACTGTTTTGTAATTTTTATCGGCTAGATTTTTTAAATATTTCGTTGACTGGACGGTTTCTTTTAATAAGAGGCTTGGATTTTCACGTAAGCTCTTAAGAAAAGAAATATCCATCCACGATTTTCCTAAATATGCTTGATTATAGGTTTTAAAGCGTCGCTCGCGACGCATTTTCTCCAGGGGTGAGATAAACTCTTTCTGAAAACATACAAAAATATTTATTCCCTGATCCCCATACAGATATTTACATATTTAATTGTTACCTTCTTCTCCAATATGCTGAGCACATCACAGTCCGGCTTTTCATATATGGGCTGCCTGGCCTGTCCTGATGTCATGTTGTCTATAAGTCTATGCACCGCCGATGCTGTCTCATCCGAAAGTGCATCATGTATATTACCATTGACCTATGAACAAGTAGTGCCATGGTGTAGAATATATGGTATAAACATTCTATGTATATATATCTAACTAACCACACTCAGACGATTCAGCACAGGCCTCGCTTGAGAATAGCTAAAGAGCCCCAGATTGTGGTGAAGATTTCGCTTGGTATCCTCAAACTTATTCGATTCATAAAGCGCATCACATATCTCCAAATTGATATCTGGAACGAACATAAGCCGATCTTTTTTCCTTATAGTATCTGCAAAATTGAATTAAATATTTGATAGCTTTTTAAATATATGAATATCGGATTTGGCTCTCAACTTTTAGCTTCTACACAGTCCACGAGTGCCTCCGGCGCCCGCGCCAACTTCCTTTTGATTTGACTTCGCCTTAACAGAACCTTCGTATTTTTTGGGTCAAGTTCTAGCGCAGCATCAAAGTACCGAGTACCAACATTTAGATTCTGCCTGTAAGCAAAATAGGTGCCCCAATCGGTGTACATAGTCCGCTGTTGATCATTCGTCCACTTGATTGCTTGCCATGGCTCCAGGTGCTTTTGTACGCCAGCGGATGGTGCGACTTCCGCGCTCTCAGCCATTGTCTTGTGTGTGTAGTTGGGTGAGTGTATTAAAAACAGTTAAAAGATCGCTTAAAACTATATAAAATAACAATTAAAAAATGTTAAAATTAATTATTAAAAAATTATATATATTAAAATCATGTGTGTTTAGTGTGTCTAAATCTAATTTATGACTGGCAACACAGCAGCAAATTCTAGGCTCCTGAATTTTCAATCGAATTCTGACAGAAATGGAATGGAATCCCTATTAATAAGACGAAATTTAATTTTTTTTTAAGGATCCATCCATAGAGGGACTCTTCAGTTTGGCGCTATGCAAGCCAAATCTTCGGCACTGCAGCAAAGTCCCACTGGAGGAAAATTAGTGTCTTTCAATCCAAGGTGCTGAGACTAAGTACTGGGGCCCCCTGGTACATCCGAAACCGGGCCTTAGCAAGAGACCTAAAAGTCCCCATGGTGGGTGACCAGTTACGTCAGCAGTCCACCAGCTACATGGCCCGTCTTTCTGCCCACCCCAATATACTTGCAAGAAGGCTTTGCAGAAGAAAACGACGGAGACTTCGCAGGATCCACCCCATCGACCTCCCAAACCGGGTTCTAAGATAGAGTAAACATAAACCAAATAATGTAAAACTTAATAGGTAATGTTAAGTAAGTTCCTCACATAATTATAAAGCTAGGTTAAGATGCTCAAGTATAGTATCAAAAAATTAGCTAATAAAAAGGAAAAGAAAAAAAAAAAAAAAGAGGGACTCTTCAATTTTTACTTGCTCTGAATATAATTTTATTAAATGTTTATTTATAAAATCTTTAAGTACAATTTTGTTTATATTTCAGAATCGAGTACAAGACATTTATATATCATATTTATAGCTATTTTTTAAAACATGCTGTATTAATAAACGTTTAATACGTTTGGTGAATATCCCTGTATTAACGTGAGCATTTTCATCAACAATATATTTTAGAGAGTATATCTGTTCGGTGCTCTCAACAATTGGCTCTCCCAGAGTGTTGCCGTGCGCTTTGGTATTGTTATTGCTCTGGGAATCTTTCAGGCAAATGGGTCGCTCTTTAGCCGAGAGTATAAAGGGATTTATCATACTCAGAATAGCTAGCGGCTTGCTAAAAATATATATATACAAATTAGTCAACTATATTACTCTATATTTAAACTACATTAGTTTTCAGTAGCTTACAATCTTTTCAGGTCCACTTTGGCAATGTTGCGTATTTCGTAGCCATGTTCCTGGTTTGCATTGAAGCCAATCGACTTGTTGCCCAAAACTATGGTGTAGTCGGTAGGCAATTCGGAACTGCTGGAAAAACAGCTTGACACAGTGAGTACATAAAATGGGTCAATAATTGAGCCCATGCAACGAAATATATAATTATTATTTGGTATGCGTTGAAATACGCTGACCAGCCATGGCTCTTCCTTGACTGTGTCAAAAGTTCTGCCACAGTCAGGCTTGCATTTTAATTTCGAAACTTTAGTATTGACCTTTGACCATCTCCCATTCGTGTTGCAGTTGAGTTCTTCATGTGAAACAGTGGCTATATAGCCCTGAGCACACTGAATGATGGCTCTGGTTGAGGCCACAAGTGGGTCTGTGGCGCAATCGATGGTATTGTTATTGTAGCTGCATACGGCCCGAGTACTGGGATCATTTATGATACTGTTACGATCGCAGGCATTTACACACTCCGCCCATGGTGCCTTCCAGTCACCATTATCGCAAGTGTTCACATCGCTGCCCTGGAGTACATACTTCTGGCTGCAGCTCAGTCGCACCGTCGTCTGATGGGACACGGTTCCCACGTTGAAATATGGCATGCCATTGTACAAGGTTCTCAGACGCAGGTGCGCGCCGATCACAGTACAGCTCCTCTTAGTTTCTGGCGGCTGAGCCGTTGAAGTGGACGCAGTCGTTGGAAGCGGACTTTTGTTGGTTGTAGAGATTTGCCATGGTGGTATGTACCAGTCCTCAGTCGAGGGCATATTGCTCATCTCATTACATATGACAGACAGCTCATCGGATCCATCTAGGCAATCGATACGGTGATTACAGACCGCAGACTTGGCAATGCAGGCGCCGTAGGCACAACGAAAGGAACCGGGCGGACACATCGAGCCCACACAAACTTCAATATTTTCATCCGAATTATCCAAACAGTCCCCAAAGCCGTTGCACAGTTTGCTATTGGGAATACATTCCTCGGACTCTCTGCATTGAAACTGTGGGTAAATTTGTTGACTGAAAATATCAAAAATTAATAGAGAGAATTGTCTAAAATTAAATAGTTTAAAACTATTGATCAACTCACGTGCATTTACCGCGAATTTTTCGATTGAAAAGACTTGTGTCATTGCTACAATCGAACTCGTACTCATCTGTATTATCCCAGCAGTCCTTTATCCCATCACACCTCTTGGAGTGCCTGTAGCAGGCGCCGTAGGAGCACCTAAGTTCATTGCATTTAAAGTCATGGCATTCTACAAACGTCTCATCGCTGCCATCGCCACAGTCCATAAATGTATCGCACTTGCGAGAACCGGCTATGCACTGACCATTCTTGCATTGAAACTGCCCCTCCAAACAGCCACTTCCTTGCTCTGCATTTGCATAGGCTGTAAATTGTGATGTACATCAGCACAATATAATGCTACTTGCTTTTTCTATGCAAATATAAATTAGTGCTTACCTTTACCATATTTCAGGCATAACAGCACTAGGCAAAGTTTAAGTACTTGAAACATTGAAGTTGTTCCGATTATGAAAATATTTGTTGTTTACCGTGTATCAAATATCGACTGTTCACTTTCGAGTTTCTTTGCATACTGAATTTAAACTATACCAAACTCTGTCGATATCGGAGGCCAGCCTCGTCTTATACTTATGTATATATATACACATACATTTATGAGAAAACAAATACGATTGAGTGCGATATATGCACATATCTGAAGATTGTTATTTCTATTCATGGTCATAATTATTACTTATATTTTATATAACGATATTATAATTATTGTTTTTGTTCCCACAGGGTATGTTGACGTCAAACTATTTGTCATATTTGACTCTAATTGTGGATGGAGTATTCGTCGTTGTTCCTATTTCTTTCGTTTAAAATTATGGTAAAAAATTGAAAGGCGCGCAGATTCTATCAAAGCAGCCAAAACATTCACACACTCGACTGGACACCCTTTCATTTTAAATTCACAGTTTTTCAATTTGTTCTTTATAGTGAGTATTTTTTGTATTATTTTTTTCCTCGATGCATTTTGTGGGCCTTGTTAGAAATTGTTCAAAGCGCTTTTTTCGCACTTCAATGTTTCAATACACACTCGTTGCCTGCCCATTGATTAAAAAAACTGGTTTCAGCATTTGAATGCAAATTAAAGGCGGCCCTTACAATTGAATGGGTTGCAGTACAGAAGAAAAAATAAAAACCAAATTAAAACCAGAAAGAACAGTTATGTTCAGTCTGATGAAGCTTTCATACCCTTGCAGAGACACTAACATTGGAAATACATATATGAGAAAGTGCTCCGATACCAAGATACCTTCAAGATCGTACATTGTATTTTGGGCAAAATGAAGCTTGTTTTGTTGAGATATTCTGTAATATAAAAACAAAAATCAAAAGCCTCTGCAAGGGTATTACACGCTTAACTGATGCGAGGCTGAAGGAACACAAAACGCATATGGCTGGAAACTGACTGCAACATTTTGCATGCCTTTAAGGACACAAATCTTGTCTAGTGCGTATACTTATATATATATATTTATACTGGATGCTGTTTTAACTACTTTTGTGTCTTTGTGGAAATTAACTATTTTTAATTCAATTAAGCCTCAGGGGAATCCAGTTTGAGTGAGCTTAGTTTTATTGGAGTGAACATTGAATTAAAAGTTGCGAGCTGCGAGTGTTGAATTAAAAATGAAAATGCTTGTAGCACATCAAAGGCAGCTTTTGACGTTTTTGTGGGGTGGTGAATGAAGTAGATGGAATAGTTGGGATGCAAGTTGGGTGGGGCAGAGTGCAGACAACATAGAGGGCACAAGTGACAATGGAATTGTTTGTAAATTGACAAACAAAATGCGCTTTTGTGATTCACCAAACGGCAAGCGAGAACGACAAGCGGCATTTCGCATGGCCAAAGGGGCGCATACGTTATATGGATTGACATGAGCTGACACACACACACACATGCACACACAAACTGTTTACACTGACAAATGAGCGCAAATTGCATTGCCAGTTTGTCGTTGTTACCATTTCCTTTATTTGGAGTCGTTGTTGTTGTTGTTTTTGTTATTGTTTCCAGCACAACTGTGTCAACAGCAACAACAACAGCAACATCAGAGGTTGCTAAAAATCGACTCGGAGTCATTTGCATTGCGACACTCATGAGCTTGAGGCCCTTTAAATACCGCTGTTATATATAAGTATATAATAATTCAACAGCCGATAACCCAAGCCAAAGCATAATTGTGGCTGCGGCTCTTTTAATTTACCTCTTTCTAGGGTTTCTGGTATCAGAACGTTAGGCCTTGCCCTTGGCCCGTTGCCCTTGCTGCGACATTACTTAAGATTTTGCATTTATATGAATATCACAAGCCTGCAGTTTTTAGGCTAACAAAAGCGAAATTGATAAAAATATTGAAATTTAAATATATATCCCATGCCTGCTTATTGCTTGCACCGGGCAACAAAGAATTGCATACAAATAATATATCATATATTGTTATATTACAATTAATTTTAACAAGAAATCAGGCTTTGAAATCTTGTAGCCTAGTGTTATGTGCGTCACAAATCGCGGTCCCTAGGGATGTTGATAATTTTGCCATTGGTAAACAAGTAATTGACGTTGTTTATCACCAGCAATAAACAAATATTTCAACCTGCAGATGTTGTAAAAATTATTCGAATTTGATTCGTGTTAACATGAACTGGTCTAAATTAAATATTTTCTCATTTTGTCAGTGATTTTGTCTAGAAATCAATTTGGGCTCTTGAGGCATTACCCAATTAATAAAGCTTAAAAGTCTGGCGGACAGTGCCGCGAGTGCAGCCACAACTTTCGACTAGCGCCAATAACCAAAAACTGTCGCCTCCTTCACTTAGTCATCGGCAGAAGCCCAAACGGAACCCACAACAAGATCTTGCGGCCACACAAAAAGCCAACCGAAAAAAGGTCGTCAAAACTTTTGGCCAAAGTTTGCATGGACCGAGGGAAGCTGCACTCTTGCGGCGTAAGACCGGGTAGAGGGCGGGGAGCGCTATATGGCTGGCTCTTATCCAATTAAGTCATAACTCAATATGTGCTGAGAGAGAGAGATATACACTTGGCCATTACTTAGGCAAAGGCAAAAATTTTGCTCTAATAACTTTGGAGCTGATGCTTGCTTCCGTCTACTTTTTGGTGGCAAGCAGATAATTTTCACACCCCACAAGTCCCACCCGAACCCAGAGCCGCATTCAGCTGCAGCACGTAGCCATGTAATTTGCTAGCCAGAGTTCGGTTGGTGGGGGTCTTGGAAAGAAGTGAGGCGATATTTTAGTTTATGCTGAGCAACAGCTATCCGGCTGCCTGGCATTGGCTTTTACGGCACCAGCGAGACGCTGCCACAACTCATTTGGCGTTGACCAGGACGACTTTGTTGGGCCATACCGGCCCCCCCATTTCTCTGCCACAACCTCTTTTGCTGTGAGTGGCTGGAACAGCTCTCCAACTCCATCCATCTGCAGTTGAACGCGCGCATAAATTATTCATTTGTAATGTGCAGCAGCACTCGTTGCCGGGTTGGGCTACACGATGGGGAGGGCTGGTGTTCTGGTGGGGGCTGGGGGCATACTGTGTGTGCACTTTTGGCACAGGATATGACACTGACACTCAGCGCCCGGCGCTCGTCCTGCGTCAACAACTTCCCAGCGGCAACTGGTATGGGGTCTGAGGTCCTTGGTCTTCGGTCCCCGCACCTTGCTCCTTGCTCCTTGCTCTCCGCTCGACGGGCTGGGTCTGCGCTCTTGGCGTTTACTTTCGGCTTGTAATTTCCTTCTGGAGTTTGCGGCGCCAAAGGAAGACAGCCAGAAATGGCGAAACCCCCAAGAAATTCACAGCAAAAGCGGCAGCAGCAGCCGGAGAGTATATTGCAAATGACGATTGCAACTGAACTGGGCAGCACACCACACACACACACACACACACACACACACACCCCTTTGGCTTACCATTTTCTTTGGGGAGCAGCGTTCGTGGCATTTGCAAACTTTAAAGTTTGCTTCAGATCTGCAGCTGTGTGTGAAAAGTTTCATTTGTGAATTGAAAAATTATTTCTAGTTTCATATGCAGAGTGTGTGTCATTTACAGGACGAGACGCCCAGCTAACCCAACAAGCTGAGCCAGCCAAGCAGCACACAGCCATTGACAAAATGGAAAGTTGTTGACTTAGTTTCCGCTTCTGTGCGCCGCTTCTGTTGCCCCAGTGCTGCACATTGCTGTTGCAACTTTCAGCTAACGCTGTGTGTATGCCGCAAGAGTCTTCAGCCTGGCTTGTTGGCGCGTTGGCAACACTTTTAATTATGTGCTGGCTATGCTTAAATCGAAGTAATAGCTCAAGTTTTTGCTGGCTTTTGCGGATTAAAGCAAGTGCTAGATCCAACCCCTTGAAAATTCTTTCGTGCAAAGGTGTAGAAAAGATAAAAATGTTCCTTTCAACCGCAATACGGGTATATATTCTTGGGATCAGCATCAAACTACAGGTCGATTTAAAAATTTCCAACTACCTGTTTCTTTGCAAAAACTTGTCTCTTAGTTTAATCAGTACGTATTTTTTTGCATACTAGTATTAACAGATGTTTTCTTTTGCAAGATATCTTGCTGGAGCTCGGCATTTATTAATTTTGGGCGAAATCAAGCCAACATCGGATTACTTTATCAGACAGCTCCATGCAATGAATTGGTCGAAAAATGAGTTATATGGAAATCTTTTGTGCTTAATTAATAATTGAAGGCTTAATAGTTGAAAGCTATAGAAAGAATCGGTTACAAATTAAGCCACATATTGTCAAGATTAATCCTTCGGCCTGCGTAAGAAAAAAGAATATTTGTTGCCTTTAAGTCTTAAATTATTGTAAATCAAAGAAATATCTAAATGCAACATAACAACATTTATATTCTAGATGACAACCAGTAGAAGAAATTAGCTGACCAAATGAAATTAACATATGAAAAGCCTTGGCTACAATATAGAACTCTCACAGCTATTGCAGTTCCAAACACGTAGCACCGTCCATTTGGTCCATTCTGTAGAAAACTCATAAAAGTATTTGCCTTGCTGCAGCTAGTTGCAGTGCGAAACATGTGGCACGTGCGCACACAAACTTGCAACAAAAACTGAGCTGAAATGCATGAAGTAATTAGGTATTTAAAAAGTAGAGAATATTGTCGGACATGTGCGCAAAGCTGGCGTTGAAATACCAAGTAGTCTATGATAAAGAGATTGTTGAATTAGCTACGACCAAGTTTAAAGAGGCACAAATCAAATAATCTATGTACAAGCAATCTATCTATATATACATAAATATATATATATACTAACAGGTATAGCCCGGCCTTGCCCGTGGCAAACGTTTGCCGACAATTTACCACAGTTGCGGGGAGAATTTCGCTGATACAGGTATTCATTAAGTTAATGTTTGAAGAAAGTCAGACACAACTTTAAACTTTGACCCACAAATCATTGAATCGCAATTCTGTTTGGATTCTTGTTATACAAACGTTTTTGTCTTTCTTCCACACTTGCGGGGGAATCACATAAGGTAACTACAGTGACAATTTCAGCTTCGTAGCTCTTACGGTTTGGGCTGTGCGTTTCTCAGCAATTAGTCAGTCAGTCAGGACAAACAGTTTAATATATAGAGATTTGTGCTTAGTATCGATGCAATAATAATAAGTAGCTATAGCTGTTAATATCAAACATATAAAGATCTCTGGAAGCGATAAATAGATTAAGCGATAAACATGATATCAGGAACTATGATTTGCTGCCGGACTGCTGGCATGTAGAGTAAATTCATGGTGCAACGGAGACAGATTGTGTTGACCTTTAAAGAAACGCTGCTTTCAACAATTGAGCTGGACTGTCTATGTGGATGCCACATGCGAGAGCAGTTGCGTGCAACCGCAGCAGAGTTGTTGTTTTTATTTTAATTTTTGGGCGATGTTGTTGTAATTTATTAAGCTTGCCATGAAACTGACTGCACTTCACCGCAAAATTGTCAACAGGCGGGCCTCAGACACACGCACACACACAAGCATGCATTAAAATAGCCGCAGACACGCACGTGTGCTGTAAAATTCGGAAACGGAAACAGCGCGCGGTCGTCTTTTGAGTGTGTGTGCGCGTGTGTGTGTGTGTGTGTCTATGGGTGTCTGTTTGCATTGGTGTTTGTACGGGCTTTGACAAATATTTCGTATGTACGTGGGCCAGTGCCCGTGTGTGTGTGTGTGCTTTGCCGGATGCGAAAGTTTGTTGCTGCAAATGAAAGGTTTCGAAATTAGCAAGTAAAATATGCACACAAATGCCAGGTGTATGTGTGCGTGTGTGTGTGTGCAGCATTAACGGAAACGGACTCTAGTGGTATGTGGCATATTTAATTTATGTGGCAACATTGACGGCAACAATTTTAACAGTTTTGAACTCTTTTTTGTTGTTGTTTTTTTTTATGGATTTTATAACAAGTTTGAAATTATTTGAAAATATTTTGGATTTGCATTACATATTTGTAGGATTAAGAGACACTGTAATTAATTCACAATGACTCTTCAATAGCTTAACATTTGGTTTATGTGGGCGTGGTCGCTTAGTTCGGGCAACGGCTGCCTTAAATCAGAGCTCGTATGCTCATAATCAACGCAAATGGCTGGCAGATGGACGATTGCAGCTGACAGGATGCTGCCTAATTAAAATGGCAAAATGTCAACAGCAACAACAACAACAACAACAACAACAACAACAACGTCGCCAACTACAACAACAATAACAACAACAATGTCATTGACAATGCACGTCGAACAACGGGCAATTGTCATGCAAATTTATGCGCCAACTGGACACAAACAAACGAAAAACGTCCGAGGAACACAGCCAGCGTCGACCCTCCGACAACATCGCAGCTCCAACTCAAACCCAAAGACAGACCCAAAACCAAACCAAGAGCCCCAAAAACTAAGCTTTCAAATTATGCACAGCACATGCAGACATGCCATAGATACAGTTGCTGTTACATAGCCGCAGATACAGATACACAGATACATATACAGATACAGATACAAATTTAGCGATACTTGCAGTTGTACATTTCGATAGAGTTGGGTTCGTGATACACGAGATGCAACAAAACGTGCTTAAAATTCGTGTTTCGTGTTTCAGTTGACCAAACGAACACGACCACATGTCCAAAAATTTCCATCGTTTTCAATTTATATTAATAAACTACAGAAAAAAACGATAATCAAATTTCACATTTAAAAAGTCGTGAATAAAAATCACGTCAAGCGCCCATCTCCAGCATTGTGCTATGCTGTTGTACACATGTTGTTAGTTTTATAGTGTCGTCGCAGGGGAGAGAGGGTGGACGATGATAAATCTGTTAGCCGCGCAGCACTTGGCCAAATGGTAAATAAATTTTAACTTGATTAACGATTTTGTCGGGCTCATTTTTGGACCCCACCACCAAATTGATTGGTCATTGGCTGCAGTTTCTGGCTAGCTTCAAACAGTTTCAACTGCGAAATTAATTTGTATCTCTCATGCCGGGGTCTTAATTGCATTTTGCGTTACGATTCATTAACTTGGCCAAGTGAAGTGCAACATTTGTGGCTGGTTGTGTTGGCCAGTGTGATTTTGGGCGTTAATCGCGGCATGTGTGCTTTCAATTCAGTTAACAGGTCAGCAGTGGCAGCAGCAGCAGCAGCAGTAGCTGCAGCGCCTGCCTGTTAGCGCTTATTATCCTTGTCACGTTCGAGGACCAACGCGCCGCGCCTTTGTGTACCGTTTGTTTCTGTGGTTGTTGTTGCTGCTACTATGCTAACAATTTGCCTGAGTGCTGCGAATTCCTTGCAGGTAAATGCATATACACACACACATGCACATTGATTCACACACACATATCAGCTGGATTGAGTGGAGGCGAATCAGAAGTGAGTGCTGTGTGAGCTTGGAGTGAGTGTAGTCAATGCCTCGCCAAGATTGAATTAGTTTGCATGCTAATTCCGTTTGCCAGGGTTGTTTGCGCACTCGAAGTACGGACGCGATGGAGTATACCCTGGTTAATTTGATAATTGCCTAGCGATAAGCCCTGCAAGTATAAATGCGCCCTTGTATAAATTATCTAGAGCCACAGCAGCTGATCTTTGATATGGATAAATGTACTACTTAGGTAAATATTTATGCAGGTTATTATTTGCTATGAACACAAATCAGAGAGTGTATTCGGATTTTTGGAACGGCGTTCTGTATCTGGGGGATAAGAAGATTTAAATTGCATACAAGAAGATAATATGTTAAATTTGATTAAAGAAATGGATATATAGGTTTTTTAATCAAAATGTAAGCAAATGAGTGTAAGTCAAGTAAGTGCCTAGTATCTGCTATTAATTTCACCAGATTGTTGTGAATTACATCAATTTTTGATTCTGCGATAATATTTCAACATTTCAACCTGCACAGTGCGATATGAGCTGGCTTTTTACTTGTTCTGTTCACATTTCAAGTGGACATGTGTTTCAAGCAGCAGCAACAACAGCCGCCAGAAGTGGACTCCAATCTAACCGCCTGCTCGTGTACCTCATACATGTCCGCCAGTCGGGACACGTTTTTTTCTGCTCATTGCAGTCGCTGTTGTTGTGTTCGTGTATTAGTGTGTCGTGGGGGCATTTATCAAGTGTCCCCTTGGAGTGGCTATTGCTGTAGCTGGACTTTAGTGCATATGCCACCACATTCTGCTTATAGCTGACCAGCACTTGTCATACTCCATGGCATGGTAAAAATGGAAAGGATGCCGGATATGAGTCCCTTATGCTGCATTTTAAAAGTGTATTTTTAGCTGGCAATACATAAATTGAAGTGAAGCAACACATTGCATACATCAGGAGCCGCCTGCCAGCCAGCCTATATATCTGAATGTCAACGAGTACCTCAAATGGCCTTTGAGATACAGATACATATGCATTGCGTGCATGACTGCCGCAACCAGTGTGTCAACTGATTTAGTGCTTTAATAGAGATATCTCCATAGACGTTGCTAAAGCATTGTGGCTGGGCCATTAACTCAATGCCCCGACAGACGCAGACAGCAGAGAGTATTAACGAAAGTTACATAGACAGCACAAATTAATTAGATACACAATAAATTACTCATATGCCAAAAGCAGCTGATAAACACAATTACAGATACAGGACAGCCACAGACCATTGTTTATTTGGCTGGAGTAAATTTTATATCGCAGTGGATGTAGCGAAAGTTCTGATGACTGCAAATAACTATTTAGTTCTATTACCAACTTTAATAGTAAAATAAGCTGCAACTTTCTTTAAAATGACAATATTTTTCTAAATACCAATCCGCGCTTTTTAAGGACAAATTTGAAACCAATTCGAAAATATATCTTTTAAATGATGAACTTTTTTGCTACACTCGTGATTGTCATTCTATATATATATGAAGTAAAATGTACTCGAATACACTTTTAATACTATACAAAAAACGATCTGATTTCCACGCAGCAGAACATTGGAAAGTATCTTTTCACTACTGACTTGCAAAAACAACAAAATATATAGAAATGTTAAATCACAGAAATCGCAGTGGAAAGCGAAACATGATGCCAAAAGAACTAAGAACAAATACAAAAGCGCGCTCAGATAGTGCGAGAAAAAGAAACGAAGTGGCAAAAGCAAAAGTAAAGGCAACAAGAACTATAATTTCCTAAAGGACTTAATTATTTTATAATAAGCACATAACACAAGCGTACTACAAGCAAAGCGCAGCCCCAAAGGCAGGACACAGCAGGGACGGGACGGGACGACTAGAAAATGCTGTGGTCAACGGGCCACAGGAAGAGTAAAGGATGCCGCGTAAATGCAGCGCAAAAGTTGCTAAAGTTTTTCCACTCACAAATCGGACAGGATAGTAAATGGAAGGGCATGGCAGAGCAGGACTCAAGTAAACGGAGACAGCATAAATTGTGAAAATATTGCAGATTGCTTTTATCTCACTTCTCTGGCAAGTGCCATCTCACTCCTTTTTCTGCTCCCTATCGTTTTATTAATACATGCTTGGATTAATTACAGCAATAAACGTAGATTTGCAAAAGTTTCTCCAGATTTTGCAAAGAGTTTGCTTAGTTAACTTAGTTTACATTAAATAAATTAAAATGGTATGAAAACAAAACCAGAAGTAAATATTCAATTTTAAGGTAATGCAATTTATTAAAAGGGCTTTTGGCTATTTGACATATTATACAAATATATTTTGGAAATTATAATCATAAACTTATTTGCAATTCATATCAATTACTTTAATTGCATAAAAATCAGTGAAGCCGGCTAATGAAACTTACCTTACCTAGTTTTACTTACCTAGTTTTACTTACTAAGCATTTGGCTAGCTCATTAGTTTGATTTCTTTAAACTCAGCCTGTTCGACAGTCGAAATATTTATGGAAGCCCAGTTGACCTTGTTCCAATTCACCATCTAAGCGCCGAGGAACTGAATTGATATAAGCACAAGGCACAATTTAAGCGCAGTGTAGCAGCAATAAGGTCTAAATAGCGCTTAGGACCATCAAATTAGATAAGCCTGAAATGGCATTGTGTATACGCACCGTTGGCAGATGCTGGCATGAAACAAACATTTAAACACTTCAAAAACAATATAAATTCATTCAGCATTCAGCCAAACGATGGCCAAACTATAAGCATAAGCCATAAACTACATGCACAGGCCAAATGCAGACTGGCAACGGCAACAACAATAAATAAATGCCCAACAATTGATACTTTGGCCAGAGGAACAGCCAGAAACGGCAAGGCCAACGAGAACAAATGCCTCGAGTTTATATAACAAGCGTGCGAGACGGAGTAGAGGCGGCGGCTTTCGACAGGCATAAAACAGAGCACAGAGCCAAATAGATAGTTAAATGCCTACACACACACAAACACACCCAAGCACACTCACACACACGCACACACACACACGCACAAAATAGCATTTGGGTGCTGAGGGGTATCAAAAGGACGCTTGAAGAGCAGCATCAAATTCATTTGAATTGCAAAACAAACACAGACCGAGGCACAGAAATGAACTTAATCATGTTGTAAATTTACATAATTTGACGTGTATATATATTGGGTACAATAAAACAGAGAGGAGAAGGTCGAGATGGAATATATGGTTAATATTATTTGTATATATTTCAATCAGCAGAGCTATCAATTCGTTAGCTCATCATAAAATCGATTTTGCTAAATTACTATTAAAGGCTGAGAGAATTCAGAGACAAAAATTAGATAAGAGCTTCATACATGTGGGAATTTTGATGTGTTTAGAAGGAAGAACATCTTTAAGCTCTGTAGAGGGTAAACATTTAAATAATTGTGTGATAAAAGTGAACTTTATTATATTATCTACAAAAAAATTATAGTTTTATTTCAACATTACATTTACACTATAGTTGAATATTAATTGCTTCTGATATTTATATATCTTATATTCGCTCAGATTAAGGTGTAATATGTATTTTTCTTAGAAATTTCTTGTATTCCCTGGGCGCCTCATTAACTCTCAATGCCTTGAGCAAACTTTTCTAATGAGCTACTGCAACTTGATTACCTCGGGGCGCAATCCAAGGCTGTCGGCTTCCTTTTCTAGATATAATATGCTGAAATTACATTAGTGCGCATTGGCAGCCGAGTCAGGCTTTCTTTTATAGGTAGCTGTCAGCTATAATGAGCCTCAATTGCAGTTAGTCGCGACTCGCATGAAGCTATCAAGATGTGAACCAGACGCAATATGCACTATGCATTCCCCCCCCCCGTCTGTCACACATTATGACAATTTAATTGAAGGTTATGCGTGACGCAGTCATCGCAGTTGGCAATGCACAAATAGAAATGGCCATAACCATTCAGTTTTATAAGGTCAGATTGCGCGACAATCCTCAATTGCATTTTAATATGATTATTTAGCAATAATATGTGTGATTATTACAACAAATCGCAGGCATCATTAAATGGGGAGAGAAGTAGAAAGGGAATAATAGGAACTTATTAACTTTAAGCCTTCTTTAAAGTTTTTATATATCTGTGCTGGTTACGTTTCACATATCCCTTATTATTGTGTCTGAATGTTAAATTAAACTACATTAAGCATAAAGTAACATTTAAATAAACATTTTTATATATCGAGACTTGACTCTACAGATGAAATAGTTTATAATAAAATTTCAATTAACTTCAAAGTATTTGGCTGCCTCTTGAGTTCACATGTCTAATATGACCCACTCATAGCCAACTTTAAAGCTTGTCATTTAATATAAACTTACTGTCATTTGCTGTAGCTAGTTGGTGTTTGGACACTTGATAATTAAGTCTAAATTAAAAGTGCGCTGAACTATAGAAAACTTTAGTTGGCCAGCTGCTGGGCACCTTGCAAGTGTTTGCAGTTTAATGGAATTTTTAATTTTAGACCGCTTCCATTTTCAGCTCACGACATTAAAACTCATTTTTTATTACAAAAACATTAAGGATGCAAAAACATGCCCTTCTGCCTCCATCCAGCAGTTGCCTTGGCGCGCGCCTTGAGCCAGTCGAATAGCAGTTCGAGGGAAAACACCGTCGCGCTAACCAACATGGCCAGGACCAAAGTGAAGAGTGCGGGCGCAAAGTGTTTGAGGTCCACTTCCACCTCGGCATCCTTAAAGAGCGTGCAGTCTGGCCTGGGCACAGTCCACATTTTGTCATTGTACCCAATCAGACCCGTTTCGCCCAAATAAAGCACCGCGTGGTTCAGATGTTCGCGCCAGGGCGAGCTTTTGGGCAGCACTGAGGCGCCCAGATACGGCGGACTGAACATGATCTCCTGCAGCTCACAGAACAGGCGCTCATCCAGCAGCTCATTGAGCAAGCGGTACAAGCGATCGATGGCCGTGTGAAAGGCAAAGCCGCCCTGCTTGATGCGCTCGGCGCCCTCCTCAATGGACAGGATATTGTGCTGGCGATCGCGGCAGATGCGCTTGCTGTAGACATTGCGCACCAGCTGATTGCTAGTGTTGGTAAACAGCTCATAGTTGTAGGCGATATCCTCCATGCCAATCTCCAGACTGCTCTCGTACAGCGCCTGCAGATTAACAATGGTGCGCGGCGTATCTGACAGCAGGGAGCCCACAATGAAGGCGCCATAGAACTGCATCAGCATGAAGCTGAAGATGCAACTTGCGCTGATTAGAATCTTAGTCGAAGGCAGCTGAAATTGACCCGTTGCCGGACCCTGTTGCAAGAACGTTTCCAGCATGGTGAACCACACAAATGACATTTGCCGTTCCACTGGCTGCGCGAGATGATGGTGCTGCAGGCGTAGCTCCTGGCGTACGTGCAACAGCAGCAACATGGCGCTGCCCACTACCAGCGCCAGGACGCACCACCACACCTGTGAGCTCAGCGGCTCAAAGAAAATGTTGCGTATGCTGTTGTGGCGCGGATGGCGAAACAGAAAGTGTATCCTGCAACAGAGTAGAAATCAAAGTGAAAAAGTCATTTAACAATTACACTTGACAACAAGGTATTCTTGCCCAATAACGAAATAAAAAATATTGATATATACAAATTGTTTTATATATAATATACAACAAAAAAAGTACTTCAAGTATTTTATATTTTATTTTAATTTAAAAAAACGTTAAATTTTAAAAATGAACGTTGCCTTGTGTCAGATTTCACAACTAAAAATGTTAGTAAGTTTGCTATCTTGTAGCGCAGTGTAATTGATTTATTAGGGACTTACAGTTGCGTATGGAGCGCAGGCGTGTATTGTATATAGCGATGCCTTTCGGTTACAAATCTAATGGGGCATACAGCAAAGTGCACCTCGCCGCTGGTAACGTGCCCCATTACGCCCGTCCAGCTGCCATTTGGCAGCAGCTGCCCCCAAGTTTCCCGAAAGCGCACTTCCAAGCTGCAAGTTGTAGTAATGGTAAGCTCCAATGACTGTTTAACTGTAGGACATTACCTCAGATTATACATACGCCCCATGAGCAGGAAGAGCTGAAATGTCTTGCGTTGCATAGGATCCAGTTGGAGCAGATCCCTATTGTTGCTCAAATAGCTCAGATCATCCATGCCAGCCGGCTTCTCGATCAACTGTGGATGAAAATTGAGTCTTTTAATTGTCTTCTGCTAAGCATTTGCCACAACTTGCCACCGTGCTGCCTATCAGCGTTATGTTGCCCAGGTTGCTGCGACGTCGCAGCCAGCTTCCACTAAAGTTCGCCCAGAGCTGATAGCCAGCGGTCAGACTCCACTGGCCCTTGGGCTCCACGCGCAGGGGCATCTCCTGACCCACTCGGTAGACGTCGTACAGCAACCAGCTCAGGCTAGAAGCAATTGTATGACATATATTTCGCACATTGCAATCAGGGTGAAAAACTTTAATGGGGGAAAGTAAATTAACTCTATACGATAAATTTATGTTTTATCTTCCCTTTATTTGTATATCCTTTTATTGTATAAGTGTGCTCTTACCAATTTACGCAACTCACTTGTTCGTGTGTGGTCCGCGCATTGCCACTGTTATATCCGCATCGATGCTTATGTTATAAGCAGACAAGTGCAGCCTAATGATCTGCTCATCTGTCCGATTGGTCTGACTGTTGCCCAGCATGAACCATGCCTGGCTATTGTTGAAGTAGCCGCCCGCGGAGGCCGCCTCGCAGACCCAGCGCTTAATGTGCTCGCCCTCGAATGCCACCACAAGCAGCGCAGTGCGCGGCGCCTCGTAGTAAAACAATTCTTGAAATTGCACGCCCCTGAAGGGCGTAAAAAACTGCATCCTGTAGTTGGCGAACAATCTCTTATAGTTTTCAATTTGCCTGGACCAGTTGGGGCCTGGGCCGAGTCCGGGTCCGGGTCCGAGCAGCAGCGCATGCTTCAAGTGTTGGGCACGCAAAAAGTCCTCGAAGGCGAGCAGCTCATTGGAATTTATGTTTTCAATTTGCGCGCCACATAAAAACGTTGCCGAAATTATAAAAATCCATAGAATTATTTTCACTTGCAGTTTAATCATTTTATATGACTCCACTTTCACTTGGCCAACTTGTTGTTGGTCAGCTGCGAGTCTGTTTGCCCCGCTGTGGCATCTTGTGTCCCTTTTATATGTCAGTCGAGTCATGCGAATTCCCGCTCGTGTATAATAATCATTTATAATTTATGCGTTCTGTCAGTTATGGTGCAGCGCCTTTTTATCCTGCCATACGCAGCGAATTGCGTGGCTGACACGAAAATTGTGCATTAACTGCAAATGGGAAACGACAGGATAATTACTTAAGCATAGAAAGCAAAACGAACCGTGCCAAAATTGACAATCCATTATGAATAAGAAAATATGAAACTTCTAACATATATAACTTCTTGTATATGACAGAGATTTGTTTGTTTTGTTAAAGGTATGCAAAATTTTATATACATTTCACAAAATAAGTGAAGAACGAGGACAATTTTATAAAGAATTTTCCGTTTTGACATTGTGCCAGGTCGCGGTAGAAACGGTAAAAAACAATGTACAAGTTAAAGCAAAACGAAAAGAAAAAGAAAAATCACAGATCGTGAATTAATTATTTTTGATAAAATAAACAAAAGAAACGTACTCAAATCTTAGTGCTTGGCTAATCATGTTGAAACTTGAGTGAAACATCCTAGAACATTGTATTAACTATGCAAAAGAATGAAAGTGTCTGGCAAGTAATCCAACCTATTATTTCTTCGTTCATAAGGATTTGTAACCTTATGGAAAAGTTAAGGACCTACTACCTACAACGAACCGGCCCATTTAAGAGCACAAAGCTGCCGGCACTATCGTGACAATATCCAACTGCAGCCAAGAAGCTAGAAGAAACGACAGCAACGCGTGTTAACATCGAGGGAAATGAAGAACCATTCTAAGTTACTAAAGGTCCTTGGCTGTACCTTTATGTGTCTGTGTGCGTGTGTGGGGCAAGACAAAAAATGCAGCAGGGCAAATTTGGTGAAAGTTGAAAGCAAATCCTAGAGCTTGCAACTTAATTTCATGGCATGCGGCTGCCGCGTTGCATGTAGCAACTTCATTCGGGCAATTTGCTTCACGAGAGCTTGCCACGTGCTACACAAAAAGAAGGAGAAAGAATGTGTTAGAGAGAGAGACAGGGGAAGGTCCACCAAGATTCAGAGGTTTTTGATAGCAGCTACAAAATGAAAAAAATTACATTTAATTTGCCGACATTTCGGTGAAAACATCTTTGTTTTTCTTTTTTTTTTTTGTATTTCTGCTGTTCTTTTAGGGGCGTGGCTGTGTAGTCGACTTTGCCGTTAATGACAGAAATATTTGCTGCAAGGCCACAATGCAAATTCACAGCGGCAACGCAGGTCCTTGCGTACATTGTTGTAGTCCTTTGTGGGCGGAAGCGGAAAGATTTTTGCATCAAATACGCGAGTTGCATACGGAGCCAGCACAACAGAAATTTTTACTATTAAAAAGGAGCCAGAACGCAGACTCTACACACACACACACGCAAACACATGTTGGAATGAGACAAACATTGCGCATACGCCATGTATGCGACAAAAGCGCAAGCGACGTTTAAATATTTCAGTTTAAATTTTGTTTGAATTGCGCTTTTCTGGTTGTTTCTTTTTTTTTTGGTTTTCTTTGTGTTTTCCTTTTGACATTTTGTCACACATGTCAGACCCAACGTGCGCAAATTCGGCAAAACAAAATAAGTACAGCAAAAGTTTTCATTTAATTTTTTATGATAAATATACAATGTCATGCAGCGTGTTTACCAGCTTTCCCACCTTTGTGCACACCTAGCCTGCAGCCACATTTCCCTTTCAGGGTCTGTCTGCCTTGCTACGCGTTCCTTCTGTTGACTGATTTGGCAGCCGACTTGGTAAGCTGCGCGCATTTTGACAGTTCATATGTGTTAATTCCCAAGCGAAATACAACGAATTTTCTGTTTCCGGCCTTGTCTGATCATGGCTTGAATTTTCTGCATATTGTTCCCACCAGGCAGTAAATTAGCCTAATTGTGCATAATTGTTTATGAAAATTCACGATAAATTATGTGAATAACTTTTTAAACATAAATTTAACTAGTATATTCATGCAATTAATATATCTATCACAATTTAAAACAAGTAAAAGGTAAGAGGTCGGGAGCTGCCGACTAGGGAATACGCCGAACACTATTCTGAAAGCTACATGTCAAGCTTGGTGGCTCCAGCTCGTCGATTTTTATCAATTACTTGGAAACGGGGAGTGTTATCGAATATCTGTAACAAACTCTATCTGCGCGGGCACTAGAAGGACCGACACCCAAATTTCAAGTCTCTAACTCCTATAGGTTGAAAGTTCCTTGCGTTCACACATACGGACAGACACACGGACGGACGGACAGACAGCCGGACTCGGACTATATCGACTTGGCTATTGATGTTGATCAAGAATATATATACTTTATAGTGTTGGATATGTTTTCTACTGCCTGTTAGATACATTTACATTTTGCACAAAAACACTTTTCCCCTTTTACCCATTTTGAATGGGTTCAGGGTATAAAAAAATAGTTGATACTTAATACTTATACTCAACAAAGATTCATTATTAAAGTAATGTGTCATTTAAGCTTTTCACGTGACATTTAAATATTTTCACAATATTATGTCTTTTTCGTTTTCATTTAAAGAGAGCCCTAAACAGTTAGCGTGAGCATAAAACACAACAGTTCCCACGCACGAAATCTTTTTCGCGGCAGATTGGGGAAGACATTTTGTAGTCATGGCAAATGCGTCAGACCCGGACATAATAACAAGAATTTAATTGTTGAAAAATAAATTTTAATTAATTTCACAGCAGCGGACATCATTATAATAATATGCTTATTTCACATCTTTTTGCTCACAATTATTTTGGCGTTTCGAGTGCCAGGCTTTTAATTGTATAAAATGGAAAAACAACAAATAAAAGAAAATGGCAAAATCCCTTGCAGCTATAAACCTAAAAACAAAATGATTTAAGACGCCGGACGGTCGAGGACTTCCCTTTTCGCAACAGCAAAATATTCCGGGAAAATATTCAAATTACTTCAATAAAAAAAATCTACATAGCTTGCTAGGTGCAAAACTAGACTCACAAATGAAAAGAAAAAGAGGAAAACTAATAAAAAAATGGTTCCAAATTTAATTTCAGATTTTGTAGCGCCGACTTTAGGCAAGTTTTCATCGTAATCAAGTTCTTAGTGCTATGTGTTAGTTCTGCATTTTCATTATTATTTAATGTTCGCGTGAACAATTTTCCAGCTCGACAGCAGCGAACAGTGAAAACAAATTCCCTCAGCAGTTGGGCTGCATTAAGTCAACTCATTATGAAATTACTGCTGGCAAAGGAAGAAAATAACGACGAGCAGTTAAGGAAATAGGTTGAAAAATCGCGATGACGATGATGGGCAGCACGAAAAGCCGGCAAAGAAAACAAATTAAATTTAATCGATTTGTGAAAAGCTGCCAGCCAACGCAGACCGCCAACAACAACGGGAAACGGGCAACGGGAAACTAGAACTTGGCCAAGTCGCATAGTAAATTAATTGAAGTGCTGCGACGAGGTCCAGACAAACCGGCAGCAGCAATGGCCACTTGGCGTGAAGCTCTAAGCGCATTCTAAACAAATTAAAATTCAATTAAAAAGATGAAATGGCATTTCCAGGCTTAATACGCAGCATCAAAGCCAGTCGCCAACGAACACCCACAGCTAACTGGCCAACGCATCTGCAATATCCACAATTCTTGCTACGTTACACTGTCGCTTAAAACTATTAAAAACTATTCTGACATTGAGTTCGGCTGCGAAATATCCACAAGACAAACTTTAATATTACATGTATAAATAATGCTAAAAGGCAGAACATGTGTAACACATATTCGTATTATATCTTTATACATGTTTATTACACTTCAGAAATTCTTTTGAAATTATTTTACAGGCCAGCTCTGAAATGCTTGAAAGTATAATTTCAAAAAATATATAACACATATCTATATAGGTACCATAAGTTCTTGAACTTAACCTCATCTTACTTTATCTAACCTGATCTAGATTTCTTATACCTTATATTCGCCCAATATGGGTAGAGCTTGCCAGCACGCAGATGCCGATGCTGATGTCTGGTTTGTTGGTGCTGCTGTTTAATCTCAGCTAAAAGGCATCGCATTCAATTCATTTAGCGGCTACGCGTTATCACAGCCGTCAACCATCATCAGCGTCAGCCTCGTTTGCCAGCGCGTTGTCAGTGTCAGCAACAACGACAACAACGACAACAACGACAACAACGACAACAACGACAACAACGACAACAACACCAACAAAAGCAATCAGTTCGCTCGTTGTGCTGGGGATCGTGGTCGGGTAGGGAGGAGGTGTCATAATGCTTCACGCAACTTGAGACCTGAAGCATCATTTCCAATTACGAGCGCTGCCCACCGACATTATGCCGCTTATGATTTTTGGTCAGCCGTTTGGACTCGTCCATTTTTCCATTTCTCCCAGTTCGCAATTTTCCATTTGCCCCGCCCAACTCGCCGCTAGTCATGGTCATTGATGTTGCCCTCATTATGAACATTGTTGGCCATTGTTCTCGCTGCCAGCCAACCGTCATTTTGTCTGCTGTCCTTCAAAGCAGCATTAAAATTTGGCAGCACTTTTCAGTTCGTTTCAAATTATGCGCTAGCTGGGCTGTGATTTTACTTTATTTTCTCTTTTTGTTGTGTGCTTCTTCACTTTTGATAGAACATTCGATAGTAAAATTTGTTTTAAAAGCGATCAAAAGGAATATAGTCTTATTCAGGATCAAGATTATAGACAGTTTAGTTGGGAAAATTGGAAAACTTATGCAACTTGGCAGACCACTTCATGAATTTCATTTGATTTGATTTTAGTTTTTATCCGAACGAAATTGATTGCAGCATTTTTGCACACTTTTCATTGTTTGCGAAATGCGCTTGGCAATTTAAAGGCACATTTTTGTTCTTTGTCAAGTTTAGAGCTGAAGTTTGGCTTTGCGATTTTCCAGCTTTTCCAATTTCATATATTCTTATTTGGGCCATATTATTTGGGGATGTTATTTAGAATTGGGAAACTCTTAGCTCAATTTAAAGAAAACCTATCATAATAGTTTATTTAATAAGAATTGTTAACAAGATACGCAATCTATGCAAATTTGAATAAAAAACTTCGTTTTGCAAGCTATCCCTACTTATATATTTAATCTTACATCAGATCATATAATGTCAGTGCTACAAACAAACCTCGAGATTGATTGGAATCCTCAGCTGAATCTCTGTGGCTTAACAGAGTATTCCGTCTTCGACGCAGCTACTTTTATTTGAAATATATATTTTATTTTACTTAATTCACTTCACATTCAGCAAATGGCTTGAAGCATGCTGTCGCTGTTGTTTAGTGCAACTCAAGCTGGCCAGAAACGAATTTCCCCTATATTGGCGCTTGTGTTGTGGCTGAGTGAGTTTCAAATGTACACAGTTCAAGTTGATTCGGCGTCGAAGCATGAAATTGTCTGAAGTTTCTGGAATTGCTTGCAAGTGAAGACTGCATACTGCAGTACTTTAATTGGAGCAGGCAGTATATATTTTAATAGATATTATTTTCCAGCCACCTGGGCGGTCACTTAACTTCTAGACACTTCATTGTTGCCAATTGGTTGGACTGCCACTTGGCACTTGCTCAGTTGAGCACTTGAAGCATTGATCCGACAATCATCTTTGTCCAATTAAAGTCCCTGCACTTGAGGCAATTAAAGGACTGGACAAGCGTCATGGCATGGTATGGCGCCTGCTTAACCCGTCGCCACCGCTGCCGTCGCCGCAGCCAACAATAAGGCAGCTCAATTTAAAATTTAAACCTTTTTGCTGGAGGCGGTGACCGCAACGCTTCCTGTCCCTGGCCAGTGGCTGGCCCTGGTTCAGCGATGCAATGATGAAAAAATATTTTCTTTCCGGCGTCGGCAACGAAGCTGACGACAGCAAGGCAAATAATTTTTACAAATTATATACGCTCACATGCCAACTGTGCAAGCAAGGCAAATAATAAGGGCAAAAGGATAGTGTGGTCGACTAAGAGATACCCTGTTTACACCTTATGAGTACTCTGAATCACTTGATTATCTTAGATATTTTCTTTTACAACGTTATATGAATGAATATTATAAAAATGCTTTAGTTGAAAATGTTGTACTCTGAGATACCCTGTTACCGGAGCTAAGGTACTCTTTGTATATGAGATTCCCTGTAACTTGAGCACTTCAAAAGTTCATAAACGTTTGTTTGGTTACTATTTTATGATACCTTATGCTGACCTGTGTTACAGGATATGAAATGCGAAAAATTATATCGAAAAGCTGAGAAAAGCGAAAGAAAATTGTGTAAAATCAAGAAAGTGACTGCTGAGAATCGAGCGTTATTCAATGAGGATGGGCAATAACAAGTCAGCCTGAGCTGAGCAGCTGGTCAGCCAGCTGGGTTGGGTCCAGCGGTTAAGGATATGCGATGATTGTGTTTGTTGTTACTCGAACTGAACCAATAATAAGTTCAAACAATGGCGGCAAAGTCAGTATGCAGCTAGCAGCTAGCAGCTCGAAGCGTTGGCCATGTTTGTTTAATTTTTGCTACCGCTGCGCCTTCATTTATTGTTGTTGTTGTTGTTGTTGTTGTTGTCGACGTTGTTGCTCAACTGGCGCTGCAATTGTTCCAATCGGCCGCCAACTGCTCGTTTCCGCTTTTGTTTTTGCAGCCAGCTTTTTCTTCTACTTGGCCGGCAAACAGGCTTCAAATTGAACGGAAGCCTGCCACGAGTTATGCTCCAGCCATGCCCAACCGACCAGCTACGCCCTCCCTCGAACCGCCCTTACGGCCTGGCTGATGCCCACTTGCAATCTCCGGCCGCGTCGGAGGCATTGTTCCATGTCCATGGCTAAGGCCCGTTTCAGCATCTTTTGTTGTTCGGGGGCAGCCGCCCTTTTGTCGCTGCGCTTCCGTTTTACGCTTTACTTTTTTTTATTCTACTTTCAGCTGATTTTTTTTCTCCGGCTTTTTTTACCGGTCCCGGGGCCGGACTTCATAGTTGAGCCCAATTTTTCCTGTGCTGCGCCGTTTGATTTGCGCTGATTTCTTCGCTCGCTTTCGGTGTGAGTGTCCTTTAAAGGTTTCTGTTTTTTTGCTATCTGTTTTTTGTCCTTCACTCTTTTTCAGTCTTTTTTTCTTTTTTCGTTCAATTTTATTTTGTTAGTTTCCATTTCATTGAATCCTCACATATCCGCATCCGCAATCCAGGCAGCCGGGCAGTCGGGCAGCCGGCTAGTTGCTCAAATTGTACCATTAACCGGCTTTGTCCTTGTTACCCATTTTCCTAGCGCCCCAGCATTATCCTTACCGGCAACAAAAGGGTTCGTGCCGCTCCTCATGACCACCCTGCACGGCCACCCGCCAACATCCCCTCTTTGAGCCATAAAATAAGCAATTTGCATAGTTTAGTTAGTTGGACGCATCCGGCGACAGCGACACTTGTGCTGTCCTGTTTCCTATTGGTAGCCGACCGAGCTAAGCCTATATATCTATATATAAATATGTACATATAAATGTGTGTGTGCGTGTGTGCGCATAATTGATGACTGTTGACAACAGCTACAACAACAAGAACAACAAGAACAACAATGGGCAACAAACACTGTCGAATTTTAAATTATCTGCTCTCCTTCTTTTTGTTTTTTGTTGCTTGTGCGTGTAAATTTTGTTTTGCATATTTATTGCATATCATTCAATACGGCGGATTTTATAGAAATTACAATTGATTGGACTTTTGCATCGGAACAGCAAATTCGAGTTGAAAGGGATTTACGGCAGCGGATGACGCTCCAAATTTAATGAGCTAAAGCCGAACAAGCAAATAAGTGAACGAATTTAATTAAAATGCGCATTGTGCTTGGCAAGTGGAAAATATTTCGAAAGGATTCACTAGAAATTTGCAAATTTGAAGCGAAATATGCGAGGATGCGAGGCAATCAGTTTATAATAAAAAGGTTAGTAATTGTATAATAAGAAATCAATATCTATTAAATCAATAATTGAAAAATTTGTTAATTTTATAATAGTTTAACATGAGTTGCAAATTCCTTGAATAAATCAGTAAGCATCTTCGCCTGACACCTTTGACCATTAAATTTGAGACGTTCCTTATATATTTTCAGTTTTGTAGCGTGCTTACCCTTAAATTGCCACCTTAGACAACACGAGCTTGAAGTCATTTCTTGAGTGCCAAGAAAGTACTTCAAAAATTATTTGGGCGTGAACTGTGGCAGCTGCCTAATGCTGCAGACCACAGACCGGGCTTTGGCAGCCGCGCAAAGGTCATTGCGAGCAGCCTGCCAACCATTTTCATAATCATTTAACGGTTGCGGCCACCCGCCAGCTGGCCAGATCCCTGGCACCCTCAATGGCCATTAAGTACATCGAAGAATGTTCGAAGCGGGCGAACACTCGAAATGTGACGACTCCGATGAGAACTTTGGCCTTTTGAGCTTGCCGAGCAAAACCGCACACTTGGCTCAACAAGGTGGCTGCAGGCACCTGGCTCTAATGATTGCTCCTGCCGCTGCTGCTGCTGCTGCTGCTCCTACTGGTGGCCGTGGTGGCTGCCCCTTGAGATGCAGCCGACTAGGAAATGCGGAAATGACGCACTTTGCCCCGCGGCAGCAATGTCAGCAACTTGCGAGTAAAGTTTTCAAAGCACTCGAGACAATTTTGCAACTTTCTTTTAAGAGTTCGGCAAGTGTCCAGTCGAGCTGGGCGGCTCCCATGTGGAGTGTGGTGTAGCTGCTGTGTGGAGGAGCTTATCAAAGGAATGGGTCTGCGCTAACGAGTGGCCGCTTATTGATTTTCCAATATGGCAGGTGCATAATTGGCAAACGCGCGTTGCCAGACTAGTGCCAAATCAATGGAGCGCATTAACCTAAAAATGACAAAAGGGAAAGGAGGGCGAGGGGCGTTGGGCGTTGTGTGCTGCTGCTGACATTATCATTTGACGTTAACTGACGATAAGCGCGCCTCGATAATGGGGCCATGTTTCTGGCCAAATCGAAGAAATGAAGCTGCACTTAACGCCGACACTTTTGACAAGTGGCCCACAGCACCACCCAGGTGGGCTGGGTCGGTTGCTGGCCATAGTTGAAAGCTGCTTAAATGTGCGAGCATTAAAGCCGCGTCACACGTCTGCCAGCCCCCGCCGCACTCCACATTGCTTCCGTTGCCCTGCAAAATGTGCTTTATTTTTGGTGCAGATTTTTGCTCCCACTTCCGCTCTCCTGCCGTCTCCGTCTCCGGCTCCGTCTCCAATTTGTGCTCTTTTCTCTCTTACTTTTTCTATTTTCTTCGTTTATTTTTTTTTTTACAACAAATTGGATTTGCGAAAAAATCGCTCACCTTTCATTTCAGGCGGATTAATGGTGTCGAGGCGAACAGCGCACAATAAAAACACCAGGCTGGTTCGACGGGCAGGGCAAAGTGTGGCAAAGGGGGGCTACCAGCTGACAGCGGGCGTTCCCGGCGAGTGCCTTTTTATGGCAGTAGTGGCTGGCTGGGATTCGGGCGCACGCTTTGGCCCCGAGCTGTCAGTTTGGACACTTGTAATACAATGAATAAATGAAGTGGTTGAAGTAATTGAAATGCGATTAAGCGCAAATACATTTCCATAAGTGCATACATATTTTTTCTGCTCATCAATTAGATCGCATTTGCATGTAACATGATTTACGGAAGAAAGAACCAAAATATTTGGCGATTTGAGTTAGGGAAATTTGCATATCGTGTGATTTTTAGAAGAATATTGTATGATAACAAGAGCTAATTGATTGCTAATGTAGAATACTTAAAATATCATTTATTTTGGGGCAGATGAAACATCTGTTCTTGTTCTCCTGGCTTTTTGCAGGGGCTATTAGAGATAGCTTTCATATCCCAAGTAATGCTCAGGGTTGGGCTCAGGCTTGTAAAAAGCATATTTTGTCTTGATATTTATCAAAACTCTCAAAAACGTTCTACTTATTCAACTATTTAAAAAGTCTCTCTCAAGGAACACATATTTTTACTTAAAGTCGTCTCCCTGAACGTTTGCTTCAATCAGTTGGCAATGCATTTAATGTTTGCCACACCATAAACCCAAACAAAGGAAATGGTGCCAAGTCGCAGACAATTGCACAAAGAGGGAGAACACGCAGAGAACTGTGTTCCGTTCCATTTCATTTTTCAAATTCAATAACATAATTGTTGCCATTTATGCTGCCTGCATTATTTACTCGCATTACATTCTAGACACATATCTGATTTCGGTTGGTGGAGGGAAGGGGAGAAAGCAACTGTGCCCTGTACAATGGGCCGCATTTTATGCTTATTTGTATCAGTGCAATCCATGCTAATGGCAAGGCATACACGCCAGCCACGCCCACACGGCGCCCACAGTCATTGTTGTCAGCATTATTTGCATATTCTGTGTAAAATTTACTTCCTTTCATTTTAATGCATGCTCAAATGAAATCCACTAAGGTTCTCTTGCAAAAACGAGAATCCAAAAATAAACTTTAGAAAAACCAAAAAATAAAGAAAGTCGGAAAGCACAAGGAAATAGATTCTTCAAAGCGATTGCTTAATACACTTGCTTACAAATTGCTCTAGTTAATATATATTTATTATGCAGCTTGTCCAGACATTCAGATGGATCCTTCATATAACTAAATACTTTTATATAGAGCTTTAGTTAGTTTAACTAATTCTTATCGTTGAGTTGGATGTTACATGTTCTATGAAAATATTATGATACTCTTCTCTAGGGCATACAAATAGCAAAAGCTATGACAAAATGTTGAATCGCGTCTTCGCTTACAAGCAAATTTGCCTTTTACTGTGTGAGTGTGTGTGCGTTTGTGTGTGAGTGTGTAGGGGTGGATGTGTGTATTATGCGGTCGAATTGAAGGAAAAAAATGTAGCACCGCCCACGCCCACGCCCACGCCCATCCCGAGCACACCATACATACCCTTTTTATGCCACTTTCTTGCTTTGTGCATTCGCCTTTCCTTGATTTCTTTCTTTCTTATATTATCACTCGCAGCTCACAATAAACTTGGCTTTTTTGCCAAGTTTAGTGAAATAGAAAAACGCCAAAGCAGGCGGCCGATGCGCATAAACAAGCCACACAAAAACCAAATTTGCCAATAACACCAAAGCAAAGGATCTGAAAAGTGGGCTAACAAAAAAAACCAAAAAAGAAAAGGGAACCCGACATTGAAACCATTTCAGCTGCTTAATTTTTGTTTTTACATTTTTATTTTTATTTTTGGTTTGCCCATAACCAGGGCATTAAAATAAACGCTTGCGCCCCATCAGACAGACAGACAGACAGAAAGGGGATGAATTAGTATAGCCGCAATCGCCCAATCCTTGACAGGACATCCGCGGGCCTCAGTTCCTCAGCCAATTGGCAACATCAAAGTCTGGCCCCGCAAATTTATGTTGCGCCTTTTGTTTTGTTTGTATATTCAGTTTTGTGTTACAGGTGATTGCATTTGCTTCTCGTTCTCATTCGGGTTTTCGCATCTTTTTTTTTGTGTTTGTTTAGGCAATAACATTTCGACTTGTGGGCAGGGCGCCCAAGAAGGATTGCCGGCTGTGGAGGTAAAAGAGTTCCTCGAATTTGCAACGAAAATAATATTTCATTGGCCTGGATGGAATTTTTAAGTAAATATTTATTAGAAATATTACGACTAATGGGTTAGCGGAGTTCTAATTTAATGCAATCGATAATACACTGAAAATGGAGAAATTTTTGGCTTAAAGGCTGACTATGAAAAGTTGTGTCCAAGGCAAAAATGTGTGCTTGAGCTTGCAAGTATATTGAGAGCAGATTGCGTATATTAAATGTTAAGATAGAGCTTAAAACATAATATGTAACATAATGTTGGGACAACGCTTGAATTCATTAGTATTCATTTAGAAGAAAGAACAATGTGAGTATTGATGACAGATGACATGTACAAGTAATATTAACTATACCTGAAAGCTATTTAGTGCTTTAATATGGAGTCGAAGTAATGCTCGGATGAATGGAACAAAGTGAACATGGAGAACACAGAGCAGGAGTAAAACAATGCGATGAACTAATATTAATTACAATATTAAATCGATTGACCATGGGCAAAAGGTGGCTATCATTTGAGATAAATTGGTAGAATAAACAGAGCTAAAACTGTACTGAGGTGAACGTAAATCGACAAATCGATAATAGCTACACAAGTTGTCGGTAATCGAAACGCTCAACTAAAGGACTCTTCAATTTATTTAATCCAAGCTAAATATAGTGCACTGCATCGGGTTCAATTTCTCGTGTAAATTGGCTTCTGGCCAATCTGAAATTATATGAAGAGCGAAAGGTACATAAATATAGCAAAATGAAGTAACAAAATGATTTCCTCAGGCCACAAAAACACGAATACACACAAACACGTACAGCTACCAACACCGCCACAGAGCAATAAATTGCGAACTGCAATGTGTTTATATATTGCCGCTGTTAGCTATTACGTATACGCCGAGTTTGCAGCTTGGTTAAAAAAAAAAGTAAGTTAACTTGATTGATGCGAAAACCTTTACCAAATGTCAATCCAACATAATTGAGTTTAGCAATAATAAAAAATGCAAAAACAAAATAGAACGTGATGTGTAAGCTTGTGGGGTAAGAGGGTTTAAAGTCAGTGCAAAGGGAACTGTCAGAGTCTTGCCATATTTAACACACGCCACACGTTGCAACTGCTGCAGCTTAAAGTCACTCAGAAAGTGCAACTCCCCGTCTGCAACAGCACCAGGATCCCCAGGATCCTAAGGTCCTGGCAACAGCAAACACATCAATAAACGCAACAGCCGCCAGCAGCAGCAGCCTCCACTCGAGATGCACACTTGATGCGTGACTCCGAAAGCCGCACGAGCTATTTATAGAGCTTACCATCCTTCGCCCACCACCCCTGCCCGCAGCTTTGCTCCATTCGTAATGGCCACAAAATAAATGCCCGCAAGTAAATACTGTTGACTGCAGCCCCAAGACGATCCGCTCAAGAAATTGTAGCCAAGCAGAGAAATCAAGTCGCCAAAGTAGCAGCCAAAAGACCTTTTAAGTATGTGTGACAAAAATATATATATAAAGAAGACGCTGTATATAAATATATTTATGTGTTGGTGCGTCTTGGTGTATATATCTTCACTCTATGTGCGCCATACAGGTGCAATAAAATAAGATGAACACATCAGCTGCATTTGGTCAGGTGCACTCGTTAAAATGGACAGCCCCATATAGTACAATGGCCCACTCCCCAGCGTGCCCCACCTCCACCGCCAGCCCCGCGCCCAGTTGTTGCTGCTCACCTGCATCTGTTTATGACCTACACCAAGAGGGTTCAACTCGACGTGGACTCTGCGCTGTGCCCTGTTGTTTGTGGCTGCTGCAGCGGATGCCTCAACTCGAGTCTCGTATTTGCTAAGGCACGGACACTCGTTCACAGCTCTCGTGCTGAGGGGTAATTGAGAGCAAAATTTTCCATTTTCCCTGTATTTTTATAGTCTTGCGAAATAGTGGGATATATTCGCGAATGGGGAGAAATAAACAGATTTCGAAATGTGGAGAAGCTACTTGAAGAAATCTGAATTCGAACACTTTCTACCATAAGTTTGGTGCATAGACAAGTTATTTTAACAGTTAATCACTTTTTAATGATATTATTCTTTTTTTTTTTAAGAAATATGTTCTCGTCTGAGTCTACAGATTATCCCTCACATATTGTTGGCTTCATATTAAGTTAAAGTAAAAGCGACGAAGTAAATTGTCCAAGCCATGAGAATCGTCAGTATCCTTTTGTGTCTACAGTAAAACAGTTCAAGTTCAGTCTGCTGAAGCCATTGGCTTATCTAAACAGGTGTAATCAACTGATTCCCATTATTTATATTTTCATATCCCCAAGTGCCATGGACTTTTTCCTATGCTTGTAAATCTTTCTCTCTAACTCTCTTTCTCATGTTAGTCTCAGCTGCGCATGTCTGTCTCGGAGAGTCGAAAAATTCAAGCCGAACCATTTCGAAAACGCGGGCAAAATGGCGCTTTAGCAATTCGTTTGCACAGCTGGAAGGAGAGAGTGAGTGAGAGAGAGGGCTGCAGAGTGAGATGAAGAGAGAAAGAGCAAACTTTGATACTCTTTTAAAATTTGCTTGTTGCCTTAAAAAGGACCTGAAATGAACCTGGATGCTAGCTGTTGAGCAAAATAGCCCAAAATATGCGCTGAACCGAGGGGCATGGATATCTTAACCATCATACATGTGCTATGACTTCAAGTGTGTGTATGTGTGCGTGTAAAAGTTGAAGTTAGTAAATGGAACACAAGCCTGGCAACTAAAGCAGCAACAGCGACTGCTAAGTTGGCTCATAGATACACAGACACACTCAGATGCTTAGCCTAAATGCCTGACGTTCAGGCCGAGAGTGTGGCACGTGCGGATGTGCAACGCCAGAAAGTATGCAACGTTTAGTATTCGTGGCATATTGTGGCTTCACCTTTGAGTCGCGCACTTGCTGAAACTTCAATGCATCTTCTTCAACTGCCGCCTCCTCGAACTCTGACAATCTAAGCAGTTTACTGTGTCAATATGCTGCACAGCTCTTCAAGCTCACAGGCAGGAGCCTGACTACCCTCAGCCCGTGTCAAATTCCCAATCCCCAACCTGGCGCATCCATAACTTATGCATGCAAATGTTCTCTTCTCTCGTTGTTGACTTCGAAAAGGTAAAAGACAAAAGCGACAAAAAACAGTAAAAACTGGAACAAAAATAGCAGAAGAGCAGTTGAAATTTGTGCAAAATGCGGTTATTGCAGCGATTATTTTAATGGCCCTTCTCAGTTACCGACAGAGTTGAGACTTTACGCACTTCTGAGTTGCAGCCATTGCACTTTGCATTGCCGACATACTTAACACTTCACCAAAAAAAAAGGTTCTTAAGTATGACACTTTGCGGCATTTATGAACTATTAATTAAAGCAACAATTTCAGAGTACACTCAGAGACTGGGCGAATAAAACTTTGTAATAACCTGGTAAGTAGAATACTCTGGTTCGCGAATAATGAATCGATATGAACAACAAATATTTCTGCTAAAAATGATGTCATGAAAAACAAAAAACTGCAAATTAAAACTCCTAAATAAAGCTACATGAATAGGTAATCTAATTAGCCAACGGGCCAAATCAAATAATGACAGTTGAAAATGTTTGTCAAACTCAGCTTGTGATATAGAATAAAAGCGTATTTGCCCGATATATAAATAAATAATTCAACCCGCTGTCACAGCCGAAAAATTATTTCCACAAAATTAAACACGCGCATATTTTGCCGGTTATGCTGAATGCTCCATATCAAGTATACGCCCCGCGACGAGCTGCAACGTTCCCGTTCCAGAAAATGTGACACACAACTTCATAGCTCACGCAAAGTTCATGAGCAATTTTCTTGAATATTTTCCATTTTCTTTAGTTTTCTTTTTAATTTACGCTAAATACTGCAGCGACATTTGAGGCGACACAACAGTCGCGCACAGCTGCAGTTACAGCTGCCACGCCCATTACTCAGGGGGGCGCTGGCTGCTTATATTTTATTTGTTGGCAAAAATTGCATTCATGAATAATTCAGTGAAGTGAAAAATTTGCGTTCCCACTGCCTCACTTTATATTTATTTGGTTTATTTTTTATTTTTTAAGTTTTCTGAGTGGTATTTTTTCGTAGCATTTTTGGTGAGAAAAAAGGAAACTACAAGATGGAAATTATTTTTACTTTTGTGTGTGGCAACTTCCGCTGTGGGTGGCTGTCCAACATGTTTTGTAATGTGTGCCGGTTATCAGCATTTTGGGTTAATATTTAATGCAAAAGACTGACACGGCGGCCAACGCTGCGGTCGCGTTGATGATGCGCCAAAACCGACACCCCCACACCCCACCACCAACCCAAGTCCCCTGCGTTGACAAGTGGCTTGCTATGTAAATGTGCCTGCCCGGAAACGGAAACTGTTTATGCAGATCGAATATGCAGCGAACACTTGTACTCGGCTTGCTGAAAATTTATGCTGCTGTTGTGTCCACTTTGGCATTTTTGCAAATGCACTCGCCGCTAACCAAAAGCGTAGCCATTATAGAAATTATAATTGTAAAAATATACAATATTTCGCTGAGTGTACAATAACCTTAACACATTCTGTCGCATATCAATGGCAATATGCGATTCTCTTGTTCGCCCCGCGGCGCAAGCTATACAAATGTGCCTCGAAACAATTACTAATAAATAAATACTTTATACATCTAAATCTTATTTTGTTTGACGCCAGCTGAAGACCTGCCCAGCGAGCGATCATAAATAAACTATAGCCAATGCTTAAGCTTCATGTTTTATTCTGCTTATCCGATTACACGGCAACTATTTACATCGATCTAATTTTGTTGTCTTTATATCCAGTACCCTTCAAGCGAATAACTCAGTCAATTTTCAGTTCTATGAGAAATCGGTTGACATGATGTAATGAAAACGTGTGTTCTCCTTTGGAGTCAAGCGATAGAATTTGCGGCTCGTTTCATTCAGTTCACTTTCATTGTGATATGGAGGCCATAAAGTGGTATAAGACACAATACTAAAACGAAAATGTAATATTTAAAAATTAATTAAGAATAATTAAAGGGAAGTGGTCTGACAATACCGCACTAAATAGGTGGCCTCACGAGCCGTTGGCTGATTATCGATTTGATTTTTCATCTCACGACCGAACTGTTCTTCGTATTTTTTGATGGCATTGTTATAGCGCTCCTTACAAGCCATCTGACTGTCGTATAGATATTCATTTTAATATATTGAAAGCGCGCCACAAGACAGGCTTAATGCACTACTTACAAAGGCACTTTGAAATTGGTATAACTTGGCTCTCTGGATATAGTTTGTGGTATTTTCGGTTCGTATCGCTTGTCCTCCAGCTCATCGAAAGGCTTGATGTATTTTGCATCTTTGGGGTGGCGAATAAAAAAATTGCCAAAACGAAACCGGGTGTCAATCGTGGGTATTTCGTATTTGGAATGTTCTGTTGATCGACCGGCCCGACTACTAGCAGCTTCAGAGGCTCCTGTTTGCCGTGTAAAACGCGAAGGACGAAACCTGGCAGATGTAGATGACCGATCGGACATTTCGCTGAGCCTCCACATGGTTTAAACAAAGCTTCAGTTTTTATTTTTTTCTGATGAAATAATAAATAAAGCAGCAATTAAAGCGCAACAATGTGGAATTAATAGATCTAATCTTTAAGTCTCTAAACTATAACTGAAACTTCTTAACTAGCTTACTAAGTTTCCCATAATACGTTGTATTTAAGACATTTATTGGGTTTAAATGTTTGCTTTATTTATAGTTGCTGCCTGAAGCCATCTGCCACAAGGGCGTGAATCTTAAGTAGATTCAAGCAGCGCTTCATATAAATATATGCGAATTGTTCTGCCATCCACTAGTTAAATCAATATACTACTGTTAACCATAATGAAATTATCAACTATATATCACACACGGACACACACAAACACACGCACGTAAACTCGCGGGCTAATGCCCACGCATCTGGCCCAGCCTACCCACACACAGTTTTGGAGCTCAACATTCTACGTTAAAATATGCAAAATATTTTAACCGAAAAACCTTTCAAAAGATTGCAGAGAGCAAGGCGCTCAATATGTCCGTGCCCGTATGTGAGGGAATTTTCTGTCTGTGCTCTATGTCTGTGTCTGCGTGTGTGTGTGTGGACATGGCGTATGCGTAATTTTATTCAGCAGCCAAAAATCTGCCTTTGTGTGTTCGGCATTGACTTGGCCCTAAAAATAAAGCTCACTCTGATGAAGTGCTGCCAAAACACCATTGAACATTTTCGCATTTCTCGGTAACTCACTTGAGTTTTCACAGGCAACTAGTTTTTCGGTTAGTTGGTTACACAAAAGCCCGGAAACGAGCAGTTGAGATGAAATAGATACATATAAATTAAATATAAAAAATATTTAAGGTAAGTTAATTGAACAAAAAAGAAGAAATTGATTAAATATTGGAACATTCTCAAAATAATAAAATCATCTCTTAGCCAATCTTTATGAAAATCTTAAACTCAATAATATATCTCTATATATGAAACTGTTTGTCCTGACTGACTGAATGACTGACCGATCAACGCACAGGCCAACCCGCAAGAGCTGGGAAGCTGAAATGTTCACTGTAGTTACCTTATGTGATGAAGGTACACGTTAAGACGGGGTTTCGGGAAACTCCACCCGCAAGTGTAGAAAAATCACGAATAACGTTTATAGGAAACTTTATTGTTTACCATCCGATCGGCGTCAAACTCAATTTCAAAGATCTTCGCTTGAATTCATTTGAGGGGTGTTTTACACATTTCCAAAAACGTATTCCTCCTTGGTGGAAATGGGGGTCACAGGTGTGGTGGTTGGCGTTCCCCCCTCAAATTCATTTCCAAGGATCTACATAAGAAATCATTTGAGATGTTTCTTACATATTTCGTAAAATCCAAGCATCTTCGGTGGTAAGTGCATTTCAAAGATTGTTTGGTGAATTTTAAGTTGTGTTTGATTTGCAAACTTACTTTTAAAGCTCTACATAAGAATGTGATGAGTAGTAGTTTGTTTATAGTTCGCTCAGTTTCAAAATCATTTTCAAAGCTTTTTGAGAACATTGATTTTATAACATATGTGCCACGGGCAAGGCCGGGCTATACCCGCTATTATGTATTTATATGTATTATAAATTGATTATACAAATTTTTGATAAATATGTATTATAATTGTAAATGTATTATGTTCTAAGCTAAGTAAAAGAGATTTCTCTAAAGATTTCAATGCATGACCTATAATTTTGATCATTAGTTTCAGCTTTAGTTTTCTTTAATTTCTAAATCTAAATTATTGCTTATGCACTGAGCTCATGGCAAATGCTTTGTGCTGTTAAGTATACCATTATTTCATGATTTAATTTTGGCACCCAATTTCAAGCTCTCTACATTTTCCTATTTGAGTTTAGTAAGAGATGCGTCCAGACCCTGGACCGCCTTACCCGGCTTGCTGCTAAGCGCAACAGAATTTATGGTTTTAATCTTTTGGCTTCACATTTTTTTGCCTGCCAAAACACAGAGAGCGAGAGAAATGCCTGCAACAGAGTTCTCGCTGGGGGTAGCCAATGCCAAATACGAACAGCACGGCCTACGACATGAGCCAAGCGCAAACTGTGAAGATTTTATGGCTCAAGGACGTGGCGCTAGCATACTTCAAGGATATGCCCGGCCCCTTGCTGCAACGTTGCGTGGATTTGGATTTGTGTTTTCATTATAAATGAGCAGCGATGAGACCTACGACCAGAATGGAGGCGTTAACCGAGGGGCGTATTCGGCCCCAAAACATTCCGCCAAGCAAATAAAACTGCGTAAAAAACACAAGAGTCAAGCGAGCGGCCAGCAGATAAATCAAATTAAATGAAATGAAATAGTTGAGGATTTGAGGCTGCTGACAATGGAATCCCACTGCCATATTTGTGCTGCCATCTCGCCAAGTCCAAATCGCCACAATGAATAACAAATGAAACAGTCGGCAGCGATTCAACCAGGAGAACGACAGAGTATAAAAGCAACGCCGACAACAACGGCCACACACAACCCAAAACTGTCCCCAGACATTGTTGTCATCTTGTCTATTTATTCTCGCCGAACCAACGTATGCGTCTCCAGCGTAGGTCATGCCGTGTATCCTTGCCAAATCAGGCGTAAAGCGGCCGACAATCAATGTCCTTGGCGGCTGCCATACGCATGCCAACTATATAAAAGGATAACGCCGCCTGCTTTACTCATGGCCCCTTGAGTCAAAATATGCGGCACCAGCTGAGTGTATTAAACACATCTGAATAACTATTAATCTGCATGGATCTGCACGGATATGCGAAAAATATTATTGGCACAGTTATTGCTTTTTGATATTCCCGTTTACACACATAAGCTAAGCGAAAAATTTCTCATTTAACAGGAATATCAAGAGGAAACCAATTTAGGTTCTTAACTGAAACTGAAAATAAAGCGTTCTTAAAATAAAATGAATATATTTTCTTATATTTAGTATAGGAAAAGTGCATAAGCAAACTTATTGCTGGCAATTGCAATAAACAGTATTGTGAACTAGCATAAATATTGACTAGGACAGTGGGACACCGAGGCCAAACTGGCGAAGAGCTTCAATATTGGACACGTGGCATACTTACGGGCAGTGCTTATGTGTAACCCAGTACCAATTGGCCAGCACTTCATATCCTGTCGCTGCACAAACAGCAAGCGACATATCCTGGCACAGATAGTTGCCGCTTACCGTGCCCGTTCACCCACAAACAACCAAAATGGCAAGTCCAAAAGGGAAGCAATACTCAAAATACACTGGCGAATATTAAACAAAATGGCAATTTTGTGTTGAATGTGAGAGCATTTTTTGTAGAGTCGATTTTAATGGCAAACGAGACCGCAACTGCCCATCAAGAGGACATGCCGCAAGGACTTGCCAAAGCACTGCTGCCATCCGAGCGCCGAAAATCAAATCATATTGCACACTCAAGTTGCAGTTGCAAACAGGACGCCATCGCGAGAAATCAAAATCATGTACAAGCGCCGCAACGAGAAAATAGAAATTTGTAGAAACAGGCTGCAGGTGCCGCTGGGCAAGAACAACAACAATCACTAGAAGGAAAGAAAATACGGCGAAGCGACGAAAAACGGAAATAAAATCAAGCAAATTGAATGCGATGAGTTGAACGTGGGAATACGTGCCAACAGCCACAACAACAGCAAGAACAGCAACAACAACGACTTCGATAACAACAATAACAACGATAAGAAAACCAAAACTTGGCGATAAAAAACACTCGAGATCAACGGTAATTGCTGCTGACAAATCCACAGTTGCTAGCCAATACACAGGCTGCAGATAGACAGATACAAATACGCAGATACAAATACAGATACAAACACAGATACAGATACAGATACAACTACAGTTAAACGCACTGCCATAACAAACCTAAATGTCAAGACTGTCGACAGCAACCTGCACCCTACCCCCGTTGCCCCCCTTGTCCATCGCACTGACCCGAAAAAAAAAACTATAGCCGGACAATTCGCAATTGTCGGAGTCTGTCGCATCCGCGTCCTCATTCGGAATCTATTTGTGGCAGCTCCCGCTCCTTCAAACATTCCTCCCCCTTGGCACCGTGCTTATTGTCGCATTTTAGGCGCTTCCGCTGCCACTCACTGTGTCTGTGTCTATTGCCATACATCAGCCATCAGGAGTGGGCAGGCAGGGTGTACAAATTCTAAATGCTTTGGCTTTTTGGGGGTTCGTTCGTTCGTTGGGTTCTTCAGCCGAATATCGCCATACGAGCCGCAGCAGCTGCCATTTGCATAGTTTCTCGCCGCTTTGTTAATGTCAAGCTTTTGGCCAGCTATCTGATTTGTTTACCTTTTCAATTGAAATCGCGTTGCATTTCGCGAAAATCGGCCATTCCAATCACTCTAGACAACAGATTGCGCCCAGAGATTGCATTAACTACCCTCAATTGTGCTTGGGTTCTGCCATTCTAGTCCACCGTTCCGATCTGTATGCTTAAATAATATTGCATATTACCTTAAAGTAAAATTAATTTAATTAACTTTTTTATGCTGCGATTCTTAAAGACTTTTCATGTAAACGCCAAGATACGTTTTTCTAATGGTTGCTTTTGGCATTTTAGCTGCTTTGATGTTCACAAGAAATGTATCTGAAACGTTCTTGCGGAATTTGTTGCAATTTTTTGCCATTGCTGTTGGTATTTTTGGGGAATTGTGTTACTTAGTGCCCGTCAGGTTAGCCGTAAATACTTGAAACGTGCGTGAATGTGGGCAATAGATAACTATACCGCACCAGATGTAGTTCTTTTGCGGCTGGAATTGCCAGCTGCATAATGAGAAGCGCTGCGGTTATTTATGCTTTAAAAGCTGGCGTCCAAGTATTGGGCTCCGCACACAGTTCACAGTTCAATGGCCATAAACATGTCCAGCGTTGGCTGAGACGTGATTACTGGCAGACGTGCGGCCAAATAGATCCAAAGCAAACAAATGTCCCGCAATACACAGACGTGACAGGTCCAAAATATGCGACTATTGCTATATTAAGAGCCCGCCGAATCGCATATTTAGCCGGCCAGGAACGCAGTTTTCGGTTACAGGCAAGTTGTTTCTGCCAAATGGTCCGAAATGATGAAATGACGAGAATGATTATTGTGAGTATTTTATGGCAATTTGTCTGGTTGATTCTTGTGATGTCGACGTGCAGTTCAATGACAACAAGCACTAAGGTCAAGGACTTGACCTTGTTGTAAGCCAATCCCAAACTCAAACCAGTAACAACTGCTCCCTTCGGAAGGGAAAGTCAAGCAAAAGGCAAAACAAAGCAAATGCCTCAAGGACGCAATCAAAGCAGCTTAAAAGTTTACTAAACGCTGCGCGAAAAACCAAACCAAAAACAGGCAATAAATAAAGCTGCTTTATTGAGAGAGTGTAGTCTCTATGTGTATATAGGTGTGTGCTTTGTGTGTGTGTGTGAGTTAAAGGATATTGAAAACGCGGTATTCAGGACACAGTACCAGCCGCCAGCAGCCGGGGCTATCGCTTGATCGGAGCGCCATATTGAAACTGTTGCTGCAAATCGCCATAAATACCGCCGGCTAGTGTGTGCTTGTGTGCGTGAACTCTCATGTGTGTGTGTGTGTGTATGTGGTTGCGCTTCAAATTTATAGCCTTGCACATAAAATTCTTGAAAATTTCTTCAAGGCGTAGCTAGTGGCATATACTGTGGAATCTCTGAAATTCTCTACTTTAGCTTTAATATTCATGACAAAAGTGCTAGACGTAAACTTACCCTGCGTTGAGACCAGGAATTTTGTCAGGCTTTCGAGGGAGCGCATCAGAATCAAAATCCAGAACAGGCATATTTGTTTCTAAATAGTTTTTACAACTTGAAACATATTCTACTGTCTGTTGTTTAAGTGCCCACAACTTATTATAAGCATTCAATAGCAAAGTATGCAAAGGGTTACCAGAATTAAAGCTCAATGTCGCCTATTAAGCATTAAATCAGTCTAATCTAAGGAATTACATCCTTTAAAACATACAAACTTAAAAAGGGAATGCTTTTGTTTTAATGGATACAGCTTAATAGATACTGTAAAATATAAAATTATCTATATCTATATATCTTCAATTCTAAGCTTATCAACTAACCTTTCTGATACCCATCTTTAGTCAGAAGGTAAACATCTTTTATGCCACTTCCAGCTATAGGGTAAGCATATATTTAATCTAACCCAGACTTTAATATAATTAATTTAATTTTAAATATGATTTATTTACCTCATAAAAATTGAAAACCAGACCATAAAACACACTTCAATCAGTGCACATTTTGCACCACCAATTTGAAGCACCACTCAATGACTACTGTGGTGTGCTAGGCACTTCACAAGCTAGAAAAGTGTGTCATATGCCCCATACCCACACACATACTCTTACACCACAAACACACACATACACATATGCTCACATTGCCAAAGCTGCCCTCAAATGAGGCCTATTTAAGCTGAACAATTGCCACCTTTTTGCACCTCCGCCCCGTTACAATCCACCCAGCACACTCAAAAGCCAAGCGATTGTTGTTGTTGTTGTTGTCGCTGCTGTTGTTGTTGTTGTTTTAAATAAACATGTGAGCCGAAGCACGTGGGCGCACGCTCTGCAAATGCGAAAAAGTGCTGCTCACATTGGAGGCGTGGCGCCCACCAAAAACCCCAGCAAAATCAGGTGAATGGGCACTTTAAGTCTTTGTTTCGGCGAATTGAAATGAAACAACAAACAAAGCGCAGCAACAACAGCAACAACAGCAGCAGCAGCAACAATGCGGCCGGGCTGGCGTTTTAACAGGATTACAACAACAACAGCAACAACATTTGACAACAACAACAACAACTAGAATAATGCCAACAACTGAAAGCGCAATGCGAAAAGTTAGTAAAGCGGAAGCTCACCAACGATGTTGGTTGTTAGCTATTGTTGTTGTTGTTGCAGCTGCTGTTGCCGGTTGTTGCTGTTGTTGTTGCATCTAGCGGTAACCAATTGTCTTTTTGGCTGCCATTGTTGTTGTTGTTGTTGTTGTTACGGCTGTCAGAGCAGCCTCTTGTTTAGGTTTTATCATTTCCATAGTTGACTGTCAATGGAAACATCCAGCCTCAACAGCCAGCCCAACGAGTAGCGTAACAATTCACCTACCTAAACCAAAGCCAACAAAAAACAAAAAAAGAAAGTTCGAAACAGCGGCTCAAACAACGCCAATGCACCGCGCCGAAATTGCTTCCAGTGCAATGTAAAACATGGGAGTTAACTACATTTTTGAAGCTGTTTTCGAACAGGTTTCAAGCGTTTTCCCCAGGCACTGAGTTTTAGAGAAACTGAGAGGAATTTATTTTTAAGAGCAGCCGCATATACAACATTTTCTATACAATATTTTAGATTAAAGTTCTATGAAATAATTCCTTAAGCAATAAATGGGGATTTGCTAAGGATCCTTTTGATAATCATTGTAATTAATAGCTCCTATTACTTTAGTGCATTCCTATAGTACAACTAATTTTGTAAATTTTTAAACTATTTGAGAGCATTTTTTACCAAACACAAATATAATTAATTAAAAGCGTTCTGGAATCTGTTTTAGCTATTGCTTAGTAATATTCTTAGGGTAAGATATCTTTGTAAATAAATATATTGATACTCAAGCATTCAACAATATATAACAATCTTGCAATTATAGGCGGGTATATTTTATTAATGCTTTTCTAAGCATAACGGAATCGATTTGTAAGCCAGAGTTCAGCCCTGGCTAGCCTGAAAATTCCCATTTAAGTGCAGCAATTGGTCAACATCACAGCCTAATTGTATACCAAACACGGGACACGCACTACAGACTCACTTTGGCCCCGTTGTGCGTTTGAATGGACCTGGCGGAAGCGGATGTGTGGATTTGCTAGCATTTTGGCCTCTGGACTGCTGCTGCTGCCGCTGTCCCGCCGCCGTTAGTCAAAGTCTGGACTTTTGTTGATACTGAGTGCTACACAGCTGTAAGCTGAATGCCGGGGCCAAACACAAACCCAATGATAACAACACGAGTTGTCATCAACAGCCGCTCCAGTTTCAGGAGGTGCCCCTGGCTGAATCCCCTTCTGATCACGGTTTACTGACACGTAATGACAGCTAAACATCGACAGCTACTGTTACACTTAACATTTGATGAGGCCAGGGAGGGGATGGGCGGTGGACCGCCAAGCGCAGTGGGGCAGTTGTAATCATCCCGGTACCGGTAGTCATTGAAACAGTCGTCATTAAAATCGCTGCTGAAGCCAATGACTTGTGCAGTTCGCAACGTCAATTGTCATTAGAATTGAGCGCGTGTCATGTGCTGGCGTGCGAAAAGCAAGCACGACTTAAAACGAGGTGTTCGTGAATAGGAAACTACTCTACACGGCTTAGTACAAGGCGCGTCACAAAACAACTTATCACGTCTCTACGTGGACAATTTAAAGCCCAAACTACCTTAAGTGGGATAGGGGTAGGGACTTAGCATAAGGAGACTTTATTTGGCCATTAATAGGAACTAGCCCGACCTAGCAGAAGCCAATTCGCCTTAACACGAGGAAACACGAAAAACACGGGGTAATATAACTCAACAAAACAAAAATATAAATCATGCATAGACAAATACACCTTACTCGACCTAAAACGAGTCAAGTCGTCCTTACAAGACATGAAACGTCTTAGCATTATCTAACTCGACATGACACGAGTTAACACTCCATAACACAACCTCAACTAGAGGTTTAAACAAACAATCATATCAATAAATCAATAAACATAACTACAAGTCCCAACAATACATAACCCGACATAACGTGTTATCTAGCACACGTAACACGACGAGTCAACTCATTCTGACACGACTTCCCAATACTCAGCATAATGCTGTACAAGTAATTTGTTGGGAATACATTTCAGATGTTTTATATTTCGTGTTCGTGTCTGACACGCTCGCATCACTAACTGTCATCCTTCGCCCGACAACTTCAAATGCGTGACTTTCGGCCATTTAATGATGCTCGAACGGCATTGTCATTGTGCCGTGCAAAAATAAACAACCATAATCAGCATCAGTGCGACTCTCAGTCAATCCGACCGACTTTGAGACAGACAGACGGACAGTCGGTTAGACAGACACTCAGTCAGTGGCGGCCACTAGCCGGGTCAGTTGTTGCTGGCTCATTTGATGACATGGCCTTTCAATGCCGTTTGTTATTAATGCGCCTGTTTGTTGCCAGAGCAACAATAACGCATTTGAAACAACAAAACCAACTAGAAGAAGAACAGGAATAATAACTACACATCATGACAATAGCCCAGTAATATGAATGTTGACCCCGCTTAACGCCCCCGCAGCGACTAACGACCGCCGATTAGGCAGCAGCCAGCGGCCAGCAGCAGCAGCAGCAGCAGCAGCAGCAATGGCCACCAGCAGCGCGATGGTCGCCGCAGCGGAAACGGAACTGTAAGTGAATGCTAGTGCTCCCTCCATCGACCCCCGCTCTTCACTTGCTAAACAGCAGCTCATTTGTACGACTGATAAGTTGTTGACAGTTTCACTTGTCTGCGGCCGTCGTTTCAGTTTATTGTTTTGGACCATTCCCCAACAACTTGGCCGACTTGCCTAATTTAGTTGCCTGTGTTGATTTTGTCAAAGCGCTTTGATTGATAACGCGTCAAGTTTGCGGCTAAAACATGGCTGCAAGTCTGTTAAATATTTGATGAGCTCATGTGTAAAGTTTTCTTCTCAAACAAATGAAGAGTTGTTGCTACAGCAAGTGACAACTCGTAAAGGATAATTCATTATGCTCTTTATGTTTTCGGTCCTGAACTTGGGTTGACAATAGTTGAACTTTCTAAATAAAATGATTTGACTTTACAGAATATGAAATAAATTCAGGTTTTTGATTAAGCTTTTTCTCTTTAACTTTCAGTTTTTTTATCAGGAAAAGTACCTTTGAATTATGTGTAAATAAATTGAACAATAAAAACTATTTAAACACTTGACAGGAGCGCATCCTGTTCCGTTTGTTGCGCTTGTTACACACATGATTAATGCAGTTTTCTGGTTGCTTTTTATGTTTACATTTATTTTTATTTTATTTCAATAATATAATTCAAATAAATCGCACATTAATAAATAAAATTAACAGCAGCAGCGAAAAAATCAAATATAAAAATATGTATTATGCAACTTCCAGTTCCTGCGGGCAGCTGAAATGTAACGGATACGACAACGGATATGTAGGAGCGCAAGTTTATAGCGTCAATTGCAATGGAAGTTGGTTATCGAGCTGAGGATTAAGCCCAGACCCCAAGCCCAACTGGTGCCATAACCCAGCGAGCGAGTGAGCGAGCAGTCTATAAAGTTCATGGCTAGTCATAAAATCGAATCGCAGCACTTAACAAATACTTGATTTTAAACTAAAGGCCCACGCTTGACTAAGCGCACTCAAAAATGCCCGCCCGAAACTTTGGGTGGGCGTTACGATGGCATTCAAAGTGGACTTGAGCACAAGTACATTGACTTACCAACAGGCACTGTGCTAAGTTAGAGCTGCAGTTGCTGGCTTTTATTTAAAGTTGTGCTGGTCAGTCATGTGCATGGAAGCGTTTAGGAAGTGGTTGCGGGGCGGGATGCTTGGGATTGGGCATTGGAAAGTGCTGGGATTTTGTCATGGACCAGTCGTAGCATTTTATTTCTTAATTTTGTTTTCTCTTTTTTTTCGCCTAATACTAATTTGATTTTTCTGTAAGCAAGCACTGCTTATTGACCCGCATCAACTCAGCTTTTACTTTTCTTTTTTCCCAACAAAAATTTGCATGGGGCTTGAAATTGGAATAGGGTTCGTCGCCGGGATTGGGATTGGGTCACTGCAACAACAACTGTCTGTGTCCATCGTTGCCGTTATTAGCCGCCCGTGTCAGGCAGTTTGTCGTAACATAATGAAATACATGGCTAACATGTTTCAACGAGTGCAACCATCCCCGCTCCACTATGCTTTACCCCTTGTCCGCACACGGCTTGCTGGGGCATGTTGCATAAAATGCCATTTGAATTTGTGTTTTGTTATATGCACTACACACACACACACGCACACAAGTGCACTCACAGTTTCACATATATCTAAAGCTATATCTATTGTTATTGCTCAGCTGAACTTTTGCATAGTTCGGCGTGGCTTTACGAATACGTAATTGAAAAATGCGCATATCTTACAGTTTGCTTATTGACTTTTATTGGACAGTTCGATTAAAGTCGGGCTGTTTGTAGGACATAGACTGGAGACACTTAAATTGCTTGGCATTTAAATAAATGCATTTCTAATCACAATTAAGTTTGTGGCCAGATATCGAGCTGTAGAACCCAATTCAATTAAAACTATAAGGCTTTCATTTATTGTCGAGGCAGTTAATTAGATCTAAGCGTTAAACTTACATTTCTTACAATATTAAATCAAATTTACTAATCAAACGTTTTTTGAAAAATAACTAAAATTGTATGAAAATTATAAAATTTTGGATAAATGTAAATGTGTTACAACTGAAGAGGCTTGTGAAGCAAGTCCCAATGTCAATGCAAGCTTACCTTATTCCACCTGTTGTCTGTTTTAACTTGTATATTTATTTATATTTAATGGAATTAAAAATGTGAATGAAAACATTACAAAATGAATTATATGATCAGCGAAATATATGTATAATAAATATTGCATAGAGGGCTTTATTAAACACAAATCAAATAAAAATATAAACGTAATTCCAGCTTGTTAAACCATTTTATAAAATGAAATGTAGTTGCAACAAATTTTAAACAAAAACTATTTTTCTCGTTTTTATTTTTGACCGTTTGTTATTGTTTTTAATTTCGTTCGTATTTTGCTTGCTGTTGTCCGCAGTTGATTTATTGTTACTTAGCAGCCAAATATGCTAAAGCAATAAACTGCATAAAAATATTTGCTAACACACATGAAAAAATATATATTTACACTTGACTGTGTGCAAAAAAAAAATAAAAAATATAAATAAATATAAAGCAAACAAATAATAAAAAGTAAAACAAATGAAATATAAATCGTAATGAGAGGGAAAGGCAAGGCCAGAGTCACAGTCGCAGTCGCAGTCGCAGTGAAGGCAAACAAGGCAGAAATTCGCTCTGATTGTGAGTTATTGGAATTTTGAATAAGGGAAAAGGAAAATTGAATTTTCTGCCGGTTATGTGTACAGATAGACGACTCATATTTAGCCTCGTGTCTGTGTGTGTGTGCGGTATTGCGTTGGGCGTGTAAAAATACGGATTATTATTGCCATTGCGTAAATAACAATCATTCCGGCTATGTTCACGGCTCCAACGGACTGGTCTGGCCTGGCACTTTTATTAAAAAATTTCATATGCCACAGCTATGCCTGTGTGCCATGAGAAGGGTGTGCCGGGGAGGGTGAAGGGGGTCGGGATTGGAGCACTTGCGCGTATAAGCTGGCAGCGGGCATTGCCGAAAAACTTTCTGGCCTCCAACTTTTAATTATAAATAATTTTCAACATTTTAAATATGTCGTTGGCACGCAAATCTGTGCGACATTGCGGCAAATGTTAGTAAAAAAAATACATTTTTGAAATGGTTATCGACTGGAAGATGCCCTGTACACAAGTCTTTAAAATTATTCAAACTGATAGAATTTTATATATATATATGTGTCTTTCACATTTCTAAACAATATCAAAGGTATGCACTTTAAATTTTCCCATATCCCTACTGCTTTCTTTAAGCTACATTTATGAAACTTTCCGATACTATCTTTCTTTCCTTTTCTGATTACAGGGCATTAGATGATAGTGAAATAGATTTGGATATTGCGACTGGAAACGGAGAGGTCTTCCTAGAGGTCTACAGCAACAGCGGAGGGCTCTGTGACGTAGCTTGCCTTTGGCGACAACTGCCAAATGCAGTTTTTTATGGCTTCGAAGCTGCTTCAAATACTTTTTGTTCTCTTTGCAGGGTCTTTTCTTTTATTTTTTTTTTTTTAGAGCTGGGTCACCAGGCATGTGCGACTGCGGTTAAAAGTGCGGAAATACATTGAAATGACAATAAAACTAAAAGTTGCTGGTGCGACGTTTTTTTCCTCCTTTTTTTTCTTTCTGGGCCTGGCTCAATTTTAAAGTTTATGCCCTGGACAGCGACCATGTGCAGCAGCAGCAGCAACAACAAGACAATTTCGGCCAAATATATTTATTATATATATTTGAGTTTCTCCGTTTTATTTGGGGAACTTATTTTAAATGTGCTGCTAATAGCAGTTTGCACTTGTTTCTTCTTTTTTTTATTTTTCTTTTTGCTGTTTTTGGCATTTAGAAATTCTAGACAGTTTTGGCATGCCTGCAAACTAAAAGTTTTTAAATTCAACACAAGTTAATTGTCACATCAGTATTTGAGCAGAGCCGTGGGGCGGCATATAAGTGAAAGTAGTTGGAGTAAAACCTGATCAGGAACAAACTGTTGAAGGACATTTCTAGTTCTTAGGAGCTGCCTATTTGAAACACAAATAAGTCCTTGCTGCAGTCCTGACATATAAGGCATTAACATTATCTTTACTAACTACTAAGCCTCACAAATTCCGGTGCTTGCAGAGTTCAGCACTAGATTTTCCAAAAAGGGGGACAATATTGATCTGAAATCAACAATGTTTGCAACTCTGAACTAGGCTACGTCCAGTCAATCAAACAGAACTTAATCTCATTTCTGCTTTAAAATGTTGTTATAGCCAAAAACATTGACACATTAACACACTTGGGTTTTGACAGTGTTCGACTCTCAGCAGCTGGTAGCCAGGTTTCCAAGAAATTTGCTTGGCAGGAACTCGCCCAATGACCATGTCGACAACTGGAGTACAGCCTTGCGGTGCTTACAGTCATGTACAGCTGCCTATAATGGGCGGTATGTTTGTATGTATGCGTGCTGCCTGCTGCAGCTGGCCCTTGGCGTGCTTGGGTTAAGTTAACCACAGAGCAGCAGCTATAGCAACAACAACAACTGCATCAGGTAGTAACATCTTAGACATGGCCACAAAGCAAACATGACTTTGCAATTAAGTTATTGTTGGCCACAAGGCACCTGCCCGCATGCCCATCTCGGATCCAAGTAATATCCATGCGCCATTTGCCTCTATCTATATGCAGCCCATGACGTGGCCGTGCGGGGGAGAGTGCAGAAAAAAAGCTTTGATTTGATTTATTGCCACTTGCAGTTGCATCTTAAATCTTGGCCAATGCCAACTCCAGCGCCAGCGCTTGCTGTTCGCTGCTTGTTACTTAAGTCCAAATTGTTGCATACACATTTATTCACTTGACCACAGTTTGGGTTATCTGGGCCTGGCCAGCGCTAATAATGGCCAACATTATGTGGTTAAGCTGCAAGAAAGTGCTATTCAAATTGAAACGAATTGTTATGCAAATTTGTGTCCTTGTCTTGGCCATTGTTTGGTCAAGTAGTGGCTGAAGCACAGACTCGGCACAGAGAATCTATGCGCTTATATATGCGGCATCTACGTTTAACTGTCCAGCTTCTTTATCGATCAGTCCATGACTGACGTTTAATTTGGGCCTACGACCTAACTCAATTTTCGTTTGTGACGAGCGCAATCCCCACACAACTTCCTTCCCTGCCTGTTGATCCAGCTTAATTGCTGCGTCTTTTGCCATTTTTTTTTCTTGTGCAATTTCAAAAATCCCCTTTTTTTTTGGTCCTGTCGAAACCACAGAATGCTGTTGCATTTGGTCAGGAAAAAAATTGGTAGAGACAACAACAAACAAGAGGCAGATAAAATTGTGGTTGTCACATTTCATACTTTTTTACTTGCCGTTGTTGATTTTGCTGTTGTTGTTGTTATTCTGGCACGCCCTCAAACAAATTGTGGTTGCTTTTGTGGTGTCTTCTTTCAGGCTCAGCTCACATTCTTGAGCATGTAATTGCTTGGGTGACCCAGGTCTTATCTGATTTCTCATGGCCCAATGTACTGGGCAGCAACTTTTTATACCCTGTTTTTTATTTTTTCTTACATATTTTGGTCAATATTGAATAGTGTGTTTGCATCTCAACCCATTTATTACGGTCAGATAATTAACGCCCGACTTTTTCGATTGTATTTCCTTTGTTCCAAGTTAATTATGCTTCAACCTTCCGTCCGCCTGCAGGATATATTACACTTGTTTTTGTACAGTCGAAATTTCACAACAATTTCGTCGCATTTAAAAAATAAATCACACTATTTTTTATTAAAATTTTAATACAATTTATTCGGTTTTTTTATCACAATTGTTAGGTTTTAGGTCCGTTTTTTATTAGTTTCTCGTATGCGTTTTTTTTCGTCGCAGGCAATTTCAATTGGAACGCCATGTTCCAATGTTTGATAGAAAAACACTAAACCGTAGCAAATAAAGCAACAAAAAATGCTGGCAAATAAAAATGGACGAGACTCGATTTTCAGATTTTGGCCACGATGCGCACATGGGATAAATTCCAGGCATTACGTATACGCGACGAGTGCCGTGCACGAGTTTTGGTCGGGCATTCGATATAAAAAACCTTTTGAACTATAACTCAGCATTTATAGTTGATATTTGATTATTTTTATGGCAGGCAAATCAGAAATTGAAAAAATATTTGCACGGCATTTGGATGTGCAATTCGCTAGGCTGCAGACGCGGCGGAAAATTTAAAGCACTTCGAAGTAAAAAAACATTGTTTAACAAGTAAGAGTCCTCCACTCAGATTCCAGGCATTACGTATACGCGACGAGTGCCGTGCACGAGTTTTGGTCGGGCATTCGATATATAAAACCTTTTGAACTATAACTCAGCATTTATAGTTGATATTTGATTATTTTTATGGCAGGCAAATCAGAAATTGAAAAAATATTTGCACGGCATTTGGATGTGCAATTCGCTAGGCTGCAGACGCGGCGGAAAATTGAAAGCACTTCGAAGTAAAAAAACATTGTTTAATAAGTAAGAGTCCTCCACTCAGAAGTGCCTACTCGGAAGTACCTGACTAGGGGATACCCTTAACCATCTTCAACCAATGCCAAATGCAGCTTAAGTTACGCGCTCGCTTAATCAAGCACAAAAATAAAGGGGAAATAAAGTTGCTTTCCCCTTAACGAACTCTAACTCGCGACCCCATTTAACCTCGCCATCGCCTCATACTCTACAACCATACCAAGAATTATGGCGGGTAGCAACATATCTCCGCCGTTCTTCAAACGACATTAATCTCGCCATGATCAACATAATCACGGCATTGTCAAACCGGAATTATGTCTCGCCATGATTAACAGCGGAGTTATGTCGTTTTTATATTATGAGGTTCGGGAACGATATAATGCCGCCGTTGACAATGTGGACAATGTCATCGTAATATCTCCGCACGGCATATCTCGCCATGATCATTGCATACAAAACCGGAATTTGATATCGATTCTTATCGAAACAAGGCAAGTTATCGATTGGTGATAACAAATTCGTACTGCGCAGCCAGGAGGACGTATTTACCCTCTGCCTGATACATACCTGTGCACAAAACTATTACCCTTTATACCCATTGTCAATGGGTTCAGGGTATAAAAAGTATTTAAAAACTTGATGTTTTGTTCATATACTTAAAAGCTATTTCAATCGAATATGTGAGTAAAGCAAACATTTGGTTAGCTATCTGGCATTTTTGCACATTTTTTCTTTAATTTTTAAATAAACATTTACATTTAAGCCCCACATGGCAACTGACCTCAATGAAGTGTTAGAGAGTTGTGCAGAAAAAATAGGGGAGGAAAACGGAAATTATTGCAGCTCAATAAAACATGTAAGCAAACACACAGGTGAGGAAAATTGTAATAAGCGTCACGTAACAGGCAGCTGATACCGAGCGGGGAAAAAAGAGAAAGAGAGAGCGCAAGCGTAGGATAGAAAGAGAGGCAAAATCAATTGGATATACATTTGTCAATAACCACACGCAAAATGATGCAGGCCTGTTGCTGCCTGGGAGGATATTACAGCTAAAGCAATTTGTGTGTGGGTGAGTGGAATGTGGCCAACTGTGGGTAGCTGTGGGTTGTCGTCAGGCAGGATACGATAAGTTATTGTACAATGGTTTGTGGGCAACGCAACTTGTAAGTGTGGTCAACGGGTTGAACCGGTGGCTGGGCATATAGCAGAAAGAGTGCAATGGGTGTCACACCTGCGATACAAATCTATTGTATTTCAATAATACATTTGCTGGCAGCGCATAAATAAACAACCGCAGGAAGAGGGCACAGCACATGGCAGCAATCATAAATTTATGCTCCATGTTTATATCAAGTGCGACTAGAGCTGCGCTGACCCACAATCTAACACAATGTCATGATTTTTATTTAATGCCTATTCAAATTGCAGAGCAAATAATATTGTGCAACTGCTTAGAACCTAAATCAAATTTTGATCTTCCAATACTTTTTTATGGTCAGCTTGTTTTTTGTTTTTGGCTATTTGCCCTGCTGGTGTTGTAGCTTTGCACGCCTGAGTATCGATTTGCTGTTGTCAAAACTAAAGAAATACGTATACGCACTGCCTACTGTTTGGCGACAGACAGTGCGTATACGCACTGGCTACTGCTTGGCGACAGACAGTGCGTATACGCACTATATTCCATCGACATGCTTCGCTACCCTGCTGTACTCTGAATATATATTGCTCAAAGTTTCACCCATTACCCGCAAAGAGGACTTAAAGACGTTCAGTATCAAAAAATGTGCTCAATTGAATTAAGTTGCCATTTGTCATCGCAAAGGAGCTCGGCTTGTGCTTTGTTGTTGTCAGGCGAAATGGCACGAAATGCCATAAACAAATTGTAAGCATCGCAGGAATATATTAATAGCAATCGAAATATCATCGTCGAAAACAAATAATCGTTAAATTTTATTGAATTTTACATTTGTAAACATGATGTAGCCATAGACAGATAAAAAATATGTTCGCATAACAACAAATACAATTTGTGTATTTTGACTGTCACAGATTAAATGGAAAGGGTCTATAAAAATGAATAATGCAAATCTTAAAGTATTTATGCGTAATAAATAATAAATTAACTATCAAATAATATTGAAATGTTTACAATTTAAAGGGCAGCATTTACTCTTAAAACAAATGTCATTTGTTGAGTCTGTCCCTGTGATGTTAATGTTATTTAAAATATTGCCGGCTTAGAAGAAAATTATTATTTAAATGTTACTTAATAGGGAACTGCTTAATAGCCCGCATATAAATTACTTAAATTTATATGAACTTTATACTCAGTCACGTCAACTACTTTATTCCATATACATAGGGACACGCACGTAGAGAGCTGTGGAGCACGAAGTACGGTCGCGCATCAATGGGCCAAACGTTTGGCGTGTCCTGTTCCGCTTTTGGGCGCCTCAGCTTCGGGCTCTGACTGTGGCTGTGGCTCTTGCATGTGGCACGCCCAGACTGAGTTATTACTTGGCAGCAGATTCGGCCTTTTGTCTTTGTGCGGCCGCAACAAACAACTCAACGGTTTGTTATTGTTTATCTTACAAGTAACGGGACATTATAGCTTTTTATGCCATTTACGTTTTATGTCATGTTGGCGTTAAGCAAAGTCGATCGTCCCTTCGTGGGCATATGCCAAAGCCAGCAGCTCCTTCAGTAGTTTATGACTGATGGACATGATATGTGCAGATATGTGATACTGGCCTACACACATATTCATACTTGTCTGTATGTGTGTTAGCCAAGTAGCTATTGTTGTTATTATTGTCATTACAAGCACACGCAGCAGCTACCAACTTTTGGCCTCATGTTTCAGGCTAAGTAGCCGCCCTTCCTGAAGACTCTTGCCAACGTTTTTTTTTTTTTTGTTTTATTCATTTTTTTATGTGACATTTGTATGGCTTTTTAATATTATGTAACTGGCGTTGATGTGCCGTCACGTTTCTGTTTTAATGTCCAATAAAGTGATCGTTTCAGATAAAGTCGTAGAGCAAAGCAAACAATTTCGCAGCATTTGACTGAGAAATTTGCAAATAATATGTTGACATTTAGAAAACTTGCATTTTTACCATACGTAATGCATTCAGTTGGGACTCAGCTAGTCAAGTGCTTGGTTCTTAATAATGCTTGAGTTTGTCGTCAAACTTTTTACGTTTTTGCCATCGGGTAATCTTTAACTTCAATCTGTAGCTCTGCGACTGTTTACGGACCGCAGTTAAAACTTTTGCAAAAGGAATATAGAAATTACCATGAAGAGGGATTCAAAATTTTTTTAAATCAGGACAGGGGAAATTCTAACAAATTGTTGGTGTCAACTAGAATGAGTTCATATAAACATAGGCTTATTGATTCATATATAATACATATATTTATTGTAAATAGTAAGTATTTTAATATAATGAAGCCGCATTGCTTAAGTTTAAAGGCATTAAAGTTAAGTTATCTGATAAAATACATTTGTCTAACGTCAACAAAGGCTGACGGACTTAACATACGTGTTGCTTTTTGCCTTATCAAAGTTCAAAAGCAACGCATGCTATACTTTTTGTCATCAACGTAATATTTTTTGCCCATATTACTTTCCACCATATTCCTCTGGCCACACATTACGCATACGCAACGTCAGCTTAATTGAGAAGGGTACCAAACTTCTCTGCCCAAAATATGTCAGATGTCGTGTTTGGAAAAAAGCTCCACCAGTTCTTTGGCCGATGTAGCCCTTGTTTTTGTGTTGTGGTTAGTGACATAAAAATGCGGACATGCTAACAGCAAATGCGTTGCAAATTAAAAGTTTGTTGAAAGCGGTTTGCGTACAAACCGAAAAGCATTTTTTAAATATTTGCCACAGCATCTCCACTCATTGAACTCGGTTGATCTGAACTTTATGCAGCCAACGCTCAAGCAGTGCACACTTGAGACTGCGCCGGTCGGGGCGTATGAGTAATGTGCAGTATTATTTTTTTCTATGCGCTAATGACAAATTCAGCTGCCGACTCGAACGGTCATGCAATAAAAATTTATCAAAATGCAATGTCAATGTACAGCAGCAGAAAAACCAACAAAAAAAAAACAGAAAAAGCTGTGTGCAACAGGAGTTGTATAAGGGAAAACGAGTCGTATACGCAATTTTAGCTTCTGGCATAAGGGGCGGTAGACGAAGCTCAGAGGTAAACAATATTTTGCAGTTCATTGAACGGAATAAGCTCGTTTCCGATAAGGAAAAACCAAGCTAGCAAGCGAGGCAGCAAGAAAAAGTACTTTACACACAACACACGCACACACAAAAATATATGTGCATAAGTGTATTTTGTGGGTGTGGATGTGTGTGCTCTGTTGTGGAGCAGGCAGGCAGACAGACATTGCGTGCTGTATCTGGTCTGTCTATTGGTCTGTCTAACATTGCGTTTTGGTTGTCGTACAAGCCACAACAACAACAACAACAACAAAGAAAACAAAAACAAAACGACAGAAGCAGGACAGCAACAGCAAAGGCAATAACTCGACGGTATTTTTGTGCTGCAATAAGTAGCCAGAAATACAAGACCGGCTATTAAAAATTTAAGCTTCAGATTTCGAATGCCAGTTTTGCTTGCAGCAGTACGCATATGTCTGCACACACATTTGTTTTTTTCTAGGCAGCTTTTTATATTGCAGTTATTTTCTTTGACTGAAAGCTGCCAGTTTTGCTTCTGCTCACATCTTTTACATGTTGAGCTGCAAGCAAACGCTCACAAATCAATTTACTTATTTTCGTATTTGATATTGTAAATCGTTAATTGATAGTTTATACTGATAAACCACACTCAAGGCCTTACATAAATATTCTTGCCATTCTATACATTTTCATTTCTATCTACCCCAACATATCTTTCCATGTGCCTCAGACTCTAAAAGAGGTATTTGTATATTCAACTCATATGCAATTGCTAGCATTCGTTCTCTATGCTGTGATTGCCAAGGACTTAGAAGTCATCTGAGAACCATCGGCTCTTACGTTTCAGGGCTAAGGATTGAAATTAAATAAATTCTGTTTCTGTAAAATAAGGTCAATCTTAAATAATGATTAAACTCACAAATGATTCAAAGATCGTATTTCAACTAACCAAGATATAGACATGGCATATCAACATTTTAAAAAGAGCACAGAATTTCTCCCTCTCAACTGGTCGCAGGCTGTTCTCACAATCAAATCACGTGCTTTACTGTACTCAGCTTTAAGAAACAATTGGGAATTATTGTGTATTCAACAAACAAGGTGTAGTAGGGGTGTTAGGTGTATCCCCTCTGATAAGCCAGCAAATATGAAACTGTTTCGCACATTTAATGTAAACAGATGCAAAAATTTGTGGCAAGTGGCAATTGGTAAAACAGCTGCATAAATAGCGAAATATATGCGAGATTTGCGTGCCGTTGGCATTAAAATACTGTAGCTATTGCTGTTAATGCGACATGAGTGTGCTGCTCAGGTGTTCTTCACATTCATAGTTTCAATAATAAAATAGTGGCAAATAGTAAGAAGTTTGCATAAGCTTTATTGAGCGTTGTTGTCACTCATAGAAACAGAATAAAAGTAGCAGATGTACTCTTGATGATAAATCAAAATGAATTATTTTATTGTTTACAATATTTGCACATAACAGAAAGAGAATAAGACTTGTGTAACCATAGAATCAAATAAAGACGCAGATGATTTGTATATATATAAATACACGTAGATATAAAGATGCAGATACACGGCTTAATACATATTCAGCGTCAAATCTATAGTACCGACCCTCTGACATTGTATAAAAAGTAGAGCAGCTCGAACAGCTATGGCACATGCAACGTCCGAATGTCCGACTATTCAGCAGAGTAAGCAACATTTGAAATTCGACCAAAAGCTACACAAAAAATAGGAAGGGTGCACAGCACACACACACACTCTCATACACACATATAGAAACCTACACAAAGGCAGAACTAAACACACAGCGGAAATTTTGCGTTGCACATGTGACAAGTTTTTGTTGCAAGTGGCAAAAAGTGTTCAGCGTTCAGTTGAGCTGCCCGTTAAGGTGAGCTGCCATTTTTGCAGTTGCTATATCAAATTGGGCGCCAGCTGACCAGAGGAGCAAAAAAAAGAAAGCAGGGAAAAAAGGTAAATAGCATGGCATGCCACGCGGGGTCAGGACCTCAAATCGCCGCCGACACATGAGCGGGCGACACACACACTTTTTGCGCCGCGCAACAACTTTGAAAATGCATTTCACAGTGGCTTTCATTTTGCTGCTTGTTAGCCACGCCCCCGCACAACGCCCTGCCGCACAGCATCGCGTTGGTTATAAATTTAAACCCTATGCGGTTAGTATTTTTTTTTGTTTTCTATTTTGCTTTTCGTTTTTCGGATAGTTTGAAAACAAGCCCCGACCAAATCTTGAGCTAACATCCCGTTCGATTCGCGTACGCGCACGCTTTGTCTCAGGGTTCATATTTTTTTGTTTTTGGTCTGTTTTTTTCTGCTGCTCTTCCACATCGTAGGGTTAAACGTGCTCTCTCGGTTCAGTTAGGGTTTAAACGGCTAAGTGCTGGCGAAATTGTTTCGCTTCCACAATACCTTTGACCTGGCTCCCCGCTTTTCCCAAGAAATAGTTTTTGTTGCTTTGCGCTTTTGTAACTTTTATCATGGTCCCGCTCCTCTCCTGCAACACAGCTCGGCATTAAATTGCACATGCTGGCCATGCGTTTTGTGCTACTCGATTTAACCTCAAGGTGTTAAGCTGACATATAGTTCTCGGAGAGCTTTTCCATCAGTTTTTGTGGCCAGTTTATTGATTTCACACCGTCGTTAGATATTGTGAACGTAATTGGAAATTGATGTACTGAGAAGCAAGGGTTAATGGTAACCAAAAACTTGTTTTTATCTAGTGGTCATTTTCGCTTTCGATAAGTTTATGCGGATTGAATTCACAATGTCTTTAGTATTGTTAAAAAATAAGAAAGTGGAAAGCTTTAAATTATTAAGCATAAATTCGAATAGAATTTGTCAAGATATGTAGGGAAATAAAATAAAAGAAGTATCAACAGAGCTTGATGGGAACTTCAAGGGGAACTTATATGAAGAGGGAAATGAACAAAATGTAATCGTACATGGTAAAATGGGTTCTTAATATTGGGTAGAGTTCAGAAACTTACTTTTCCAAAGAATATCCAAATCAAAATGTACGCTCAGCAACACTTTGGACGCAATTTAACCTTTAGATTTATTCAGTCGATAAACACGGCTGTTGGGACAGGGTCCGTTTGACTCCCTCTTCAATTAAACCGTTCAGGTCTTACTCGGTGCCATATTGAAAAAAGCCGCAACTATTCCCAAAAGCCAGCAAAGCAACTGACCAGCGGAACAATATAAAACGCATCAATAGAGCACGAGCTGTAAATAAAAGCGCATACGCCACATCTACAATCGATGGCCTCCCGAACGCTGCCCCACGGTTAACTGGAAACAATACACAGCAATAAGGCCCAAAACGTAAAGCGATACAAGGGGCCAGAACAAAAAAAAGTGACCAAAGAGCAACAACAAAGGCAATCGCTGTGGCGAAATGAAGAGCGATGGCTGCGAGTAGCTGATGAAGCACAGTGTATTGTCAACTCGCGCTTAGACACAGGAATAACTGTGTATGTGTGTGTATGTGTTCGTGAGTGTCTGTGTGCGTGTCCGTGTGCGTGCAACTTGGAGCAACATCAGGCTGCAGTTGAAACCCGGCCTGTTAAGCTGCCAGGCTGCATAGAGTTGGAACCATTTAATAGCCAGCGGGCATTACGGATTTCTCTCCGCCTAAGCTGCGTATACGCTATGTGCCCAAATTCTAAAACTAAGCCCGCAGCCAACATTTGATGATCAAAGCTGCAAATCATAACTGCAAATCATAACATGCACGTTTATTGAACATGTTGCACTGCATATGCGATGCTTCTATTTGGGTTAGGTGCGTGGTGCATCAACTGTTGACCACGGGTGGTTCTACGTAAAACGTTTTAAACCCCAAAGCATATTTTGGCTTGTTTCGACTAAATCTGCATGGTAAAGCCCTTTGTGCTGGTAAACCGAGTATATCTATATATATATATATATGTATATATATGGGTCTCCCTCATATAGCTGATGAATATAACATCCAGTTAATTATGTTTGCATTTGTCAGTAATTTGGGCATTTAATAATATATTATAGCAAACAATTGTGTGCTAATTAAGTTGACAACTGACGACAATTTGACAAATTCAGTTCCGTTGCAAAATGTAAAGCAAAATATTTAACTGCCTCACTAATTGGGATGGGTCTGGAGCGTAATTGTGTAGCGGATGCGTCCAACGGAACTAAAGCGTTTACACCCTTCGACTTTGAAGCGGCTTTGAAGCGTGCAAATCAGGAAACGGGAAATTGTTCGTTAAAAATGTACTTAGATAGCAATACACATGGCTTTGGAGTGGATCAATAACACTCGTTAAAAAGCTAAAATGTATTTGTATGGGTTAGACACTCTTTATATCTCTTTATATAATATCCCGGCTGCTTGAGCTAATGCCAACGGCCGCGAATGTCGAGAATGGAAATCCTACAGCTCTTTGCACGCATTTAAAGTTGTTCTCTAAAAATCAAATAATCATATATATGTTAAATTATTTTATTTATGAACATGTGCATTTCGTATTTATTGAGCGTGTAGAGAGACAGACGGGGAAGGTATGAGGCACTTAGCGCTCGTGTCGCTCCCTCAGAGACAAAATATCAGCGTATTCATGTATACATATATACATATTTAATGTGTTTGTGTGACAGTGTGTGGCTATGTTATGAATATATGAATGGTTCGCTTGAAAAACCGTTAACAACTTTTGAAAACATGCAGCATTGATGGCTGGCTGCCTGAGGGTTGCACTGCTTCAGTCGTCGCCGAACTGAACAAATCTGAGTAAATCTGTAAAATTAAAACAAAATGTCAGACAGACGCTCTAACTGAATGTTGTTGTAGTTGTTGCTGCTGACACAGCCAGTTAAAACAAAATAAAATAAAATATATATTCCTTAAAAAAATCAACAGCAGCTCACACGACGTCAGACGCGTCATCATTTGCTGCATACATATGTACAATTTATACATATTTGTATGTCTGGTCGTTATTTAAATGCTGCAGGTCGGTCCTGTTGCTGCTGCTGACTGCTGCCATGTTATTCTTTCGAGATTTATAAGCACATATACCGCACACCCACACACACTAAGAGGAGGGCGGGGGGCAAATGTAAGTGCCATATTTATGCATGCACTGCATTGACACCATAAAAAATCCAAAAGAAGCAACGATATGTTGCACGGAGAGGAATTGATTGCAAAAGGAAGACAGTATGAAGATCAATATTAAGTTTATGCCCGAATGTGTTAATATTACAATCTATTTTCTATTAATGAACAAACACACACCTCTTAAAGTTCACAAACTTACAGTACATAAAGCTCTATCAAAATGTATGACATGAAAAGTTTATAGCTAACTCTGATCTGTAATTTCCAGTCACATTATTCACCTACATCATTTTTAATGAACCTTTTCTCTCAGTGTATAGCAGAAGCCATCGTATAACACTTGATATATGTATGTTTGTATGCAGTATTCTACCTTGCATTGTTTGCAAATACAAGAAATATATACATATATATGTTTAAATATACATATATGTACTTTTTTCGCATTGCGCGTAAAATGGAACAAAGCACGTACTTATTGATTGGCCATTATGTTCTATACATAGTCGTATTTTGCAATTAAAATCAATTCGAAAAGTATTTTTTACGTATTTGATTTTATTTACTGTTGCGTATTATTTTTATTTGCAACCCCACACAATTTCGAGCTCATTAAAAATTTTCAACTGAAATATTTTGCCGGAAGCTGCGTTTCAAATGTGCATACGTGTGATTGTGTGTGTGTGTGTGTGCGTGTGTGGGTGTGTGCCCTTAACGTACCCGGGCTGCCGTATGTAAACAGTTCAGCACAAAAGTATGCCATCGCAGAGAACAACAACTTGCCCCCAGCTCTAAGCAGTTGGCATACTTTTGTCCCGCACTGTGGCTACAGCCCTTTTCCGGCTGTGTGTGCGTGTGTGCTGTGTATTTACTTTAGTTTTGCTACCTTTTTGCGCTATTTAAACTGCAAAATTACATGCGGATACCTTTAATTAGATGGTGTACACATACATTACGTTTTATTTAGGAGCAGGTTGCCGCTAGTTGCGGTAATTTTGGCTACAACTGTCACACATCTGGCGTCCCCCCCAGCGTATACGTGATTCGCGGACGTGGCACATCCGTTGAGTTGCAAATTAAGCTGCTACAGTTAAATGTGGCGTACCAATTGATATAATCATATTTGTGGCCATAAAGAATTGCAATAGTCGCAATAAAAAAAGGTTTTGTTTGAGTCGCATAGACACCCTTGCCTAGCCTAGCCTCACATTCACTCAACGCAACCCCCTTTTGCCTGCTGGCATTTCACATTTGATAACATTTCGATTTGATATATTTTTTGTCCTGACTCTCTCTCTCTCTCTCTCAGTCCCTCTTATGTCCCGTCTCTTTCTCTGCCCGCATTGCTCACACTCGTCTGCATCATTACCACTTTTATTGGCGTCTTCAGTGTCTGCGTGCGTTTCCTGTATCGACGAGTCGCCCGTCTCGTGCTCAAGCAATATATCAATGACACACGCGCTACACACACACACACACATGCTTTGTATTTATCTATCTATATACATATATACAAAAAAATGTATGTGTGAATATATGTATGTGGATACCAGCTCGCATATCGCCTCGCAAACACGTCTGTCCATTTCCCCTCTCCCTTCCTCTCTCTTTCACTCACCCGGGCAGTTGCTTAAGCGTTTTGTCTGTTGTCTTTTCTATAAAATCCTTCTTACAACTATTGCTAAAGACAGTTTAATACTTCTTCAAACACACTTGCCGAGGGTTTTATAACTTTATCAGAAGTTATGCAAACAGATGTTAGCTCTCAGAATATTTTATCAATTGACATTCATATAAGAAATCTATCGAAAGAAGGATGTTTTAGTTAATTGATTGTCAATATATCTTAATAAGTATATCAAAATAAAACACATATAAAGAGAATATTATTATAATCTCAATACATAATTATAATAATATACCCCCTTTATATCTGCTTACAATGTATTTATTAACATATCTGTTTCGGGCTTTAAATAACCGAACAGCTTACAGTAATAAAATGATAAGGATTTCCATATGTAGATATAAAATCTTTGATGAAAAGTGAATTGTCATGTATTACTATCTATTTCAGAGTATTCCACAGACACCTTCTCGATGTTGTCTTCACATTTCTTCTTATTTTTTATATACATATAGAACTGAGAGTCAGTCGCCATCTTAACTTGGTTGGCTTTTTGTCTGTGCTTCATTTCATTTCTTTGTTAACATGATTCGTTTTTTATGGTAACTGTGAATGGATTTACTCCATTTGGCTTAAATACTTATTTTAGCTTAGTTTGCCCACAAGGCCACACCCCCCTTACCACCCAGCTCACCGCTAGCAACTGGAAACGCTGGCAGAGAACCATTTGGCCGGGTGACTTAATTCATTTGATGCATTATTTAAATTGCAACGCAAGCGTATTGAAGGTCCACAAAAAGACAGCACAGCGCGAACTATTCACCTCCTGACCATCTGAGGCTGATTGCTTTTTGTCATTGTCCGAAGGTTGGCCAAGTGATTTTAGCCAGTTTTGCAGTTTTCAGATGTGTTTGTTTTATTTTCAACTGAAGACTTGAAACTTAGCAAACATATAGCTAAAACCAATTAAATTGTATAAGTCTCTTTAAAGAGATAATCTGTCAGTACATTCTTTCGTTTTGGCATCTTCTTATTTGACACTTACTTGGCAACCCTTTAAAAATAAAAATCTTGTACTTTCCAATAGCTGGGCAACTCTAGCACACCTCTGACGTTTAACAAAATATATTACCTCTCCTCATGTCATTTTTGTTTTGGTTGCCTTAGAGCTCACACTCAAAAACAAAAAACAAAATAAAAAACAACAAAAAAATAATGAACGTTACGGTGAACGACTGTCTGGACAAGATGTCGAGCTTGGTTCTGGGCGATCCCGAAGCACAGGCACTGTCGGCATTATCCAGTTTCCAGCCTGATTCGGACAGCACAAGCATTTTAAACGGAGCTTCATTTGAATGTTATATGTCAAGCGATTCGGAGGGCGTACAATCGGCACCGGAACTAAGCGAGTCTCAGCGGAAAAGCGAAAATGCCCGCATGTATCCGCTCGAGGTAAAGCTGTACTGGACATACGAAGAAGTCGAGCGGGGCGCCATGAAGAAGAAGCGCAAGAGATGTGTAGATGTGTATAGCGGGATAACAGTCAAGCGCAGGAAGTGCATCAAGGAATGGGCAGAATTAGCTAAATGTAATCAAAGCAATGAATGTAATCAGCAAAAAACCCCAACTAAACAGGAAATCGGATATGATGCTGATGATGAATATTAATATATCCATAATACTCTTAAAATTATTATAAATAAATTGATTTGTTCATGCATGAAATAAAACTGTTTCATTTATATATAATAAACACTAAGATATAAAAGCCACAAAAAGTGTGCTTAAGCTTGTTAAACTTACCAATTATAATTAGTCAGATAAACAGAGTACATAAGGATACCCAAATGGGTATATTGATTCATCAAGAATAGGGCAAAAGAATGGATATGATAAAGGGAAAGTCATCAGGAAACGGGCCAAAGCATGAATATGGTCAAGGTAAGGAGGCATATGTTGCATATAGAACTTTCCTCCAAATGTGAATGTCCATATTTTCAATTGAAGCACAGATATACCAAAAATAACAGCTCTATATGTAATAATGGAAGCACACAGAAAGTAAATAAAATTTTAAATCAGAGTATTTTTGTAATATCCGTCATAAGTTTTCCCACCTAGGTTCGGTCCCCATTCTATGGCTTCAGTCTTACGGCATCGTGTTAAGGTATAACACCTAAATTTTGTTTTAAATATTGACTCTTCAAAATGTTCATTGGTCCAGTTCAAAAAGGTAAAATGTGTGATTTAATATTTGTTTTTGTTTTTAATAAATTTTGTTTTCTTTGTTAAGAGCACCTACACAACATGATCCTTGGCTGTGGTTGGCCTTGTGGATCGTTGAGTGGACCCTGTTGCGGTGGCTGCTGTGGCAGCTGTTGCGGTGGGTGTTGCGGAGGCTGCGGAGGTTGCGGCGGCTGTTGCTGATCTTGAACGAACTATTCGACACCTTTGAACCTGGACCAATGCACAACAGTTGCCAGGATCTTTGCGAAGCAAGTGAAACCACAATTAACATCATCAAATCGCGGCATGAAGAAAATGTTTAATAATAATTAATAAATTGTTGTGATATTCAACTTGTTTTTGTGGCATTTTAAGGGCGTGGCTTGTCGAAACAAATTTTTAATGGCTTGGATTAAATGGCAAAATTCGTGAGATAAACGACTGCAGCCAAAGCTCTAACAGGGCGTGTCCAAAAAAGAACGTTTGCGAATATTCTGGGTACTGAAAAACTCTGGATTCTGCAGAGTATACCCTGGGTCTGTGTTGGCGGTGAACATACGAAATGGATACAATGTTATGGGATCATACTTAATGGTATATGCAGTTCCAGCAGAGGAATGCGAAACCAGTAAGAGCTGTTGCCATTGAAATTGGCCAACCATTTAGCTCTACTTTGCTTCGCAGTAAAAGAGCTTAAGATATATATAAGTGGTCTCATAGATCTGCTATGATTTTAGAGGGCTTACAAAAGGGCAAGTATATTACAAACAGTTCAATATTTTTAAGTGCACACGACTAAAAGCATCAGAGGAGCCTTCACATTTTACTCCGAAAATGTTAATTTGCATATTGTGATTAAGGTAGCTTTGAAAAACTAATCACAAATTGTTTGAGCTAAGCCCGCTCCTTGTTCAAGTCTTTCCCTAGTCAGTAGGGTAATGGGTTAAGTTCTCAGGGACACTATTCTTAAACAGCAAATCTGACACACATGAGATTCCAAGGTTTTGCAGGCATGTCAACAACTATGTCGTTTTTCTCAGATCTACCAACCTTATCTGACTTGGTATATACCCATTTTATATTGCATATCCCTATATATAAAACTGTTCTGACTGACTGATTGACTGACTGATTGGTGATCAAATTAGCATATTGATTATCTTCATATACATATATTTATCTGTTTGTCCTGACTGATTGGTGATCATCTCACAGTTATAGTTACCTTATGTGAAGAAAGTGCACCTTAAGAAAGGGTTCGGGAAATTCCACCGCAAGTATGGAAAAATAGCGAAAAACATACGCATGAAACTTTTTTGCTTACCAGTCGATCTTTAATTTGAGGAGTGTTTCACAAGTGTTGTATACGTGCCACGGGCAAGGCCGGGCTATATCCGCTAGTATTTATATAAATACGTCCATATACTTGAACAAGTCCAAGAAAGTCTCAGCTACCTGTTCATTAAAAGTGCACAAGTAAAAGCTCAAATAAATTTCAACAACAAATGTTGGTCAAAACACCTCTGAAAATTCAATCGTAAATGTTTCCACGTAAGTCCCAACAGTACTTTCTAGTCTCAGTCTTGCAAGTTATTTTAAACGAGCAACATCTAAATTTTAAATTCTTTCTTCAAAATGTTTATTGGACCAGTTCAGAAGGGTATATATACATATATATATATTTTTTTTTTTATCAAATATTCATGATCATTCTTCTCCCATAGAGCATTTGCACAACATGATTCTGGGTTGCGGTTGGCCCTGTGGATCCTTGAGCGGCCCGTGCGACACGACCGGGTGCAGCAGAGATTAAAAGCTAGTTTGATGCCCTTTGGATATGGTCCTATGCATGAAGAACAGAACTTATATTCAATTCGGGCAACTAATATGGATGTTGGATTTGAATAAATTATATTTATGAATTAAGCTTAAACTAATTTGAGTTTTCATTTCACATTCCTTCTGAACATTTTCTCATTAACATATTGGTCTTTGTGATAAAATGCATGATTCGCAGTACCATGATCAGGGGGACCGAGTATTCTAACTGACCCTGTGGGTCGGCTTCCGCCAGTTTAAAGCATTTGCATGTGAATCAATGCATTCAAGAAAAAAAGGTTCTAGCCGGGAGCTCCCGATGTATAAGTATATACTAGTCTAAAAGCTACATGTCAATTTTGTTGATTTTCGCTATTTACCAAAATTGCTTAAACAGAATGTCGATGTCGGTTTTTACCTATTGCTTGGACACAGAGTAAGTTATCGACTATCGGAAACAACTTGATCTGCGCGGGCACTAGGAAGACCTACAGCTAAAAGTAGGTTCAAGTCTCAAGACATATAGATTCTGAGATCCTTGCGTTCATACATACGGATGGAGGGACAGACGGACATGGCTAGATCGACTCGGCTATTGATGCTGATCAAGAATCTATATACTTTATGGGGTCGGAGATGCTTCCTTCTGCCTATTACATACAGTTGCACAAATACATTATACCCCTTTTAGCCATTTTCAATGGGTTCAGGGTATAAAAAGAAAGATTTATAATAAATATATATTCTGGCAACAAGCACATCGTAAAAGTGTTTCTCTTAAGGATTCAGTTAATATAAAATGAAAGATACGATAATAAGATCTATTTGTATCTAGATGTTTCCCCGCTTATTGTCTGTCTGACCTTTATTACATATATTTGCCTCCACAGATCATTGCCAGATATTCTCAGTCGCACAGCCTAATTGCTAAAATACATATATAGAGTACATATACATTACATGACTTTAATAATTTGTAGAATATTAAAATAAAATATCAATCAAATCACCTTTGGAAAAATAATCACTTTCAACCCAAACCATTTGCCTGTTTGATGTTTGAAATCAGTCCAGCACCGCACTCCAAAAGAGCAACATCTAAATTTTTCGTTTTTCTCGTTTTCTGTAAAATGTTTATTGATCCGGCTTAGAAGGGTAAATACATACATTTGTTAATGAATATAAATAATTCTTGATTATTCCCCCTGCAGAGCACTAGCCCAACATGATCCTGGGTTGCGGTTGGCCCTGTGGATCCTTGAGCGGGTGCTGCTCAGTTCAACATTCAGTTTGATGCACTTGGAACATGGATCAATGCATTCAATAAAAAAAAATTAAAAAAAGAAATGACAGTTAAAAAAAAAACATTCAGGCAACAAACACATTGCATAGTTTTGTATGTTCATATATAATTAATAAAGTTAATTTGTATTTTGTTTACTCTTAAATTAATACTTGCAATTAGCGATTCGTAGAATATAGATGAATGCTTAGCATCATGTTCTAATCAAAAATCGAGTCACCTTTGAACAGTTAATCCCGATCAAGCCAACCCGTTTTATGTTTTCAATTCTGTCTAGCTCCGGAGTCCGAAAGTACATCTAAATTTTCTTTATATTTAAATGTTCAATGTTTATTGCTCCGGTTCAGAAAGGTAGGCGATTCAATTCTTAAATGAAATTAAAATATATTCTTTCAACTGTAGAACACTTGCACGATATGATCATTAGCTGTGGTTGGCAGTGGGAATCGTTGGGCGGCTCTTGTAAGACCAGAGAAAGCTGTTGATGTCAACAAACTGCCGCGTCTAAGACAGGATCAAATGCATGAAAACAGATACGACTCAGCTACATTGTGTATAATATAACTTAAAATGCAGGCTTAGTTAGTTAAATATTAAAATAAATGCAAAAGTATGGAGTAAGACTGTCGAGACTGTATTTTCTGCATCTCTGCCAGATTAAAACATATCTTAAACCTGTTTGAACATGGGTTGAATGTAGCTGAAGTGCAATGTTCAATGATTTGCTTTGAATTTTTGACAAATGCAAATGTGAAGCACGCCAAGCAACAGACTCAATGAAGCTTATTAGAAACTCGGGCCAATGCAGTCGATACCTAATTGCTGTGGTGCATGCCTCAAGTACGAGTGGAGTGTGGCACATGGTATAGGGATACCGAAGCCAAACAGCAGCCATAATGCCTGATAGGGTCAGGTAACGGAATTATATTTAAGCTGCAACATGCAGCAGGTAATTGTGGCAACTGCAAAATGAATGCACCCACAAGCTTTCTGGCATTGAAATAAGCTAACGAGCGATTTTAATTAATGTCAAGTGACACAAGTGCTGCCCAGAAATGGAAAAATAAGGGGAATGTGCATGGGGCGTGGCCCATTGTTGATGTCAGCAATTGAGTTGTTCAAAGTAAATTGCTAGCCAAGTTGCTCATACGCCCCATGTGGCACATGCAATTATTAATGGCTGCTGCAAGTGGTGCAACACACAAAAAGGCAAATACCCCCGTCGACCGCCTGCTGACATTTCAATTCATTTCGGATCGCACTGGTGTCTGTTTTGTATATCACGTATTAGATTGTTGGGGCCAAGTGCCTGGAGAGATGATTTCCATCATTCATTTCCTCCAGCAGTGCGGCGTCTATCGAGTTGAGTTTTCAGCTGCTAGCAAAAGTGTTGCCACTTTGAATTATGAAGCCAGTGTGTACACGCTAGCATCATCATTGGCCACCTCTATGCATACAAGTAATCCCCCCACACACACACACACACACACACACATACACACACAGATACACAACATGATGACGCAGCTTTGGGAATAAGCAGCTGAGAATCTGAGTGGCAGGCAAATGAATTGTTTCTACTCGCACGTTTCCTCTCATGTTAACTGAACTTGACTCGTCCTGCCTTAGCTCCCCCAGACCCTCCTGGCCGTCCTGGCGGGAAAGCGAAACGTTTAATAAGCGCAATATAAATCGATATGAATAAGTAATATGAATATTGCGCATATGCGCATATGCCAACAAGTTAATTGGATGAAAGCGAGCCGCCAGCAAACTGATATCATAAGTCAAAGGACTCTAAGGACGCGCAGTTGATTTTTCAAACCAACTATAGACTGCAATTTTTTATTTTAAATATATTTCTTAAAGTAGCTAGCGAAACTTTTGCTGCAAAAGCAATGACATTTTTATATTACCTTAAAACATGTTGCATTGGCAATTAAATAAATATACAAAATTATTAAAAATGATTTATTTTTAAACATTTTCAAAACTTTTATTCATTTCAACTTTCATACTTCAATAATTATTTACGAGCTTTTTCAATATATATATATATTTTTTAGCTAGAACATTTAATAAATGTACCGAAACGTTTGTGGGAAAAATATTTTTGGAATTTATAAAAGAGTTCTAAAAACAACAAAATTTCGTATTTCCCAATTTGGTTTTCCAGGTCGGTCCGGTTTATTGATGTGCAGTTGAAACCAATTTAAAAAATTTTGAACTCCATTATAAGCATAACTAATTAGATTCAACAGCTGTCTTAAACATTACCAAGTCCTACGTATAGATTTAATTGGAAGCAAGCCCTCAGAGTTCATGTTATACATCTTATAGGTTAAAGCGTATAACAGTATGGGGCTCAACTCATGCTATACAACTGTTGGTATGCCAGTTTAAGCAGCGCCTGTACGGCTATAATACAGAGCATGCCCAGGTAAATTTTCCAATTGAAGAGCCCCAGCAGGGAGCTGTCCTCGGAATTGGGCGGCAGCATAAGACGCACCGCATAAGATTCTGGTTGTATATGCAACAATCCAGACCTGGATGTTGGCGCCTCATCATTGTGCTCCATCCAGTCGATGTCATCCACCCGATCGTAATTAAAGGTATTTCCATAGTTCAGTTGCTGATCGAATGGTGACATCCCCGAGCGCTGCAAGTTCTGAAATTGGGGACCCATCGTGGAAAAGCTGGTGTGCCGGCCCACATAGCGCAGCACATGGCTGCCCACCACAGACACCTTGCGCACCAGCGTATGTGGGCGTGGCCGGGCGCGCTCCATCAGCGGCAGCAGCGGCAACGATGGCTGCCTCATGTGAACACCATCGCCGACCTGACTGTACTCCCGTACCCTTCCAGTTGTCGTCGCAGGTGGCAGCAAGCTCTGTACAATGTGGGGCGGTGTTGCCAGCATCATGTTGGCCATAAAGGAACCGGCCAGTGGATCAGCGCGTACTGGGAAACGTGGTGGATTGTTTGATTCTTCTACCGAGGACATGGCAGTTTAGTTGTTTAAATTTTTACTGTACCAAAAAATATGTTCCGAATTTATGGAAATATTGTTGAAAAGCCCAGTGAATGGAAAATAAAGGGCTGCTAAGCCACCTATTGCCTCTTTCTCTCACTCACGCTCCCTTGCCAAAACAACGCCTTTCTATGTGATTGTCATACATTTCAATAAAGCTTTATTAGGTATTGTGGTGATGGGGATAGTAAGTTAAAAGTCCTACTTTCATAATCTCACTCTCAGTCCACTTCCGAATCTCCCTCACTCCTCCCCGACATTGTTTACTTTTAGTTTTAATTGCTTTGCTCATCTCCTTAACGCATTTCAATGCGATTTGCATAAACTCACATAGGACTTAATGATTTTTTAGTTTTCTTTTGGTTCTCTTATAGTTATTTCTATTAGAAATATGAAAGCCTCTCGCTGGTTCTCCCTCTCTCTCTCTCTCTTTCTCTCTCTCGCTCTTTGCCTCTAAGGATGCATTGTCCAGGATCTTCGAGCAGCACGCAATGTGTCGCTGTTGTGCATTTATGCAAATCATATGCCACAACGAGAGTGTGTTAGTGTGCGAGTATTCGTAGCTGTGCCACATGGTGCGAGCAGCCAAAACAACTTCATGGCCAAGCGCAAAAAACTCACATGCAGCTAGTAGCACACATATGAAGCAAGTAGAACACGATGCAGCGGAAATAACAAGCGAGCCGCACACACAAGCAAAGATTCAGCACACGCACACACACGCACAGACACTGAGAAGAGTCGCGTTCATTTTGCGCTTTATCTGTGGCCGCAAGTGTGGCAAGTGCTCGCCGCAGCGCCTGAAATTATGCTAATTTTTTGTCTTTTTATGCAACAGAATCCTCCAGTCGCTGCCCCTGCTGTTGTTGTTGCTGTTGTTGGCGATGGTGCAGCATGAAGGACATTGAAATTTATAAGCCATGGGAGATGGGAGATGCGAGTAATGGGGAACAGTTGGAGACGCGCTGCTGATAACGTGGCATTAATAATTGCCGCTTGGGCGTCTCTTTGTTGATTGAGCATTTTGCAACGCGCATTTGCTTATCTTTGCAGCCACCTACACGATGCTCTACTGTGCCAGCCCACTATTTGTTGCTCATTTGGGAGCTAAGCTAAGTGTCAAGTTGTTGCAGTCGGAGCCCGTTACATAAACCTTGTGCCCCTGATAAACTCTTGACCGCCCTTGGACAATGCGACCACATTTGTAGAGCCATTGGGCTTGTCCTGCAGTTGGTCCTTCTATTGCATATGCAACGCTTTGTTCGTGAAGCTTTTGAAAATTTCAAAAACTTGTGTTGGTCAGCTCTCCAGTGGCTACTTAGAGTACCGTCAAGTGTTGCATTTATTTTGTGTGTTTCCCTCTTTTTCCTCACTCGACTTACACTTTTTTTTTGGTCTACAACGATTGTTGTTGTTGTGTGGCAAAAGGGGCAACACATGAATGTGTTGCCAAATTGAGCGGTAGTTGTTGTAAATTTGTCGAGAACCGAGGGAAACCGGGCAAAGAAATGCAGCAGCTAAATTTTTCCAAAAGTTTTTCGTTTCCGGTTTGAGTTTTTCAATTGAAATGAAAAATTAAATTATTAATATAAGAAAATGTTTTCATAAATACTTCAAAATAAATATTTTCAAAAGTCCACAATTTTTTCGAAGCACTTTTAAGGCTTTGAAGCAATTCTTATCTATATTAAAAGTAGTTTTTGCTTAAGCATATATCAATTCTATTTCAATTTAAGAGAATATTCATTTTGATTAATTAATCGTTGACTCTCATCTCAACTATTTTTTGAGATGCAGCGAAAATCTGGGTTTATTTCTCAGTAAAGTGTTTTATCTATCCTTTCCTGACAATTGTGCACAAATAATACTTATATGCTGCTAAGGTAAGCTTTCACTCTCTTATTATTATCATAATTTTTGCTTAAAACTAAGTTTTTTTACATTTCGCATATAAACTGGCTTGTTGTATAGCTAATACAACGAATTTTAGCCAATATTAATATTTTGCTTTCGATATATCTGCACTTGATAGTTGAAATTTGAAATAGTTTACATTCCTCTCTAATCTATCATTGCAGTATCTCATGAAAATGATAAGTATGTGCCACATAACCGAAAATATGCGTCACATTTCTTTCATTTCCTTCACGTACACACACATACACAGACTTCTTTAATGCGCCACATTTCATTTCTACCACACACACACACACACACACATCTATCCGAATATATAGTGGGCATATTTTTGTTTTATTTGACTGTCGACTCGAAGTTGTTCTGTGGACCAAGTTTAGCGCCAGCTTGCAATTTGGCTTCAACTTGGCCAAAAATGACCAAAGGGCTGAAGGCGTAAATTAATTCGGTCTGGTCAATGGCCAGTTGCCTCAAAGTATGCAACGCTTAACGTTAGCTGAAAGCTGAAAGCATTTGCATTGCACACACATACATACAGCATGTCTGAGCTGTCGATTGTGGCGTTTTGTCTGATTTGCTGATTTCTCCACACACACACACGCACACACACAAGCCTATAAAAACTTTTGTTTTACATTACACAATGTAAGAAAAGTGGCCGCAACTTTGCTCAGTTGTGCTGTAGCGCCCCGGTCCAAGTTTGGTTAATGAATGGCAGGCTTAATTATTTGGCCAAAGGGGACTCGTGTGCCCAGCATGGAAGGTGTGCGGTTGTGTGCGGGTGTGCGGGGTAGCCAACAATCAGCTGCCGCCATGCCATTGTTATGCATATTGCCCGGGCTTACAGTCCCGACCGCCAACAACCCAACTGTGGGTGGCTTTTAATAATTGTTTATATCAGTCCAGTGCAACTTTTATTTATATATATTTTCTTTTTTTGCGCCAGCTTCGTTTAAATATTCCAAGCGTGGCAAAGTTTCAATTGTGTGTTTGTTGTTGTTGCATATTTTATCCATTGATATTGTGCTGGCAATTGGCTGTTGATTTTCCGTTTTGTTTTCTGCCTTCCTTTTATAGGCTAATTCACATTGCATATTTAATTAAATGTTGGTATTTTTGTTTTTGTTTTTTTTTGTTTACATTTCCGATCAATTACTGTGAAAACTAAGTTTCAACAAAAGCTTTGCCGTACTTTACTTGAGCTCAGCTGCCATCTGATGCTCAATTAAATGGGGATATTCTGTAGATATAGTAGATATTGGGTACTATATGGCTATAAGGCTGTCAGTTCGATTGCTCGTAATATTCATTTGAGGTTTATTTTAGATGCACGCTTAGTAGTCAAATCTAAAGTTGAGAATGAACTAGACATTTTAGACCTTAGCACAAATTACTTTAAGAAAAAAACAGAGAAAATCGATTCAACAGTGATTTTTTTGATTGTCAACATTTGTACATATTACCTAATCTATTTACATGCTAGTCCAGATTTAAGGCTTAGTCGTTGACTAGTTGAATGCAGACCTAACTATGGAATGTAGATAAAGCGCTCTGATGTTCGCCCAGTCAACAAACTAGAGAATAAACTAAAGTTTACGCATATTGCTGGTAATAGTATATAAACATTCAATCAGATCCCTAAGCAAATACACGTAAATATGAATTTAAGACTTGCAAGTTATTTCAGCAGTTATTCAATCACCTAGCAACAGAGGGAAACCCCCAAAGTGAATGATTGGAGAATGTTTTTCAGCAACCCCGCATAAAAGATTTGCCCGATTGCCCGGCACTTCATCAAGTTCACGCATATAACAAATCGATACACCTGCGCGCTAAACACACCTGACAGAGCAACACCCTCGACTCTACTCCACTCACACCCGTGCACCCCTTTCAAAGCCAGACAATTTGGCAGCCAAAGCCGGCAATCTAAGCAACGCTCCCGCACTCAGTTACCACCCAGCTGGGATTTCAATGCGTCAACGTCTCTGTCTGCATCGCTTGTCATGCATTTTACGCATGAGAGAATATTTTCAGCTACCAAGTCCGAGGGTTGGGCAACAAAAATAAAGGAAAAATTTTTATAAAAAGTAAAAAAAAATGTGCAATGCAAAGTGTGCAAGGCAATGCACATAAAAATAAATCGAAATAAGGCGAACGGACGAGCAAACGATGCGCGTTGCCAACGCCAAACAGCAGAAGCAGCAGGAGGTGCAGCAGAGGGTGCAGCGGGAGGAGCGGCAGTGTGTGGCAGGACAGCGGATGTCAGCGGGACGCCGGCAGTGACTGGTCGGCCATTGCCGGCGCTCTTGTTTATGGTGCGTTATGATATGAATGACACGTGACTGAGAGACAACCAGGATCAGACAATCAGAGGAGAAATAGCAACAGGAACTGAAGGAGCAGCAAAAATTATGAAATTTAGCGCAAGCCACAAAACAGCAGCAAGCAAAAAAAAAAAACAAAAAACAACCGACAGCTATACACAGCCAGGCACACACACACACACACACACACAGACAGGCAGTTATATGACAGCTTTGCCATATCGCACCTGCTGCACACAAACCGATAGCACCCAATAGGACTTGATTGCATACAAAAAGTGCTGCTGGCAGCATAGGTATATATTACTTTGGAATGTTCTTTGTGCACAGAAAGAAACGATGCGAAATTAAAGCATGCCAGTCAACTGATAAAAGCAGCAGCAGTTTCATGACCTCCTGACAGAGTAGTGAAACGAGAATGTGTTGAACTATGCAATATTCATCTTTATTTGCATTTCATCATAATAAGAGCTGATATATTGCATTAGTTTTATGCATTTTTTGGCCACGTTCATTAGAATAGCTGGGTATTTGTTAGTGTGTGCGGGAGTATGCATGTGTGTGCATGCGTGTGTGCGTGTGTGTTTGGGTGCAGATACATGTGACGGCCAATGCGCTTAGCACTTTCATTTTGTTTGGCACAAATTGCTTAACCACAATGCATTTGTGCTTGTGTCAGTCTTTGTGTGTGTATGTCTACATGTGTTGTCACTTGGTATGCACACACACAGACACACATACACATACAACCACAGCAGCAGCGGCTGCATGCGCTCACATATTGTGGCATTAGCAACGTCAGCCTTCTGACGCTTCTTTTCTCTCTTTCCGCCCAACACTTTACAACGGCAACTCTTGCAAGGTGTCGCTGCCAGCTGTTGCTAAACGCAACCGCCAACGGCTTAACGCTGTGCTGCGCTTTTTTCTTATGCTATCCATGTTTTCATCATTACACATACGACGCACACGCACACACACACACACACACGCATACGCACACGCACACATATCAGTCATTTGCAGTTGCTAGGCAGAAGGTGTTGTGCTGACAGTCGTAGGTCGGTGGGCGGGTGTTGGGGTGGTGCGGTTGCGGACTAGTTTTTGCTCCAAACACACAAATTAGGATCTATGTAAACGCAGATGATACAGCAGCATCAGCAGCAGCTGTCCGATGAGCCTGGATTACCCAATCGACAGCATATAAAGATAAAGCACATGCTGAGCCGACTCTCAAGAAAATATAGTTAAATAATTATATATGCATATAATACGCTAATTAGCTCACATAATATTCGTGAATGCCAAGTAAATATATTAAAATTTAAATATTGTTTAAGCTGACAGCATTTAAACACGTTTGATTCAATTTCTTAACCACTTTCAATCCTCTTTTTTAATTTCTTAGCTGCTTTAAATATGCATCCTACTTTTGCGCCAAGAAGTCGGCAACGTTTCTTTCGTCGCAGCTTAAGCCGTGCTGTAAGCTTTTATGCTTGTGCGTGCTTAATACGCATCTAATCTGAGGTGTCTATAGGCGGCTTATGCTCTGCATTTGTATTTGTATGGCATATTTAAGATGAAAATGGATTTTTTTCAATGTCTTCGTAATCGAAAAGCAGCTCAAATAGGATTTTTTACATACAAATATTCAAAATAAATAAGAAATATTAAAGACAAGCCAAAGTGAACAAAATAAAGCTCAAAACAAATTAAGTGCTGACACATTTAAGGTAAGTTTTGAGAATGAAGAAGCATAAACTTAAGTTCAGGCCAATTTAGAGAGAATTATTTAACTATAGACTTCAGCTATGGCTCTTGTTAGCTCGATTGTAGTTTAGTGACCAATTTACGGACACACTCAGACGCACCCTCTTGAGGGTACTTGAGAAATCTTTTGTTGTCACTTTTGTTTGTTTGCATTGTGGACAGTTGATTCAGCTGAGTTGCACGCTGTTTGTGTTCTGAGGTAGTATTACATTTATGGCTATGGCAACATTTATTACGTATACGCCACAGGCTTCCAGCAAGTTGATTAAATTTAAATTTTCTACATTATGATGTGCACAGCCTTCTTTAGTCGGGCTTTCAATAGCTCGACAATACCCTTGACAATTGGCTTCTGGCAAATATTTAGCCTTTTGTTGCGTTTACGGAAGCATGCACTGAAGTACGCCCTACAAATGCACTTTCCCCCCAACAGTCAACCACACTAATACACCCACACACACTCACGCGCACACACGCACACACGCACACGACTGTATGCTATCCTCGGGCAGCTGCATGTATGTTTAGCTCTGTCTTACCTGTTCAATTGACAAAGTTGCATAATTGCTAGCCAGCTACAGGGTAATTGTAATTAATTGACATAAAATTATTATCTAAGGCAACACTGTGGAAACAGCCTAAGAGCATGCTTAGTTATTTTCATTGGAATTAATGCTTAGCCAAATTCGAAAGATAAATAAAATGATGATTAATGGCAAAATCTGTTTGACTCTGCCTTACAATTTACCAAATACACACCCAATTGCATGTGAGACAATTATTCAAGTCTTAACAATTTAGTAAAACGCTTTTAGGTTTACGTTTTAAAACCAATTAGAAATATATATTATACAAAGTTTACCTTTTAATGATGTATCGAATTAATAATATTATCAACTCAGAATTTGATTAACGATTATGTTAACTAAATAGCATAGAAACGCATTAATTATTACTTATGTCTGTGAGGCTTATATTTTTGTATCTTATTTTCTCATTTCTTTACCTATTTATGTGGACTTTTTTATTGACACTCGACGGCCGTTTACTATTCGAAACTTTGCCACATGTGTGACTAAAGCGGAAATGAATTTTAGCGCCACTTCCGCTTGGCCCAATTGAACCGCACACACACCCACACACACACACACAGACACATGCATACATATATTTGGGATTATAGCTAAACTCATTGTGTATTTTGTGGCTCTTGTGTTTGTTTCTTGTATTTATTTAACTTTTGTAGCTTTAAGTTTGCGTGCTCTGCGGTTTTTCGCGGCAAAGGTGGCAAACACTTTGGGGCATGCCACACCCCATCCAGCAATTAAAGCTGTCGTTAAAATAATTGCTGAAAGGATTGCTTTTATTCAAACAGCCCGAACGAGGTCCAAACACACTGGCATATCAGGTGTGTGGGCAAATGAGTTAATTGAAATAATTAATGCACATACCCATTTCCATTTGAAATTCAATTCAACATTAATCGAAAGGCAAATAAAACACGCCCCAATTATGAGTTTCGTATATCGAAGGCAAAGTGTACTTGACATGTTCTTATCTTGTGAAATGTTTACACTATATCGTGGATATATGGCAGATATTTGCTGATATATATTTAAGGAAATATGAAAATATATATAATTCGAATAAGTTTGTTATAATAAATTGGCATAAACTTTCATTCTAATATGCAATCAGCAATTGCAAACTGCAATGGCTTTTTCGACTAACTCTAATGCTTAAAACTTGATTGGAAATAATCGCATATGTGCCAACTTCTGCTACTTCTTCTTCTTCTTGTTGTCATTCAGCTGAACATGGTGGAAAAACAAAGTTGGAAAAGTCGGTTTGGAATTGCAACTTGTCTCGCTGCAACGCCCAGCTATAGCTCAATGCAGTTCACGTCGCACGTCGGACTTGACTGTTCGCAGTTTTATCGTTGTGCATTTGTGGCCATGTCATTTAGCTGTTTGTTACCTTGATTATGGCTCAACTTTATTTTGCTGTAGTTTGCCAAAAGTTAATTTTAGTTTCTGGATTTTGCTGAAATATATATTTGCTACAACTACAAATTGTATTTGAACTCTTGCGTTGCCTTTACTGTCACATTTTCTGTAGATTTTCTGCCGGCCTGTAAACCGCACGCCTGCCATTCATTATACAAACAACATTTCAACCGAACGGAACTAAAATATAAAAAAAAGGAAAAGTAATTTGTTAGGCGACATGGCAGATCCCCTTGATCGTTACTTGAAAGGGCTTGTCAATACACTGCTCTTCATGATGAATCGTCAGAACTTTCACTTGCATCAGATCCGATCCGAGGGGAATCGCCTGAGGATATCGATCTTGGAATCGGCATCAGACTATCGGCTACTGGAGCATATGACTCTCATACGGGATTATAAGCTCCTGCTGGACGAGAGCACTTTACAGTTGCAAATGCAACAGAACAGGCTGCAGAAATATCTCGACTCGCATCCCGAACTGAATGAAAGTCAGCTTTATCAGCAGGCTGGCAAGGTCCTGGAAGAAATGCGCTTCGCAACCGAGTAACTGGCCGCACAACCGACCCGTAGAAGCAACCAAATTTTTTTTAGTTTTTTAATAATGACAACCAAATAAAGTTAGTGGGAAGAAAGAATGTGGAAGGATATAAAAGAACTTGGTGTACTCACTTTTTCATTTAACTCTTAACAAGCTGTAGGTAGACTTTCTGAGAAGGTCTGAGGTACCTCTTTTTAAAAGTATTCAGACGGGCAAGTACTGGAACAGATTTCTATATCTGTCTCCGCTCCATACAATCTGAGGAAAAAAACTAGATTACCTTTCTATATATATACCTTATGGTCGATCTGGCATATTGTGTTTGTTCTTTTAATGGGTATCAGAAAACCGCAAGCTAAAGTAATTTCTAGTTAACCAGAAGTCAACTGTGAGCAGCATAGAAAAGTGGCAGCAGAACGCAAAAAGCTGAAGAAAGTAACTTTAGAACAAGCAGCGGCGCCGCAGAAATTAAAATAAAGTGCCAAGAAAGTAAAAGGCGGGCGAGTGCTGGCCACATTCATGTTGGCCATCTTGAAGTTGGCCAAAGCCAACGGCAACTTCCGTGCTGCAACTTTTTGCCATTTGCTAAGTACTGTTTGGCAGTGCGTGTGCGCCACCGTCTCCCCCCTTGCGGCACCTGCCCCTCATTTTGCCCACATTTTATAATTTTTTAACTCATTTTGCACTCGAGGTACACAACAACTACCGCGAACATTTCACCTTTTGGCGCTTGTTTCATGAGTTGGACAAAGGCGAGTGCAAAGTTTTTTGGTCCAAAAGTCGCCGAAAAGTTGCACTTTTTCATTGCATAAGGACATCTCATTCGGTGTTATTCGGGTTAAGAGTCAAATTATGTAGTTAACGCTGAATGAAGAATTAAACCATATCCGGCAAAGAAAATAATCCAACTTAAGAACTCTCTACATGGGCTAGAAATGTGAAGAGCAACAGCCCAAGCCTTTCGAAAAGCTTAAAAGAATAATTATAAATCCATCTTAATTAAAAGTTTAAATTTTACAAAAAAAAGAAACATTAAACAAAATCCTGCTGGGGGTGTTTTGGAGCATAAATCATACAAATATTTATTAGTTAACAATTTGTAAAATTAATTCAAATGTATTTTCCCTTCCAAATACTATATATATACACTTGATCCGGGCTAGTCTCACTTGTTGGTTTCTTCTCCTTTTCTCTTAACTCTTAACAACTTGAAGTTTATAACAATTCATTCACTCATATACAGATCCTGTTGCAATCTAACAATACTTAGTCTATTTGTCATTCAACATATTTCATTATAACAACAAATGCCTCAAAAAGAAATTGTTTAAGCGCTCAGCGTTTCGATGCGTTCGATGAGCACAGCCTTGGTTGCAGATTTGGGTGGCTTGACGTCAAAGTGCTGATCGAGTATGGAACGCAGCTGCTGGGCAGTGCAGGAGCTCAGAAGCTTATCCTTGATCAGCTTTTCCACAAATTCGTAGCTGCTCAGTTGCGACTCTTCAATTTTCGGCATCTTCGGCGCGCTGCCCTCGTCGGAGCTGGGCTTGGCTGAACGCTTTTTGGCCGGCTCAATTTCGGGTTCAAATATCGTCTCATATGTGGGCAAGAACTTTTCGATGCGCTTGTTCTGCATAGCTGGATCGGGCAGCTGGGTGAGACCGTCCTGCTCGGTCTTAAAGTTTAAGGCGAGCGCCAGCAGATTGGCCTGCAGCACCTCCAGATTGGGATCGTTGATGAGATTGGGCTGATAGTCGACACTCAGTTTCCTGATGACCTTTTGAAAGAGATCGACCCCCTCATCTGTTGCCGTATTGTCAATTTTGTTCCAGTCGCTCAAATCTATCCGACGTATATGCTTGGACTCCGGCAAGTAGACAATCTTGAAGCCATCTCCCGATAGCAGCGAGTGATAGTTCTTGTCATCCGGCTGGGCGGCCTCCACAGGCACCAGCGCCACATAGCGCGGCACAGACTTGCGCTTGCACAGGAACAGGCAAATGGCGATCTTCTCGCGCTCCAAGCAACGCTGCCACAGCGCGCGAAACAGCCGCTTGGAGCCAATGATGTTTTGGTCATCCGGATACATAAAGTTGCAGGGCTTGCTGTAGATAACATCAGGCAGCGCGGAGCGATGCTTGAAACCCAGAAGCATCATGCCCGGCGGATGCAGGTTGCGTACACGATTCAATTGTTCCGTGGTAACGCGAAGAACCTCACCGCCCACTTTGCATTCGTACCAGCCGCCCGTCATCTTGATTTGATACTCGTGCGTTATCTGCTCCGTCTCCTTGTCCTCCTGCCGCACTATAATCTGACGGCGCTTCTGCACGACGCTATTGTCGCGCCGCATGATGTGCACCTTTTTCGGATAGACGTGTCGATAAAAGTAGTTGTAGTACTGCGCCGATATGGACACATTGGGGCCAAGCGAGAGTGTGAAGTGGCCCAGGCAGCGGCGCAGAAAGTCCTGTCTGAGTTTGCGATCTTCCAGAATCTCGCGCTGCAGCTGCGCATCGGGCACGCGAAAGGAATCTATTTCAATGGCTAGAAATAATATTGACAGTTCATTAATCATTAAATTTCATATATATATATATATATATATATATATATAAGTATGAATAGTGTTAGCAAAGACAAAAGCGCAGCCCAATATAACTACGATTGGTTGCGAGTGAAACATTTGCTTGGTTTGCTCTGCGAAATCTTAAAACCTTTTTGGCTACAACTGCGCGCCAGCAAGGGGAACAGATGTCGCATATCCTGTGCATCCTGTGGCCCGGCTCGGGCTGCTTACCTCTCGACAGCGTTATGAACTCCTTGTAGAAGGGCTCGTAGTTAAAGTCATCGGACATGGGTACCACCTGGAATTCGAACTCCTTGCCCTCCAGATCGCTGGCCTTTTGCAGCGCCGCTTGGAACTCGCGGCTGGATGACGGATGCGGCTCCTCAACGTCCGTAAGGTACACAATCTTGGCATTGTTTAGCTTCTTGCCGCATTTCTCCAGCAGTTCAATGCACAGGCGTATCATATAGGCAAAGCTGCCTCGTCCATCTGGCTCCGCCAGGCCATATTCGCTGGCGAACAGCTCCTCTGCGCTGGCCATAAATTCCAGATAGTGCTCCACTATGGCCTTGGTGAGCTGTCGCAGCGGCAGGAAGACGGCGCAGTTCGCCGGCACCACAATATTCTCCAGGCATTGCAGCTCCTGCGGCGGCGGACTGTGTTTGGTGTTGGCAAACACCAGACCCATCAGATCCTTGCCATTTACCAGCATGCCCGAGATGAAGGCGCCGCGTATTAGCCTCAGCGCGTCCATTAGGCGCTCCGTCTGCCCATTTATATTATTTGTTAATAATATTTATATTAAGTTGGAATTTTCGCCCACCTCCAGATTGGCATCCACGACAAAGAGTATTGCCTCGCGTCCGTGAAAGTCGCGTTTCATTGCAATCTCATCCTCGGAGTCGGTTAGCTCCACATCGTATTCCGGATTCCAAGTGCTCATTTTTAATTTTATTTATTCTTTAATTTTAATTGCGCCAATTTCACAACGAAAACAATGATACGACGCCGGCTGCAAACAGTGTGACCAAATGGCAAGAGCATAATCTTAACATTATGGAGTTTTGTTAGACTAACAGTGCTTTTTGAGTTCCCCCTGTAATATTTAGATCTGTTAATAGGTGGCGCTACCAATTAGACCAAGTTGCTGGCGCCATCTATATCTAAAATATTTTACTACAATTTATTAAGCCCACTTACATGGCGCACACAGTTGTGCTTTAAGTGAAGTTAGCTGCGGGCAACTTTAAGGGCAGGCAGTAAGTTGGCTGCGCTTTAACTCTTTCAACACACGTGAGGTTGTCTGTGCGCCAATTTCAAAATGCGCAATAAACATTTTTTTTAACGATTTATGTATACAATAAAAAGAAGGGAAACTTAAAGAATAGCATATGCTTTATTTTTACGATTGGGTACAGGTCCCTCTAGATAATTATTTTAAGGAATTTAAACTTATTTGCTCATCAAGCAGTACAGAACGACCAGAATCAGTAGACCCTGCGAAATATTTATAGAAGAAGCCGCAGACTTCTGCTTCTTAACTGTTTTGGACAGCAGAATCACGTGCGCAGTTCCGGGCTGTGCAGGCTGCGGATTCTGCTGCTGCGGGGCAGCTGCGTACACAACAGTTAGCGAAGAATGCGGAGCAGGAGCTGCAGCTGGAACAGCGGGAGCTGAAGCCGGAGTGGCAAGCAAATGCGTTGCATTGAAATGCGTCGAGTTCAGCGCTGACGTGTGATTGTAAACAACAGCAGGTGCCGCCGCTGCCACCACAACCTGGCCAACTGGCGCTGGTGCAGCCAGCACTGGATTCGCTGCCGCCGGAGCCTGGGCAACTGCTGGTACAACCACCATCGCTGGCTGTGGATTAGCTGGTGCCGCACTATGGGGACAGACTAGATGAACCGTTTCTGAGTACAGTTTGCTATTGCCAGGGACGGGCTCCTTGATCGTCTGCCTATAGCAGCCATTGGCATCGGGCACGCCTGTCTCCACCACCTGAGCAACTGGCGCTGGCGCTGGGGCAGCCGCTTGCGCCGAGCCCGGCGCCTTGGCCACCGCATTGCCAATGACAGCGCCCGCCAAGGCGCCGCCCAGCAGACCCACGCCTGTGCGGAATGGAGAAACAATGGATAGATTAGGCTATGGGCATAGCTTTGATTGGAATCCCTTACCAAAGGCGCGCTTCCGGCCACGCCCGGGTCTCGCTTGGCCGCCGACAATAAGCAGCGCGGCGATCAGCAGCATTTTGGCTAGATGAGTTCTTGACATTCTGAAATTCGTTCCTTTGCACAATTCGGCAGCTAGTTGAGTTCTGAGCCAAGAAATAACTGAGTCAACTGGGCAAAGTCAAAATGCTGTTTTGTGCTCGTAAATATTTGTCCAGTTGTTTTCATAGAGTGCGACAAGCAAAAGAACTTGTGACTAAATTTTAAATTTCACGCCTCATTAGCTGTTTGTTCGAGTGGCCGACGAGGAAGGAACCAGAGCGAAAGTTTGTTTTTTTTTCGGTGTGAAACTATTTCAGATTCTCCACACTTATCATAAAATCTTTGCTGCTTACCTGAAAATGCATGACATATATATAAGCAGTACAAGCCGAAGAGCTTTATATAAACCTACCTATGCAGTCCAGGTAAAATCATCGAAGTGAAGCTTTTGCTCGACTTGATCAGCTTTTTCTTAATTAAAGTAAAAATAAATGCAAAAACTTAAATCAACAACCCACCTGAAAAGATCTTACAGTGCATGCGTGTTCGTGTGTGTGTGTGTGAGAGAATAAAATGCTTCTGTGCATGGTTAAGTGCTCGATGCTATGACACTCCCTTGACAATTATTTGCAGAGTACAAAGGGAATTCTTTGATAACCCAAAAGAAATTCCCAATTATTTTAAATTATTTATTACAAGCACTCTCCAGTTAAGCAGAAAAAGCAGCCGGAATTTAAATAGCAAGTATTTTTAGCCTTTTTTAAAGGTTTGATGCTAAGGACTATTGACTCTTTCTTTTCTACTCTGACACTTGAACGTGGCTCATTCAACTGGGCGGGCAACTGCCCGCTAGATGGCGCTGCCATTCATTAGTCATTGCTGGCAAATAATACAACACGTTGAAAATCGGATTTCAGATTACTTTTATACACATTTTTAATGTCTATTTTGCGGCGCTAGATTCTTTAAGGTTGGGCTAGACATGTTGTGGTCGTCTTCTTGTAGCAGCCATTGGCATCGGCTACACCAGTCTTCACGACCTGAGTCACTCGCGCCGGGAAGGCCGCTGAAGAGAATCTCAGATTACAAGCACTGAGATTAGGTGAGTTTGGTTACCATATACGCGCCTTATTAAATGTTTCTTTTGCGCTTGACTTTTGAGCATCACAGCGCTGCGATCAGTAGTATTTTGGCCAAATATGTTACCGACATTGTGAAGCTCGGCAGCTGGTTGGGCTGGAAGCTAAATCAACTAATTAATTAGACTTAAAAATACTACATTATGATTATTTTGTTGGATTCCTTTCATTAGCTTAAAAGCAACTCAACTTTGGCTGAAAATGGATCAAGTATTACAAAGTTAAATGAAATATTTTATGATAACCAAACAAATCATATTAATTATACAAAAAGTATCTTAAGCTTAAATAAAGTGTTTAATGGAAAGAAACTATATTCTATAATGTGTCATACATATATATATATATTTGATAGATATTTCCAGCTGCATGAGTTCTTCATTTATTGCGTGTGATCTTTGTGTCGACCCTGAAGAACAATTGAGTTTCCTTGGTCAATTCAATTGTATGGCTGTCATAAGAAATGTGCCCTTCCAAAACCTATAACAATGAGCTGAGGGAAAGGCTAAGGAAATGTGAAAATAAGGGCCATATGTATGGTACGTGCAGACGTTCCATTTATAGAGGCCACAGCTTAAAGTGGTGTGATTTAAGACCAAAAAGAATTGCCAAAAACTGAAAGGAGAGGGAAAAAAACTTTAATTATTTAATGAGTGCAAGTCTCACTACTGCTGTCCCGCTCGCTCCGCCCGAGTGCGTATAAGCGGCGATGTTTATAAATTTTTGGTTTTTTCTCTTTCTCTCCTTTTTTTGTTTTTTTTTGGCAACATGGCAGCCGAGACAGGCGGCTGAGGACAGCAGCAGCTGGCACATTGCATATGGCACGTGAGGTATTCCATTTAATTTTGATAATTTTGCGGCCAAGAAACCCGTAAAGAGGAAAACAGAACAAGACACGCAACTGGGCCTGGGTTAAGCAAGAGCCAAGTGTTTCTTAGCCATGGCTGAAATTGGGCTTAAAACATTGACTAATGACGAGCGGCGCGTTAGAGCGCATAATTCGTCTGGCCAATGGTAAATGGCAAATGGTACATGGTAAAGGGAAAGTGCCAGATCATCCCGAAGGTGGGATGCCCTACAAAATCTCAAGTCATTTGTTTCGTGGGATTTGCCAGCGCGCCTTTAATTTGCTTAATAAATATTTGTTTAGCCATCGAGTTGAGTAGTCTTGGCCAGAACTCCAAGACCTGGCCGGGGACAATTGTCAATTGCAGAGCTATTTTCACATTGTCAGCGGGGCAAGTGGTGCGGTGGTGCGGTGACTTGGGTGGTTTGGGCTGCTCTTGAGCTCTTGTTGCGGGCGAGCTGCTAGCCATAAATCATTCGTAACGCCGAACGATGACGACGAAAATGTCAGGCACAGGATGCGGCAAGGACAACGGGCGTTGCAGCGTCTTCACTCTTGATGGACATTCAGGCCTGGCGGCCATAGGACACGGACACACACACACACACAGCAAACACGCTGCTGCCTGCAAGGATAATGACGCGCAAATCGGGCCCCATCAGCAGTCGTCGCTGTCGCTGTCGCTGTCTCTGCTTTGTTTCATGTTGTTGTTGTTGTTGGCTTTGCTTTTAGTTGCCTCGATTATCCTTAATGCGACTCACTTTGTTAGAAACGTCAGTCGGCCTGCAAGCGCCATTATCATCACATTGTATGCCAGGGCAAGAGAACAACAAAAAAAAATGCCAACATCGGAAAATGGAAAATGTGCAGACACGCCGGCAGCAACAGTCCTTCCCTACGCCGACCCCTTCCCCCATCACCATCTATCCTTCTGCGCCGCCTTGTACTCCCAGTGAAATGTGTCCAGAAATGCACGAAAATAAAGATAAAACATGACAGGCAGTTCACATTCAGTCATTTATAATAAGCCAAATATGACCGCGACCGCATGTGGCAGAGACTTTACTTTATTTCTTTTGCGCTCTCCCTCCCTCTCCATTCTCTCTCTCTCTCTCCCTCTCTCAGCTTGTCTTGCTCCTAGCTTAACTGGCCTGGAATTGAGTGCACAGTTTATCAAACGCCCAGCCTCGTGTAAAAGTCTGTGACATGGTATATGGCCTTCACAGGGCTTGCTTTCAAGTGCCAAAAATTAACTTCAGCGGACTTGATATAAAATGCTTACAACCTTATAAATAGCTATAGACATTCGTATGCAGACATAATTAAATATATCTGCATATGTGTATATAAGTATGCATTTAAATGAAAGATTGACTTCATATTAAACTTCGATCTTGAGAGAGGGGCTTTGGAGCAGATGTCTTTTTGACTAAGCTAAGCAAGCTGTGCTTTTTATCATATTTATATATATTTTTTGTATGTACAGTTCGCCCTCGCTTAAGGCAATCCTTGATAAACACAACACCTAAAACTACCAAATACCATACAATTCTTGCTAGATATAGTTTTTTTCGATTGACTCAAATTTGAATGTGTAGAAACCTACATATCAAATTGGGATATTTTGTTTTTAGCCATCAATATGTGTAGAGTACTTGTAACTAAACTTAAAAGGTTCGATTTAAAAAAGTTAATATATGTATTATTGTCAGACTGAGGTTTACGTGTGTAGCCGTTAATGATGTGCTGTGACGACCTCAGTGGCGTCTTTATAGTAATATATCAGTTAGTGTGTGAGTTAAAATTTGAGCAGACAATTTGGCAAGCTGTCAGCGCCACTCACTGTCAGGGGGCAGGGGCGTGGCTGGGCTGGGCTGGGCTGGGCTGGAATAGAACACAGACAACGTCAGTTGAGAATGCGCAGCTAATGACTGTCTACAAACGCTGGCGAGCAAAGACATCAATCAAATTGTATTGAATCAACCCCGCAAGCCAATTGTTGTGGAATGAGGAGGTGAGTGGGGTGGCAGGGTAAGGGAAATGCGACATCACTTGGCTGCTGCTTAAGCAAATAAACAAAACTTATAAACTCATTCAAATCATATTTAAAAAATCAACGAGCAGCAGCTCGGCTTGGCAGCATTAGCAGGCGCAACAGCTGGCCACAGGGCAACGCGCGCGGCCCATTCATGAATTATTTGCCTGCAGCTTATCAAACGTGACCAAAATGGGCAAAAAGTTAATAAAAAAAAAAAAGAAAATGAAAATAAACGAAGCAAGGGGCGTGCCAGCTGGCTGACAAGGGCGCTGGACAACAGCTGGCCAAGGGACCGAACAAGTGTGAAAAATCAGCAAAAACCACGCGCCGTCGAAAAACTGTGATAGCTGTGAGAACATTCACAGCATTCACAAGCTTCACTTTGAATACAACTGAGTGTCGACTTATGAGTACTCGCATGATGTGGAAAAACTAGGCCGGCGTATGCAGCTCCTGCTCCAGCTCCTGCTCCTTCTCCGGTTCCAGCTCCAGCTCAGGGCTGTTATTATCTTTTGCCTGATCACAAGACGTGTCAACGCGACGTTGAGTATACGCGACGTTGGCCCCAGCTGCACAACAGATACACACACACACACTCACACATTGAATCATATATCTAGACTATATATAAATCATGAGGCAGAAAAAAGTTTGTGAACTGCTGCGGACAGCGCTTCGCATAAGTTGACCAGCATCCACAAAATATTTCTGTTTTCTTTTGGCAAGCGGCTTACAAATTTTATAGTAATATATTCCAAGCGGCTTATTGACCGGCACAACGTATAGGTAAGTTAGTACCCAAAACAACATCCACACCCATTCAACACCCTTCTAGGTATGCGTTGCGGTCAAGATGTTGTCTGAGTCTGGCAGCGTCTTCGCTTAGTTGTGGTTATCTGAATTTATTTGGGGCTTGATGTGAAACACTTAAAGCCTAAACTACTCATGACATTAGCTTATAGTTGAATTTTAGCAAAGAACTAATGCCGGCGAAAAACAATGCATAACAAACTGAATAAAAGCTTGAATCAACAGGTTAATTTTATTCGTTTTTAAAATGTGCTTTGAAAGCTGTAATTATGTGTCATACATTTATTTAGACACCGTAGCAAGAAGACGTAACTTAAACGGAGCTTCTTAAGCTCTGCATAGATTCGCAGATTTTAATAAGCTTTCTAAGGACTTAATTCGACTGTAAGCTGTAAGCTTGAATATGCAACTGGCTTGTGCTTAAAATAGCATGTAGAAGAATGAGAAAAGGGTGTGGCAAAAAAAATTAGTTAAGCTTTTAATACATTAAAAACGATTTGAAGCTTTCATGTGCTTTAAAAACTGCAATTTGAAGATATCGCTTACAATTATTAAACAAACGAAAGCTTAAAGTGGCATTTGCAGCTCGTGTCATTAATTAAAGACCAGCCAAACTGTTTGGGTGTTGGCTGTGACTGCCACGCTGCCTCGAGTCGAGCCAAGGTGACGTAATTATAGATGTACTACGAGCACTCGTGAGCAGCGCCTGGTAAACAGCCAGCCCACAAAAGTGCAATGCACGCCACGAAGCAACCCTTGCAGTTTAGCATAACAAAAAGCGGAACTCGGGGTGCAAAACAGCAGCAGAAACTGTTAACTGGGAATTGGGAAATGGGAAACGGGATATGCGAACTGAAGTGCAGAAAGGGTTGACAGTGCCATGCAGGGCACAGTGGGCGTCAACCAGACGCACAGTGCATGGAAGGCTTGTTGTATAGTTGTGTGTGTGTGTGTGTGTGTGTGTGTATTGGTAGTTGTTTTGGCCAGCTTAAGAGTTGCCGGCGTGTCTCGCATCTTTTGGCGCATTTTATCTTTAAATCTTGCAGCTAACAAGACGATGCGACACATTAGCATAAAATCAGAGTTAAGATAAGTGAAATTTATGCCAAGCGAATGCGTTGCTTTAATGTGCAAAAGTATCTTCGAGATGCTCAAGGCATCTAACATCTTACCGGGTAATTAACAATTGCGCTAGTGTAAATCAGTTTTATCTAAAGCCTTTTTGAAAAATTGCACACACGTACCAGCAGATCCTGCGAAAAGGACAACGCGGCAGCCGCTTAAAATGCAATTTGTTTGCCTTTCCAGAGCGCACTTCGGTCCGTTCGGTGCCATTTCCGCATTTGGGCAACCTGAAGATGGCAACTAGTTTGTCGGTCTGAAAGTGTCATTAGCATTGATTAATTTGTCGCACGATTTACATGGAAAAACAATCAATCAACGGTATGTCTTCGCTTCCATTGCCATTAGTCAATCTTGAGATGCAGCCCGCTACTTGAACTCGGTGTCAACCGGGGCCAGACAGCCCATTCAGCTAGACATTCCAGCCAGCCAGCCAGACAGCCAGATATTTCAACCGTTCATCCATCTCATTTCAGTCAACTTCAAGCGCAATCTTCTAGCATGGTGCACATCATTAACGGTTCCGGCGGGGGTGTGGACAGCTCCACCTACTCAGCTTCGTATTTCTGCCGGCTGGACAGTTGAGCTCATCTAGCTGTTATCCCGGGCAAATTGTTATAAACCTATCCACCTACCACTTGCCCAGCTTTAATGAATTGTTTCGTTACCATCCAAAGTTTTTGGCCTGAATGTAATTAAAGTCAGTCGGCGGCTGTTTTCGATGTTGTGGTCTTCTCCGGGACCTGAGCTATGGCGACATCTAGTATAAAGTGCACAGGGGCAGCGAACACGACCACATAAAGGGGCTGATAAATGGGACGATATTCTAAGCTATTTTATGGTAATAGAAAGGTTTGCTTTAATTCTTAACTTTCAACTTAACTTAAACCAAAAAAATTATATAATCTTCATGTTTTGATTCTCAAGGAATGCTCGGACTGTAAAATACGCAAGCCAAAAAGGTTACATCAAATACCTAAAGGCCTTCTCGGCTATAGTAGGATAATCATCTTAGTTTTATATGTATTTCTGTCCAGTGCATCCCCTTTCGCACGCTCATGCTCAATGCTCAACGAGATCATCTCTGTCTAGAGCTGAGGCATAATTAAGCTACATCAATGTCGTGTTAAGTAGCCAGCGAACTAATGATAGCCACATTTACAACAAAGGCCAATTGTTGCCATAAAGCTGATGAAGATGGCAGAGGGGTAGAGGGATAGAGGGATAGTAGGTTGGGCAAAAGGGCAGCAGGGCACCCACAGGAGCACAACACAAACAAATGCGCGGGGACTTTAATTTTTATGCGTGAAAACACATAGCAACAATGCCCATGGACCCTGCTATAAAAAAAAGAGAAAAACAAGAAGAAGAGATAATGCAAGGCACACTTAAAATGCGAGACATTCATTTTTCTACAAGTGAACAAACATGAACAAGCGTTGACAGAGAGGGGGGTCGGACAGGGGAAGGCAGGACACGTGGACCGTGGCACGACCTTTTTGTGTGGAGGAAATTCAATTAGCCAACCCAATGATTGGACCTAGTTGTGGGGCGACGTTTGCTTAGGTAATGTTTCAATTAATTCATTTGTGGCGCAGAGTTGTTGTTGCTGCGGTTAGCTGCTAATGATGCGCCGTTCACAGGGACTAGATGATGTATTTATCCATTGTAGCTATCTGCTGAGATTAGAGAAGAAGAGGAGAAGCCGGCTCACTCCCAGCCATAAACAAATCGAATCAATTGACCACAATTAATAACACCAATTTTGTGCGACTGCATTTCATTATTTGTTATATATTTCAAAGATATTTATTTGATAAACGCCGACATCGTCAGACGCCAAAAATCTCATCTCTTTAAGTGGCTCATTTTGCGGCTGGGGCACCCAAAAATAATAAAGAGTTGGGGCACGGCCGCAGCCCTAGCTGCAGGCAGCCAGGCAACACCAGGGCCACCAGGGGCACCAGGAGGTAGGGCGAAATAACACCAGAAAAAAAGGATCGCTACCGGGTAACATATCAAAACGCCGCAAATGGGCAACTCAAGCAAATACAACAACAACAAAAAAATGATATGAAATGAAATCATATAAAAAACCAAAAAAAAACACAGAGTGCCAAAAATGGCAAACATGCGACGTCGTCTAAAGGATTTGCCAACGCAGACAACGCAGCAAAGACAAAGTATCTGTGGAAAAAAGTATCTGTAGAGCTGCCGGGCACAGGCAAAGGCAATGGCAAAAGATATGCTGAGGTCGCTCTGTCTGCAGCTGTGTAGCGAGTGTGTGCCTCTATCTGTGTGTGTGCGTGTGTGTGTTTGGGAATTTATACCGCGATTTGAAAATAAGAAGCTAACGAAAAGTGAAATAAATGCAAGTCACACTGGCGGCAAAAGTCAGAGAATTGCGTATTCGGTAGCTGGCCAAATGTGAGGGCAATATAAAAGATACATGCGTTAAAAAGAACACTTAAGACTGGTCACGCTTAAGATTCTTATCTTAAGCTAGCTACAATTATTAATATTTCAATGTTTGTTATTATTAGTAAACCGTTCACAGGCATTAAAAGAAAGCGCTTGAACTAAAATGATTCCAAGTCTGATTAAACTATATAAACCATATTATGCTTTGGAAATACAGCTGTAGCTTAGATGTTTGAGCGTTGAACAAGTAAGCGTGAAGTTGCCAATTCAATATCATTGGAAATCGTCATAGTTAATATATATCTTTATTTAATTTATTATTAGCAGTTTATACTGAAACAAGGCACTCAATTCGCAAGTGGACATATGTGGCATGCAAATCATAATAGACAAATAAATGTCTTCTGAACAACTAAAGATTTTCCCTTCAAATAATTTTCTTACACAAACCCAAAACTGTCCACAAGTTAAGTGTGCTCAACTGTCTTTGCAGGGCATCTGTAAAGTCCACAAGTGCGTCACCTTCTTGCCACACACAAACGCACACACAAACACACACGCACACAGGTGAATCCGTTTGAATGCTCCTCATATGCGCATCCTCGGACAAGTTGCCTGCAGTTCGCACTAACACGCGTTAATCCCACATGAGATTATGGGACGGTTGACTTAAAGCATCTGTTAAATTGGCTTAATCTGCACAAGTGTGCGAGTGTCTGTCCCAGTGTCTGGCCCTCTGGCTCTCTGTCTGTCTGACTGTCTGAGAGTCTGTCTGTTTGCCTTTGTAATATGTATCTCCCGCCGCCACTTTGTAACTGTTGTCATTTTTATTGCCCTGGGAATGTTTTTTGTCCACCATTGTGAGAGACGCACACGCCCCGCTAAAAACTTTTTTTCTCCGTCTTCACTCGCATGACTGCCATTGTGTGTGTGCGTGTGTGTGTGTGTGTGTTTGTGTGTGTGTGCTCTGTCCTGGCTGGGTGTCCTTTGTACTCCGCTAAACAAAAGTTTTGTCGTTGATTTTATTGACCAATTTTTGGATGCGTAAGTTTCTTTTTTTTCGGATTTGTTTCTTCTTCTGATACTCCCGCTTATTGCGGGAAGTTTTTGCATGTTGCCCCTCTTGCTGCTACCCCTGTTGCTGCCCCTGGTCCATTGGCAGTTTATTTGGTTTTCGTTTCTTTTGGCTTGCTTTGTTTTCATAAGTTTTTATGGCTTCATCTGTGGGATTTAAAGTTTTATTGTGATTTAAACACTTGTTAATCGTGTGTGCATATGTCAATTGCCTGTCGTTGTGTGTGCATGTGTGCGTGTTTGGGTAAGATACTTCTTTTTTTTTTTTGTGTAGCTATCGGATTAAGTTGTCTTCGGGAAACGCTTATGACTGTCAATTTGCCTTGAGGCTGGAGTTATGGAGAGGTTGGTAAGTGGATTACCTTGGTGTTCAGTTTTGTTGCTTTAAAAAATTGCTTTCACTTAAATTAAAGATGAAATACATTATTCTTAAAGTTATTCAGTTCTTCAGCTATCTTTTTAATTGGAATAATTTTGCCAAAGCAATTGACTTGATAATAACCGTCCATTAGCTGCACGTCATTAGCCCCAGTTGACCCAAAGAAGTTGTCTCCATTTGTGGCCAGACTTTGCATATCTATGCCAAAATTTACATGCAACTAATGCCAGTTAGCAGACGAGCTGAGCTGAGCTGAGCTGAGTACATCCGCAAATCCATCGTTTCATTGATAAATTGTCTACAGAATGGCAGCGCCCCCCCTGACAAACAGCAGCAGCAATAACAAGCGAAGCAATGATAGGTAGACAGGTAGCAAATGTCAGTTACACACACAAATAATCACTACACTTCAATCAGGCGGCAGGAGAGTGAGAGGCAACAACAGGCGTCCGGCGTCTGGGCCGCATCTGCCCCCGGAGCAAGTGGACAACCTGCGGAGCGATTGTAATCAAAATGCAACAAATTAAGGAGGCAGCGGCGCACTGAGGAGAGCGAGGGAGAGAGAAAGAGAGATAGTGATAGAGGGAGAGAGAGAGAGAGGGAAATGCGAGGCTCGTACCTTTTGCTTAAAATATTTATTTATGCAATTATTTTGCAAGTAGCTCAAAATAAATAAATGAAATGAAATAAAATAGCAGGCAGGCAGCGTCCACCTTTAGCTTGGAACTGGAACTGCAACCACGACTGCGACTGCGACTGCGACTGTGTCCGTTTACGGGAGCAGCAAGTGCCTTGGCACGACTGCAATTGACGACGCGGCGCAGTAAATTAAAATTTAAATTTATGCCATTCGCTGTTGTTGCAACAATGCTGCGTGCAGCAAGGCCCCAAAAACATGCGCAGGACGCAATTAGGCAACAGGTTGAGCTCAAAGCAAAAGGTGCAACAGCACACAACTCAAAAAAAAAAAAAAACGCTCTGTCATGTCATCATTTCTATTGTCACCCATTTGCTGTCTGTCAAAAATGGCAAAAATTATTTATTTATTTATGACAGCTCTGGGCCAGACCCTAAGTGAAACATCGCTTGCGTTCAACATTTACGCGCTACGCGCTCAGCTGCCAATTGCCCCTACCCGCCTGCCCTACCCTATGCACTGACCCAATTAGTTGTGCTTGTTGTTGTTCTTGCTGTTTTAAGTGCTGTTAACAATGTATGTGGCATGAGTTTATGGCTCGTAAATGTCTCAACTGGCCAATTTTCATGTGTATCGCTTTTAATTACATACGCTGCGTATACGTAATGTGCTTGTATAATATTTGGTGGGCGTGGCTGTAGCCAAAGTATTGATAGACTGCAAAACTCGCTCAGCCAGCGTCTCATTAGCCCAATAACTGTAACTGTGAAGCTGTAAAACCACCAAAATCAGGCAATTGTGGTGGGTTTGGGGGGCTTGGGGGCTGGGCAATAAATGGCAATCAGGCAGACAATCAATGGGCTGAAAACCCTTTTTGCTTTATGATCTGAAAACAATTTAAGCTTTTATTTGTTTTTGATGCCACCAAAGGCCAAACCAATCAAGTCGAACTTGGCCCGCAGACCGAGAGAGGGCCCCAAATGGTAACAGCTCACCGAAAAGCCAAAGCGAATGCAATGAGCGTATATCATTGAAGCAAGAGCAACAGTTGCTATTGATGGATCACCAAAAAGCAACGGGGCAACAGCGGCAACAACATCGGCCAACAAATGCCAAATGAGCTGTGGAAGAAGTTGCGTAAAGCGAAAACTGTGATAATGATCATACAAAAGCGAAAAACGCGTTAAACTTTGCAACGTCGTCATCAGCAACTGCAAGCGGCAAGTGGCAACAGCAACTCCCCGAGGCCCCCGGCAGCAGCAGCAGCAGCAGCTACTGCAGCAGCAACAGCAGCAGCAGCAACTGACCCAACGACCGGACGTAGTGCTTGCAGTCAAGTGCGATTGCAAATGCACGGAATTCACATTCGAGCCTGCCGCAAGACCCCACTAACCAATGCTACACTCAGAAAAAAAGTTGTGATACAATTCCTATTATTACTATTATTACTCGTATTGATGCTGTTATAGTTATAACTATTATTCTTATTTTTAAAATATAATAATAAATAAAAGATATATGAAACTAAGTATATGTTCAGACAAAAAGTGGTCGCCTTTGTTGCTGACTGCTAATTTGACGAGCTTTCAGTATATAATACAAATATCTAATCCACATCTTTCTATAAGACACTTTCTTTAAAATATGAGAAATTGACTGTTTATATAAAGAGCAAAAGTATATATTACAGCAACTACAAATAATATCCTTCTCTAGATCAGAAGGCACTGATCCAACAAAAACCGAACAAATTTGTTTCTATATTTGTGTCAAGTGACATTTATCCATTTACCCAGTCAATGCAATAACATGCAATTCTGTGTTTGCTTATATATTATTCACACACTTTTTTTGTTCAGTGCACAAGCCAAAAGGTTGGCCATTAAAGCTGTTCGGCTTGCACTCGATCGGCTACCGTTGCTACCGCTAAAGCGGCGGCTGCTGCTGATGGGTCTGTTGATGGTTCTGCTGATGGCCACTGGCTGGCTGGCTGTCCGTCTGTCTGTCTGGCTGTCCGTCCGTCTGTCTGACTGGGTCGTCTGATGAGTTTAGTGCCGCTCGCTGTACGATGATTTGTAATTTTTCGCCGTTTGCCAGTTGAGAATCATAATAATCATAATAAAATGCAGCTATACTCATTTTAACACCAAAAAGTATATATGTATATGTATCCTGCACAGAGTCTTTCTGTTTGGGTTTGGTTTTCAGTTTTGGGCTATTGAAGTATTGCTGTTGTCATGTTAATTTTGCAGACTGGCTAACTGGCTAACTGACTGGCTGGCTGCCCGGCTGCCCGGCTGGCTGGTTGCTTGGTTGGTAGTCAGTTGGCTGTCGCATTAAACTTGGTAATTTGTGTCAAGCATGGACGGTAGCTACTACTGTTTAAGTGCTTGGGCTTCTGGGTGGTTTCGCCTCTTTGATCTCAACTTGGCTAATTAAGTTGAGCTAAACGTGCTGAAAGTCTGACCCGCCGCCTGTCGCTCATATGCTAATAAACTTGGCTTCGACTTCACAGCTCCTTCAATAATGAGCCGAGTGCCTGCAGTTTTTACTGCTGCCATTACGTATACCCCATTGTTTGAGTGACGGACACTTTGGTTGCTTTATTTCTTTTCCGGTACGAGCTAAATCAATAACTTTTCGAAATTCTCATCAGTTTCTGGCAATACGCAAGCGTTAAGCTGCCTATTTGAAGAATATACATTTTGATAGCGCTTAGAAAGCAAACATCAAGCTAATTTCGTTGACGGCGCCTTTGCTCATAAAACATATTTATTACAGCTTAACGGTTCTCCTATGCTAACGTGCTTACCTGCGCAGGTGAGTTGAGGCATAAAAAAAGTTTCAGAATCATGTAGCCAAAGTCTTGCAGGACATATGGATGGAATCATTGTGAGATATTGTGAGCTCATACAATATGCAGCCATTTCTTTAGTTATTGATCGACGTGTTTCACCTTTCTATCAGATACGTTGTATTCCAGTTGGGAGAATAACTAAAAGATTCTTGGCTCGGAAGTTAAAATTTTACTCAACAAATTCGTATTATAATCTATTCTAATCGCAGTACTCGGTTTTTCTATGTGTATATAAAACTATCTAAAATATTATGAATAATCGTTTGGTTATGCTCTCAAGTCGAGATGTACTTAAAGTAGCTATACAGATAGTCTGCTCGTTTTCGATATTAATACCTTGATGTTATTGTATTTTATGATGCACATTACAGTCGCATCGGACAGCTTAAAATGAAGCATAGATCAGGAATATTTACTGCAATTATGCCCATCCATCTTGCATCATAATGGAATATATTTGCACTCTAAAATAATTACAATGAAATATATATTTGCACTCTAAAAAACTGTTCACCCTTGTGAATTCACCCCTCCATAATGGCAATGACGTTGGCAGGAAAGTGAAATAAAATTGCGAGTATTTTGAGTAGCCACAAAATGAGTACTAATTAATGTCAGAAATGTGGCACTGTCCTTTCTTATCGGGTCGCATCAATGGCTGATGATGCATATACTCTAACCGAGCGATGAGTGAATGTCCTTTTTTGCAAGTGAAAGCAGCTGTTGAGCTTAATTCCGTGGCTGAGTTTGAGGCAGGGCAATTAAACTGTCATCAGTGTCGGAAAGTTGCCACATGAAAATTGTCTAAAATTGATGAAATTTGATTTTAATTGGCCAAAGACAAACAGCCAAAATGTGGGCGTGCCGACGCAACAGCAGCTGTCACAGGAATATGACATGGCCGCCCTTGCGCTGTGCAAACCGCTAAAACTAATTTCCGTATTGTGGTGGTGGTGGTGGTGGTTGGCGTTGGCTCTGTGCCTGTTGGTGGTTGCACCATTTTTGCCACTTAACGCATCATCACTTTGGTTAATTTGTTGCAATGGGGCTGACCTTGGCGGCTAATGATGCCGCCCAGTTGCAGTTGCAGCTGTAAATTTGCAACACAAATGCAAACAGTAAACGGCCAAATGGCCAAATGGCCAGCGATTGCAATCAGCCGGCGCGCCGCATCTCTATCACAGCGAACATCATTACCATGCACTTCTTGAAAGGGGTCTGCAATGGGAGGAGGAGCGGAGGGGGTGGGGGGTGCACGTTGCAGCATCCGTTGCTACGTTTTACGCGCTTCAATGATTTGGTTGCGGCCTGGCCGCAGCCTCGTTGCGCCAGATTAAACGTATGCAACTCTTAACCTTCGTTTAAATCTGCTCTGATTGACAATCATCAAGCGATACGAAAACCAGAAAACTCTACAAACATTGCCCCAGGTTCAGTGGCAGCGGCAGGAACAGTATCAGCTTTCATTGTTGCAACTACATTTGTTTTGCGGTTCGAATTTGTTTTATTTGCTTCTCTGTGCATTTAGCTGGGAAGTGGTTTCAGCTTTGAGTGGATAATCAGCACAGCTTGCAGAGAAACCCACAAAGATTGCCAGCAGTTGAATGCCTGAGATCTTACCAAAGATCTCGATAGCCTTGAACGCGTTTTGATTACAGCTTACCCAAGCCCAACTCAATTATCATTTCGGGTATGCAAATGGCCCAGACAGATAAACACACATATCCCGGGCTATAAACGTTACGCGGCGATCAATCAGCGACTGGGCCAAAACGCATTACCGTTAGAAGCGCCAAAGAGCCAATCAAAGTTGCAAGCAGAAGAGCTGCTGAGCATCAATAGCCCAATATTAAATACCCTGCCAAACATTTCTATCTTTATCTATTTTGAAATAGATTGGATTGTTACACCTATATCGAACATTCGTTTTTGAAAAATTATATTAGTTGCCCTTTTTAGGTATTTGTGAAGTAAACTTATCTTATTCCTTATGGTTAACCAAATTGTATACCCCAAAATCTTCCGTCCTCTCTCCCTTTCTGAAATGTCGCCTTTTCTCGCGACTTACAAGACTTTAAGTAAGGATTTAAGTTTGCTTTCTGACTTTTGTGCCTAAGCTACTTTAACTAAGTTCAGATAACCCACAATGAGTATAGATTTTGCAGCAAGTCTAAGATACCCTCTTGGTGAGTGTATTTCAAAATTTGCATATCCCTCAGCCTGAGTTGCCCGCAGGGCCAAAAGCCAGTAGCCCAATAATTTCAAATTATAACTCATAAAAACGCAAAAACAAAATTAGAATATATCTTGCATATGCGTATTTTTTGGTTCGAGCAACGTTTTTGCCAATAATTCGGCTACTGCAATTTTGAAATGAGCTTTAGCCAAAATTATGGCACGGCACGAAAGGGTTGCTCAAATACAAAATATATATGTATATATATAAATTAAAAAAATTTGCCGTTGATCATCGCGTTTTTAGCCACAAAAACTAACTGTTCTTCGCCGAGACTTTTGCATAATCGTCGTCAAATGCTTGTGATTATTTTTTTCCTTTCCCCAATGGTAAAGTTTGCCAAATTTCGGTGCTTTTGGCCAATTGCATTAAATTGTAATTAACCTTAATTGATTGAACGATTATCATTCGCTTTGCCTATGCAAAATTTCACTTTCAATCAATGTTCTCGCAGTCACTTCCGATTGCGATGAACACAATTACACACACATGGCGTACATAGATACAATGGGCGTGTGTGTGTGTGAGTTAGTGTTGGCTGCCTCGTCTATCATTAGCATCAAAAAGCTATCATCATCATTACCAAACCCCAAACTGCTGACCAAACGAGACAGCACGAGTCTCGCACTCAGCACGCGATAAAGTTGTTGGCTGTTTCGTTACAGGTTGTTGATGTTTGTTGTTGTTGCTGTTGTTGTTGGCGTTCTGTTAGATACACACGCATACAATAATCAGCCGTTGGAGCACTAGCAATCATAGTTGTTCAGAGGTGTTGCTTTGTTAAGTGCGGCCTAATCATTAGCTATGAGCAGCATGCTAGCTACGGCAAAGTATCTCACAGATGCATAGATACATATCTATATGCATATAAGCTTTAATTAATGGCATAGATTATTCAATACAGTTTAAAGTTAATACGTTTACTAACGAAAATACAGCTATCCTGATATTTACTTGTTGTCTAAAGTGTTCAGCATATCTGAATTCGTTTTCAGAACCTTTTTGATCTATAGCCGAGTCGACCTAGCCATGTTCGTCTGTCTGTCCACCCGTCCGTTCGTCAGACTATCCGTTGTCCGTCCGTCTGCCCGTATGTATGAATGCAAGGATCTCAGAACCTATAATAGCGAGAGAGTTAACTGTAGGTCCTCCTAGTGCCCACGCAGATCGAGTTTCTTTCCGATTTTCAATAACTTGCCCCGTTTCTGAATAATCGATAAGAATCTATATCGAAATACTATTTTTTGAGCATTTTTTGTAAATAATAAGAGTTAGAGTCATCAAACTTAACATGTAGCTTCTAGAATAGTATTTATATCTCCATTTGGTGTTGGAAGAAGAGGGTTCAGCTTATCCCTTAGTCGGGAGCTCCCGACTAGAACCTCTTACTTGTTTCATCTTTGGCAAAGTAAAAATATTAATTGGAAATTCGAGAAATTGTTTTCATTTTAATTTAACCGGCTATCGGCAACATTTCTCCCAGCCACTCATTAGGCATATCTTAGACTTAGCTTAGCTATTTGCTCTAATATTGGTATTTCTTATTTCGACTGAAGGCTTTCAAGTGGCTGACATAAATTGACAAAGTTTACGAGTGAACGCAACGTTAATCGCTCAATCAGCGAGCTAAAAAACACGATTAAAAAGAAAAAAAACGAAACGTATCAATAACTTAAAAATATAAATCAATATCAAAACAAATGGTCAACGATCCATGTAAGCACTAAATCAATGTGTCAATATGGGTATTTGATACACTAGAGATCCAGCAATCCAGCAATCCGACTGCAACGGAAATTGAATTATGCCCCCAGTCGAAGCTCTCAGCTCCAACTCCAACTCCGACTACAACTCCAACAAGCAACTCCAGCTCCAATTGGAACTCCAATAAGTATCTAAGCATGCATGAATGAGCGCCTGAATGACTGAATGACTGACTGAATGGTCGCCTGAGTGGCTGGGTGACAGACGGCGGACAACTGGCGCTCAAATCAGGTGCTGCCACTTTCGTTCGGTTGCCAACGACGTCCGTTCGACGTGGACGTTGGCTCAGGATTGCGTCTGGCGGAGCTGCTGACTGCTGCTGCTGGCTGCTGCTGCTGACTGTGAGAATCTAATGTCCAATGTCTGAACGGTTTCCTGAGCGAACGGGTTTCCACCGGCATTAGATACTGCAGCGATACGCATGCGATACGTTCGATAGTTTATGGTCTACAATTAAAATTGCACGTTTGTCGGCTGGCGACAACAGTGGAGCGGCCAGAGGCGTAGCTTCTAATCAAAAGGGGGTGAGATTTTAAGCGCAACTATAACACATTAGAAAGAACAATGTCTCTTAGAACTATAATCAGTATTTCATTCATTAAGTTGAACCCCATTTGACTATGTCTCTGTCTTTTTGTTTGTAGCAAATGCATTAAATGAAAATTAGCTGCAATAACATGAAAATTCATAGCTTAATATGAGCCGGCGCTATATTTGCCGCAGGTAGAGGCAAAAACTTTTACTTGATCGAGTACGAGTACGAGTATGAGTGCGAGTGCGAGTGCGAGTGCGAGTACGAATACGAGTACTCCGACTTCTGCGCCGACAACTCGAATGGCACATGGTAAATTATTGAGTTTAAATGCTCGATTGACATGTGAAAATGCTTATAAAAGGACTGTGTGAAGCAGTTCAGTTTCATATTGTTTGCTTTGTGCTAATAAATAAATTAATTGTTGAATTAATTAACAATTTTTTATGCGCCATTTAATTAACTGACAATTTTTTTATTAATTAACAACAAAATTTGTAACACATTTTGGATATGTCTTTTTCATGGCTTTGCCTTTTATGGACTTGGCTTCAAAATATTGAATTGTCTTTTTTGCCTAATTTATGATATTTATTGATAGATTAAGAATTATTATATTGTAAAACTATGTTTGGAAATTTGATGTATTACGATACGATAAGGTTTTTATGTAATTCGCTTTTATAGCATTTCAATATATCAACTTATGATAAAAATGACAAATTTGTAATTAATTATAGCAATTAAATGCCAATTTATTTCCCAAGCCGTGTCAAGCTCTCTGATATTCATGAATGCAAAACTCAATGAAAATGAAAGTGTGACACATACGAGTACTCCGCATAAAAACGATTATTGCCAACGCGCTCAACCACTTTCGATAGGCAAAACCCGCTGGAAAAGCCACTTTTCCAGCACTCAGTGTGGAAAAATAAAAAGAGCAAACGCTCTGAAAACGGAAGTAGGAAGTGTGGCAATTAAATGTGTGCGCGGGGCAGGGGGCACGGGGGCACGGGCCGGGAGACTGGGTAAACAAACGCAGCGATGCAGCAATCGCCGCTCAACACAGCGTGAGGTGTTGGAATTATTGTTATTTTCAGGCCCAGAACCCCATCCTCCCCCCTTGCCCTTGACTGGTAGAAAAGCTGTTGATTTGTTCAATTGAGTGCGGCTCCAATTTATGCTCCCTGCTCGAACTAAAGAGCTGCCGAAACCTCTTTTGAAAATTAGACGCAAATAGTGCGGAAAATAAAGGCCGTCCAAATGACCCTCAAAAATACTCGTATATGTATTTGCCCTTCACATGGATGCCACACATTTTGCTGCAGCTCTTTTTGCTTTTGGCTGCTGTCATTTGATTTTTTTGTACGTTGCTTGCACAAATATTTGAAATATTTTGCTTTAGATTAGCGCAACTTTTGCCGCAGCTAACGGCGCTTTGGAACGCAACAGAAATCCATCAAAGGATCATCAAATTTTGCAGTGACGTATTGGGTATTGCCCTCGGTCCCAGACTGTGGCAGGAATGCGCAATGTCTACCCCAAAAAAGCAAAAAAAAGGAAAGAAGTCAGAGAGAAAAAAACTCAAAGCTACCTATCTCAGGTAGCTAAACTACAGCAAACGAAATCCAATAAAACATCAACACGACCAGAATTATAACAACTAAGTAAACGTCTGTCACTCGGACTCGAGCTGGACAGAATTTTGATCAGGCCAAAAATGGAGGAGGAGTCCGGCAGCCGAGGAGCCGAAGACTCGAAGAGTCGAAGAGTCGAGAAGCCTGCGGCCCAGAGAGCTTGGGCCACGGCAGCTGATCAAAGGCCGCAGCTTGATTGAAGGCTGAGGACATTGACGATTGCAGTGCAAATGATAATTTATTAGATTGCGATCTTTAGGCTCAACAAGAGAGAGCAACAAACAAAAAAAGAAGAGAATGTATAAAAAGAGACTGAAAGTTTTAGAGGCTGAGAAAACAAGCTGGAATGTTTATTGAATTAATTTCGTCATTCGTCTGCATTTCTAATTAAACCGAATTAATCATGAGCAGCCACATTGCACTAATTATGCGTAGACCAAACTGGGCTACCAGCCGATCTCTACGCGATCTCGCTGAGTCTATTGCTGCTGCCCACTGCAGGACGGCAGCTGCTCTGCGTGGCTGTTGGCGGCACTCACAAAAGCATTTTGCAGCCGATGCCCGTGCCCATGATGATGCCCATGATTATGATCAAACAGTTGACCAGCCAGAGCACTCTGCACTCGATGCGACTTAACTTTGATGTTTTGCGACACGCACGACACACATTTATTGTTAGCCGCAGTTCCAGACGTTGCCCTTGGCTGCCACCAAATGTCCAAATTGTCTCGAGCGAAATTCTTAGTGAAAGTGCGAGAGACAGAGTGAGAGTAACAGTGAGTAATGGTTGCGCATATTGCGTTGCCCAATCATATCAGAAACATGTGCAGATAGCTAATCAGATAAGTGGCACTTAAGCAAAAGATTAATCTTTAAGGATTCTGCAGCAATGATAGCCATAGGCAAAGCCCAACTGTCACAGACAAAGCAGACTTAATATTTTGCCGTGCTTTCAGTTTTATGCAAAAGCTTGCTTATACGTAACAGCTAACCCATCCTGATGAGCCTTCCTTAGAGCATAAGTACCATAAAGCTCTCAAGTAGTTTCAATCTAACTATGATCTAACTTAGAGCTTTCATATCGGAGCTTAAATGTGCTTTCCAAGTTGTTGATTCATGTGCTCTTTATAAAAAAGCAATCTCTTAAAGCCTTAACTGGACAAATTAAACAACCTAACAAGCTAGCCTTACAATATATTAACACATTTAAATCCTAACGATTTGCTTAACTTAGGAATCGGCTTTAAGCATTAGATAATGTATCTAGCACTCTCATAGAGCTTTAAGCAGCTTTAAAAAAATCTTTGAGCCAAGCAAACAAACAAAGATGTATGTTATTCAAGCTGCCCTTACATGTTACCTTCCTTTCGCCTATGATTTATATGTTCTTAAAGTTATGAAAATGCCGCCACTTAACAGAGAACGGTCGATTTTTCTAGCGGTCAAAATCAGATCAAATTAAAGGTAACACACAGCACAATCCGTCATAATGTTGGACGTGGGCTTAGCAGCTACAAAGTGGCTCCTGGTTGCCCGGCGAGGTAGACCCCTGCGGCAGAGGTGCAGCTGGCTAACGAGCGCTCAGCGCACACAGAGAGAGAAACCCGTCAAATGGGCCAAGGATTAAGACGCGTGTACCATTAGCCGCCGGCATAGCCACAGCCACAGCCACGGACACGGCCGCAGCTACCGCACAGCTTAATGACCGTAATGACCAACAGCAATAACAACAGCAACAACAACAGCAACAAGGACTAGAGCAAGGACAATGTAGAGGATACGCCAGATAATGCTCATGATACGGGCCAACACATGATGCTGCTGAAAAATTGTACAAATTACTTGAGTCCAGCAAGAGCAGCGGGCACAAAATAAAATCATTTCGGACAAAACTTCTGTTGTTTATATAGGAACATGAAGCAGGACTCGCCAGAGGAGGGTTGCACGGGCAAGCCAGCCAGCCAGCCGGCAAGAAAGCAACCCCCGCGCTGGGGGCAGCCTTTATTAATGATTCACAATTTTATGTAGCGCGTATTTATCACATTTGAGTGTGCGACACACACACACAGGCACACAGGCACGCACACATAAACGACGGCGACAGGTATTTTGTAAGTTGAAAACTTGACAGACTTGTTTGTGATCCTTTTTTTTTAGTTGTTGCTGTTGTTGTTGTTGGGTTTGTTATGACAAACGTGCAGCAAGGACAAGCACAAGGGACGCGGCGGCTTGCGCCTGTTTTGGGCGACATGTTTTGCAGTTTTCCGGTTGACCGCAACAAAAGACATGATGTCACGCTGCCTGTGGCTACAACCGTATGTGTGTGTGTGTGTGTGTGTGTGCGTGTGTGTGTTGTAACTACAATGGCAGCGCGACAGGACAGCCTTTGTCAACACACACACACACGCACACCCAAACACTCCGCTCGTGTCAATTGTAACGTAGTCAAAAGGTCGGGCTTAAGTGACTTTATTAAGCGGTTTAAAAAGGGGCAGGTTACACTCACACACAAGCGCACACAGCCAGGTAGCTGCACATGTGTGTGTGGCACTTGACATGCCTGCGGCTGTCCTGGCAGCTTTTGTTTGCTACTGCGACCTCAGGGGGCACACCTTTTTAGGGCGCTCTGGATTAGATGGGACTTAAATGCGGCTTTAAATAATGTTGTCTATGTAAGATAATATTAAGTCAATATATAAGAAATTGGGAACTTTTAAGTCAGATTTGAGTCAATATTTGAGAATAAAGTACATTACTTGCTGCAAAGAAAATAATTAATATTAAAATGTTGAGCATATAAGCAAAATTATATTAACTCCTTTCTATATAAAGAATCATTTCTTTGAAAATTAAAGTAAATATGCTCAAATTATTTTTATTACAAATGTATATAAAAATGTCTCAAAACATAATTAAAGAATGTAAAAATACTTAAAATTAGAGCCTTCCCATGACTAAGCCTATTTGCGTTTCCACAGCTTATCACCAAGGATGTAGAACAAAAGAACTCCAAGGATTTCACACATTCATTAAAATTGTATTTAAAAAGTGTTCCGCCTCACAACCCCTTTAGGGGGCCACAGATACCCCCCCATCCCACTCAGCTCGCATTTCACTCAGTTTTCCGCTGCTTTAAATCACAAATATTTCTGTGTGTTCTCTTCTTGTTTCTTGTAATTTATGTGCCACATGTTACCTGACACAGGTAACACACCTATGAGTATTCTAAATGCTAAAAGAAAAAAACGCGTTGGCATTAAAAGCAAACGAAAACGGCAAAAAGCTGAAAACAATGCAAGGAAAATTTGAAAATGCTAGCCAGCACATGGAAATTCCTGAGCAAAGAATTTCACGCTGATTTATGAGATTGTAAAAACGCTTCAAATGTGCTCGGGCGAAAATTCAACAAAATTATTATGTGTATATACAATAAATGAGAAATATTAAATCTGTAGATAATTTGAGCTTTAAGCGAGTCAATGAACCAACTCCTTTATCTGGGCTAAGCCATATTTCTCGTGTCTATGGGCAGACAATGGAGAGCATCGAAATATCGATGATTCACGACTTGACAAATGAATTAGCGCAATTCACTCGGAGCAGAGCGTATGGGAAATGATGTCGCATACAATGCGTGTCTTTCAATGCAAAAGTCAAAGTGTCAGGGCACAGTCGAAATAACAGTGTGCAGAATGACAAACTGACAAACAAACAAACAAACAAACGCTTCCTGTTGAAACATTGCAAACTTCCGACTGCCAAAGGAACTGGCGAAAACATATGCCCGCGGTATGGGTACAGCTACAGGGCCCTAGCCCCTGCCCAAGACAAAGCCCAGCTCGACTTCAAGCAGCGAGTGTAGTTGAAATATTTTTGGTGATTTATTTGCAGCGCGTAGTTTGTGGCATGTTTGCCGACAACAACAACAGCGCCAATAAACAAATTGCCGACGCATTTTGTCAGCCTTACGGCACAGGATTATGTTAAACAAGCAAGCTTGTAGCTAGCACAGTGCCTGACTTTAAGATACCCTGTACTCATATAGTCGGAACAGGGAGATACATGTTAAGTCTGAATGGGAATGCTGAATGGGCAAAAATAAATTTGGAAAACAATAAAGACAGCTTTTAGACTTACACAGACCTTGATTTATGCTAAGTAAATATCGCAAATATAATGAAAATAACGTTGGGCTTATCCAGATTAAGATTTACTTAGGCTATACATATAGAGGGAACCGTTTTAAGCCGTAGCTGAATGGTTTCAAATCAAATTAGTATAAAAGGCAGACAGTTGTCAAAATATATCAAAACTGATGAACGAGTCTAAGCACAAATTTGAGATATACTATACTTGGAGATATACTATACATATAGAAGACATATAAGATACATTTACTCAGATACTACATAACATATTTGCCGTTATGTAGTATCTGGATAACTTGCTGAGCGCATTCTACATTTGCACAGCTCGTATATACCCTCGTATATACCCATTTGCACAGCTCGTATATACCCGGTTTCAGTCATGGGCTGCAGGGTATCGGAACCAAGCTCCTTGACTGCTGGGCGGCTCGACTGCTTGACTCCTTGGCTGTCTGTTTGTCTGCTTGTCAGTGCCTGAGTGGCGCTCCTTTTGGGGTTCAGCCTGACTTTCGTGGCACTCTCATGTGTGTGTGTGTGTGTGTGTTTGTGTGTGTGTGAGTGTGTTGGGCTCCAAGCACTTTGGCAACTGATTTAAATGCGCTGCTATATAGCGCCACTTAATGTGTCATTGAATTTGAATCAATTTCTGTGCAAAGTTGAAAAACTTTTGAAGTATGGGTTCATAAATACGCTGACACGATGTGAACTCTGCGAGCTCATTTTAAAGCTAGAAGATTTGCAGTTCACAAGTACATGAGACAAGATATTGATGATTAAAAATTGAAGATTTGTTAAATATCTGAAATTTGTTAAAATATTGAATATAATCAATTAAAAGATAACGTTAATATGTCGAAAATATTATCATAATTTAACTATATCCAAATTTGTGCTTTATAAAATTATAGAAGAGAAGAGTTGGATAAAGAGAAGAATTGGATTAGAAGAGTTGGATTAATTGTATTTTTTAAATCAATTATCAATTAAAAATTGTATATCCAATAATCCCAGCATCGAAGACTTATAAACTAGGCTTGTAATTGTCTATAAGATCTGCCATTTTCATCGTTCGCCATTTTGCGAATATACCCTTCTTTATGAAATCATAACCGTATCACAAATGCAAGCAGACTTTAAGAACTTCAACTTCATATATGGATTTGAAGAGTCTCTGGCAAGCTGCAGTCATCTCGAGCATTGTGGAAGCGAGATGGGCAGGGGGAGGGGGGAGGGGAGCTGACAGTAGCGCCTGCAGTAAAATAAATCACAGAAAAATGTCTTTAATCTTGGCGCCTGAAGTTGCGGTACAGGTCGGTCGCATCGGTAGCCGTTGCGGCCTTAGCTGCTGTTGGGGCCATACATCAACGCGGCATGGCAGACATTGTGTTTGCACCACGCCCACTTATGAGAGTTTTGTCGCCTTAATTACTAGTCGTTGGGCAGGTCTGTCTATTTGTACAGCATGGCCCACAGTGTTGCCTGCTGAATGAATGAGCCGCGGCCCCTTATGATTGCCATTCATATCATTTGTCAAGGAGTGCATAGAATGCACTCATAAGCGCCTGCGGTCACAGCGGAAGCTGTAATGAGTTATTCAAGTAAAGCGTCAATTCACAATGGCAATTAAACTGGCCCAAAGGGTCGCAGCGCTAACTTTTCCAAGCGACTGCAGCAGTTGCCACAGAAGGCTTTCACACACTGCCAGCTTGTGAGTTGACTTGATAAACCACTAAAAATAATTTACGACTTTCTTAGGAATTTAAATTTCAACACCCGCGCTACCTACAGATACAACAGATACTGCAGATACTGAAAGTATCTGTAAGATACTTTTTTACCACAGCGCTTAAATTTATGCGCTGAATGGGGTGCTCTGTGGGCTCGCATGTGTAAGACGCTAAAACAACCTGTTTGTACACACTCACCCACAACAAGCACTCACCCACATACACACATACATAGCGGGCTTTTTATTTCCGCTTAGATAAGTTTATTTCATACGCGACACTAAATTATATGCCAAGAATGTTTACTAGTCGCTGTTACTGTTGTTGTTATTCCTGGTAGACATCTTGCTTATTGTTCTGCTACTGCTGCTGTCGCTGTTATTGTAATTTATGCAAAAATATTTTCGTTGAAAAATACGATTACCAGAGACCAGCATTGCCCAATGGCAGTCACAGCAGCTCCTTGGGCCTGCACTCTTTCTCCCTGGGGCAACGGGCGAACAAGTGAAACAAACTCAAACTCCATCTCCGTTTTCCAGTCTCCGGCACTTGGCCCAGCACGTACGAATAGTTTTGATAAATGTTTAACTTGGCAAGCGCATGTTGGCTTGTCTTGGCTGCGGGTGCACTCAATTGGCGGGGATGGGGCACTAAGAGATAATAAAACACACGTTCAAAGTTTGGCTTTGGCCAAGGGTTATTCATATCGTGCTGGTGCTTGGTAGTAAAAGTACTTAGCCACATTTGAATACTTCCAAAAGCAGCTGATTCAATGTTTTTGAAATAATTCATAATTTGCTAAAAGGTACAAGTTTCTAATACTTGGTACATTTCGTTAAGGGATCAACATAGAGAAAGAACCAAGGTCAAAATGATATTCCTCTTGCAAATCGACTTTGGCTAAGGATTAGCTTTCCAAGTCAGAACAATATTTATAAATTTTTGTATATTTTTAAAACCTAAAATTAACGTGTATTATTTCATAGAAAAAGTATAAATATATGAAATGCATAAACTGTTGATGCATATTCAATGTGGAACTCGAACTAAAACCAAAATTATATTTCCCTAACAAGCGTAAAAACAAAATTTCTATTCTATTTAAGTTGATGTGGCATTTCAGGCATGCGAGAAACCTCTCATTTGTGGCTAAATTTAATTGAAAGGATACTGAGTGAAAGAAAAAAGCTCAACCACGTAGACAGTAGTGACATGCTCGAGACTCAAAGACAACAATAAAGTTGGGTGCAAAAAAGCCACCGCGCAGCCAGCTGCAATGTCAAAAATGCAATTTTCTAAATAAATCTAACCACAGTGAAAACCCACCCCATTCACGAGGAGTCGCAGCGGTTGCAGCGGGCGCAGCAACAGCAATCTCTGTCCTTGTTGTGGGCGTTGCCAAGAGCAGAGCCTGGGGCCACTTGCAGCGTCTGCAAAATCTGCATAGACGCCTACTTTTCCTGGAGGAGAACTCGGCTGCGCACAAAGCACTGCGCCAAATCCAAGTCTGGCCACGCCCCGCAAGTGCAACAAAAAGCGCAAATTTAGGGGTGATTTTAATAAACGAATTTAGATTTGTTGCAGCGCCAACTGCAGCAGCAAAAAGGATGTTCCCGCATTTAAACACATAGAATTTGTATAAAAGATAAACAACAACAAAGTTGACATTGATATTGCACAGCAAACGTCAGGATATCGGGCTGAGTTGGGAAGTTGGCTTTTAGCTGAAGTTGGCAGTAAATATAGGTACACACATATTCAGATGTTGGCTTTCCTTTAAGGGGAAAGGTGCAATATATTGGAAAGAATTTAAATAATAATTCTAAGAACTTATCAAATGCACATTTAAAATAATTTTGAATAATTTTGTTTATTAGCTGAAACAAGTTGTATTCTCTTTTGTTATTAAAGATAATTGGAGAAAATGTTAAAAAGTTTACTTTCACATTCCCAAATGTCCTTCAGTGCATTTGTGGTTTTATTTATGTACAATTTATTGTATAATTTTTAATCAATATTCAATCAACCAACTTTAAAATAATCAATAATTGTATTGCAATCAATAAATTGTATTAAATAATAACAAATTTTTTACATTTATTTCCATTTATTTAAATTTTTAAGCCTTTTGTGTCTACTTCGACATGTAACAATAAGAAACTTTTAAGATATTTGGATTCTTAATTTATTATGGTAAATATGTTTATTTTGCTTATTTAAAGTTTAGTTTTTATAATTCTGAATGCTTTCATTCATTCGTTCATTAGCTGTAGCTTTGCTTTAAACAAATTTTTAATTTATAAGTTTTTCTTCCTTATTTTCTCTCAAGCTAGAGTATCTTAAGCTCATATTAGCTTTACTTAATTCTTATTTCAACTATTCTTTTGCTTTAAATTATTGTAAAACTTAAAATAACTTAATTAAATATATTTTCATTAATCATTATTTTCGACTCTGCCAAGCTGTTGTTCTTCTCTTTACATCTTTATATTTAAAAATCGTTGTTATTAATCAATTAAAGAATTTTTTGCAGTTTTCAATTATGAATTTCTTTCTTAATTATAATTACAATTAAGATATAAAATTGATGGCGATCCAGGCTCAATTCAGTTATATTCTTACCAAGCAAATAGATATTAGCCGAGTGCTTCTGCCATTCGCTAGAGAAGTCTGCCGTTCCGCTGAATGACTAATAAAGCACCGAAGCCGAAGCCGATGAGGTTTATGGACGAGTACTTCTCGTAGCTACCTTACAGCTACCTCTTGGCCACCTGTAAATACGTATAATCAAGCAGAGAACTGAAACGCTTAGCATCTGCATTTGCGGCTATTAAGCCATAAACCGTGGGCAGGGCGAAGAGTGGCCAGTTTCGAGCCAGGCCCGCTCGAAGACTCGCGGACTCGTCGAGCTCTTCATGGTTTTAATTATTGTTTACATTAAATGGTCATGAGTCTGCGAGTCCGAGTGAGACGAGTGAGCGCATTGGGCGTAATTCGCATTTAAGCCACGACCGTGTACTTAAACAGCGATTAAGCCCGGACTCGGACTCTGTTTTTGGGCTCTTGCAATTAGCCACCACTCAGCCACTCAGCTGAGCCACTGTGAGAACCGCTCGCACACACAGATTTGTGGGGCAACAGGTCAATGAGGAGTCAAAAATCTGGCAAGCGACTGATATATGCGCACTTCCTGCGCGCCTTTAATTCACTTTTAAATGTTGCGGCAAGTTTTCAAAAGTTTTTAATTAGGCACTCGAGAAAGTATTATGTATGTACATACTATATATATATATTTAGGTAATTTGCCTCATCATCGGCCTGTGAAATTCTGCACACGTCATTTCCCATTGGCATGAATTTGCATTTTCAGCAACTCATTTCAATATCCTTTCGCTTGTTTTCATTGAGTAAATGCTGCTGTGGGCAGGGGCTGCTGGGTTGGGGGCACCATACAGACCTAGACCTAGACGACGACGGAAGTCATTTATTTAATATGCGCCAACATTATCCTTTATTATGGCGGTTTTGCATTTCTGTGCCTTATGAGCTGGCACGCCAACCGAGAGGGTCGCGCGTTTCCAGCTAGTGAAGCCTGGCATGGCGTGGCCCGGCTTGGTCTGGTCTGGCTGGGGCAATACCAACCTGATTGGATCTACACAGTACGTAGTCACAACAGTGTATGTGTGTGTGTGTGTGTGTGTGTGTTGTGTTATGCGAATTCAATTTTGGTAATGGCTGTTGGAATTTATTTTTGTTTTCCGAAATCAATTAAGTCCTTTAAATTGTATGCATTGTGTTTAAAGCTTTACAGGAAATTGTAAGGGCGCATCGATAGATAATGCCTAGAGCATAGAACTCTACTGTGAAGCTGATTAAAAGATACTTGAGTCTTCGCCCGCACAAGCCCGAAAACCCAATTTCCAACTGAGAAAGGCTTTTCAACATGTTTACAACAATTTTCCAAAGATCTGCCTAAGTAAGATATATTTGCGTGAAAATACAAAAACATAATTGAACTATTATTATCTTATCAAACCTTGTGCCCCAAACTTTTCTTGTCACTTCATAAATATCTCAAAATGGGCGGGTCAATATCTTAAATCGTTTTATGGCCAACATCATTGACAATTTGCCGCCCAAAGGGGCCAGAACTTTTATTGTCTGGCAAAAAGTTTTTATATTGGCAGAACATTTGCCAACTTTAAGATCTGATGTGCTTGAGTAATATGCCTGAATTTGTTGCATTTGTGAGTTGGCTAATTACATAGCTTTTACTTTAGCACCAGCTGCTTTAAGATTTATGACTCGCCTCAGCAATTTAATAAATCTAGGCATATTTCAATATCCATATTCTGGGTGGTGCACCCCGCTTGCCGTCGCCCCGCCGCACCGCCGCCCTTTGAATTATACACAGATTTGTCGCGCTTCTTGCTATCTGCAGCCAGGGAGCAGCATTTTCCGACACACTTTAGCATATCAACAAATACTCTCATGTGTCTTTGTGGTGGTAACCAGCCGCCTTGCCCCGCCCCCTTCACCCGCAGCCTACCACTTGAGGCTTTTGCAAAGGGTCTGCTACTTGGCTTCCTTTTGGCATTTTTCTTTTCGTTTTTCCTTGACTTTGGCACATAAATCATTATTCGTCGCTGCGTTTATTTTGACTCTGACAGCTCAAACACTTGTCTGTGTGAGTGTGCGTGTGTGTGTGTATGTGTGTGTGTGTGTGTGTGTGTGTGTCAAGCGTCGAGACATGGCCATTATACGATTTTAATGTCTGTTTAAGTTGTCTTTAAAATTATGTTTCTATTTCGGCAAGAACTTAAATAATTATGAACAATTAAGGATGAGTATTCCCTTATTTATATACCCTTTCCCTCCCAAGTTTTCTCTTTATTCTTTTTTATCACAATCTCAAGCTACATTTGGGCTACATTTAATTAATATATTTTATAAATCACAGGCAACCTCCGAGCTGCTCATCCTTGGGGACCTGCTTCCAGCTTACAACTTTTGCTGCCGGACATTGCTGGACATTTGCTAAATGACCACAACACTTAGGCCAAGATTTATAATAGCCAAGTTGTTGTTTACTTTTGACTGCACACACACCCACACACACACAGACCCGCACCCAGAGTTCATTTGAAAGGGGATCTCGCAATGTGCACACTTCATTTAGCCGCGTGCCTTTTTGGCCTGAACCGGTCGCAGCCTCCATTGGCCAACCGAAATTACGAGCGTTGATTAGTTTGCTTAGCCAGGCTAAAAAATGTGGCCCACACCGAGTTTTGGACATGGTCAAAAACATTACAAAAAAGAGGGCAAGAGTTATTTGTAATAAATTTAAGTGTTATGCTCGGACCCGGTTCGTGCCCCAAACGGCAAAAAGGTAACACCCCCAAGTTACAGTTACAGTTTCTAATTTATGACAAATGCACATGCTCGTCTTGAAGTTTGGACCTGAACCGAGATCTGGACAACTCCCCCGCCCAGCCCCTGCTTAGCCCCAGCAGCAACAAAAACTTATTTGTCGATGGCTTTTGCGGTTTTGCAATGCGACGCTGATTTTCAATTTACTAAAATTTTGCATTTCCAAAGTGTTGCGCATAGTTTTGTGCCGAACGCAAAAGTTATGAAATTGTGTGTACAATTTGATATATGGCCCAGCAGGGGGAATGGACAGTGACATAGGAAGAGGAATAAATAATCGTGGGCTTCAAATATAAACAAGCAATGAGGTACATTTTTGTACTTTTTCAAAATGATGAATTACAAAAGGTTATAAAAACCTTTGAAATTAAATAATCAAAGTGTCGTTATTTTAAACATTGCATGTTTTTAAATCTAATTGAATATTATACAATATTATTATATATATTTTATATATACTTATCATTTTTATACCCTGAACCCATTCAAAATGGGTAAAAGGGGTATAATGTTAACGTGCAAGATGTAAATGTATGCAACAGGCAGAAGGAAGCATCTCCGACCCCATAAAGTGTATATATTCTTGATCAGCATCAATAGCCGAATCGATCTAGCCATGTCCGTCTGTCTGTCCGTCCGTCCGTCTGTCCGTCTGTCTGTCCGTATATATGAATGCAAGGATCTCAGAACCTTTAAGAGCCACATTTAATATGTTGCTTCTAAAATATTTTATATATATCAAGTATCTTTCATTTTATACCTATCGCCACCTCCCCGGACTTAGATTATCCCCTAGTCGGGAGCTCCCGACTAGAACTTCTTTCTTGTTTTAAATTAGAAACATATTTTTTCCAGTTTGCTAATCATTCCGCCCTTTCAATTAGTCTTCAGCAGTTTTCTGCATCTTACAAAAATATGTTCAAGCTCTTGCTAAATCACAAAGATTATTAGAAAATTGGACAGCCAAATCAAATGGCTCGATCACTCGAAAAGTAGGTTAATAGTTAGTTTCTCTTCGCTCCACATACATATATATGCAAAATCCCAATAATATCGGTAAAGTATATCATATACCTACCACAGGAACGATCGGTCGAATAGACGGTTCTAGTATGGCAAAATGTTCTCGTTTACAAGATATTTTCATCAAACTGTGGATTTACGAGCTATGCTATTCTCCCATATCTGCAAAAGGCAAATGTCTACAAGGCTTATAGATATTCGGCATGCTGAAGATACCCTTACTTCGTTCGCTTATGAATGCAGAATTATAATAATTATATTTGGCAATATTCGTGTCACGCTAAAAAGCACGATAATCGTCCAGCACTGGCAACACTTAAGTCTTACGCTCTGCTGCTTGAAAAAAATAACAAGAAAGAAACCAAAACGTCACCAAAATATTTGCTAGTTATGCTTATCTATTGCTCTGGCATCGTTTTCGCGGCACTGGGGTAGGACATGCCATGCCCACCCCTCTCCCTTTCAGCCCTCCTCAGGCGCCCACAAGCGTACGGCATGTCAAATTATTTGTATATAATTCACATCCTTTTGCAGGTCCTGCCAAGTGATTTATGTGCGTCTTCTGCCTGCACAGAATGTAACCGAATGCTGCTCCTATAAATAAATATGCCATGTCGCAGTAGGGCGACATAAGAGACATTCCTCCAACTAGAAGCGGAGCAAATTGTTGGCCTCAGCACTATTATCCTTTTCGCAGGCTGTGCCTCGTTTTAAGTAATTGCTGACTTTTGCCATTTCAGCGCTGAGTTATTCCTTTTCGATACCGAAAATTAGATATTCCGACCACATGCTGTGTTTAAATTGTTATGCCATCTTTTTTGGCACTATCCAAACGGATATCGGAGGTGTGTGTGTGAGTGTGTGTGTGTGTGTGAGCCCAACTATTTGTCCTTTGTAATTGTAAAATAGTGTTTTTGGCTAACAACTTGCAGCGACAGAGGCGTGTCTCAGATTTTACAAGCTGATTAGAACTCTACCCGAACTTCGAGTGGAAGTCTGTGCTGGATTGTAGATGCCTTTAAGATACTTTTTCATACCCTGTTTTTATTTTCAGTTTCTACAAACATTGCTTTCTGTGTCTACAACAGCTTCGGGAATCAGCTCTGTAAGTTCTTTCTGTTAGTCTGACATTTCCACAGCTGAATGAATAAATAAATGATATGAAACATGGTCAGAGCAACACCAGACGGATCCTCAGCTCCTGTTTTCCACTTTTCCACTTTGAATTTCAAATCAAAACTATTTATGTCAACACGCTGTGCCCCCCCTCTCTCTCTCTCTCTCTCTCTCTCTCTCTCTCTCTCTCTCTCTCTCTCTCTCTCTCTCTATGAGCTGTGGTAATGGCTATTCATGAAATGCTTTTTTAAATTATGTCATTAACATTGCAACTGGTGCCGGGAACTGGTTCTGGTTCTGGTTCTGGCTCCGACTCGGCAGGCTCTCATTGTTTAATGGGGCATCTAGAGAGCCAAGTCGGCTGTGCGTTGTGTAATTATGGCATATTTTAATTGTATTTAGAAATTGTTATTGGAATAGTATTGGCATTAAATGCTTGTAAATATTTTAATACAATTATTTCATTAGATGCGCTTCTTGTAATGCGTTTTCTTAATGCATCGATAAGGAGCTTCTGGACTATAATTTTTATATAAGGAACTATTCAAAATATAGAATATTTACGTTTAAGGTAATCGAAATAATGGATGTTCAAATAGAAATACGTGGAGGGCAAAAGAGATCTGGTAAGTTTCTGAAGCAGCAAAATCAATGGAGAACTTAAAGCTCTTTGCTGAAATTTTGTTGATATACCATAAATCACATATTAATCATATATAAATCTTTTCTCCTCTAAGCTTTACCTGTAACGAAACAAGCTTAATAAATAAACTTAAAACTTGAAGGCTGTAACGGCAAAATGCACTTGCCTTTGTTCTCGCTTATAATGCTCAAATAGTTAAAGCGCTACACTACTAAATTGATCTTCATGAAAAACAGATCTTAGTTACTCTGTCACACCAAACGAATAGTAAAAAATCTCTGATAAGGAGTTCGTTTAGCCTGAACCGGAACGGAGCAGTCTTAGATACGCCAGCAGAACGAAAAGCTTGACAGCCGCAACTAATGAACAGAAGAAATTGCTAATGTCTAATACTTTTAATATTTTCCAACAGTACCAAAGTTGCATTCGAATGAAAATGCCTGAGAAATTTAACTGGTGTCTGGCTTTATATTTGGCCCTCGCTCAGCTCCTTGTGCCCGCAGCTGGTGAAGCGGTCCAAGTGGATAGGAAAAATGTGCGTGATATAATTCACTCCAATGAGCTGGTTCTGCTGCTCTTCTATTCGAATACATGCCGATTCAGCGTGCAGATGTTGCCCATCTTCGATGCAGCCGCCGATCAGTTACGGTCGCAAATTGTCGACCCTGGCCGTGTGACTCTCGGCAAGGTGGACAGTCTGATGGAAATGCAAATGGAGAGTGAATTCGATGTAGGCAAATATCCGACGGTTAAGATCGTGCGACATTCGCATGTCAGCAGCAAAGAGTATCGAGGAAAACGTTCCACGGAGGCTCTCATTCAATTTGTCTTCAAGGAGCTGCGGAATCCCATCGAGGAGTTTGGCTCCTTGCACGAGCTAAACCGTCTGGTCGACCAAGAGTATATGATCATTGGTTACTTTGAGAGGAAACAACATGCTGAATATGAGATCTATCGGAAGGCAGCATCCAACATGAAGGAACACTGCCAGTTCCATGTGAATTTCGCCGAGACGCACATCCACAATGAGTTAACATTCAGACGCGAGCTGAATCAAGCGGATTCCCACAGTGTATACTCCGGCAACATGTCCAACTTCACGGAGATTCTCAGCTGGTTCAGGGAGAAGTGTGTGCCCACGGTGCGCGTGCTGACATTCGAGAATGCCGAGGAGCTATCGGAAGAGGGGAAACCCTTTGTTATACTCTTCCATCACAAGGATGATAGCATATCCCCAAAGGAGTTCGAAAAGGTTATACATGCGGATTTAATGGGCGAACTGGATAATGTTATCTTTCTGACTGCAGATGCAAAACTCTTTGCCCATCCCGTCTACCACTTGAACAAAACGGATGCGGATCTACCCTTTATCGCTATAGACAGCTTTGTGCACATGTTTCTCTTTCCCAACTACAAGGATCTGCACAAACCATCCAAGCTGAAGCAGTTCGTCCGCAGACTCCGCACTGGTGAGCTGCACTGGGCCCATCATTTCGATGAGGCTAACGAGGGGAGCACTACGACAAGTGCAGAGGCAACTGAGATCGTTATAACGACGGCACCCGAGTCAAAACTCAAGGAACTTCTGCCTTCAAGAAGTCGATATACATTCGCCAGAGATGAATTGTGATATAAGTTACCAAACTAATAGATTAAGCTCGGCGACAGGTGCAACAATTTGTTACATTACATAGAAAAGCAAAAATCAAAGTTACGATAAGTAAAAAAAAACATAGAAAACTTGCTTAAACAATTTTGATATGAATTAAGGATCTGTTAACACAATACTACAATATTCATAAAATGTTTGCTTACAGAAAAAAATCTAATAATCAAAAAAAGAAAAATAATTATTGAGAAAAATAAAATATACCAGAATTCAAGAACAGTTTGCAGAAAGTATTGGTAGCCAAGCTAACAAATTTTCGTCAGCGTTTCCCGCATTGAAAGGAAAATGTTCTGTCACTCGGGAAACTCTGTGCTGTGGTTGATTACAAAAATCATTTCTTACATCCCCAAAAGGTTATTCCTTTATCTAATATTTTCATTTCTATTATTCAAATATGCTCTTCCTTTTCGTAAAACGTGACTAAGAATAATAATATTGTACATATCTAACATTTTGGCCATACAAGAACTACATTTGCACCCGACTGGACGCAATATGCATTGGCATTCACAATGGTTTTGTATGTAGGGAGTATGTATAGGGTTGTAGAATGCTTGAGCCTAGTTGGAAATGGGCGCTCTGTTTATGGCGGCTGCGACAAATCGAACACCAGCCAATATGGGCATGGCTTGCCATTGAGAACCAACTAAAGCGCTGGCACGTGCCTAGATGGAAGGATCTTGAATGCAGCTCGATGGTTCCAGGAACGAGATCAAGGAACGCAGAATATTTGAATATGCAGTGCGGGGAAATGCTAATGGACTCATTAGTCAATCACAATTGACAGGTTAGTGCGGCTGGAACTGGAATTGGAATTGGAATTGGAACTGGAACTGGTTCTAGTGTCCCCGGGGAGAGCGCCCGTTAAGGCAGCGCCATAGAAACAAACACTTTTACTCATAAATTGTCATAATTAATAATCAATTTATGGACACACACTGGCAGTTGGAGTCTGCCTTAAAGAGCCTGACATGAACCAAGTTGGAGCAGCAGCTTGGACCCGGTTCTAATGAGCGTCAAGAGCGCGTGCCGTGCACATGTGCCAAATGCGGCACCTTCGCGTGGCCAGCGCTGCAATTACCAGAGTTTTCCATAGTCGGTGCTGACCGCCTCGTTTTGGAGTGGCAGCTGCCCCACCAAATAGGTGTTGAGCAACTGCACCACCAGCAGCAGCCGCAGCAGCATCCCAACGACCATGCCCACCATAAATAACTGTCAATAAATGTCAACGTTTTTGGGGCGCATTAACATAGAAGCTAAGCCGATTCCGCTGACAGCTGCTGACGTTTGCCCCAAGATGAGGCACCAGCTGTACCTGTATTTGTATCTGTATCTGTCTTCTGCAGCCGTATTTGTATTTGTATCTGTATCTGTTTCTTGAGCTGTATCTGTTGCTGCCTCTATGGCCATCCATCGCTGTCAGCGCTTGTCTTTTGCGCAATTGATTTAATCGCCTTTTAATCGCCTACGCCTCGCCCGGCCTGGCTCGGATGCCCAATTACCTGTCGACGCGATGCCTTCTGTAATTCCAGCTCCATCGTTAGTTACCTTTGGCTTGGGCTCATCATCAGCTGTTGCGGAAGTCACGTGCGGAAGTTTTACTTTATGTTCAAGTACCTGCAATACCTACCCGATTTTAGACCGGGTATTCACATGCAAGTTCTATATTAAAGCTAATTTGGCTTCCGTTTAACATTTACACACTTTGATTTTCCGTCGAAATTAACCCAAATTTTTATAATTTTGACTTTTTGTTGCATGTTCATTGTGAGATACGCTGTTAGAATTACGTTAGTTACCCGAACTAGGTTAAACTGTTGATATATTTACTATTCTAGTCGTTTTTATGATCCACTAGCATTTCTCGTCTAATGTCAATCAATCAGAATGAAGCTTTAAGGGAAATCGGGGTTCGTAAATAATGATTGAGCTACTCGCATTCTTTCAAACTTAAACAATCTAGAAAGATTACTATAGACTTTAGAGTATATTAAAGTATTAGCATACCTTAATATTTCTATTTCCACCATGTTTTTCCAGTCCCTTCCAGCTTGGGAGACACCTAAGTGACACTGAGGGAGAATAACACGAAATGCTGTCACCTCTAGCCAAAAGTACGAATAGCCTTAAGCCTAGACTTGAACTTATTGCTCATCCATAGGAAAACCTAAACCAAATTCAACTTCTTCCTTTTCGATATCATTCATGCATTCTTATATTATGTTCTGCTTCCTCTTATTCTAACAAATTCAACATAACCTCTCTCTAAAGACCGCACCATGAATGCTGCGGCTTAAAGCTCGATCAGAGATACGCGTTAAGCGCCAATAGAATCGCAAAATGAACTCAATTTACGGTTAGCGTGACAAGAAAAAGCAAAGAGAGGCAAAAATCAAGCACACACACATATATAAATGCAATTGCAGTTGTAATTGCAATGGCAAAATGTGTGATATTTCAATTAAAACCTAACGGCACAAGTCATTAAATAACAAATACAGCATGTACAACAACAACCTATCTCTCTCTCCCTCTCTCTGTCTCTCTTTCTCTGTGTGTTTCTTTGAGTGCTCAACATATTCAAAGTTGTGCCGAGCAGCTCGACGCGACGGGCAATCAAATGCGCTGATTCCAATTGCAAGTTCTGCGCGCACAAAAAGCAGTTTACACTGCTACAAAAAAAAACACAAACAAAACGTTTTTGTTTAATTAAATTAACAAAATACGCGACCGATAAGAAACAAAAACTCGAATATTTTGCACGCCAACAGCAACAACAAACACGTGTTTTCTGCATTGTCAACTAAGAGCGTCCAAAGAGAGAGAGAGCGAGTGTGTGTGTGCGCGCTCTCGCTGCATGCTCTTAAGCTTAACGCGCTCTCGCTTCCACTGCTTGCTAACTGGCAAATGCGCTCTCTCACTCGCACAGCCCCACATGACGCGGCTTTTTCAAGTCCATTTGTCTTGCGGCTCGCTCGCACTTGCGCGTGGGCCGGGTGCGACGTTGCCATCTCGCTCGCCGACTGGTTTCAACCCGTTTCCACCAATCGGCAAAAAGCGGCTCGGACCAGTCTGCTCGCCATGTGCGCACAAAAACAAGGCGGAGCACAAAAGCTCCCTCGCAGCCGCACCCCTCTCACTGCCCGTAGGTGCTCCAGCCCTATGGCAGCGCTGCCCCTGCGCCATTGCCGCGCTGCCAGCCTGTCTGTCAACCAATTTGGCGTCCATGACCAACCATGACGACTCCAGCTCCGACTCCAGCTCCGATTCCAGCTCTGACTCCAGCTCCGACTGCCACTCCACCAGCACAAAATGTTGCGGCTTTGCATTTTGACATTTCGCTCGCATCGTCAATGGCGCCGCACAGCTGTGTCTGTCGCCGTCCTATTCCTCTCCAGCTGCGGTTGGGCCACGCAATTTTGTAATATGTTGAATACAACAAAATGCATTTTCGAAGATTTCCCATTGCGGTTTCCACTGTTAATTGCACGTTTTCAGCAGCAGTTCTTGAAAGATAAAACGTTTTGTGCATATGTTGGCTTTTTCAGTGTATTTCTCGAAGCAAAATTAACCAAAATCTCTCAGAACATTCACAAAAAAAAGTGTGGTTAAAAATATTTGTATATGTGATCTTATAAACATTGGTGTTTAAGTTTGTAAAACAAAAAACATAGCAACTACTTAAACAGTTATTAGTTTCTTCCATTTTGTATAAAATAGTATAGTTTAGTATAGTTTTAGTATAGTTCTCTGAATAAAAAATATCTTGGATGTAAAGCTTTGTAAAAAATTTCTAAAATCTGGCAACCCTAGTTAGCCATACAAATATTGATGAATTATCTTAGTTTAATATCTTTGTATTGATTATGTTAAACGTTCATAACTCTATGATAATTAATATGATATTATGAATATTAGACGCCAAGCCTTTAATGCTATTAATTATACAATTTTAACCTCTAAGTACGATTATAACAAAACAAGCGAATGGGTTTTATAATATGGATTTGATCTAGGTTTTTAACAACTGCAAATCGAACATTTTGTTAAATTTATATACCTAACATCCCAAAATCCCTATGTAGAGTGAAAACTGCACCCTTCCAGCTCCTACGGCTTGGGCTGTGCGCTGATCATTAACCAGTCAATCAGTCAGTCAGTCAGTTAGTCAGTCAATCAGTCAGTCAGACAATCAGTCAGACAATCAGTCAGTCAGTCAGTTAGTCAGTCAGTCAACCAGTCTGTCAGTCAGTCAATCAGTCAATCAGTCGGTCAGTCAGTCAATCGTCAATCAGTCATGTTATAAATTATAAATCAATTTTTCAAAGTTTAACTTTTTAAAATTTGACTTTAATCAAATAATTATTTAATGAAATCCTTTATAAATTCATTGAACTCCTAAACTCTTCTTACAACTTTCACTCCTGTTGAAATTCTTTTAATACTTTGCTTTTGAGAGTGTCCAACATTCAGACAGAATTTAAATATAGAGAATTTATGCTCTATACAATACTATACTTTATGCTCTACTAACTAACAGCTTATTCGTATTTGTAGTATCTATCTTAATAGCTGCTAAGCTAAGCTTCTAGTATCTATTTTAATAGCTGCATAGTCCTACAGATCCATCATTCTCTTGGACTACAATGCATTTGGTATTTGCCATCTACCAACCATTATTATCCCATTACAGGAACTATCAGCGGAGATTCACTTTTAATGCCCTTTATATGGTATACACTGATAAAAATTGCATTGATGACAGTGCAAACAATTGAAATGACAGCCGCGTTGGGCGATAAGGCGAATTTTAATGGCGCTCAAACAAATGGAAATTTAGCACGAACCAAAAGAATGGAGTACAAAACAAATGACAGAATATGAAAATATAATTTCGAAATAACAACAAAAAAAGGGAAAACAAAGTAATTGCAGTTGCTGTTGATTGAATGAAATAATCAAATTAGCCGATAAGCCAAGTCGGGCGTGTGCATTCGATAAATTGGACTCTATATATACCATAATATATATTTGTTTGCCGTCGGAGGCCTTGCAAATGGAGCGCTAAATAAAGCAATTTCCTAGTAATGCAAAAATGGCAAGCATTACAACATTGCGAGCGTTTCGCATTCCATTTGTAGAGCTCCATGTACCAGACCTCGGCTCGAATTGGACGCGCCGCGCGGCATAATCCCCAAAGGTGGCAACGTTGCAGTTGCATTGATTAACTAACCTGCCATTGCATAATGTCATGCAGTTCGAGTGCCTTGTTGTCTTTTGTTTTTCTTGCTTTGTATTTCCCCTTATTTGCTTTATTTTATTTTTAAGATTTTTAATTTTATGCGGGCGCTTTTCCCCCACGGAATTGTTGCAGTTGTCAGCGGCGCAGCGAACGAGCCGAAAAATCTTCTTCAATTCTTCAAGAACAAGAACAGCCAAAGCAGCCATGGCAAAGAGCGAAGAGAGCAGCAGCACATAAAAAAATAAAATGCCAATCCAAAGGCGAGCAGCCGGAGAGACAACAAAAACCGAACGAAAACGAAAAAAAGGCAACGTCAAGTGCTCCAATAAAAATTCCGCCGCCTTTGGCACACGCTGCACTGCTCGCTCTCACGGCGCTGACTGCGCTGCTGCTGACGCCTGTTGTCTCGCTCGGGCGTTTTTTTAAGAGCGCTCTTTTTGCAGCGCCTGCTCTTGAGCTTTCGTTCGAGTCTTTTTATGTGCACTTGAAATGAATACGTGCGATTATTGGCCGCGCGCGAGAAAAAAAGCCAAAATCTAATAAGAAAAACGCGGTTATGTATTTGATTTTCGTTTTTGCTAACGGCTTTTGCTGCCGTTTTTTCATCTGCAGAAATTTTAATTTGAATATTACATGTATTAAAAACTCATTATTGCTGCCCGATCCGCAAAAGTTGGTCAATGGGCTAATGTGCGTCCAACGCGGCGGATGCTGTTGTTGTTGTTGTCTTTTTTTTACGCCCACTTTTGTCGGAGAATAACCCTGAAATGGAGAGGTTTCAATAAAGATACAGTTAAGACTTTTAGATAAGTTTTGCTGTACGGATTGTATAGATATAGATATTATATATCATATGATATATTAGTATATATATATGATATTATTGCGGATAAAGGTTCATCTATAAGCACTTTAAGAGCGAAAGTTCAGAAAAGAAAATAGGTAAGTTTATGTCTTGATATATTCTTTTATAAATAATCTACTTGAGAACAATTTGCAATTGCAACGAAATATGATAGATTTGTATACACTTATATATAGCCTTGAATTTTTTAACATATTCTCTAAATGGTACTAGAAACCAAGTTTCTACGAGCTAGCCTATATTATGCCCACCTCTCCGAAGACCTCAAATTCCGCTTCTCTCTAGATAAGCATATAAGGATATTCCATCTTAAAGCTACCATATTCACTTGTACTCTTCAGATAAACACAGATACTTGAGTCTTGCGATCGCATATAACTATATATATATATTATTATTCTTATTACAACTGTATATATATATATATATTAATATGTATACATTATGCCAAGTCATCGATCGAATTGATCCTAAGACAACTTTAATTTCAGTTCGAGCAACTTAGATGCTGGAAGAAAAGCTTAAGAAAAAGAAAAAAAAAATGTTTTTTCGGATTGTTGGGGCTGGCTTATCTATGCCTCTCCAGAGAACGCCAAAGGACGACATTCGTAAGCTCGCAGGTCATGCTGCAACCCAGCACAAACAAGGCTATTCCACGGAATATCTGGAATGCATACAATGCATTGTCATTGCGCCCTCCGTTGTCTTTGGCCGAGGAACGCCTTCTCCTGCGGCTGCTGCGTCTGGGCTGGTTATCGGGATTTGACTGGGGTGGAGGGGTCTCAGCATTTTCTGGGGGCGGTTGATCTTCGGCTGGCGGTGGGTCCTCTGCGGCTGGCGGTGGGTCCTCTGTGGCTGGCGGTTGGTCCTCTGGGGGTGACGGGGCTGCTTCTTCTTCATTGGCAGGTGGTTGATCTCCCTCGTTCGCTTGCTGATCGTCTGGCGGTGGCCCCTCCTCTGCGTTGGGATCTGCCATGAAGAAGATTTACAAAGAATTTGGAATTTATGGATTGCCGAAAAAAAGCCCTACGACATATTAAACATTTAAAAATTTAACTATAAGAAAAATAAAAAGAAACTGAATGACACGCCTACTTGAACAGTTAATTATAGTTCGGTTTGGGTTGAACTTTCCATTTTTGCTGGAAAACGCCTACGCCTATTGCCGAACAACAGCAAGAGCACCATGCTCATTCATGCTCAAAGAGCAAAAGCACTCAAGCAAAAAGCACACACAATCAAATCAAAGCTGCTCAAGAGCGCAGCTGAGCAAAAACCACAAACAATTTTTTTCTACACAGCAGCAGCAACACCAGCAGTAGCTGCAGCAGAGAGCACGAGAGAGTGAGCGCGCGGTTTTTGCTGTCGTTTTTGTTGTTATCTGCTTTGCTTGCGCGCGCCAAAAAGGAGTAAAAAGCTGCGCATGCGCCGCCGTCGCAGCGTCCCCCCAATTCACTCTGCCGAAAAAAGCAACACCAACAGAGCGAGAGCGCACAGCGGCCGAAGAGAGAGCGCTCGTGAGTGTGTTTGTGCTTGCATGTGTTTGTGTGTGTGTGGGGCCACTGCTGCCGTCGACGTCGTCGCAGTGGCTGCGATTTGGCGGCGAAGGCATTTGAATGTTTTTTTCGTTGCCGCAGTCAGCATTCGAGTTCGGAATTCTTGCGAGCTGGCAGCAATTTTTTTGCCAGCGCCAAGAGACCGGGCCACAGACTATCGAGTAGCCACTGTACCAGGCAGCAGCCCAGCAGCCCAGCAGCCCAGTAGACCACTAGCCACTAGCCAGTATCCAGTTACCAATAATATCCAACAGTCTCGCGCGCGTTTGCCAAGAGTCGAGCGTTTTTTTGTGCTCGCGCGTTACGCCAAGAATTCTGTTGCAGTCGCCAAGTGCAACGCATTTTCGCCATACCGCAGTTGCAGCTGGCTTTGCTCTGCATCCACAATTAACAAGCGCGTTAAAAAGTGCAACAACAACAACAGCAGCAGCAAGAAAAACAACAACAACAACAACGAGCAAGTGCAACATATTGTTAAACACAACACAACAACAACAAGAAAGAAAGCTAACCAAATAAAAAATAAAAATAAAGAAGAAGCGCAGTCGAAACGAATATATTGAATCGTTTGTGAATGAATCGTCGGTCAAGAGTGAATGAATATTGTGACGCCATTTTGAGTACACTCAGAATAAATAAAGTGCTAATTGCCAAGCATTTTGATTGTGGACTGCTTCAAAGTGAAAGTCAAGTAAATAACAAAATACCTGTTTACGAATAATAAATGCTAAAGTTAAGAATATTTTAGCGAGATATTGCGAGTATTTAGATTATTTTGAATATATTTGACTAGGGTCGAAGTGAATGAGAGTAATCAAAGAGCGAGTATTTGAAATAGATTTGACTAGGATTCAAATGAGATAGAAGAACAAATTGAAGGACGTTGATATTTGAAATAGTTGTGACTGGGTTATAAATGAATTAGAGTAACCAAAATGTGAGTATTTGAATAGATCCGACTAGGTTCTACATGAAATAGAGTATGCAAAACGTGAGTTCGACTTATTTCAAGCATTCAAAGGCAGATTTCCCTATTTTAATCTCAAAAAGATAATCTACTTGTTAATCATTTGTGTAGAATATAAAAAGAAATGATAAAATATTGTTACGTAAGCTTGTGATTGAATAAAGTTGACAAAATATCAAAGTCTTTCATTTTTATTCAAGATTAATATGTAATGAAAGAAGATACATGTTGAAAGACACATCGAATAACTTCTGAGAATGTGGTAAGAAGAAGTTCCGAGGGTTTTAAAAGGGCTTGCAATAGATTGTAGCTAAAGGCAAGAGTTCATTAGAAAGTATTTATTTAACTTTAACTAAATCAGTGTGTAATGAAATCAAATGGGAGCTTAAATCTCAGACTTGTCTATGAACGAATTTTCTGGAAGCTTAGCTGAAGATATAGAAACAGGAAGAATTGGAACCCATCAATAGAGCATAGCTTATATATATCTTAGATAAACTCGCTTAAAGAAGCTAAGAATTATATAGAATTTGGAGTTCAGGATTATAAAGATGAATTAAAGAACGTTTGGACAAAGAAAATACTTCAGCAATTATAAGAATGCGAATGCTAGGCCTACTTTCTAATCGAATGTAAATTTTTATCCAATTTCCATCTAAACAAAATATCTAGAGTTGTCCCAACCCAAGCAAAAAAAATTGTCAAATGGTTTACCAAAAGCGAAACGCAATACAAAAGTGCTTGAAAAGACGAAATAGTGGCAAATAAATACATATTGTAAATACTAAAAGTGCTCAGTGCTAAGTGCTAAGTGCAAAACGCAGTGTTGAACAACGCCGCAGTTGATCTGTTTAAATGATTATGCATGGTACCTGGTACAAAGGACCACAGCTGGCGCATCATCCACACACCGACTACCATCAGTTCCGATCGTATCCCTCGTTCGTTGTGACCCCCTATCACGAGGGACATGCGGCCACGCCCTGCCCGCCCACGCCGTGTACACCCTGCAACAGCAGCACAAGCACCAGCACCAGCAGCAGCAGCAACCATGCCGCAACTGGACTTGGACTTGGACTCGGTCTTGGACTTGGCCAAAACGCAGCCGAGGGGACGCCAATAATTGTCGAGGGCACATTCGCTGCGGCCGCCGCTGCTGCAGCCGCTGCAGCTGCCGCCGTCGGTTGCATAAATCCAGTTACCGGAACGGTAACGGGACCGGGAACGGGTACGGGAACAGGGACTGCAACGGGAGCTGCATCTGGCAACACGCTGCTGAGTCCGGCCATTAAAATCGAGCAGGTTTTTGGCGAGGCATCTGCCAACTCATCGCTGGGCGCCGTTGTCGAGGATTATGCCCTGAACCTGGACTGTCCAGTGGAGCATCAGTTTCGGGTGAGTTGCAATTAAGTACAGTAGCACTTGCCACTTGCCACTTGCCGCCGTCAAGGGGGCGTGCTCCAAATCAATTTTCATGAAATCATCCAATAACACTTAAAAGCCACAAAAAAAGGGGGAGACAAAAAAGCGAGAGGCAAAAAATGACAGCGAGTAAAAAACATGACAACAAACACGCCCCCAAATTCACACACACATACACACAGTGCGAGAGAGAGAGCGAGAGAGCGTGAGAGAGGCGGCAACTGCTTGCTCTTTGTTTTATTTAAAGAGCGCGTCGAGATTTTGAGCTGGTTTTTGCGCTCTTGAGCGCAAAGCCTAAAAGCTTGCGCCTGCTTTTTATGGGCGCAGGACATTTTTTGCTGCGTTGGTTCGTGCACAGGATATGCCATAATTAGGCAGCGAAAGTGTTGCGCTTTAAAGCTTTCAACGAAAAGCTCTTCAGTTGAATTTACTTGAGCTACGCTCCGCATATTAAGAAAGGATGCAACAGTTGGCTCTGAATGTGGACATCAAAATGTCCTTTATGGCGTAAAAGGCGCAAACAACTTGTGGAGCCTTGTTGAGGCTTTGACTTGGTCGCAGCAAGTTAAAGAGGGGCAGGTCAGGGTTACAAGGGATTTGCTGTTGATAGAGATAAGAGAGAAGCTGTAGATTCTTATGGAATAGAAGAGAATCTGAAATACAAAGATTTAGTATAATTTAGTAAAGATATACAATTTTTTTCTTATGTTGTATTGACTTGAATGTGCTTGGCTTATAGATTCGTATTTCCCTAGAATTTCTATAACATAATGTCAACATAGAGATAGGAATGTCCAGAGAGCTTCCTAAAGAATCTTGGCTCTTAATGTGCTTATCTTATAGATAAGTTTTAACTTAGAGTTTCTATAATATAATGTAAAAATAGAGATAGGAATGGACATTCCCATCTTCTTATGGAGCTACTTCTTATGTCCCAGAATTATGTTCGCCTTTTTCTTGCCCGGAACCGTTTCCTGCACGCTTGACCTTTAATCTCAATTATCCGTTAACGTTATTCTCCGACGATTCTCGACGTCCGCTGAACACCGGATGCAGCTCACCTCAAAGGCGACGTTTAGGTTTATCTACGGCGAGAAGTGACAGGCAGGAGCATATCCTTTGCTGTTATCAGCGAATGCAGAAGGAAATCCATATTACTTGGAAATGTTTCTCTGCGTGTGTGTGTGTGTGTGTGTGGGCTTAGGTGTGTGTGTGTGTGAGGGTGTGCTGTAAAGGGAATATTCGCGTTGCAAGCAGCAAGCGAAATCCTAGCACATAAAAAAGCAACGCACATAAAAACATATGCTTCAGGTCCCGGTTCAGGATACTTGTTTTCTGTTTTCCTTTTCTTTTCTTTTTTTGTATTTTTCTGCGCGCATTGCATTTACGACGTCGCCGTCGCCGTCGCCGTCGACTTCGACGCGAGCAGCGCTGCCAAAGCCCTGCAGTTGCGGGCTAAAAGTTTTCTTGTTCCGTTTGTTAAGTTGTTTCAAAGGCGCTTAACAAAAAGGAAAAACAGTAAAGAAAAGCCAGCTTAGGACGCAGTGGGAGGGTAACTAGGTAGGTAGCTTGATACTGTAATAGCTATAAAGTCCTGTAAGCATGGCAGAAAACAATATAGCTTTATTGAGCAATTATTTCGGATAATAAAACAAAATAAAATAAAACAAGTAAAAGATTTGAAGACAAAATAAAAAAGATGTCGAGAGTTCGCAGAAGAACACGGGTAAATGCGCTTTGAAAATAAAGAAACAAATTTGAAAAATAAATCTAGAATAAAATAAATAAAATACAAAAGTCCTCGAAATGTGCAAGCAGCAGAAGGAATAGCGAAAAAAAAAACAAACATATAATAAACAAAATGAAGGCAAAGAAATTGGCGCTCATGAAATGTTAACGGCCAGGCGCTGACGTTTGACGTCGACGTCGACGTCGGCGTCGCTGCTGGCAGCGCAGCGCGCTTGAATGTTGAATGTTTTTATCCTTTCTTCGATATGTTGTCGCCGCGCTGCTGCTGCTGCTGCTGCCAGCACTTTTTATATATATATAAAAATGTGTGTGTGTGTGTGTGTGTGCCAGGACATCACACGGTTTTCGCTTTTCTTTTACAACTTTTTGTTATTATTTCGTTTTTTGCTACTCGCCGCTGCCTTTTGAAATGTATTTTCTTTTAGTCGCTGCTATTTTTTGCTTCATGTGAAGGCAGCTAAAAAAAATACAATTTCACTTGAATTTTTTTATGCTACTGCCGTTTGTGTGTGTCTGTGTGTGTGTGTGTTTGTGTGTGTGTGTGCTGGCCCTGGACCTAGCTGCTGCTACTTCTTGAGTTTCCTCTTCGCGCGCGCCATTTTTGCTGCTGCTTCTGCTACTTACAACAAACATGGCTGTTGCTGCTCCTGCTGCTCATGTTGCTGCTGCTGCTGCTGCTGGCATAAGTCGCCGCTTTTATCCTGCTGCTTCCGGCGCAGCCGACGCCAGCTGCGACGTTCACGATTGTTGCATGTGTCCGTGGCCTTTGGCGCGCTGCAACTGTCGTTGTCTTCAGTTCGCTTGCGTTTGGCCAAATCTATTGGTCGTCGGCGCGACGTGCCGCGTACGCGTCGCGTGTTTTCCAACTAACCTGCATCCTAGGTGCGGGCGCCACATGACAAACACCCCAACACTGACACACACTAACAGACACGGACACGTACACCCCAATTATAAGCATCATCAACAGCTACAAGTGCTACGCGCTGCAACAGCAACAACAACTTGACTTGCCGCACCTGACGAACCGTGGGGAATTCCAACTTGAGACCAGCTGCCCAGGGTGGAGTCAAGCTTTTGGCTCCAACTTATCTTTCTATATATTTCGTATGAAGAATTTTCCGCTACTTAGATCCCAGTTTCCTAGTTTTAGTGGCTGACCTCTGATGCACTATTTTTATGACTGCTCAACACTCTTTTTTCTAAAAATATTTCAGTGTTAAAAAGTGCATGTAGTCAACTTCATTTAAGACAGCCAAAATCTGAAGCCGTCTATTCACATTCGATCGAGTTTCTTCTACTTGCAATAACTGCAAATGCAACTCTAATTGCAGTGTTGTCTAATCTAGGTTACTTGAGCATTTTTCAGCAAATAGTCTTAGCCTTACTAGCCTTACACAACACTAGATATCGTTAAACTTTGGTAAACAAATGCGTGTTATGGTAAACAGTGCTGCATAACATTGCGAGAAAAGCGTTTTACACACTTTGAAATACTATTTCTTGACTTTTGAGCACTTTTTTCGTATGTTTTATGTTCAGAAAAGGAGCTTAAAGCTTTTTGTAAGTTGTATTTGCATTAAGCTAACGCAATTTATGACACATCAGTCTGAAAGATCTTTCTCATATTATTACAATCTTATTTGTAATATATATATTCTTTTCGTAGAGCAAAACAATTTTCCTTAAAATTGTTGCTATTTAATTGTGTTTTGTTGTGGCTTTAATTCGTGCGCAAATTTTGTGGCAATTTAGGCTAAGATAAGCACGCCTGATACATTAATTGGCGGCAGAAAAACAATTTGCACACAATGCTGAGATAAATTTGTATGAGATTAATGCGATTTAGACTTGGAAGAAACTTATATACTATATTCTAGAGTATGCCAATCATTATATTCTGAGATTGTTTCTATTCCGAGACTTCTAAGAACCACAAATTGGTTCATCCTTTGGCCTAAAGCTGCCTCGCTTTCTTATTTTCAGCAAATTTCGTATTGCTTTTTGGCATTTGGTTTGTTTAAAGTTCGCATACATAGAGTATACAGAATGCTTAACAGCAGCGTGTCTTCAGTTACAATAACTATAGTACTTAGAACTTTTAACAAACACACACACACACACACACACGCACACACACGCACATAAAATGAAATAGCAGCAGCAAGAAAAGCATAATAAAAATCACAAAGATGAGCAAACCGTATAAAAGAAAATCAATCTGCCGTGCTGTAGCCCAGGCAAGCCCGAAACCCTTACACCAAATGCACAAAGTTAGTAGACCAGCGCCGCCCCCACCCCACACCCCTAGCCCGTGACATAAACCAAGCTACCCCTTCGCTCTGCGACCCTTTGCCAGGGTCCTGCATCCCACGGCCTGCAGGACATCGCGCAAATTCAGCTATATTTTTTTCATATACGCTACGTTTTCTTACAAGAAAATGCTGCAGTGCGCTGCGAATGTATGTCTTTATAACGGCAGCGTGCATAAAAAAGGAGCAAGGAGCAAAAATTATAAAATAAGAAAAAATAAAAATGAAAGCAAGGCGAAAAAAATAAATAAAAAGAAATGCACACACACAGAGAGAACAACAAAAACTCGAGCAGACTCTGAGATTGCTCTCACATTGCAGGGACGAAGGCAGCAGAGCAAGGGAAAAAAAAAGAAAACATTCACAACATACAAAACACTTTTTACACACACACACACACGCATACACAGCATGTACGTGTGTGTGTGGGTTTGTGTATATTTCTTTGTATACATATTTGACTGCTTCGCGCGCGTTCGCAATTTCTTTTGCGGCAGCTTCAGCTTCAGCTGCTGCACTTTGAGTTTCTGTTGTTCAGTTGTTGCAAGCTATCCCACGCTCGCTGACTGCATGACAGAGACGGACGGGACTGAGACAAGGACTCGACATAGAATCCCACGCACACACACACACACACTCGCACACACACAAATACCACTTGACGAGCCGCAATGTTTAGCAGCCGCTGCAACGCGGCGTATGCGTAATATGCATACGACTAACGCCTCAATTTCCAGCACAGTGTGAACAAGAGCCCGCGCATTCGATTTGTCCAAGATCTGACATCTGATATATATCAGACATATATGTGTGTGTGTGTGCTACGTCACGTATACGCGATGTATCCGGAAATAAATCCAAGTGTGTGCTAAATGCGCGCAGCGTGTGTCTTGGCTTAGCCAACGCAATCTTAGCCGCAACGAAAGTTCCTAAAGAAAGTGCAAAGCAATGAAATAATCATGTGAAAAGTTTAACACAAAGAAAACGTGTAAAATTTGCAACAAAAAGTTCCTAAAGCGCACAAAGTGCAAAATATTTCAAAATAATAAACGGCATTTTAATATAAATATATTTAAATAAATATTAATTATAATTTAATATACAAAATATATAAAAGTAAATATAAATAATATATATAAAGCTGCAAAATATTACCAAGAATTAATAATAAATATACGTAAAATAATTAAAGTATGAATATTTAAAGACATTTCTTGTGTAAAATTCATTATTTATATTCGTTGTTTTTTCATTCATGAGAATTTATCTGTTTATATATATATTTCGTTTCCCATTAAAAGTGGGTAAAAGGGCGTACAATGTTCTTATGCAAAATGTAAATGTATGTAACAGGCAGAAGGAAGCATCTCCGACCCCATAAAGTATATATATTCTTGCATCAGCAGCAATAGCCGAGTCGGTCTATCTGTCCGTCCGTCTGTCTGTCCGTCTGTCTGTCCGTCTGTCTGTCCGTCTGTCTGTCTGTCCGTCCGTCTGTCCGTCTGTCTGTCCGTCTGTCTGTCCGTCTGTCTGTCCGTCTGTATGAACGCAAGGATATCAAAATATCAGAATCTATAAGAGCTAGAGACTTCAAATCTTAGCTGTAGGTCCTCCTATTCCATGTGCAGATTTTGTCTCCGATATTCAATAACTTACCCCGTTTCCAAGTTTCGATAAAAGTCTATACCAAAATACTGTTTTTTAAGCAATAAAATAATGAGAGCTAGTGTCACCAAGCTAGGCATGTACCTTCTAGAATAGTATATATATCTGCATATGGTGTTGGAAGAACAGGGTTCAGGGTATCCCCTAGTCGGGAGCTTCCCACTAGCACCTCTTACTTGCCTTTTTTTTAGCCTGCATTTTAAGTACCTCAAAATAACGTCAATTTATTCTATTATTTGTCTTAATTTTGTGTTCAACAGTTTATTTACATCTTAGTTTTCTATTATTAATCAGAGCAAATTCTATTGGCTTCATTTGGCCAATAAAACTGTAGAGCTTTTAGCCCTTTGATGCTCGTAAGCTCTTCAATGAAACCGACAACCAACAAACCAATCTAAAATGCGTACACTCCAAACAGCGACAATCTAAACGACATCATGGGAAAAAAGCGTTTACCACACACATCGCACGCAACCTGCCACAAAATGTGGCAGCAAATGGAAATGCAACAAGAACAAAATCAACCAAAGCAACAAATATATCATACACAATTTCTCAACCGAATGTTAACTAAACAAAGAGCTCCGCTAAAATGCCAAATAAAAGCGAAATAAAACTAGAAAAACTAAAGCAAAAACGAAAACTTTTTCAAGGTCATTTGCCGTGAGGTTTTTCTGATTTTTATTTGAACAAAACTGCATCTAAAAATACAAAATAGTGTTGGGGTAAAAAACGCGACGCGTCGCAGCTGCAAATAAAGCATATCAAATGCTTACAAAACTTTTTCGTGCGGCCCCTCGTATAAAATAAAAGTTTAGCCAAAGAAATAATAAAAACAAAAAAACGCCAGCAAAAACTTTTTGTGTTTATTTTTGTTTGTTCTCTATGCCACTTGTTGTTGTTTTTTGTTGTACGCCTGCGGCTCGGTCACAGCTTTGTTTGCATGTGTAAATCGAACGAGCGGCGCACGAGTTAGACACAACGCCCAACGAAAGTGAAATTGTCGCAGGCTGTGTGAAAAAAAGTGTTGCCTACATTTGAGCGCCAGCCATGCTGAAGGATCAGCTGCGGCGTCGTCGCGCCCAGGACTTGGGCAGCTATATGGAAGCGCTAAGTGCTGCCACGCCCGCACCAACGCCCTTTCTTATGCCCGCTGAATTCTACACGAGCCTCTTCGCCAGCGCCGTTCTGCAGCAGCAACAGCAGCAGCAGCAGCAACAACAACAATGCGAGGCCAGCCGCTGGTACCCGCAAACACCATCGCCCACGCCCCCGGCGAAGTTTACAGCAACTGGCACGCCCCCGCCAGCCCACCTGTCGAGCAATTTGTTGTTCTCAGCTGTTTGTGTTGCCGCCGTGGAGTCAGCCAAGCGCAGCCAGCTGAAGCCGCAGGATGTGGCAGAAACCAAGGCGCAGCAGCGTGTCCTTGAGAAAGTTTCAAATGTGGCGCTGCCAGAACATGTTAGTATGAAAGTTGTCTGCAAAGTTGGGCAACTATTTAACAAAAGTTTTCATTAATTACTTGCGAATAAATACATAATTGACATACATTCTCTGCTGACTTTTTATATGTGATAAATGTATATCTTTTTTTTATATCTAAATCGATTTACAATTTTTTACTTAAGTCAAATAATCTATATTCAACTTTAAGCTAACATAGATATGGACTAAACTAAATAAATATCTAAATAACTAAATAAATATCTACTGCTATAATAAATATGAATAATTGAAAAGAAAAACGATTTTTGGTTGTATATTTTGTTTGTATCAAATATTGCTGGGTCTAGTTCACTTTAAGATACTTTTTCTTGGTTTATTTTATTAGGATTTCACATTGTAAACAGCTTACATTAAGTTCAATATTTTTGCTTGGGCTGTTGTTCTAATCTTGCTTTAAGAATCTCTCGTATTTCCTTGCTACTCTGGACGACATTTCCCACGAAAGAAGCTGTGAGATCATGTATTTAAATATATTTGTGCATCATAGTTGGCGCTAACTTATCACAACTGTGACTTAAGTTCCATAGATACGAACGTGAACGTCAGTCCCCACACAGCCCATCTGAACAGACATAATTGGCTTTAAAATCCAATTAAAGTATATCCAAAAAAAAAGCGACCCGTCTCCAACTTGTGTTGAACCCTTACCTTAAATGAAAAGAAGCGCAAGAAAAATATAAAATTGGGTTTGTTTGTTTACGCTAATTATGGGTAGCCCAAAAAAATAGGCCTTGGTTCTGTGGCAGCAACAAAAACAACATGAAAAATCATCAAAAAATCATTTAATATTTCATGCTCAATGCTTGGGCTAACAAGAAAAATATGAAAAACCCTTTTCAAACATAACAAAACAACAAATTTTTTACTTTGCAGAAACCCCAACACAGCAACAACAACAACAACAACAACAGCAACAACATCAACGGCTACGCCTGGTCAACGAGCAACGGGCCACAAAGCGAAGTCGTCAACAACAACAACAACAACAACAATCAACACAATTCACACCAAACAGGCGCTACCGGACCTGGATCAGGACTACTGCCCAACTCTGCTCCAGCGACGCCGCCAACGCCGCCCGTGGACGCCAGCCAAGCGACAGCCGCTGGTTCCGCAATTAATTTGAATCAGCCCGCAACCCAGACGCGTACGAACTACGGCAATTCCGTAAAATCACCACCGGAAACAGGCAACGCGCAGCCATCAGCTGCCACCTGCAAAACTCACGACAGCAGCAGCAACAACAACTGCAACAACAACAACAGCAGCAACAACGCAACTGCTGCCGCTGTGGCCGCTGCCGCCGCTGCTGCCGCCGCTGTCAACATGCCGATCGGCGGCGTGCAGGGACAGAATCCCACCCAGGGCCTGGTCCATTGGATGAGCGCCGTGATGGCTGAGCACATGACCGGACAGACGCATCACGATCCCGGCGCTGCCGTTGGCATGCACTACATGTGGAATGGCAATGTCGATGTGAGTATCCGAATCCCTCCGAATCCCCTCCTACCTAGTCCGACTGGGCATGGCATTTGAGCACTGTTTGAAAGTTTTCACAGCCTTCGTTTTTACTTTTTGGCTTACGCGAACTTTGACCAAAGTTGGCCGCTCAATTCTGCACTTGGCAGCTGATGCAGCTGCTGAGTGGCGCCTACGGAAGGCGCTCGACCATATCGGTGTTAAATTTGGGCGGGTTAGAGGAGTCTGAAAGTGGCCAAAAGGAAGTGCTCATAATTAATATGACCTGGAACTTGTCGCGCTAAGTGAATTAAATGGGCGCAGTTAAAAAAGAATACCCTCTTAGAAGAACTTAAATTTTTCAAATATGTCAGCTGATGGAAGTTAACTTTGTGGCATGTTTTTCCAGAATAATTCAATAGATTTTAACTTTGAAAACGTTTGATGTTTCATCAGGTCAGGACTCTGAGTTATCCCAGCGACACGGTCATTCAGGCGACTGCAAGGATCCGGTTTCAATTCGCGCAGACTTTGGCTTTGGTTAAAATGTAGCTCAGCCAAGAGCTAGTCTTATTTCAAAGTCTACTTGCAAGCTTATAATTATGTTCTATACTAAAATAAGTACAGGGTGTTTCGGTTTGAGTCAATGCCCTGCCTTTCAGTTCGATTCGTGAAACCCGTTATACAGCACTGGTTCCACTCAACTCGTTTGTCTTAAACAGCAAATGCTTGAATGCATTAAAAACTTAAGCTTAATCTGGGAACAACATTAAATAGATATTTAAAGTTGATTTAATATTAGAAGTACAAGCAGAAAGCTTTTGCAGTTGATTTTATACAAGCATTTCGTTTATCAAACATGTCATTCAAGTGTTGCAAGTCGCCTTATCAATTTGCAGTGTTGCAAGTCGAAGTCCTGAGCAAAGCTCTGCTACAAATACAAGTACCTTAACAGGGCAGCGTACAGCAGCGCGCAGCTTCAGGTCAACTCATTAGCGCAACATCCCCAACCCTCTGCTGGAAACACCTCAGCTGCCACAACCCTCCGTCGAGCGACCGTCAAGCCCGCTAAGCTCGTTTGGGCAGCCGCTGCCAAACCCACTGCACTTTCACTCGACAAACTTCAGCCGGCAACTGACCAAACCCAAACCCAACCCAAACCGTTGCTGTCTGTTGCCACACGAACGAGCGGGAGAGGTAGATCCTGTCGCAGTTCCCCTTCCCATGGCCAGTTTCAGTCCTAAGTTCAGCTAACCAAGTGCGCTGTCCCCTGCTCTGCTGGGCAAGCAGACGCGACGCTAAAAAAAATAGCGTGTCCTTTGAGCAGCATCCTCCAGTTTTTGCTGTCCCTTTTTTCCCCGCAACGCACAACTTTTTCTCGTACCTTTCGTGCTGCTCCTTTCATGAATATCCTTGCTCTTGACTGCGTTTGGCTCTCGCGTGCCACGCAGCAAAAAAGTTCTTCGAGTTTTTTTTTTGTGTTATTCTTTTTTCTTGCATTTTTCGCGTGTTTCCTTTTTTTCGATTTTCAAGATGTAAACAAGTTTTTCTTTGCGCGACGCGTTAAACTTTGCTTGTGTTTTTTTTCTTTCGTAGCATTTTTGTTTTGATTTTCATTTCTTTTCCCACTTTATTTTTTTTTTGGTCTGCACTGAGTCGAGTTCTTTGCATTGGCTCGCTTTTCACTTTTTCGTGCGTTGAAATTATTGTTTTGAATGGAGATTGATTGTCTCCAAGGACAACGACGGGTCGTCGAGCGTGTCTGCAGCTGGAAAAGGTCTACCCCGCGCCCCACCACCCATCCACCTGCCACAATGGAAATCATTTGTTATCGAGTGCTTTGCTCCTGCGAAAGCAATTTAAAACTCGATGCGACGACCCTGTCGTATGATTTTTAAAGGATATCCGCAGTTAATTAATTTCTTAAAGTTCAACAATGAACAAGCGGAGCTTAAAATCAACAATCAACGAGGCAACAACTTGAACTTGTTGTTGTCACTTGCATTAGTTAAATTAGCTGGCTGTTGACAGAAAGAGACAGAGCAATAGAGAGAGAGAGAAAGAGAGAGAGAGAGACAGAGAAAGAGAGAGAGAGGGAGAGAGAGAGAGTGTGAGATGGGGGGCAATGCAGAGTTTACTAATTAATTTTGAAAAGGAATTGCACTTAATTTTCTCCGAGCTAAGTTGAGAAGAAACCCAACTTGAAATTGATTTTGACTTGATTTGTGCACAATTCTTGACGTCTTAATGACTAACTTAAAACAAACGAAGAAATGAAAATGTACTTAATTTAAATACACATTTAAGAATTGTGTAAAATGTGCGTTTGAGTATCAAGAGTTTTATTGAACGTGCCAAGAATGTAGCATAGAGTATTTTAAGTATATAGAATAGAATAGTAAATAAAGTATATGAATTAAAGAGTATTTCAGTTTGCAGAACAAGAAATCATAAGCAAACGATAGTATATAAAGAGTTCGCGATATATACCTCCTTTTGCTGGCATAGATACAGATACAGATACAGATAAGGATACAGATACAGATATGGATACAGATACAGATACAAATACAGATACAGATACAGATACAGATACAGATACAGATACAGATACAGATACAGATACAGATACAGATACAGATACAGATACAGATACAGATACAGATACAGATACAGATACAGATACAGATACAGATACAGATACAGATACAGATACAGATACAGATACAGATACAGATACAGATACAGATACAGATACAGATACAGATACAGATACAGATACAGATACAGATACAGATACAGATACAGATACAGATACAGATACAGATACAGATACAGATACAGATACAGATACAGATACAGATACAGATACAGATACAGATACAGATACAGATACAGATACAGATACAGATACAGATACAGATACAGATACAGATACAGATACTCTTGCGTGAAAGCTCTTCAGTTGTGTAACAGGCTGGCATATGCAGTATTTTGTAAGGATCAATATAGGTCGAGTAAGAATGATCTTAGCTGTTTACTCATCACTAGCTTGCCAGTGTTGAGAAACAGGGGAGAGTCATGATTGAAGACAAATGTGGATGATTGTGCTCTGTGACCGAATTGTGGAATGAATGAAAGAAAGATGTCTACATATATTAATGAAAAGAGATTATTATAGTTATTATATGTGTATTGCGTGCGAATCACTTTTATATTATCTTCACCATTTTCTGAATATTAACTTGGATAGAAGAATATACAAGAATATACAATACGTACTTTAATTATAAAGCGTAATAAATTGAAATGGATAAATATTTAGCTCGAAGTATTTTATTTGAGAAAATATGTATATAGAATGTCAGGTGCAGCTAGATCTTTTTCAAAAGGCTTTAAAGGCTATCCTTAGCAGAGCTGCAATAGTAATCTGTTAAGCCTGTATTACTTAATCCATAATAGACTCATAAGCTTAACGTAATACACTGCTATTTTCCAGCTTCAATAGACTAAAATTGCGCTGCAAATAATTGTTGTTGACCTTTCGTGCCTTTACATGTATAACAAATGTAGATGGTTGACTTTAAACAATGTAGAACATTAGTTAAATTCCAAGCTGATTCACTTTAAGATTCCAATTAAAAAGCCATTGAGGCTTGTTGTTCCAATGTGCAGCCAACAGTGGCAGCCGACCAGAGGAAAGACCCTAAACCACAGCACGCCTCACAACAAAGCATTGCAATTAATACTTATATACTTCAATTAGAAAAAAGTCAACGTGACGCTAAAGTGAAAAGCGAAGAGTAAAAAAAGAAACAAAGTAGAAAAGGAGCAGGAAAAAGTGAAAATTGAAAGGCCAAGCGGGGCAAATGCGCAACATGGTCTGAGGCTAAAACTGGACTCAAACTGACTAATGGGGCCAGTTGTCAGGGCTGATGCGATGCGAATTCGAAACGCTATTGGCCAGGGGTGTGCCCCACTCCAGCGCTGTTTGGGGGCGAAGGGAAGGGGGCCGAAAAAAGGAAGACCGCGAAAGCCGCGAAAACCGCTGGCAACTTCAATTTTTAAAGTAATTGCGATAAAGTTGAACAAATTTGTGCACAGCAACAATAGCTACGAAATTCTAACCTCAGGCGGCAGTAAAGGGGTGCTGTATGGGGGGAAGGGAGTGGGGGAAATAGTCAAACATTTGAGCATTGAACAATACAAAAAAATGTTTTTTTTTTCCCAGCCCACGTTGAATGCGAAAAAAATCAATAGAACCAGACAGCAGCAGCATGAATAAAAAGATGACGGCAACAGAAGAAGTTAAATAGAACCAAAATGCAAAAAAAAAAAAACAAGTTTCGAAAAATTTCCCAAAAACATAAAAAAAAGGGTTAGAGCAAACAAAATGTTGAGGCTGGAGTCTGGAATGGCCAAAAAGGTTTTGCTACAATGTCCAAAACGCGTTTCGTACGGAGTTTGGGGCTCCGGCTGCAATTGCGAAAAAATTCACGTTTTCCGCCTAATTTTTTTGCAATTTCTTTTTTTGTTTTTTCCTGCCCTTTTTTTCGTTTTTTGTTTTTACTAGACAGCGTACTGGACATAGAAACTGCACCACCCAGCGGTCAAAGCGCTGCGCTGAGTGTGAGTCGACGCTGCGGTCGGCGTCGCTGCCGCTGCGAAGGGGTTAAAAAAAATTGTTGTTTTGATTTTTTTCCACTAGCAAAAGCAAAAGAAAAAAAAATTGAATGAAGAGCTTTTCCCTGCTCTTCCAAATGTTTTGGCGCTGGTCAGCGGAAGAGAGAGAGAGCGAGAGAGCGAGAGAAATGAGGCGATAGCACGCTGTGGTTAGAGCGAGACAGCAATGGCGCGCGCTGCTGCTGCGCTCTACCAATATTACAAATTTTTTTTTTGCCACTTTTCTTTGGGAAATTTTTTCGAAATTTCGTTTTGTTCCATTTTGCTGCGTGCTGCTGCTGCTGCTGCAAGCCGAACGCGGCGTCGGCGGCTGGCCGGAAGCTGGCGTGGGTTATGCGACGCCTTCATCTACAACTTGCTGTTTTTGTAATTGCTGTTGTTGTTGTTGCTGTTGTTGTTGTTGTTGTTGTTGTTGCTGTCGTTGGCTGGCTGGCGTGTTGGTTAGAGAGAACTTCCGTTCATGTGCCGGGCGCTGGAGCTGGCTCTGACTCTGGCTCTGGCTCTGGTCATCTTCATCAGCAGCTGCCAACGCAGCATTGCACGTTCGCTGTGCGTGTTTGGGAGTGTGCGTGTGTGGGTGTGTGTGTGTGTAGCTGTGTTTGCATTTTTTGTAGATATTTCTTCTACTTTTTCGTTTGTCCACCTACTAACTAGTCGTTGCTGCACACACACACACACACACACTCGCAGCCCACAACTCGCTTTCCAACACTGCTGCAGAGTTTGGGTGCTGTGCAACTAAAAGCAAGTCAAGCAACAAAAACTAGCGTTACGTGGTTAACACACACGCACGCACACACACACACACACACACACCCGCAAACACACACGCTGCTGCGTTTTCACACGCCGTGGCAACTCCCCTTGCGCTATGCAACACTTTTTTCTTCCACTTTTTTCTTCACCCCTTTTGCTGGCTGCAGCAAAAGCCGCCGCATTTTTGCCGCTCGCCAACGCCGACGCTTTGACACCTTCGATTGTGTGTAACGCGGTTTTCTATTTCAATTGACACTCTCCCATATACATACATATATTGATATATAACTCCTTCTTTTTTTTGCTATTGTCACGTCGATTTTATTTGCCAGCGGTTTCAAATTGTGACAAGTCCAAAGAAATGTTTATTTCTATAAATTTCAGTTTTTTCTATTCATGTTTATTATTTTTAAGCCTCATATTACAACTAAATAAATGGGTATTTATTGTTCAAGTGTGTGCAAAAAAATATGGAATTTTAATTGATTTGAGCTCAAGCGAACTAGTTTCAACTAGTTTCAATTGTGTCAAATTATTCCATTTTAATGGGAATCTAAAAAATGATTTGAAATATATAGAATTTCAAAGAATTGTAGAGTCAAGAATTAAACTAGAAAGTGATTTTGAGTAGGTACAAATAAATCTGAATGAAAATATATATAAATATGAGAATATATATATATATATATATATATATATATGGATATGTATATGATAAAACTATGTCTCATATCCAATACATATTAATATTTCTTTTTTTTGGGATTCGATTTTCATTCCATTTTAATTCAATTTTGGTTAAGGGAGCCTTTGTAGCACTTACTTAAACTTACACTGTCTTACATTAAAACAAAAAGTTTAAAATTAGGTTAAATAAACAATTAACACATATTTTTACAAACTTTTAAACTAAATAGATATATTAGATATACATACATATATTCTATTGAATTTCTCTTGAATTTCTCTGGTATTTACCTTAAAGTGCCAAACTCTGCCAGAATAATTGCTACTCTTTAATCTAGTTGACAATAAGCTAATTGCTCATCTTTTTGTTCTAATTATATATTTGATATTTTATGACTGAATCACATGCAGCATGCCAAGGATATTAGCGATTACAATCTTTGGCCACCGACGCCGCGCAGCCATCAGCATGCCAGCGAGCATCATCCGATGTCCCTGAAACAGGAATACGAGGTAAGTGGTGCAAGTGGTTTAAGTGGCATAAGCAAGTGCCGTTAAATGTCCATAGATTGTTGGCATTACTCTATGCCACATGCATAAAAACGACGAGCAACAACAGCAGCAACAACAACAACAACAGCAACAACAACAGCAACAACAACAACAGCCAAAGGCAAACAAAAAAAAAATTTCTAAAATTCGCGCGAATCGTCGTTTGCTTTTTGTTTTTATTTAGATTTATTTTTGTTGTTTTTATTTAGACCCAACCATATCAGCCAGGTTTAGGTTTGTTTCTCTGTGCAATATTGTATACAAATAACTGTATTTGCTTGTCGTTGTTGTTGTTGTTGTTGCCGTGGCTTTTCTTGTTGCATTTTCCTGGCAGTTTGTTTTGGCTTTTTACCTTTTGTCTTGTTTGGCTGTTTTGTGTTTTTTTTTCTAAGCATATCGAATATGTTTAGGTTAAAGCAGACGCGGCTTTTATTTAGAGAGAATTTTTTTCTGATGTTTTTTCTTTTGGAATATATTTCATTTTATTTGCCCTGTCGTAGGTCATGTCTGGCCCAGAGACAGTGAGCGAGCGAGACAGAGAGAGGGAGAGAGAGAGAGAGAGGGGAGGGGGCTAACGAGTGAGAGTGAGAGCTAGTCTCGAGGCTTTTAACCCATATTCACAATTTACATGCAATCGAGAGCAGAAGCCGCAGCTAAATTTTTCATGTTTTTCCGCCTTTTCCCTTTCTATTTTCATGTGATATTTTCTCACTTTTTTTTCGCACTATTTTTGTTATTCATATTTTCTCGCTTTGATTACGTTTTGTTTTCAACGCGAATTTTTGTCACGCATTCAATTTGAATTTTGTGGCGATTGTCAGATATTTGTCTGGGCCTTTTGTTGGCCATAAATCGTTTTGACAACCACATTGAAAACATTTGCCCAACAATATTTTGGCTTAGATATTCATGTTTTTGTTCTTTGAATGGCATTCATTTCATTTGATGTTTGTCTCTATTGTTGACCTTTTCAATTTGTTTATATTTCAATTTTTTGGCTTTTGATGCGCAATCATTAGATATTTATTTTATTATTTTGACAGTTGCATTTGATTGGCTTTCGATGAAGCTAGCGATTATTTAATGCATATTTAATGGTGATTGTTCATTGATTTTATAAAACAACTGCACATTTAAAAGTCATCTATATTAGAGCTTTTTGAGTGGTTGCCTCAATTGAAGTTGTGCAGTCAAGAATATGATTAATGTTGTTTATTATACCCTTGCACAGGGCATTATAATTTTGTCGTGAAATATGTAAGGCATAGAAAGAGACATCTCCGACCCTGTAAAGTATATATATTCTTGTTCAGTATCAAGTCGATACCGAGTCGATATAGTCATGTCCGACTGTCCGTCTGTCTGTTTATATGCTAACTAGTCTCTCAGCTATCTTTATGAAACTCTGCAGAAGTTCCTCCCTCTGTTGCACGCTCTACACATGTCGGATCCAGCTGGATCGGACCACAATATCATATAGCTGCCATAGAAACGATCGGTCGAAAATTAAGTTGTTGTATGGAAAGATCTTTTGTCATTCAAGATACTTGGATCAAACATGGCATTTAGAGATTTCAATATGCTCCTTTCATTTTTGCAAAATCTAACTTACATCATATAGCTGCCATAGGAACGATCGGTCGAGAAGTAGATTCCCGATTCTGAAAAGCTTTATTGTTTATCAAGATATCTTGATATAACTCGGCATTAACTACTTTCGCTGTGCTTCTTAGATGCGGGCAAAGCACTCTGAGCATTATGAAAAGGTTGGCTCTGCAAGGGTATTAAATCTTCGGCGTGCCGAAGAAGCCCCTCATTCTCCCCTCGAGCATGGAGGAGTGTGGATGAGCTTGATGAACTAACAATTCAGCTTGTAATGCAGTGGAATACATTTGATTAAGATAGTTAATTATGCTTTTCTTGAGTGATTTTCAAAGCTCTTATGCGGCTGTCTGTTGAAAAGAAGATTCTTTAGTTTAGCATTAAAGATTCAAGACCGAAGTAATCTCTATATATAGATATCTACAAATGTCAATATAAGTCGGACTTAAACAACTATTAAGACTCGCGGGACCTTTATATAGCAAGAGGTTGATTTTCTATTCATATAAGAAATTATCCTCCATCTATTTACTCTGCTTCTAATTCTGCCAACTCTTCAATGCCAGCTAATTTCCTTTACCTTTCAGGCCAAAATGAATGATCACCACCATCACAATAATCTGCAAAAAGGTGAGTTGAGATAGCAAATCGTATCGAATCCGAACTGTGCCCCCGTTCCCCCATTCCCCCGCTGGCCGCATGCAATGACCTGCCCCAAAACAGGAATAGCTGACCCAGGCAACTGGGCCTTCCAGTTGCTTAGCTCAGTGCTCCGCTGCTTAATTAATTGCTCACAAAAACAACAAACGATAATCACGAATCTCGAGCAGATATGCGGTTTCGGGGAGGGCGCGCGCGACTTCAGATTGCAATCTGCAGCGAAAAATGCATACGTTGCATATAAAAGTTAAATTGCAACACGCGTGCGGCATGATGTTGGCAAAGACAAAGGCGAGCGGACAATGTGGCCCCATTCAGCAAAGGACAGATACACCCCAGATACTCCCACGAAAAATTGACCTTTAACTGAAAGAACAGCAGCAGCAGCAATAACAAGAACAACAACAACAATTGGCAACAAGCTGCTTACAACATGTTTACATAAATTCCTAAAATGCAAACAACATCTTTGTGCACAGCAGCAGCAACAACAACAGCAACAACAACAACAACAGCAGCTACGGCGGCAACATTGACAGCAACACGCTCCAAAAGGGTTTTCGGTAAACGGGTTCGATATCGGGTTAGTAGCTCCGTTGGCGGCAATGATCTCGACCCGATAATGTCAACGCTAGGCAATTGGCCAATAACATTGTTGTTGCTGTTGCTGCCGTTGATGTTGCTGCTGCTGCTGTTGCTGCTGCTGCTGCGATAAGCATCAGCAGCAACATTGCGGGCAACAATGTAGATGTAGATGTATCTATGCGATTCATTGGCTTTTACTTGTACGCCTGTTGGCTTTTACCTGTACAAATTAACAATACGGACGGCTTCAACTATGTTGGCCATGACTCAGAGACTGGACTAAGACTTTGCCTGACTGCAACTAGCATGTAGTAGCTCATATTGCTGCACTCAAAAAAAACTAAAATAACATTACCAATAACAAAAATGAAAAATAATAATAACAATGCTAATAATAATAACAACAATAATAACTCTAATAATAGTAATAAGAATAATAATTGAAAATAGGCGACAAAGCAAGCTTTGAGGCAAAACCTGGGCTGCAGTTGGAAAGTCATAGGGAACGTAGTTGGTTCGAAATTAAAACTAAATAAAACTGAAACGAATTGTGGATGGTATATTAAGGTAGTATATTATTGTTGAACTCTACTTCTTCACAAGTTTCAGGTATTTTTGTAGGCCAAGCAGCATTTTAAACGGATTCAATTAGATTTTTGGCAAGAAGTTCAGCCAAACTTTATTCCTTATTAGAACAAACTTAGCTGAACAGTTTTTTCTTTAAAGAAGTTCTTCTTCAATATTTCGACACAAAATTGATACTTAGCTCTGATTTTCTTTGAGTGTACCTGCTGGCCGGGCTGCTGCTTGTGCCCGTTCATTCAGTTTGGACAACTTTGCGGAGCTGGCGCCATTCGCCCGCCTGTAATTAACACTAAAAATGTTGAACAACTTGAGTAGCCTTTGCTACCAATTTGGTGGCAACAATTGTCTGCAAATGTTTTATTAGAAATGCTTTTGACATGCCAGCGGGGCGCGCCAGCTGCCTCAGCCGGCCCAACTGTAGCAGCCGGTAATCCTCTCCAGACTGGCCAGACACAGCATTTCAGCTCATCAACGGATTCACACAATTTTTGCACGCAAATGCGCTGGGCACTCAATTATGGATAGATGGTTGTATAGACGGATGGGTTAGATGGATAGCTGGAACCCGGGCATAAAAAATATTTGAAAAAAATATAAAAATTGTGAAACTATTTTCACATAAACTGGAACTCAGCTCGCGCGCGATTTCCCAGTGGCAATCAGAGCGGCCAAGTTTAATTAGAGAAGCCAGCGAGCGTCGCGGTGCAGGAATATGGGCGGGGGGGCAAGTGGTAAGCTGCTGGCCTGGTGGCAAGTGGCAGGTGGCAGGTGGCAGCCTGGCGGCAACGTGATGTGAGTGAACGTCGGCAACTTCAACAGAGACGCGCGGCATGACTTGTACCCGACTCCACTCGACTCGTTTCGACTGACAGCCGTGGCAACATTAGATGGCGCCACGGCTGACACAATTCAACAGCAACTGAAGCAAACAACTCAATTGCAGGTCACTTTCTGGATGACAACCGTCTGGAGCATCATGCGGCGGTCGCCGGACAAGGTAAGTCCTAAAACCGCAAGTCAAAGTTTTACCTTTTAAGGTCCTGCAACACTTGTCAACAAGTTTTCTAATGCTTTTCATGTTTCTTACTCATGTTAAGGACTTAAAAGACAAACAAAGAAACATAAATTGCAACAATAACAAAGCTTTAAAAACTCTAGCCTAAGTTCCAAAAGTTGTTGGTGTTATTTAAGTTCAAGCTAAAACTAAGTCTAACTTGCATGAACATATGCACATACAACAAGATAGATAACCCAGGAGATACTCCGTTCTATGAAGAATATTTTATGTATATATATACACATTTTTCTCATCTAATAATATGAGAGAGACAGATTTGGATATATAAAGACTAAAATGAGTGAGGCATAAGAGATAATGAGATAATGGGAAGGAGAGAGAGAGAGAGCAGAAGCCTGTCCCCCTTATTTGAATTCATGAGAATCGCATAGTAAGGCAATATTGAAAAATACTTTTTAGTACTGAAAAATTGAAGTAACCTTCATCTTCGCTTGGTATTAGAAAGTATTAGGTATATGTGCAAAGGAATTGTTAATTAACCATAGTCATTGAGGGTATGTTCTGCGTATATTACCCGGCCTTGCCCGATCCAAATGATAACAACGACAATTTCACTCGGAGTTAAGTTAAATACAAATTATAATAACAAATTTAAAAACTTCTTTAATGGTATAAAACTTTCTATACTTTACAAGCATTCTCTCTAATATTCAATTTCCATTTCTTTTCTCTCTTAACTGATAGTTTATTTAATTTTCATTAATCATTATTTAATCAATTTTCCCAACAGGCAGCCTGGGACTTGGTAGCGCCGTCAATGGCTCTGGCTCTGGCCCCGGCGGTGGCAGCTCTGGCCTCGGCGGCGGCTCGCATCATAGCAATCATGTCTCCGCCGCCGCTGCGGCCGCGGCGCATCATCACAACAACGCAGTGGCAGCTGCATCGGCGGCCGCGCTGCTCGTCGTCCCCCAGCCGATCAATGCCAGCAAAATGGGCGGTCCCGGTGTGGGCGCTGGCGGTGGACATGCCCCCGCCGGCGGCAGTGGACGCAAGTATCAATGCAAAATGTGCCCGCAGGTAAGTGAAATCCCTTTGCTCCAGCTGCTATTTGCATTGCACTTAACTGTTAAGTTAACTGTTGAGTTAAGGCTATAAGGCTTAACAATATTTTGGCCGACGGCCTTGCGCAAATTGGCCGTGCAGCGAAGTGCTGACAACAGCTCGGGACAACGCTGCGACGGCTTTTGTTTACAATTTTCCAGTTGATTTGCTTGCAACAAAGTTTCGAATTTCAGTCGACCCGTCCCGGTATCTTGCCTCTCGCACCGTGCCCAGTGTTCTGCGCCCTGTGCCCTGTTTCCATATCAAGTGCATTTTTTCCCACATTTCATTCAACTTCAGTTTTTGGCGGCCAACGCACTTGGCCTGGAACAGAGCTGGACAGAAACGGCGTTGATGACACTCAAGCTGCGGCCAACAGATGCTGCAGCTGCTCATAAAATGTCAATTATGCATCGACCAGGGTGCTTGTGTGAGAGCCTGTGTATGAGAGAGTGTATGTGTGTGTTTGAGAGTGTGTGAGAGTGTCTGTAATCGTCAGCGTGTTAATTGCAGCTAATTGAGCTTATTGTTTTTAACGGTTTCGATTTTTTTCGTTTATTTTTTTTTATTGTGAGTGGCAGGTGGTTTTCGTCAGATTTTCGAAGCGTTAAGTTAGCGATATGCGTGGGACAAATTACCGGGTGGGCTCTTAAAGAGAGAGTTTCTTGGAAGCTTGAAAGTTGCTTAAGCTTAAAACCTGCAAATACCGTAGCATTCGAATATGCTTACGTTATGTTTATTGAAGAATGGATTGAATGCGCTTAGCAACAACAAACAACAAAGCATTGCTTGATTAGATATGGATAGAGTATTAAAGCTGCATAGTAAGGTATTGCATTGTACAGTGAACCGTATAGATGGCCATTTCTCTAAAAGGTGACATAAGATACTATGAAAAACAACAAGAAACTTATATTCAATTATTTATTTATATTGGGCAGCTTTATTGAGCTTCTCGTTAAGGCTAGCATTTGAATAGCACTTAATTATCAAGTGCGTTGGTAATACAATAACAGAAATGTTTTGTATTTGATAAATAAAAAAAGGTTAAGAGAAATTAAAATAAAAACTTTACAAATATTAAAAAATGTGTACGTGAGTGTGTGTGTAGTTTTTTGTGTGCTAAAAAGATCGAACAAATGAAAGTAAATTGAACAACGCCCCGAGAGAAAAGCAAAACAAAAAAATATATATGTAGGAATAGCAAATATTGTTGTTATTGTTGTTGGTGTTATGTATATTTTTGGGCAGCAGCCGCAGCAAGAACGGCAACGAAAATTTGTTGTCCATTGGACGAATGATATGTCGGCCAGATATGCCACACCCAGAACGCCCACAAATTGTGGTGCGGAGCTAACAGCTTTTGCAGCGTGCGCTGATGAGCGACAGTGTGTGTGTGTGTGTGTGTGTGCGTGTGCGTGTGTGTGTGTGTGGGCGACTGATGATGTTGATGACGCTGCTGAAAAGCCAGCAACAATAGCAACAACAACAGCAACGGCAACGGCAACAGCAACAGGGGCGAGGAGGTGTTCATTTGTGCGAGGCGAAGTGAAATAGCAGCATGCCTAAAAGTATGCTGTGAAAATTTTTTTGTAGCAGCCGCTGCGTGCGAGTGAATTCACAGTTGTGCGAGTGTGGGTGTGCACGGCTGTGTGTGTGTGTGTGTCAAATTCATGTTTCTTTTTGCAGCCCACACACATGCATACAAATTTATGAGTGTGTGCGTGTGTGTGAGCTGCACTACTGAAAATTAGTGCGTTTCTACGCTCAAAAGCGTCTGCTGGTCTGTTGCTACGTTTTTAATTACCCACACTTGGCATTTTTTTACGGCGCTGCTTTGGCAGTCTCCTTGCTGTCCTTGTTGTTGTTGCTGCTGTTGTTGCCAATGCAGCTAAAGCTTCAATTGGAATTACTTCACTTGGCACTCGCATCTGCGTTGTAGCAGCAACAGCAGCAGCAGCAGCATATACTTTTTTGTCTTCTTTAATGCCTTTGACTGGCCACATCTACGTATCCATATAGTATATAGCATGTGCACGTGTGTCTGCCTGTGTCTGTGTGTGTGTGGTGTGTGTGTGAGGTACAGCTGCAGTCAGCCTATCATGTTAGTGTGCGCTGGCCTGCTTTCTCGTGTTTTTTTTGGCTCTGCTTTTTAACTCTGTAAAAGGAGGGGCAAGTGTTATTTTCACAATTTTTTTGGTTTTTTGGCCAAAAAATTATGTGCGAGAGCATGGGCAGGTAGAAGCTGGTATACTTATATGCTTCGCGCTTTATGACGTTATTAAATTATTCTCAATATACGTGTTACCGCATGCATCTGTGTGCAGTCAATGCAATTATGTTGATGCGATTTTTAGTCAATAATGCAGCTGCAAAAACATGAAATTCTAAGAAAATCACTTCTATGTGAAGTTGAAGCTGTCTTTGTCTTTGACAAATATGCAAAATGATTTATACATATTTTTGAAAAAAACGATTTATGCAAATGTCAACCGAATCATTTGCATCAAGCTTTTAGTTTAATTCAAAATTCAGGCTTAAGCGATAATCTGTTGTTAAGGCTCATACATTACTTAAGCGAAAATCTCAATATGTATAAATTGTTGGCCTGGAAAATATTCAATATTAATCAAAAAGAAAGAAAAAAGAGGCGTAGCTGTGCCCACTAGCCAGAAAAAAGACGCCGCTTACATAAAATTACATAAAAAGAAGTATGCAACACTTTTTGCGCCGCGTTTATTATTAGCGCACGTATAACATGCGGATGTGTATGTGCATGTGTGTGTGCTGCATTAAATTGCTGCTGGCTTTTAGGCGCCTGCCCCCTACACGCGTAATGCCCCTTTTATTATTTTTCACAGCAATTTTTTAGTTACATTTGCGTTTATTTTGTTTTTTGTTTTTTTGGTTTTATGCACTCAGTCAAGTTGCTCAGCTGCCCAGCTGCCCAGCTACATGCTGTGCACTAACACAATTACACACGCACAGAAAAGCCACCGAAGCACTGGACATGCCGCATGTGCAGCCCGAAGAGGGTGATGCGCGGCGGTTTGTCGGTTTGGCGGGTGCTGCTCAAATAGCTCACACTATCAATTAGTAAAATTACATGCGAAAAACGAGCGCAAAATGTTTTGCCACGTTAGGCAAAAAAAAACAACAAAAAATATAGAAAAAATTATAAAACGCAAAAAAAAAAATGCTTAGCGCACACTCACGCCGCACACACGCATGTGCACTTGTTGTCTGTAATTCCCCTCATTTAATTAACAATAAAAATAGGCTAAAAAGTCTAAAAAAAACATAAAACTGCAAGCGATTATGCATACATGCCGCACACACACACACTAACTCTCACAAACACGAGCATACATTGCGCGCGTGCCATTTGTTAAACAATTTTAACGCGCGCCCCCAAGTAGGCAACGTTTTTTGCCAAACTGCGCAGCTTACACTACACACACACACACACGCACAGGCACACACAGGCATGCCGAGCGCCAGGCATTAACATTTTATCCAATATAATGCATGAAATATGTATACTATTTTTGTATTTATTTTTATTGTTGCCGTTGATTTTTGTTATTTTTTTGTTTTTTTTTTGTCGCTTTTGCCATTTTTCCTGTCCCCGTATTGGTGGCCCCTGCGTATTGTCATTGCCCCTGCGTATGCGTGTATGCGTGCCCACGTGTGTGTGTGTGTGTGTGTGTGTGCGTGTGTGTGTGTTCGGATGCTTGTGTGTGTAATGGTCAGCGGCCTTTGGCATTAGCATTTGGTTAATGTTAACGCGTGTCGCCCTCTATCGACCGAAAAAAGTTTACCTCACATGCATTTTTAGTGCGGTTAGCAACAGTGCACACACACACACAGGCACACACGCACACAGGCACACACACACACACAACAGACACGCACGCAGGCAAATCTATGACAGCTATCTCGCGTCCACAGCTTTTGCCATCTCTTTCGATTGCAGTCTGTAGCTTGTTTATTTTTAATTTTATTATATGTACATTATTTTTCCAATGCATTGACGTGTGCAACTGTGTCTATGTGTGTGTGTGTGTGCGTGTGTGTGTGTGTGTCTATTTATGCACTTGACCGTTGCATTTAAGTGTTTTGTTTTGTTTTGCTTGTATTTTGCATTTTGCATTTTGCATGAAATCATGCGCTTTTTTTCCAGCCTGAACTCTACACTCAGCAAATTGTTTTTAAAACGGTTAGTTTTTTTTTAGTTTTGTTTATTAATTTTTTATTATTGTATTAACGCTTCGAACAACATATTTATTTACATGGAAGTGTATGCAGTTTATGTTGTGCTTGATGCTTAAAATAATATTAATAATCAACATGCAGAAAAACATTCGAGCGAAATAATATTATTATTATTCTTAAATTTAATCAATTTTGTAAATTCAATTCAAACATTGACGAAAAATGCAGCTGCTGAAAATAGATTTTGATTGTGTCTCATCTATGAGAACTTTCAAAAGGGGCTTCCCTTTCAAGTGAATTGATTAACTTTTCTGCTCCAGCAAGATATCTTAACAAATACTATAAATATGAATATAAATTGCGTGAACCTAATGCATAACAAACTATTTTCTATTTTTATAGAGGTACTTAAAAGTCAGCTCGTCATGTCATGGAATAAGCCTTATTTCAATTTGACTAGGCCTTGGAAGCCTGCCGTAGAAACCAATTTCTTAATCTTCCAACCTTTTCAAATTCTCAAGTTTGACCCATCTTCATGTTAAATTTATATCGAATGGATTGTTGTAAAATCTTTTAGCATATTATTGAAGAGCCACAAGGTTTATTACCTTAAACAATTCAAATAGTTTTTTCTTCACGAAAAATATCAAGTCTCATTGTGGAAAAACAAAAGAATTAGTGGGAATTTTTGACAAGTCTTCACTGTTCCACATTTTCCTGGACACCTTATTGTTCCAAGTGCGGTTTTCTTTAGATTTCACTGAGTTTTTTTTTTCAGCAGGTGCTGTTTATATGCACATATATAAAACACACTCATTTCTTTAAAACCAGCTGTGGTGTTATAAGGTTAATGGTAGGCGCATTGTACTCAAATTACAATTAACCAAAACAAGCTAATAGTCTATGGATATATTAACTAGCTCTTGGAAAATTATAAAATTACAAGGCTAGCGGCTATTGGCTACTATATTCCATCAATTTGTCAGATTGTTAACCAACTTGCATATAGAGCTCGCCTCAGTCAGCGAGATTAACCTATTGAAAAGAAGCGGACTTTGAGAAGGCATAGCAGATGAAGACTTTGTGTTGAGAGTAACCTACCATGGATCTAAAATAGGTTTTCACAGATTGCCAGCTGGGTGAATGGTAATTTTCACGTTTCCACTCATCATCGTCCAGCGAACAGGCTGGCAGCAGTGGCTCCACCTCAAGGAACTGCGCCCAGAAACCGGGCGGTTGGAGCAGCAAAACGCGCAGCACCTGCTGCCAGAGCACAATGTTACTCAGATTTAGATCGACATCGTCGAACAGTGTTGGGGCAAATATGACGGCAATATTATTAATTGACATCTTCACGGCTGGGCTCTGGGCAATGCGCTGCCAGTGCAGCATGAGAAAGGCCAATGTGTCACGATGTGATTGCGGCAGATCCACCATGGCCAGATACAATGGTTCCTCGGCAGCCAGCGGATCGCTTTGCTGTGTGGCCAGCACAAAGTCGCGTCTGTGGTACATGGGTATCAGGGGGCGTTCCAGCGAGCGCAGAAACTCCTTCACACAACAGCATAGCGTGTGCGTGTCCTTGTCGCCCAGATGTGGCGTTGCCTTGCCGCGCAGCAGCTTGTGCCGCAAACGCTTTACCTTCTCCCTGGTGGAGGAGACGCGATACAGACCCTCCTGCTCGAGACCGCGCGCCTCAATCTCAGTGACGCAGTGGACTATCAGGGCAGGCACCATGGGTGCCGCACGTGGCACAAAGTCGCTCAAGTGGCCGCGCTTCGTGCTGACCAGCGGCTGTGGTATGCAGTTAACCGTGAGCTGGCTGCAGCAGTCCGTGTGGCAGCGCAAAGGACAGTCGCGGCACCTCAAGCTGGCCACCGCAAAGCGTATGCTGCAAGTAGCCGGAGCATGCAACACCCAAACAGATATTCAAACTGTGGCAACCACTCACCGTTTATTGCACTGCACACAATTGCCCACATTCGAGTAGTAGACCTTCAGCTTGAAGTTGTGCTGGCGCAGCAACAGCTGCGGCGACTGCGGAAAGGCGGATGCGTAGAAATCGTCACGTTGCAAAGATAGCTCATCGCTGCCATTGGGATTCATGTGGATGCGCAGGCGATCATCCAGCAGCGAGTCCATCGACTGCTCATCGTACATGCGATACTCTCTGCTCAGATCATTGTACGAATTATATTCGCGGCGCAAACGGTCCTTGGTCTGCATTGCAGCGCGTTGTGGCAACAACTAACCAAATTGCAATTGTCGGCCACTCAATGATTAGCGTCTGTTTTGCCCAGTTATCGCCAACTTCTGATACTTAACCACATATGTATACCTCGCCCGCCCATGTACTCACCAAATCAGCTGTCACTTTTCATTGAGTCAGCTGCCTGGCTGCCAATATTTTTCCAGCAAAAGTTAACTTCGCAGAATGTTTGCCTATTGCTTGTCGATCGACTTCAACAACGACTTTGAGCTGAACGGCTCGTCTCAATAGTCTCTCTCAGTATTGAACCGCACTCAAACAATGACTAGAGTAAAACTTACAATTCAGAATAGAATGTAAACTCAGACGTCTCACTCGATGACTGCTCAGTAGAATTGAAGCTGTATTTTGATTAGACAGCATCGATGCTGCTACGATATATCGCTTAAAATCATCGTATAACTATTTTCAATACAATCTTGAAAACATTTTAAAGAACGTGATCTTTATAGCTTGATAGGTATTTGAGAATTAACATATGAATATTTACAAGACAGCAAAATAAACATGCCAATCGAGTTATATTAGGCTTTATCTTCATGCTCTATCCAGTTTTCTTGTTGCCCCAATGAAACCTTTTAAGTTCTTATAATTAGTTGATAGATATTCTAGAATGCAGCTGATGAATTTAAAAGTATTCTTAGAGTTTAGATAAAATGCAATTGGTTTTGGTCAAACTTGGTATATCATAATGAAAGTCGCTCAATTTATAGATATTTTCTCATGTCGATTATTATCTGTCGAGATTTAACCATTTTAAGGTAGCTATGTAAACCGATAATAATTTAACTATCGATAGTTCTGTTACACGATCTTTTATCTTTAATACTATCAAAAACGATCTCCAATTAAGAAAATGCTTTAAAACTCTTTTTCCAGTTCCTTAAAGCACAATTTAAGCACAGCTAAACAGTAACTGACATAGAAGAATTCTATGAAACTAGAAGAATTCTAGGAAACAAAAATAGTCCCAAAATCAATTCATGGAAACTATTTTTCAATATAATAAAAGATGATAATACTTAAAAAAATAGTTATCTCTTTATATAAAACTGTTTGTCCTGGCTGACTGATTGGTGATCAACGCACAGCCCAAACCGTAAGAGTTAGGAAGCTGAAATTTTCAGTGCAGATACCTTATGTGATGAAGGGTTTCGAGAAATTCCAGCCAGCATATATGGAAAAATCGCGAAAAAACTATTCGATCATTCATTTGAGGAGTGTTTCACAGTTTTCCCAAAAACGTATTCCTCCCTGGTGGAAATGGGGTTCAAAGCTTTAAACTTATTTTCAGAGCTCTACATAAGAATGTGATGAATACGTGTTGGGAAATTCCACCCACAACTGTGAACAAATTGCGAAAAACGTTTACATGAAAATAGTTTGTTTAGCGTCCGCTTAGTTTAAAAATCATTTTCAAAGCTTTTTGATAACATTGATTTTATAACATACCTGCCACGGGCAAAGCCGGGCAATGCCCGCTAGTAAAATATATAATATTCAATTAGTACAAGTCAAACCAAAATATGCTCTACATTTGCCTTTAGCTAATTTTTCCTGCCTTTTCAAAGACTAAAATCCCAAATTTAAAGTAAGCTTAGAATTCATCTGTCAAAGCACTTTAAAAAAAAAAACTCTTCAATATTTGCGCGGCACTCTCGAGAATTCAATGTCACGCCGTCGAGATTGGTGTAAAAAATCTGATGGAAAAACAATTTGCGAAAGTATCAATGAATTCTAAGCGCGATGAAAAACGCTCAATGGCCGCGCTAAATGGATGAAAAATTCATGGGGAAAACGTTTTGCGACCGCCAAACAAAATACGTCAAAAAATTGCAAAATCAAATGAAAAACTAAACACGAAAACAAAAGAAACTAAAATGAAATCAAAAAGCGCAAGAGTAAAAACTAAGCGTAGCTCAAAAATAAAAATCTTGCAAACTTTTTATTTTGGTTTTTGATTTTGGAGTCTGACAAATGTGTTGCATACTTGCCGGCGCAGCGTTTTGGCATCAATTTTTTAACGAACAACGGCCACAGCGCTGGGCGGGCAGCAGGGGCGGGGGATGGGTGCGAATGAGGCACAGCAATTGGCGAAATAAACGAACAAGGCGGGCAAAAGGCGAAAGAATTTGATTTTTATATTTTGTTGCCGTTTTTTAGGCGTCAGTTGCAGCAGCAGCAGCAGCAGCGGCAGCGACAGCACATGTGAGTGTGTGTGTGTGTCGCTGTGTGTGTGTGTGTGCGATTGGATGGGGTGCTGCTTCTGTATGTGTGTGTGTGTGTGTGCGTGTGTGTGTGATGGGCGTCGCATTAAATTCGTAGTTATTAATGCGTATTGAAATGCACATGTACACGCATATATATCTACATAACTCTCTCTTTCCATGTATGTGTGTGTGTGTGTGTATAAGTGGGCCGTGTGTGAGTACGTTTGAGTGTATGCGTCTGTTTTGTTTGTATTCAAAGTCCACAAACGCCAGTCACGCATCGGCATAAGCCCATGCAAGTAACCATAGCAAATATGCGGGCTTTGCCCCCAAAAACCACCATACTGCCCCACACCCCTCTAACCCTACTGGCAACAAGCCCACCTTGCGTATGCGTGTGTGTGTGTTTGATTTTGACTGCCCACTGTGTTCGAATACAACAACACAACAAAACAACTAAAAAATCTCTGTGACATGCAAAAAGGAAATAAAAAATAAAGCAAACCAAAGCAAAATGCAAAACAACGTAGTACGAGCACACACACACACACACACACACACACACACACACTGACCTCACACACACAATAACAAAAGATGGAAATATTACATCAAAATCCTCTGACAGTGTTGCCACGTGGTGTTAATTAATTTTTCACACACACAAATGTTGCCACAGTTTTTCTAACAGTGTAAATATTGAAATGTTCTTCTTCCGGCCACAAGTGAAAATGTTGCAGCAGAGGTCTTATAAGTGCTAGAGGCTAATAATCCTTTTAAGGTATGCGAGTTGGAAATAGAAAAAGGTATTACGCAAATTAACAAACTTTGAAAAAAGGATACATAGATTAACTTACCATATATTATTAATGAAACGCACTCAATTCAACATGTATACTTTTGAAAACTTTTTTTAAATTATCATTAAATATTTTTTTAACAGATATTGATTGCAAAATAATGCCAGTTCATGTAATGTACAATTGGGTTGAAGTGGAGGCTCAGTTTACGTAGTGGGATTCTATGAATGCGAACAATTATTTTGCTTAAATTATTAATACCCTATACTAACTATGAGATCTAAAGGCTTGCAAGCTCCATTTAGGAAACCTTTCGCCTTTGCCAAATTGCGTTTAAGCTGATATACCCTATATTTGCTGGTGTGCTCAATAGCCTCAATAGTCTAACCCAATTCTCTAACACTAAAAACGGCAATTTATAATAAATAAATTTTTCAATGGCAACTCTATGCATTTTTTTGCCGCGGCACAATTTTCCGTGTGACTCAATTGAAACAAACTAAAAAAAAGAAGAAGTAAATAACAAAATCTAAAAGCAAATGCAAATACAAAACACAAAATACAAAGGCAAATGCAACAACGTGCAGGAGGGGCGATAGAAGTGGGCAAAAGCAATGCCAAAGCAAAACGGAACAGAAAAAATGCTGTTTTTGAGCGGGTCAGAAGTGCGGCGTGCGAACGAGACGGCACGAGGCAATGGAAAAAATTGTTTCCTGTGACAAGCCGGCGGTGGAAAAAAAATTGTTGAAGGGGCGGCTGCATGGAAAAAAATGCACGGCAAATGGAAATGGAAGATGTGCAAAAAAAAAAAAAGAAGAAAAGTGCGCAGTGAGAGGGGCAAGCAGAGCAGCTGAAGCGTATGGAGTAGAAGTTGAGGCAAGGTTGCAATGTGGCAGCAGCAGCCGCCATAGCAGCAGCAGGAGGAGATGGGGAAGGAGGAAAAAAAAAACTTAGGAATAGCGGCGACCACGACGACGGCGACGGCGACGAGCAGCAGACAAACGACGGCTGCAACGCAGCGGAAGGAGTGCGCTTTGTGGCCTGTCTGTGTGGGGGCGTGTGTGTGTGTGTGTGGGGAGGGGGGTGTACGGGGCCTGTGTGTGTACTGGAGTGTGAGCTCAGGGATTGCTGCTGGCAGTTAAGCCACGAGATGGCTTAGGTCAGGGCGGAGATTGCCTGAGGTGTGCTCTGCGTAACTGTGTGTGTGTGTGTGTGTGTTTGAAACATTTTTTCAGTTTTGCTGCGCTTCGAGTTGTGTTTTTGTATTTTTTTGGTTTTCCCCCTGGCGCAATTCGACGCCAGACTGATAGAGTGCTTCAAAACGCCAGCCGCGCCGGTTGCCAACACTGCGCCATGTTTTAGTGTGACCAGAGCGGCACGTGCGTAGCGTCTAACACGCGGCGACAAAAATGTTGCCTACTTTTAAGCGCAACATTTAAATTTGTTTAAAATGCTAATAAAATTAGAAATTATATGCAAATAATTGCAATTATAATCACAATTGTTAGCCGCTTAATTAGTTAATTTATGAAGCCGACATTTTTTACATGCTATCACACCAGCGCTCCGCCAGAACCCACAGCCAAAGCCAAAAGCAAAGACAAAAGCAAAACGCAAAGTCAAACTGCAAAGAGCTTTTCAATGCAAACAGCAAAAAAAAAAGGGATAAAAAACCAGACAGCATCAAAGTCGAACAAAACAAAATGCTGGAAAAAATGGCAGACCATTGGCTTGAGCGCGGGGGCGGCGACTGCGTTAGGTGGGGGTTGCGGGCTGGCTGCGAATTTGGGGGAGGCGAGGGCTAACACGACGCTGGCAGCGAAAAAATTCCATGCGTTTGTATGTATTTATGTGTGTGTGTGCGCATGCTGCTTTGTGTGCGTGTGTTTGTGTGTGTGTGTGTGCGTGGGCAAAAATTCCCCTTTTTAAATTTTTTACACACACAACACTTTTTTTTTTGTATTTTGCGCGTTTTTTAGAGCCCATCGGTTGGCTCCAAACTTGCCCCACACCAAATTGAGTTTGGGTCAATGTTGACGGCGTCTGCCTGCCTGCCCGCTCGCCTGTTTGTTGTTGTTGTTGTTGTTGCTGCTCTTGTTGTTGTTATCGTTGTTTTGGCGTTGCTCTGTCAGGTGGCTGCGACGCTGGCAGCGCTGCTGCTGTGGACGGCGCAGCATTTGAATAGCGCCAGCAGCGACGCCGCCTATGCAACCGAATCTTTTTTTGCCTTTTTTCGCTGTGTGTGTCTGTGTGTGTGAGTGAGTGTGTGTGTATGTGTGCGTGGCATTTTTTTGCCCGTTTAGTTGGTTGTTGTTGTTGTCGCTGCTGCTTTTTTTTGCGAAGTTGCCGTTGCCTGTTTGTGAGAGCGTGTTGGTTGGCGCTTGCCCCTTTGCTGTGTGTGCAGGTTGTTATTGTTGTTGTTGTTGTTGTCGCTGTGTCGGCCGGCGGCGGCCTTTAGTAAGCCAGGCCGCCACCCACACACACACACAACTATATTATGCTGCTGCGTTTTGGAGCACGGCTGCGATTGTGTTAGTGCGCGTTTTGTCTGTCTGGCAGCCACCTCGTGCCTGTCGATGCCGCCGCCGCCGCCGCCGTCGCCGCTGCGTTGCTTTGCATCTCTCTCTCTGTATGTGTGTGCGTGTGTGTGTGTGCGCGCGACCCCCCGAAAATATATTGTTTCAGATTTTTTCATCATCGCTTTAGTTGAGTTTTTACATTGGTGACGGATCGTGCTTTCGGCTCGGCACGCGCGGTGCTGCTTCAACGAAACGACTCTCGACGCTCGACGCTTTGGACGCTCGCTGCTCGATAGGGCCAAAGCGCGCGACTTTCAGTTCAGCTGTGTGTTTTTCTGTGTGCGCAACATGTTCCTTGAGACGCCGCCAATAAAAGTAACAGCAGCAGCAACTACAACAACAGCGACAACAACAAGCACAAACACAACCACAACAAACAGCGGACAGCGTCTTCGGCTGGCGTCGTCCTTGTCGACGTTGTTGATGTTGCTGTTGTTGTTGCCGCGACAAGGCTAAGAAAAAGTAGCAATATATACAACAACAACTAGAAAAAAAAAAAAATAGAGAAACAAACTCAGACTCAAACTCGCACTTGACTCGGTTTCGGTTTCCGTTTCCGGTGCGCGCTTTTAGACTTTTTCCGGCTTCTGCGTTTCGATTCAATTGCGCGCTGTGTGTTTATTTATTGCTGCAGCACACAAACAAAGTACGCGAGCGTGTGTGTGTGTGTGTGTTGGTGTATCTTTAAGATACGCGAGTTTCTAATGCAGCGAAGCTGCCCGTCACGTGCTTTGGTGCTAAGAAGAAAGCGAAGCGGCAGAGCAGCTGGCTTTTGTTTTCCTTGCCACACACTTGCCTTTGTGTAGGTGCATGTGTGTGTGTGTGTCTGTGTCTCTGTGTGTGCATATAAATAATAAATGTTCTTTACGGCGCAGCCAATGCTGGTGGGTGAGCGTGTGTGTGTGCTGCATATCAGCTGTTTCTTGTGTTCAATATCAAGGTCACAATTACTCTCCGTTTCCGCCTTCAACTCGGCGAAACATAACAAATATTCCGACGGTATGAGAATATTGGTAACAAATTTCTTAAAGCTTAGGAATATATCAAACAAATAAGCTCTGGAGTTCATAATATCTGAAAATAGTCCCGTTTTCTTAAACACTTGCGAAGCCAAGTATTAAGTTGTTGTTTCTTGGAGTGTCCAATTTGGATGTTCAGTAAAATTGCTTATCGAGGCTGGCTACGCTCCTGATCGGTACATTTTACTTGCCATTATCTGAGTTTTGATTGACATTTAAAATTTACATTATCTATTAACTTCTTCAGTTTTACATGTCAATATTTGACAATAATATATTGTTTGATCATGTTTTGCCGAAAAAATTCTATACAGTTTTTAAACTTTGTTATTTAAACATTCTCTAATTTGTCCTTTATCGAATGTTGCAACACTTATTTAACAAAAGTTTACATCATTTTTAATTGATAATTATATAACTTAAATATTAAATGTTTATTATATTCTCTTATCCATAGTTAGAAATCATAATAAAGCCAGAGCAACTTCTTAAACCAGTTTCAAATTGATCAATTACATTGATAAAGTACTCGATGTTGCTTTAAATCAAATGTTAAAAGAAAAAGTAGGAATAAATTTAAGCCTAAAATCTATAAATTTGTTGGTCACATTTGGCAACAAGATCAAGAAGATCAGAAGTTTATAGATCCTTCCGCCAGCTTCAATAGTCTCGAATGTAAGCAAACAAGGTCTAAATATGTCTGAGCTTGCTTTAACAATTTTTTCATTTATGACTTAGCAAAAGAAAACTTAAAAAGATCGCATTATATGTTGATGAAATTGTGACATCGTACTTCAAGCTGATATTAATATGCATGCCCTTATGGCTTTCTTTAAGCACATAGTTGACATAATCCCAGGCTCGATTACCCATGCCTGAGGCATGGCTCATCTTTTTCAAGCTGACTTCACACTAACTCGATCTGATGCTGCTCGCCTGCTTCTTTGCAACTGTGAGTTTTGCGGGAGAAAAAACCATTCAAGCTTAAGCTAATTGGGCAGCATAAACACCTGAAGCTGAATGCAAACATGAGTCCGAGCCTGAGCCTGAGCCTGAGCCTGGGGCACGCATGATCCAGGCTCGGGAATTCGATATGCTGAGAATATGCAGAGCAAGCGCCACACAAATCGCTGCACAGCCCGTTAATGGGGCACAGCTGCGCGTTCAAAGCTGTGCCACGCCCCCGCACACACACACACACACACACACACAGCCATAACAGTTACGGTTTCTGTGGAGCCTGCTGAGCACAAAATCCAAATTTGGCCAACGATCAGTTAATCAATGGCAATTGCGTCGTTCACAACGCAACCAGCAAGAATTTCGGGCGTGCGCTTGTAATAATCCAAATAATATATGTTACCTTTAATTAAGGAGAAGCAGAGCAAAAATTAATTGCATATTTGAAGTGATGTGAAATTAATTAATGATTAGTCCAAACAAGCAAAAAACCCAAAAAAAAAAACGCAATAAATGTGAAATTAAATATCATTAAAATGAATAAAAATAATAATTAAATGGATGGGAAAAAAATATATATATATTTGCACGGATCAAATGGCAACCGGCAATGCATTTTTCATTAACTGACATTAAGTCGAAAAAATAAACATAAGCTAAAAAAAGAAAAGAACGAAACGAAGCGAAACGGAAACATTTTTGTGATTTTGTACAATTTAATAAAAACAAGCTAAAAAGTGGTGTGAAAAATGCATTAATCAGGCAACAACAATAGCAAAAAGTTATGAATAATAAAAGAGCGGGCGAATTCCTTTTCCTTTTTCCATCTTTTTTTTGTGTTTTTTATTTTTCAACAATTTTCAATTAATATTAAAAATAACTCTAGAGTTTGAGCCAAGAGCGCAGGCCAAACCGCTAAATGTTAATTAGTTAAAAGCTCGCACTAGGCATTAACCCGAACTTCAGCCCAAAAGCACACACACACACACCAACACACACCAACACACACACACACACAATCAAACACGCACACACACACAAGCAAACACACACACACACACAAGCACATGCACATAAGTACATAAGAACATTCCCCAGTTTTTGCAGATTTTTTGTACTTTTTGTATTTTTATTTGTCTTTTTTTATTGTTAATTCGGTTTTAGGACGGGGCCTACATTATGTGCAGGGCATATGCATATGCAGATAAGTCCGTACAAATACGCATACATATGTAACTCACGCTCGAATTTATATACTATTTTATATAACACTCTGGATGCCATTTAATGGAAGGAAGAACCCATTTTGAATGCATGTCGTAATTTGTACACAAATAATTATTTAGCTAACAAATAAAAATTGAAAGAGAAAAATTATAAAAATGCATCAGTGTGTATAATGCACACACACACATACATATGTATGTATGAATGTATGTACATAAACTCTGCCCCTATATTAAGTATGTGTGCAGTTTATATGCTGTGAAGAGCTAACACATATCGCTAACACATACTATCTGCTCCATTTTAGTTTCAATTATAAAAGTACAGTAAGAAGATTGAAATATTTACGAAAATTTCTAATTGCTGCAAGTATTTTCCAAGATGTTACCTGGTACCCACATATGTAGATAATTCTCTGCATCTACGCATACAAGTGTGTATAGATAGTATTTCCATGAAATTCTGAAAAATTCCCATTAATAGCATACAATATTGTAAATTATAGGTTCTTGGAAGAGAGATTTAGTCAGTTTTACTTGTAGCTAGTTTACCTTTAATAAGACAGAAATATTTCTGTTTCAATGTTATTTCTATAAATAAGGAAAGCACATTGCAAGATGTTAAGTGTTACTCACATATGTAGATAACTCTCTGCATCTACGCATACAAATGTCTGTAGATAGTATTTCCATGAAATTCTGAAAAATTCCCATTAATAGCATACAATATTGAAGATTATAAGTTCCCCGGAGAGATTCAGACAGTTTTACTTTTACTTGTAGCTAGTTTACCTGCTGCTCATTTTTATTGGATCAACTTCTAGCTTCAAATGTCTAAATATCTGGCATTCTTTGTCAATTTTGATTAGATTATTTTAATTCAAATTCAAATTCAAAGTGTTAATAAATCTGCTGATCTATTACATTTCCATAGTCTTTAAAATGTATTGTCAATAAGCTTCTCCTTCTTCTGCTCTTTTCTATCAGATCAACTTTTAGCTCCAAGTGTCTAAATATGTGGTATACTTTGTCAATTTTGATTAGTTTATATTTATTCAAATTCAAATTCAAATTGATAATAAATCTGCTGATCTATTACATTTACATAGTCCTAAAAATGTATTGCCAATAAACTTCTCCTTCTTCTGCTCATTTTTATCAGATCAACTTTTAGCTCCAAATGTTGAGTATCTGGCATACTTTGTCATTTCCAAAGTCCTTAAAATATATTGCCCATAAACTTCTGCCTCTCCTATTTCACAATTTTGGCAAATAGTAAATAAATCCAACTGTGGCTTTATCGAAATGCTAACCCACAAAAATGGCTTTCAAGGTCAATGTCGTGAATGGCTAACGAACTTGCAATTCCATCTAAACGCAAAATAAACAAAATACAGCCACGAGTACTCACAGACCGTTTCAGTCATATCAAAAATCAACACTCACAGAGTTCATATAGAAAAAAATATGCTGAAATGTGCAACAAATGAATGAATTATTCGCGGCGCTTAGAAATAGAAAAACGCCACAAAAAACAAACAAAAAATATATATGGAACAATTCGAATAAAAAAAACAACGAGGACTTTCACCTGACATATACGCAGATTGTCTGCTGCTTGTCTGCGCTTCAATGACTTGTCCCACAACAAATACAAATAGCAAAAACTAAAAAAGAAGAAATAGAAAGATGAAAAAATATTCAATGCTCTATAAAATCACAGACCAGTCAGCAGCAGAGGGAAACACATTGCGGATTTTTATGTGCGGAAAAAATTCTAATCGAAGCGAGCAGAGGAAAGGCCGCATAGAAAATAGAAAATAGTCAAATTGAAAAAAGCACGCTCCCGGCCACAGAGAGCGAGGGTGGGGAGGGGCGGAGCGGGGCGTGGGTCGCATAAAATCTGAAAAGTCAATTGCGTGGCGAAAAAATATTTCCGCGTAGAAAAAAATTTCCAAAAAAAATGACGACGAAGCAATTGAAAATGCAAAATAACAAAACAAAAATAAAAAAATAAGAAAAAAGCATAGAAAAAGAGGCGTTAGATTTGGGAAAGCAGAAAAAATTTAATAAAAAAATGCCCAAAAACGAAATAAAATTCTATCAAAAATTGCTGTGCCTGGTGCAGCGAGCCGAGACCTAAACGTTTTTGCGGTCGCGTCTCGCAGATTTTGAATTTTTAAAAAAATGGTCACCCATAAAACTGGACACAAAAAGAAGCGCTAAACAAAGATGTGCAACAGGCAGAATACCTTAACCTAAACCAAGCAAATGCTTGATAAAAAGTGAATGATTAAACCTATGCCAGATGGTTCATATCATATATTAAAGACATATATTAAAGACATTATGTACAGCATGAAATACCTTCTGGTTTTTGGTTTTGGGTTCCATTGTCTTTTTATCACTTTTTGTTGTTCTATAATTTTATCTAAATTCGCGTGTGCCTCGCGGATGTTACATTATTTACCATATCTGCTATATGCAGGTAAGATAAAATACATTCTAAAGTTTCGTAACTTATCTAAAATTCATGCAGTTGTTAGCCACGAAATAACAATCAAGTGAAACGCTGTTTGAAAAACCATTGAAGTTACCCGCGCAACATTTTCTTCACAGATAAGAGATAAAAACCAAGCTTAAAACTCATTTTAAAGACTTGTAATATAAAATATATATAATACTAATAAAGACGGTTGAAATAAACGAGCTTAAATAAAAAAATATTAACAACAAAATGGAGGGCCGTTTGATTGAGTATCGTCCGATTGGCGGCGGCCTCGACTACCATCACAATTCCCCGCTAATTGGCGAGATCCCGCCCGCTGGCGGGGACTACTCGCACGCAGTGCATCGCTCCATAGATCATCTGCGCAACAGTTTGAACGAGCGCGTGGCTCTGGGACCTCTCAGTGTCTTCTCCAACACACCTGATCTGCGCAGCTCGGTGCTAAGCTATAGCCAACATCCGCAGCCACAGCAGCAGCAACCACAGGTGCCACATCAGCCACATCAGCCACAACAGCCACAACAGCAGCAGCAGCAGCAACAACAACAGCAGCAGCATCAATATCACCTGAGTGGTGGCGGGGAGCCGCTGCATCAGCCCAAGCCAAGTCTGGAAAGCAGCTCCACTCTGGCTATTGCCGACGGTAGCAGCAGCAGCTCCAAGCTGGTCAACGATGCCGTCGTGAGCAGCAGCAGCAGCTCTGTCGGCGCCGGCAGCACAGCACCCACGGGTTCGACACGTGGTCGCAAGTCCCGCATCTATCCCAATCCCAACCAGCACATTGTGGTCACCAGCAACAGCGTGGACAACGGCGGCATACGCATGCAAAACGCAACGATCAATGAGCGTAATCCGAATGCCAATCCCAATACGAATTCGAATCCAAATACGAGCGCAGTCAGTGGAAGCGTTGCCAATGCCAGCGGCATCTCATCATCCACCAGTTCGCCGCATCACATGCCGCACGATGTTAAGGATACCAAGGTGAAGGCTTAGGGTTGCGCGCAATACAAAGAAACCCTTTTGGAGATAAACTTTAGTTAGATTTCGCAACAAATCTTGAGTTGTGCAGTCCTTACCCAAGACATTTAAGCTGAACTTCTTGAAATCCGCATCGACTTCTGCTCGATTCTATTTCGGACAAGGTTTACCTTCATTATTGATGAAAACTATTTTTTTTTTAATTTTGTAAGTTCTTCGAATTATCGAATTAATATAACAGTTTCTAGTTTTTTAATTCTAAAAGACCCAGGTACTTAGTAAATGAAGTTCCTAAACTAGCTCAGTCGAAACTGTTTCGATTTGAATAAGGAATAGCATGTTATACATGGATCCTGATTTCGCATCTTAAATAACAATTGTATTATGTATTTGCAATAATTATGGTGCATTATTGAAAATGTCATATTTGTAAATTAACTCTGATTGTAACAAAAAATAACAAGTCGATAGCTTCAGCCTAGTGCAATGCAAGTTGAGCAAACTATAAAAGCCTTAATCCTTACCAGCCAAGGCACTGCCGTGTCCGACTCTCTCACAATATTCAAATCTCTCCATTGCAGATCTTTAGCTCAAAGGCGGACTTGCAGCTGCACACGCAGATCCATATGCGTGAGGCCAAGCCGTACAAGTGCACGCAATGCTCAAAGGCGTTTGCCAACTCGTCGTATCTGTCGCAGCATACCCGCATCCATTTGGGCATTAAGCCGTATCGCTGCGAGATTTGCCAGCGCAAGTTTACGCAGCTATCGCACCTGCAGCAGCACATACGCACACATACGGGCGATAAGCCGTACAAGTGCCGGCATCCCGGCTGCCAGAAGGCCTTCTCGCAGCTGTCAAATCTGCAGTCGCATTCGCGCTGCCATCAAACGGACAAGCCGTTCAAGTGCAACTCATGCTACAAGTGCTTCTCGGATGAGCCCTCGCTGCTGGAGCACATACCCAAGCACAAGGAGTCGAAGCATCTGAAGACGCACATCTGTCAATACTGCGGCAAGTCGTATACCCAGGAGACCTACCTGACCAAGCACATGCAGAAGCATGCTGAGCGCACGGACAAGAGGCCGCCCATTGCGCCGGGCAGCGCAGCAGCTGTTGCCGCTGCGGCCGCTGCTGCTGCTGCTGCCGGCGGGCAGCCAAGCAATGCATCAACAGCGGCGGCCAGCAACACGCAGCATCAGCGCAACAATCTGGTGTTGCCACCCGTTTCAATAGCGCCTAGCGACAACAGCTACTGGCCAAAGGTAAGTCCAGACTCTGCAGCAGCAGCCAATGCCATGGAGGTTATGCATCAGCAGCAACAGCAGCAGCAGCAGCAACAGCAGCAGCAGCAACAGCAGCAACAACAACAGCAGCAACAACAACAACAGCAACAGCAGCCGCATCACCATCACACGCAACTGGGCGTGCCACCGCAGCAGCATGGCCCGCCGCAGCAGCAGCAACAGCCGCAGCACCATCACCCACAGCAGCAGCAACAACAACCACCGCCCCAGCACAGCATGGAGGCGCACTATGTCCAACCGACAGCGCCCAACAGCAACCAGAGCAATGGGCATCCGCCGGAGCAGCTCCAGCCGCATCATCGCATCATGCCCGACCCTGTGCGCGAGGATATTGGTAAGTTTCAAGTTCGCAACCCAACTTAAATTAGGAATAGCTTAGGCAATTTTCTCCATCTGCAGTAACCACGCCCAGCACTGTGGGGCCGTATGATGCGGCATCCATAACGAAAACCACCAGCAATTCGGCCTTTACGCCGATCAACTCGATGCCGCCGCACCTGAACTCACTGAGCCATCATCCGATGGCGCAGCGTCCCTATCTCTATGATGCCATCAGTTTTCCCAATAAGAATGTCAACCAGAATAATGCCAATGCCTTTCCCAATCAGCTGATCTCGCTGCATCAGATACGCAACTATGCGCATCAGCCGGCGGGCCTGATGGCCGGGGAGCATCTGCTCGGCGTAAGCGTCGGGCCTGGCAAGGATAAAGGATAGCTAACGTCGTATTTTTAAGTTGGCCACGCCCCATCTTCTTAATTTATTGTACTTAGCTACATATTTGATATAGTATACATATATGTATACATATATCAGATATTTCGTTAACCGCCGATTTGTATGCAATACGAGCTGAGGCCCGTTTAATTAGTTTCTATAAGGAGTGTCGCGTATCCTGTACAGTATTAATTTGTAGTTAGTAACTCCTAGTGCGTACTATGACTTAGGTTACATATATATACATACACACACACACACACACGGTTCTTTTAAGTTACATAACGATAAACAAAACTGTAAATTGCCAATTATACGTATTAATTATTCTAATTTAACTACACCGTCCAAATTAATTTTATAACTTAATTACTGATATGACTTCCTGAGGGAACTATGGAACTATACTTTGTGTGTATTTGCTGAATTTGTAAAAATAGGAATGTAATTTGGAGCTATTTCAGAACTTGCTTACATATTTTTATCTGTCCGATTCGTTTAGTTCCCTGGAGAGCGTCATGCACTTTTAACATGTAGTTTAACATGTTGTTGATGTAGATTTCTCTGCTGGTGTTCATGTTAAGCTAACAAGGGGGTTTATTTACCTAGTAAATAGTTGACGTAAAGTTTACCATACTGCAAACAACCTCGAATAGCTCTTTTCGTGAACGGTGGATTATTCAGCTGGTAAACATTTGACATGAGGACTTGCAGTGTTACCACCTGGTAAATAAAAAACACATAAAAATTAACAGTTGTATATTATGAACCTGAGCCTGATCAACTTCATGTTAAATTCAACTTTGGCCCCTTGGAAGTTCAACTAGCCTATAAACCTGAAAGGTAGTTTTATCGTTTCGATACCCTTCTCAGATTCCTTGTGAACTTTAATTTACACATATTCAAATTCTCCGAGCTCTTGAAGTGCATATGTAAATATTTTTAACCGTCACATTCTTAAGATGTAGTTATATTCCATGCGCAAAACAGATCTCGCAGTAATATCTTAAATCAAATGGCAGCATTGAAATCAAAGCTAATGTAAACTATAAACTATAAAAGTTATGTACATATACAACTACTACGATTAGTACTGGCAAAAGATAAGTAATCCATTATGTATCTACGTGTATCGTATTGAATACAAAAATTTCTTAAAGAAATTTTCAAACTTTCAAATAAAAACCGAAAAACACAGTTGAGCATTAGAATATTGATGTGTTTACAAACTATTAAAGAAACTATGCGATAGCTTAAAGAAGTAAAAACCAACTATTTTGAATTAAGCCTAAGAGTTAATACTAAATAAATACTAAATTTCGAATGTTCAAAACCGCGAGAGAAAAAAAACAAACACTGTTGAAATAAATATTTTTGGTAAGACTGAAGTGATCAAAATTGAAAATTCAAGAGCAAAAATTTGAATACAAATTTAAGTGTAAAGTTTTTATGGAAAACTAAAGTATTAGCTAAGTGAACTCAACTAAATGTGTCCTAAAATTCATACTAAATGTCATTAATTAATGAATTAACAAATATGCATTACATGACGAAAATTCAACAAAAAGCCAGATGAAAGAAAATAGTTTAAACAAATAGAACATAATTCCGCAAATCTCAATGTATAAAAACTAAACGCGAAATAATAACTATTAATAACAGGAAAAGGCAAAAATATTAAATACTAAAATTTAAGAATAGCAAATGGAAGCAGGCCACAAAGAAAGATGCGTCAAAGGGGTATGCGGAAAGGAAAAATTTAGTAATTTACAAAATAAAAGTAAATAAAACTAATTACATATATATATATAATATACTTGTGTAATTGCCAAGTAGTAGATGTGTGTGTGTTTTAGTTAATGTAAATTCACATTTATTTCTAGCTCCTAAATTAAACCATAATAAAGAGAATTCAATGTTCAAGAATTCAGTTTCCTATTGCATTATCGTTTTGATAAAAGTTTCTATATAGTATATATATTTTCGATTCGCGCTCCACAATGTGCGTTTGGGTGTTCATATATTTCCAACAGTTGCTTATGGAAGACATCAAAGCTTTCGCTCTGTTCTGATCTATATTGGGCTATAGCTTGATTGGCAACCAATCCCATGTGCCAGATTGAGGACCAAAACTAAAGGTAAGAAAACATTTCTTATTGCGCCTTGTTGCTGTCATCTATTGGAGGGTATTAGAGGCTATTAGAGGGAGGGTACAGTTAGCCATGTTGCTGTAATCTATTAGAGATAAAGTTACAATTGATCAGATAATTTGTAAGCACTTATTCTATATAATCACGGAACATCAAAATCATCTAGTATTGAAAGAGTTAACTTTTACTTTGCTCAACCTTTTCGATGATTCCCGATTTTGAAATAAAGATACAAACAATAAATACAATAATAAAAAAATAAGCATTATACCCCTTATCAAAGGGTTCAGGGTATAAAAACTTCTGAGTAGACAAAATGTATCGATATCTAAAGCAAATACTGAGTCTTAGCTTAACCTTACTTTGCTACTAACAGAGAGATAACCGGTGATCAGCTAGAAATTTTAGTCAAAGCTTGAAAAAATCTAAAGCTTAATTGAATTCATAAGAATTGCAATGAAATTCATAAAGAATATCGAGCCAGCTACTGACATTTTTAGAAATGGAAAGGTCGCCAAAACCAGCATTAAATACAAAGATGTATTCATTTCATTGGATTTCCAATCAAAGTAAACAAAGAAAGGTTTATACAACTGTTTTCCAATATCTTTCTAAAGTTGCACACTTACATCACATCCCACGGCTAGCATCCATCCATACATAAACCAAGAGTTCCCAAAAGAAAACTAAACTCCATTTTGGAATTATCAACTTTACATAGTCCTAAATACATATGTGCTCAACTCTAATATATTCAAATCAAAAATTAAAATACTCTGTATATATTTTATATATGTTTTTATTACTGAAATTAACCATTCAATGTCTCTTATCATTCCTATTACATATGTATGTATATGTAGAGTTATACATTTCACTTTATATGTGTGCATGTATGTAGTTAGTATATATGTCAGTAAGTATATATATATAATCATTTGCATGAAGTATGTATACATGTATATATATTTCTATGTATATGAAAAATCGGCTTTTCTTTTTTCTTTAAATTATTGTATGCACTTTAGACGAATTGAAGTTTGATTGTGGACACAAATTGAGTTTTTGTTTTCTTTTATTTTGGGGGGGGGCGTGATTATATTGTAAGTAGTATGCATTTTGTGCTCGCATTTGTTTCCTTTTCATTTGCTGTCTTTCTTTTTTGCATTTTCTGTCAACTTTTGATGTTTAAAATGTCTCTCATACCATCCAATTTAAGGGTTCAATAGTTGTGGGGCTTGCGTAGTAAGCTTTGCTTAGTTGGGCTTAGAAGTATTATAGAAGTAAGATCTGTGTAATGCCTCTCGCGTACTACCTTCATTTTGAGCTATGCCTTCTATGTATATCGTAACTCTACATAATATAATTACTTTTTAATTGTGGTTTCTACATACAATATGATTTGCCAGCTTATAAGTACTATTCTATTGTGTTGTTTAGTTTGTTGGGTTTTGACTTGTTTCGTTCTTTTTTCGTGTGTGACTTTGTAGCTTTTTGGTGCCTAAGCAAATTGCTGCGTGTTCTCTCAAGTTTCATTTTCTTTTCGACTTATTTTGATTGGTTTTTTTTTTAGTTTGTTATTTTTCTCGTGTCTTAAATGTTTGTTTATATGCATAGAAAGATATAAGCGGTAAGCGTTTGTCTCACTGCGGACACATTTGGAAAATTTGTTGTGTCAAGCCCTATTCAAGTATTTTCTTGTGTGTGTTTGGTGTTCGGAACTTAGTTTGTGGTAGAAATGAAACAAACATATATGCTTAAAATTTAAGCTACAATATAAATACATATTAAACAAATACCAAATGTATTCATGGTGGGCAGAGTTATAATAAATGGACTACAAACAATTCTCTTCTTCTTCAAGTAATATGTAATTTTACAGTGCAAAATATAAATTTAAGCTCAATAAGAAGTTATTTTTAGTACATAATTCAAAATATTTAGCCCAACATTTAAGTAATGATTTTTTATACAGCAACAAATTGAACTTCTTTATACGTATGTGTACCTGTTTTCATTTTCATCATAAGTATATGTGTATCAAGTTTTTTCTTTAATTAATTATCTTACATTTACACGCGTTGTTACATACTAAACATTTTCTAATACATTTTATTTACTTAAATTTTTCTTGTTTCTTTTGTAAATGAATTTTTCTTAATCTTCTTTATTATGTTTTGTGTCTTGTGCCACACTTTGAAAATTTAAAGAAATATATTGAGCGTAATTAAAACAAATATATTAAATTCTTTAATTTAACTTAATTTAAAATAAATATTGGTTATGCACGCAGTACAAAAATGATAACAAAAACTATAATTTCTTTAACTTGGTTTGCCTGTTGTTGTTGTTGTTTTTGTGGTTGAATGGCGGCGCCAGCGCCGGGTCGCTGCCCCAAAGTTGGATAAAATTGAAGAGTTTTACTCATTTAGCTTGTGCCATTCGGCAATTTGGCGACGTGGCGAATTGCAAACCTCATTCCAATGATTCAAAGCGGTGCTGCTTGAATTGGGTCCACCCAGCTCTAAGCGTCCAATAACCTAGGCGGGCATAAGAGGGTGAGAGTCTTGATTGGCTGCCTACTTGAAGTATACTATGGGGTCTTACCTCATTCTTGGTCACGCGATCCCAGTCGAGTAGCATTAGCTCCAGTGAGACACCTTCTAAGGTGGCGCCAGTGCCCTAGAAGCGATGCACAAATAGTAATATTAAGAGCCGCTTAAGGAACTTTTAGTTCAACTCACCTCTGCAGCGGGTATATCAAAAGCAAAGCTCTCATTGAAAACCGGACTCAGCGTGCGCTTCTTGACATGAGTCTTCTTCTTGGCTATGCGCTGGCCATTGTACAGCAAATAGATCTTGACATAGGGATCAGCGAGACCGGTGACATCCATACGGGGCAAATTGCGCGCCTTTAGCAAAACGACGGTCAAGCGTCCGGCTGCCGGCTGCCAGCAGAGCGAGATGAGCAGCTCGCCACGTCCCTGGGCGCGAATCTTCAGGCTGCGTGGTTGTATTTCCTTGCTAATCGAGAGCGCCTCCTTCGATATATCGCCAATCTCGATGGAAGACAATGGGCAGACCACCTCGCCAATAACATCATCGCGCGAATAACGATCAAAGCTGAGTATTACAAAGTGCAGGCTCATGTTTTGCAGATCATTCATATTCAAGCCATAAAAGGTAAAGTCCTCGTCATAAACAGGATTCCTGGTGTTGCGCACCACGCGAGTCTTCACCTTGTGCTGTTTGTCCGGCAGCAGCTGCAGCTTTACATACGGATCGGTTGCGGCCTGGGTGCGTCCATTCATGCCAGTGGGTATATCTCCAGTGCCGCCAGCACCACCCTTGCTGGGCAACCCGCGGCAGCGTATGATGGATACCATGAGTGCATTCCGTTCAGCCAAGTAGCGCAGCTTGAAGTAAATGGTGCCCAACTTGCCATATTGATCGCATACGGTTAGCTCCTTGCCATTGGACAGCGTCTCGTCCAGTGTGATGGTCACATTGCCATTGGCAATGGTCTCCACTGGCGAATGGTGTTGATTGTGGTGCTTGGCATTGTCAACAACGTGAAGCTTGTTGGGATTTTGCTGCTGCTGCTGTGCAAGCTGCGACTGTGCCACCTCATCCTCCTCGGTATATTTCATGTTTGGCGGCGCTGTCGGCGATGTCGACTGATCCTGCATGGGCGAGAGCAAGCCCATCTGCTTGCCACCAGTGGGCGATGGTGATTTCTTCAGATAGTGGGGCGGCTGGCCGCTTGGCGAACGAACTGCGGTCGGACGTCTTGTCGGTTGGAATGGGAATGACGCATCATGTTGGTTTTGCTTCTTGTTGCGTATGCGCATCTGCTTGGCACAGATGCAGGCCACCGTCGAGAGCACTGCGGCCGCAGTGAGGCCCAATATGGCGGGCACAACTGCAGCAGATACAAACATATAATTATTAATTAAAAAGTCTTTTAGTGGAGCTAAGTTCGATGGGAAAAAATTAATTGCTCTCAAATTTATATTGGTTGTACTTAGTTAAGTGCTTATGACTAAGCTCATTTTAAGTCAAATCATTCAGATGCAACCTCAAACTTATTCAAAATTGGCATAAACTTCTTTAATCTCATGCGTAAGTACTTATATAACGTCATATTTTCCATACCTTTCTATAAAAATGATCATAAATTTCAAAAGCTATCTCGAAAAACAATAACCATACAAAAATCGAGAGAGAAAGCTTCGAAAAGCAGCTGAAAAAAAGTTTTCTTTTAAATGGAAACAGACAGACACCCGAATTGATATGACTTATCGACTTGAAACGTTGTTCTTATCTAAAATATGATTATAATATGAAGGGTCTCACGCTAAATGAGTTATTGTTATTAGATATTGTTATTACACATTTCCCGTTTAACAAAGAAAACTTCTAAAGACTAAGCTTCTGTTGCAACTTTCTAACATTTATACATTGCTAATTATGGCCATTAGTTTTGGCCACAATATGTTACTCACTTGTGTCCATCATGCTGACATCTGGCATATACTCGTCAGCCATTTTAAGTGCCTTGTGGCTTGAGCCGCCCTGCGCTTGGTCTTGGATGCTTTGAAGTTTCGCGTAGCTGTACGGAAGAACAATTAGTCAGAATGAATACTTGAGGTATAAAGATAAAAATAGAAGTTGAAAAAAAAGGAACATGAAAAGAACATTTTTGCCTCGTCTGCTCACATCGATTTTACCACAAATCTGTGCTAAAATGTTCTTTCGTTTTTGCTGGGGCTTTTACGTTTTTCGCACACTCTTGTTGTTATTTTTCATTACTTGAGACACACACACACTCACACAGTCACACAGTCAGGAACCTGTACATGCATACTTGTGTGGCTAATTCGCATGATTCATAGACCCACCCCCGCAAAAGCACAGTTCGCATTACTTCTTGGGTTTTTTTCAAGTTCAATAAAAATTCTTCACCACGCTCCAAATTTACTAAACTTATGTATTTTTACTTTATTTTTTGTCACTTCATCTTTGAAATGTGCTTAAGGCGCTTTCTTAACACTTGTTTTCAAATTTATACAAATTTTTCTTTTCTTTTGCTGCAGCTGGCTTTGATTGGCTTCCTTAAGGCATTTTCAAAACTATTTTCAAACGTTTGTTTTAGTTATTACTATGATATTCTTACTTTTTTTACCTGCTTTCTCTCTTGCTTGTTTGTTTGCTACAATTTTCAGATTTTTTAACTGCTCAAATTGTACAACGCAGTTCCGCAGCCGTTGTACTTTATTTTGCCTTTCAAGTGTCTTGAGTCAACTCGTTGCCCAGCTGCAAATCGTTAATTCTGCGCCCGCGCACTGAGCGCACTCGTTACTTTTTCGTGTGGGCTGCTCAGCGAGTGCTTTAGCACTCGCTACATTTTGCCTTGAAGCGGTGGTTGAAGAAACCTGTGACGTATTTTGAGTATATTGCAGTTGCTTCGCATGATTCGCTATATGCGAGCTATACAGCACTGACTGCATTTGAATATCTTTACCAACACTTTTGTATGAGTCACCCAAGTATGGAGTTTGGGTGTGCTATGAATGCGTGCTTATGCAGGGTTTAAAACTCTATTTAAGTTAAGTATATTACAGTTGTTTCGCATGATTCGCTATATGCGAGCTACACAGCACTGTCTGCATTTGAATATCTTTACCTACACTTTTGTATGAGTCACCCAAGTAAGGAGTATGGCTGTGCTGCGAATGGGAGCTAATGCAGGGTCTTAAACTCTACTTAAGTTAAGAGCAACATCTGCTCAGTAGAAAGAAAGGGAGATACATTTCGCATTTTGAATAATTATTACTTATATATAGCCTAGATTTGCCAAGTATAGGAATTTTGTTTATGATGATTAAAAGTCAAGAAATATACATAAAGTACATAAATAAAGTTCAATATAAGTTAATATTTGTTGCACCAGTAAACTACACACAAATAGCTAAACCAGACAATGAAATATTAAATATATTTTAATTAAAAATTGTCATTTAATATATATATATTATTGCCCGTGATCATATAAAGTATATATTTGCTGACTCTTGTAACTTAAGTATTTGCATGTTTATAAACACTTATTTCAATAGTTTGAATATGTTTTTATATTAAATAATATTATGTGCTTGCCAGCAAGCAACCGGAAAGCGAGAAGCGAGCTTTAAGCTACACAGCGTGAGCGCAGAACTGGAACCAGTTGCTCGCGAACCAACTGAAAAACGAACCAGCCAAGAGCTCAAGCTTCGTATTGGCGTTTTTTGGGGGGAGTTTAAGAAGAGCCGCGCTTGCCGGCCAAACGCTGAGTCGACGACGGTCTGCGATTGCGCGCAGTTCAAAACAAGTTGCTAAAATCTTAGCCAGGCCTTAACTGCAAGCAGACTTGTGAGCTGCCCGTTGAAGCCAAAGAAGGCACAACTAAGTACTGTGCGTGTGTTACTGTGCTATTGTGTGTGCTAACGAAATAACGAAAAAGCAAAAAAAACGTCACCAAAAAATAAGCCGAAAAACATTTAAAAAATAGTTTTTGTCAAATTATTGTGCACGTCTTCGGTGGGTTGTGCAATTTGCCAAAAAGGAGCGGCAAACTAAGAAAATAAAAGCCAAAAGAGCTAATTGTTTTCTTTTGCGGCTAACCGAAAAGGAAACTGGCCAACAACTGGACACGGGCATAGAAAACTGTGAGTAACTTTTATTTGTGTGATTGAGCACAGTTTTGGCATTTGAGGAAGCGACGCTTGCAATCCCGTAACGGAACTTGGCAACTAAGTTCGTTTCAATTTAATGTTTGCACCTTTTGCAGTTACATTCTAAAAAGTGCTTTATTACGTTTCATATTGACACAATTAACGAGCCATACGTGTGTGTGTGTGTGTTTGTCTGTGTGTCTCACGATTTTTTAGACATGCTTCTAATTTTAGTTTGCCCATTGTACAGGTTTTTCTTTTCTATACCCAGGTGACCCATGTGCTCGCTAATCGGTTCGATTTTTCTGCTCTGTGTATCTGAGGAAACAACAAAAAAAAAATAAATACCGTATCGTACTCGAATTAAGGTGTTGCGTTATAGCAGTTCATAAAACGTTCATTACAGTAATAGGAAATTAGCCGGGGTTTTTTTTTTTTTAGTTTTTCTCTTGCCAACGGAAGCGTTTGGCATTGTAAAAGACTTCAGAGCACTTTATTCAGTGTGTATAAAAGATCTGCAATCGATTTGAATGCATGTGAATATCCGTTTTTTAAGTGCATTTTACCTACAACTGGGGTAGGGTACGCTAGATGAGTGAGCTTGACTTGGGAACACCCTATGAACTGGTGCATTTATCTAAAACACTAAAAGACCTTAGATAAACATGTTCAACTAGGAGTTACCCTCAACACATTCTATAAATTAACATATGACAGTACACTTTAATTTTAAGCGAGTCCCATAAAGCCACAGCTTACGTCTCTGAGATCTGCTTGACTTGTCCCATCTATTTGTAAGACCAAAATGTGCTTTATAGGATGACAAACGACTTTTTTTTAGGCTATTTCTTATAATCTCAAAACATGATCATACCCTTCCTAATGCGTTTTTAATGTGTTGCTGGCTATACAAAATTATCTCAGTATCAAAGCATGCAAAAAATTGTCGCATATTAATTTGAATTGTTGCCCATCGACAAGACAAAAATAAAACGCGATATATAAGACTTTTTTTTTGATTTGAATAAATGCAATAAATTCAAAATAAAATGAATAATTTACATAAAAAATAATGTACAATATTATGACTTTACCTGAACTCATTAAACAAAAGTTCGAACGCGCACTTTTTTTCCTGTATATTGCATATCAAACTCAAGATACGATTATTTTGAAGAGCGCACGATCTGAAGGAGTGATGCTTGAAGGGGGTGCAGCGCGTGAAGCGATGATCAATCACATTTTGGTATTGAGGCCAAACAGTGGTTAAAAACCAATTGGCAATCGGTGTGCCTGCTCATTATCTAGGGTATCTCAAACATGTGCCGACTGCGGGCATTGAAATGAAATGTTCAGCTTCATATTGAATTGGCGAGTGCTTTGACCGCCAGACACCCACGCCGATGCCCGCTTTCTTTTGTGGCGTCTTGACAGATTTGGCATGTAGTTAAACCGAAAACTTTGAAAACGTATTTGCCAACACACACACGCACACACAGACACGGGCAAACACACGAGTCACAGTTGGAATTGTAGTTGGAGTCATGTTGAAATGTCAGCTAAAGATACAATTTGTATCTCCCAATGTTTTTTTTTTCGGGGAGCGTGCTGAACGGCTACCTCCCATTGTTGTTGCTGTTACTATTTTTATAGGATTTTTGTTGCCTATTGTTGCTACTCTTGAACGGCAACGATTGACTTTTTGCTGCTATCTGTTTGTTTATCTGCCTTGCTGTTGGCTCCCTTTTTATGTTGTTTTTTTTTGTCGTTTTGGCTGGCACTCGTTCATTCATTCATTCATCTGCGATCTGTGTGCCTTTTACTTGGCTCCTTTTGTGCGGATGTTGTAGTTGTTTCCATTTGCCTTTTGCCATTTAAACGATCTTCGGTTTGGACTCCATTTGTTTACAATTCGTTATGGCAGATTTTGATTTTCAGCTTAGAAGTGGCACACTTTATAAGCCAGAGACGGCGACACTAACAAAATAAACCCTAACTGGGTCACATGAGACGGGCAATTGGTTGTAGTCTTGGCCTGACTCGGTGTTGGCATTTAAGAATGCTTCAAAATGTTGATTAGCATATCATTTTATGCATATTTACTTTTTAGAAAGTCGAAAGGCTTAAGTCAAAGGCTTAAGCTGCTAGTTCATTATTTATTGTTCATTATTTATTGTTCTCTTTTTTTTATTTAGCATTATCTACATATGGATATATGCATTACCTTACTAGCTGCATAGGGCATATGACAATTTAGAAATTATTTACGACTGCTTAAAATTTTAATTGAAAATTTATTCTATCCCAATATTTGTAAAGCTTTAAAACAATATTGTTCATCTTAGATTTTAGTGAATTATTCCCCAATTTCACCAATTTGGAATGGGGCGAAGGGTATCTCATAGTCAATAAGCTCCAATGCAATATGTTAGCTTGTTTATGTGGTTTTAAGAACAATTAAGTTCCTGTTTTGTTCAGCTTTAAAAGTATCATAAAAATTTATAATCGAATGCGCTTAAACATATTGATGCGTATATTATCTCTGAGCTGGTTATCAGCTTAAGCTGAGTGTTCAGCAAACATGCTTTTAGCCGCTAGCTGTCTGTCTGGCTGGTTGAACGATATAAAAAATTGTTACCCTAGCGACAAGCGTGAGAAATTTGTATTAAACATCAATTACAGCAGCAGCTGCAGCAGCAGCAGCAGCAACAACAACAACAATAGCTCTGTTAACAAATTCACTCATTTAGCAATGAAACTAAAAGTGTTGTTAGTGTCGGGCATTTGGCAGAAATCATGGTGCCGGAGTCAAGCCGGAGTCAAGCTCCAACATAGTTGACAGGCAGCTCCTGAGCGCTGTTGATGGGCTGCCCACTTTTGCATCCGCCTGGAGGCCGCAAAAGCAACACATTTCATTTGCTGCTGTTGCTGCTGCTGCAGTTGTTGCTGCCCGTTTTTTACCTTATTCAGCACGTAACCAGCGATCAATCAAAGGCGCAAAGCTCATCTCGGCGTAGCCTCAAATGATGTGCCAGCAATTGCAGAATTTCACTTTAAACTTAATTGTGGTCACAATGCTGTTGTTGCCAGTTGTTGTTGCAGCTCGTTGTTGTTGCTAGTTGTTGGCAGCGCCAACGTAATTGGCAAGCATCAGCCCAGCGGCCGTGCATTGGGCAGCCAAGGGTATTACATGGCGTTGCAGTTGCAACAGCCAAAAAAAAAAAGAAACAACAAAGAGCAAGAGAAAAATGCTACTGAAAATGTTCGGGAAAATGCAAATGCAGCGAAATGTTGCAAATATTCAATCACGTAGTTCGTGCAACATAGCACAAATTTAAATAAACTGTATAAAACACAAAATTCACGTTTCGAGCTGGAATTTTTAGTGGAAGCAATTTTTAAGTACTGCTTATGGTATTTCCGTTTCTACGAAATACTTATAGTCCATAAAAACGATTCGTGCTATGTAAATTATGGGTCTGTATTGGCTGGAAATAATTAAAAATTAACAATTGTACAATTCTGCTGTGCTCTATGCCCCTTCAATGGCTTTTCTTAGATTGTTATTGTTTTATTTGAGATTTTTATCGCTAGTTAAGCGTGCCTGTAATGATTATAAAACAATTGTATTGCAAAGTTCCTTCTTATATCACAATGATAAACCCGACAACTGTCAACTGTTAAATGCCTAATACATTAAATAGCTAGCTAAAGATTTCAAGCCCAATTGGAAAAATTAAAATAAAATAAATAAATACCCATAGAGTCTTGTGGGAAAAGAATTCAAGTTTTCTTACATAATCTGTAAATGCATTTTACAAATGTAAAACTTATCAACATTTATGTCTAAAAAAACCCCCAAAATCCAATAAAGCAAAGCGCATTCAAGACAAAATCCACAATTACGTGATGGGCATGACAACAAGAAAATAACATAAACAATTGGCAAATTCTCACATAAAAGTATTCGCACATTGTTGAAAGCGCGTTGACAATGCGCGAAACGAAAGAAACAAAAATAAAATACAAAAACACGAATCACTTGGCTGCAGTTTGGCAGTAGTTGAAGTTTTGTTGTTGTTGTTGGTGCATTTCCATGGCCAGCCTGGGCGCAAGACGAATGAAAGTGAAAATAGGAAGTTAAGCCACCGGCACCGGCATCCGAGCTGCGAGCTGCGAGAGAGTCAGAGATACACAGCCGCAGCCGCAGAGATGCAAGCTATGAGATGCATTGGCCAAGTTTAGCCAAACATTGCGCGGCCGCTTCCTTCCAATTGCGAATGCAATTGCTGTCGCTGTCGCTGCCGCTGCCGCTGCCGCAGCTGCTTGTTGCTGTTGTTGTTAATGTTGTTAGCCGCCACACTGTTTGGTTTCTTGGCCAATTTCTAATGGCCAACCGCCGGCATTGCAGCCGCATAATAGCCGCACTGCAGTTCAGTTATCAATACCGCGGCAGCATATTGTATATGCAATGTTTGCATTGCATTAAATTGTTGCTGCCACGCCGTGCCGCGCCGCGCAGATGTTGCCGCTAATTTATAGATCCGCTTTAAGCGGCTGCACAGCAGCAACATGCCGTCGTCGTTTATTTGGGTATTATGATAGTTTTTCGTTTTCCATTTTATCTCTCAATTTCTTTTTTATAGTGCACTTTATTTGCATCTCTTTTAAATTATGCGCACATTTGGCCAGCTTGTCATTTTGACGCGCCCGAACATGAAAAACCTTATGACCCGTTTTTTTGTTTCTCTCGCTTTTTTATTCATTTATTACGTTTTTCTTGTTGTGCCCCGTTAATAGTTGATTTCGATTTGCCAAACCAGTTTAAAATTATAGCGCGGCACCAAACTGAGTCATATTGGTGAAATTAATTACTACAAAGTGCCACACAATGTGCGGAGCATTAAATTGGCTACGGCTGTTAGTTGATGATTAGACGCGTTGATAATGATTATTTATTTATATTTGCTTACAGCAAGCATAGTGTCAACTATAACTACAATTAATTGTTATAAGCTAGTTAAGATGCAGTAAGATCTAGAGGGACTGAGATACCAGCCAGATTTCCTGGGCAGAGCCCACTGTCTATAAGCCTTGAAGAGCATTACGCAAGCCACACACAAAATCGCACGCTTTTATCTGAGGCCTTTGTCATGGCACGCATAAACTTTGTTAGTTTATTATTATTATTCTAATAAATGCATAATTCCCACATTAATAAGCACCAAAAATGAATATCTCCCAAATAAACAGTCAGCCAGTAGGGGGCACACAACATATGCCAGATTGCAGTCGTGTCTTTATTTAATAACTATCTTGTTCACACCAACGCAACAAGTCAATGAGCACGAGTCCAACACGCTGAGCTGACTCACTGACGGACTGACTGACTGACTGACTGACTGGCTGACAGACTGACAGCAGCTGAAAGAAACCTTCAAAAGCAACAGCAATGCAGACAATGCCAACCCTATCAATGAAGATATCATGCAAACGCATAGCACGAATACAATGTGAGTGCTCGTAGCAACCGCAACAACAATTGATATGTGGCACTCGTGTAATCGACAGGCTCATCGCTTCAGTGCACAAGACGTTTGACGCCCAGGCGATATATAGATATGTATATGCCATATATGCAACAGCTAATTATGAAGTGCCACCCCGCAGATAGCATGTCAATTGTTGAGGCAGCCAAAGGAAGTGCCAAGCATAAAGATTTAAATCTTTTATCATTGCAAAACTACTTAATGACAAACAAGCTGAAAACTATGTTAGCTCGCTTGAAAGAAATTATCTTAATTAGTTTTGAATCAATTATAATATATCAGAAGCTTGTTACATCCCTTACTAATACAATTAATATAAAATTTTATTTTTATGCTAGTTCTCAGCCTTATACAAATCTTTAGCTAGGCTGCCTGTATTATATGGTAAAATTGACTTTTGTATTCCTTTTCTGTTGCCATAAATTGTAATCGATTGTTTATGGCTCGTGCTCAAAGCCATTGTAAAAAGTATAACACACTCCTAGCTAGTTAACCAAGGCATTGGAGCCAAAAGTTGATCGGAACAACTTTTAAGTGTTTATTTATTTTTATTTTGTTTTTATGGACACAACTGTTCACGATTTCTGCACGCATTTTCTGTGCTCTGAAGTTCGCCTGGTTATTTTTTAGGTAGTTGTTGCTGATTGTCGTTTTTTGTTTTGTTGATTTGTTTGCCTGATGGAAAAACTCGTTGCGAGGTCAACTGCCTCTCTTTTTGATTTTTCACGCTCGCGTGCGTGCTGCGTACGCTTTGCATTACTTTCGAGGCATCCTTCAACTTTGCCGTTACCAACATGAGTTGGAAACTGTAACTGAGACACCAACTGAGGCCAAAACCCGAATACAAATGGCAACTGAACAAAAATCGTGTTTCAAATGTCAAATGTGCGCACCATCATTGTCCCAAGTCGATCTGGCGATCTCGAATTGTAGCAATTGCTTGCACTTCTCGACTCTGTTCGGGGGGTTTTTTTTTATTTTAGTTTTCAATTTTCGGTTTTTGATTCTGCTGTTTAACTTTCTGTTTTTGGCTTTGGCGCTTACAAATTGCAATTTGATTGCTGTATCCAAATCAACCGAGTTGCTCAGTCTAATTGAGGTCAAAAACGTTGTAGACATCTCCAAAACCTTAAAACAAAAATAAACAAAATTGTATAGCCACTTTTGTTGCTGATTTCGGGCGTTTGGAGCTGTAATTGCTTACCGAAATTGTGTGAAAAAATGTGCTGCTAACAAATTGAGTTATTTCGGGTATGCAACAAATGGATAGGCGATTTTCGATAATGTAAAAAACATTAAGACGATTATATAAAATAGTAAGACGATTAAAAACAAATGTTCATACAATGTTTTAGGCAACATGGCCAGGGACGCGCAGGTCCTGATTATCGCAGCATAAACAACATTAAAAACTCATTCAAATTATATTTTGTTAGAAACAAAATAGATTGAAGTGGACGAATGATTCCTTAAGTCTAGTTTGAATTGGACGAATGATTTCTTAAGTCTTGGGCCTACCCCTCAAATTCAACCCAAGCAACAAAGATCACTTTCAATTTCACCCACTAGTTCAGAGGCCAGCACCAAAAATGCAATTGGATTAGCAAATGGCATAATTATTACTCAATGATTGTGGGCTACAGCGAGTACTCGTGTTGTTTAACAATTGCTTCTGTTTTAGGCACAGGCGCCATGAACTCAGCGTGCAACGTTTTGAAATTTTTGGAAAATAGTCAAAAGCAGATATAAGATAAAAGATAGCCAGCACTTCAGCTACATTGGGCTAAGGTCATGTGAAACTATGCAAACAACAAAGGCAAGCCAACGGGCCAAGCTCTTTTGGACCGCTGATGATGAGCTATGACTTCTGTCGGTCTACTGCCTATGTTGGCCTTTTGTTATTACCAATGCTGCCGGCAATTTGGCCAAAGGTATCAAAAATTGTTTTCGTTTCTGTTTTGTTTTATGGACATTTCGCGTGCACAGGCGACGCCTCTTTAGCGACGCCAGCCAAACCATTGTACTTTAATCAACTGCTGATGGGGCTTTCGGATCTTTGCAATGGATTCCAGTTGCAATGCCAAATCTAATTGCAAAATGTATAAAATGTATATTTAATTCCTATTGATAATTAACATTAATTTGCCAAAACTTAAAAATATTATATTTTATAGCCAGTCAAGTTCGTTTCCTAAGTCTTTTAATACTTTATGCCTGTCAAGTTCGTTGCCTAAGTCTTTTGTTTTTTAAATGCTATTTCCAGTGATTTAATACAACATGTCCACCAGCACATCAGCCTGTGATTGTTTGGTGGGCGTGCCCACCGGCCCAACACTCGCCTCCACATGCGGCGGCAGCGCATTTATGCTGTTCATGGGTCTGCTCGAGGTTTTCATACGGTCCCAATGCGATCTGGAGGATCCCTGCGGACGCGCCAGCTCAAGGGTAGGTCATAATGCTTCCTAAAATAAAAGCAAATCTCAAGCTTAATGATGTATTCATGCAGTTTCGCTCGGAGCCAGACTATGAGTACGATTTCATTGTCATTGGCGGCGGTTCGGCGGGCTCTGTGGTTGCGTCGCGTCTCTCCGAGGTGCCGCAGTGGAAAGTGCTACTCATTGAAGCCGGTAAGTGGTAAACCATAGATTTTGACAGCTGTTTAACTGCCAGACGCGCCCATGTTGTTGCTGTGGCCATGCAACATGTTGCCGTATATGTATGTATACATGTTGCCAGCTAGTTGAGCTCTGGGCAATTAGACGCGCGTTATGTGGCATTTGTTTAGAAGTAATTGAAGCTTAACCGCAACAACCACACACCAAACGGAATAGAAAAAACAAAGGCAACAACACTAATGAAACTTGAGCAACACTTAACAATAGCAACAACATGCAACACGAACAACAATGTGGCAAAGAAGCAACCGCAACTGCCTTGAGCATTATGTAAAATAAACGAGCTGCTCCCCTCCCACCCGACGCTCAGCTCTTACAATCAGTTTTACCCTGCCGGTAATTTGCGCCTATGCAAATATATATATATATATACATACATTGTTTATGGGCTTATATGCCACTTGGTCTTGGCGTTCAGCTACAAAGTAATTTATTAAACGCTTCAATGCTCTTTTGCACTTAACAATTGGCAATTGTTTTTGTATCAATTTACAAATGCGTTTATGAATGAATTAAGATGCGCGTACTTAGCGCGTGGGTAGAGCGATATTTTCGCTCGTTTTTTAATGAGGGGCATTCACTTAACCCAAGTAACTTGACGAGTATTTAAACATGAATTGTTCGCGTGCTTCAATATAAGCAGTTAACGCTTTATTATACTTACCTTATCTAGTAAGAAAAACGTTAGGTTCATCAGAGCAAGAGCTTAATAAGGTATAGAACACTGGCAAACTTGATTTCCCGTGAATTGGCCAGAAAATGTCAAGGACTTAGTATCTTTTATTGTGAGACGAGTTTTAAAAATACATTAAACTCATTATCTTTTAATGAAGAGAACAAAAGAGATTAAGCGCGTTTTGCGAAAATCACCAGCAGTTAAGAAGCTTAAGAGCTTTACATTTTACCAGATACATATATATATATATGCTTTATTTAGTCCAACGCATTTGGTTCAAAGCCTTTAGTTAACTTGTATATCCAGTTAAAATAAAAGCTGTGCACATACGTGCCAAGCATTAAAATTTGGCATACCATAAATCAAAATGAATTTGGTTCTTTTATTTTTTGCAAGCTTACCAGACTCCAGTCGGTACCAGGCAGCAAAAAAGCAAGAAGTGTGGGTCAAAGACCGATAAGGATGCTGATTTGGCACCTGTGAACTCAGTTCAACATCAGGTAGCCACATGGCAACAAGGTTTCATGCCCCTCAAGCTCGACTGTGGCTTGGCCAAATGATTTCAACCTTGAACATGTCCATTAACATTAGCCTATCGGCAGGCGTACTTGCTCACAGCTAAAGTTGATTTTGGGGTTAGTGTCGCTTGTAACCCTTTTAATTAAATATTACCGTGCAACAATTATTATTATGCCTTGTCACTAATTATAATAATTGCACAGCTGAAATTAAACAAAAAACAGAAAATATATAAGTACAGATAGAAAGATAGTTGTTAGTGCGTTGGTGCTAATGATCAAACAATGCCTAGACCACAATTAGCAGTGGCTATTGTTAGTGATTACTTAGTTGGCCATACCATATAGCCACGAGTGCTTGTTAAGTGCTCGTTTTGGCTAAGTGCGTTGGTTCCACTTCGTTGCACGCATAGCTTTCATAATCAACGGGTTGACACTTTTTTTGATTTCCAATTCTGACAATAGACGTTTGTTTCTCGGTTCATTATTCATTTTCAATGTCGACCATCTGCACAAGTTGTGCATCATCAAGCGGATGTATTTTGCTAGAGGTCAAATATGTAGCTTTGGTTTTTATACGCAAATTAATATAATATTTAAACTAGCACATTTTTGTTTTTAATATTTCACGCTTAGTACAAGTTTGTGTCCCAAGAATAAATTAAATTTTTTATATGTGCATTAAATAATTCCAACATCTTGTACAATACATAAAAAGTTATTTTTAATAAAAAAATCATAGCGCATAATATGCAAGTTTGTGTTCTAAGTCTTTTGATTTATAACGTGCTGCGTGCCAGACAAAATTTATGTATTTTGCTTATGAAAGTCTTAAAGCAATAAATATTAATTAATACACTGGAAAGGTGTTTCACCCTGTATTATATTCTGTTTGGTTTTTTATTCTCTTGTTAGCAGAAACATTTTTGTTCCATTTAAATATTTATGTTAACGCCATTAATTTGTCATACGCAATTGAGAATTACATAAAATAACGAGAATATATATGCGCGTTGATTTATAATTTTTATTTCATTTTCAACAATGCATAAATTCAATCAATTCTTTTGTGCTAATTGCTTCTTTTTTGTTGTTGTTCGCGGCGAAAACACCAAACAACAACTGCGAGTTTTCAATTGTGAAAGAATCTTGTTTTATTTTATTCGCAACTTATAAGCATGCTAAATGAATTAATTTCAGTTTTTGTAGAACAAGTTATTAGTCGAAGTAACTGCTGTTTGTTGAACTGGTCGCAATTTGTAGCAATTGCAGCTTGTTTGTTTTGGCCTCAGTCCAACTGACAAAATGACAAGCTAAATTATTATTTGGCCAGCTTGCGGTGAATTTTAAGCTCCCACGGTTTAAATAGCAATCAAATACCCTTTTATTTAAATTGATTTAATTAATTGATGAGCACCGAATTGCTCAAATGTCGTGGGCGCATGCACGACGGAAATTCTAAAAGGCTGATTCAAAATTTATAAAGAAAAAAGGAATACAACAAGAAATGAACAGTCAGCTTTCGGAAATGTCAACAAGTGTCTAAAGAACATTTGGAATTTTTGTGAAATGATTTCTAATCAGCATAATTTGTTCTGATTGCTACAAACAAAAACAATTAATCGATTTGCTGTTGCGGGAGATGCCTTCCCACTGGTAGGTCCGGCATTTCTACTGTCAGCAATCTTTTCTTGTCTTGGGCGTGTGAATATTTTTGTAAAGCTTTGTACCACGCTGAAGCCAGCATTTGTTAAAGGTCTACAAAAAAACCAGCTCTGAATTATAAAATAATTCAATGTGCATATTCATTGCAGCTAAGCGGATCTCCGAAGAGCAAACGATCTCAGTGATTTTGTCTTATTGAGTTTACACTTAAGCTAGTAGCTACGCGTAATAAGTGTTTACAATTTGAATAATAGTTAAGGCTGCATTTTGCGTGTGTGTTTTTGTTGCCATTACACAATGTAGGTGTCTAACTAGTTCCACTTTTCGTATGCAATTAAATGTAGCTAAATACCTTTCATTTTCTGCTTCTTCGCAGGTGGCGATGAACCCGTGGGTGCTCAAATACCCTCCATGTTCCTAAACTTCATTGGCAGCGACATTGACTACCGCTATAACACAGAACCAGAACCCATGGCCTGCTTGTCCTCGATGGAGCAGCGCTGCTATTGGCCGCGTGGCAAGGTCTTGGGCGGCACATCGGTAATGAATGGCATGATGTACATACGCGGCAATCGTGAGGACTACGACAACTGGGCGGCACAGGGCAATCCCGGCTGGTCGTACAACGATGTGTTGCCGTTCTTTAAGAAATCCGAAGATAATCTCGAGCTAGATGCTGTTGGCACTGAATACCACGCCAAGGGCGGCCTTTTACCCGTGAGCAAGTTCCCCTACAATCCGCCACTGTCCTATGCCATACTCAAGGGTGGCGAGGAGATGGGCTTCTCGGTGCAGGACCTCAACGGGCAGAACTCCACGGGCTTCATGATCGCACAAATGACTTCACGCAATGGCATTCGTTATAGTTCAGCAAGAGCGTTCCTGCGACCCGCACGCATGCGCAACAATTTGCATATTTTGCTGAACACAACCGTCACGAAAGTGCTGATTCATCCGCACACAAAGAACGTGCTGGGTGTGGAGGTCAGTGACCAGTTTGGCAGCATGCGCAAGATTATGGCCAAGAAGGAGGTGGTTCTCAGCGCTGGTGCCGTTAATTCTCCACAAATACTCCTGCTCAGCGGCGTAGGGCCCAAGGAGGAGCTGAAACAGGTGAATGTGCGACCCGTGCACAATTTGCCAGGCGTGGGCAAGAATCTGCAGAATCACGTGGCCTTCTTTACCAATTTCTTTATCGATGATGCGGACACAGCGCCGCTTAACTGGGCCACCGCCATGGAGTATTTACTCTTCCGAGATGGCTTAATGTCGGGCACGGGCATTGGTGATGTTACCGCCAAGGTGGCCTCGCGCTGGGCCCAACGACCAGATCTGCCAGATCTGCAGTTCTATTTTGGCGGCTATTTGGCCAGCTGCGCACGCACAGGTCAAGTGGGTGAACTGCTCTCAAACAACTCACGCTCCATACAAATCTTTCCGGCTGTGCTGAATCCCAGATCCCGCGGCTCTATTCAGCTACGATCCGCCGATCCCCTGGATCCGCCACGCATTTTTGCCAACTATCTGACCGATGATCATGATGTGAAAGTTCTGGTGGATGGCATTAAGTTTGCCATAAGGCTATCGCAGAGCTCGCCTCTCAAGCAATACGGCATGCGCCTGGACAAGGCCGTCGTCAAGGGCTGCGAATCGCACACCTTTGGCAGCGATGCGTACTGGGAGTGTGCGGTGCGTCAGAACACCGGACCGGAGAATCATCAGGCGGGGAGCTGCAAAATGGGTCCGCAGCAGGATCCCATGGCCGTTGTCAATCACGAGCTGAGGGTACATGGCATACGAGGATTGCGTGTGATGGACACGAGCATTATGCCGCAGGTCACATCGGGCAATACACACGCGCCGGCGGTGATGATTGCGGAGAAGGGCGCCTATCTATTGAAACGGGCCTGGGGCGCCAAGGTCTGACGTGTGGATGCAACGTGGACGCTGCATAGAGTAATTTAATGAAAATTCCATCAAGAATTACTGCAAAATTAAGCGAAATTAATTATAAGGCAACAACACAAACTCTTCTACATATTATCCTACAATTATGTACTTGTAAATTGAGAAACCCTTTGGCTATACTAATTGAACTATATCTATACGTAATTATCCTCACTCTAAGCACTGACCTCGTTGCGCGATCTATACTAAAGTTCCCGACACTCATTAAGTTAACTTTACGCTATTTTAACTAATTTTCGTAAACGGTTTTCATAAAAAAAAAAATTGAGAAAGAGCCCCCATTGAATTTTGTAGATTTCGTTTAACGTTCATTTAAATATTATTAGTTTTGTATTGTATGAATGAGAATATTGCTGTCGCATGTATTTATTGTTCGATTAAACTGCAACTATTTAGTTAAACGTTTTTTAATTCAAATCGATCTATTGTTAACTGAGTTTCAATCGTTCTATAAAAGCTAAACGATTCTCTAGATTGTTAAACAGTTAAGTCTTGGGCTATAGTAAAGATGTTTCGGCTCCAATTGCTTCGAATCCTGTTGATGTTCGGCTTCTATTTAATTGAGTTGCGCGCTCAGGATCTGCAACCGGAACCGGATAGTCCGGAAGTGCAGCGCGCATTTCATGCGCATTTCCTTGAGGCTAGGACAGCCTGTGCCGAGGAGTTCTTATTACCATACGGTAAGTAGATTATGGAGTTGAATCGAGTGGAAACATAGGAACGCACAAAATCCATCTGCGAATAAATAATATAAAAAATTACTTATTTTAATATAATTGAATGTAGCGTACTTAATATATAATATATAAGTTACACTCACATATAATGAAAAGCTTACCAAAATTGGCCAACCTATTTATTTGCACTGTTAATTCTCAGTTTATTCAGAGGAACGCTCTCTCATAGGTTATTCAACCAAAACCCGATGCTTATAACTATTGTGTCAGTCATTAGAATATTAACCAATTTGTTATCACGCCATTTCCGTAAATAATCTTCAACTAATGAAACTGTATATTGCGTGTAGTGTAGAAGTAACGGGAACAATTTGTTTATCTAATTGCCGCTCCACATTTCATATAAAAAGGGTTTCGAACTCGTAACCTCCATTAAAGTCGGTTTACCGTTGCGAAAATGTTTGTAAAAATTCACATTTCTGTTGCTCTCTTGACCGTGCTGTGCCTGAGTCTCGGGCTTATTAGTGCTTTCAGTGATCGCGCCCGGGACAATGGCGATATATTTATAATAAATTACGATAGCTTCGATGGCGACGTGGATGACATATCGACCACAACCCAAGCGCCTAGAGAACCGGGCTATATTGATTTTGACGAGATTATGCATGTTTGTAATGCTAGTTTTGTTACGCCCATGTGTGAGTCCTGGGGCGACAAATTATATATATATCTATGCTTCTATACATTTTGTATTTCCAGCGAATGTGCTGCAATTTAATACCACGGGCAAGCTATTCGATGACAAGGATATGACCAGCATGGTATGTGACTGAGTCCAAAACTGAAGAGATACTTCTCATTCAATATGTTTTAGTGCTACTTTCGCTGCTTCTTCGAAAAAGCTGGCTTGATAGAAAACTTCAAGCTGAATCCGGATGTGGTGCGCAAATATATGTGGCCAGCAACGGGTGATTCCATAGAGTTTTGTGAATCCCAGGGCAGTGAGTAGAGCAATCAGCATAAATATACAATACATGTTTTACTCTTAAATTATAATTATTGCAGTGGATGAACAGAATGCTTGTGTTAGGGCTTATGCAATTGCACAGTGTGCTATGATGCGTGCTCTGACAGATGCCAGGAACAATCCTATGGTCTAAATTCCAAAACCAATTGGAAGCACATATATGCACACATTATTATATAAATTACAAATAGTTTATGGTATGTAATAAAAATAAAAGCACGATTCCGCACAGAGCATTAACCATATTGTGGGCTCGTTCATCAAGACTTCTGCGTAACCGCCTGTTGCTCTAGAGGACTAGTACTCCCGCACACGGTATTACTGTAGTTCAATAAGCGACTTAACCTCTTGCCAATAGGTTTGGGATATTGATTGGTTTTCATCAGGAACTCCTTTGACTGGTGCTCAACGGCGCCATTATCGATCTGGTATTTGCATAGTGCATGCAACGGTCGCACCAGCACCTGGCGCAGCTCAGGCTGCGATTCCAGCACTGCCAGACACTGTGCAGCCGTTTCCAGAGTGCTTAAGCATCCCTCGGTGGGTTGTGTACGTATAATGTAATCGCTTATGCCTACAGCAATTAGTTTGACCTGGCGCAGGCGATGCAGTGCCGGACTGCTGGCATAGATAGCCTTCGCTTGCGGCCAGGTGCCGTCAATGAGCACGAGTGTATACGGTCCAGCGCTTCGATCGATCTGCTCCAATGGCACCGAATCTTTACTAGGATACAGGAGTAGCGTCCGTGGCGAATCAAGCACACGCTGCAGCTCAGCTGGATGGCGGACATTGGGAAATCGCTTGCCCTTGTAGACCACACATTTTCCAGGTTTCAGCCCCAGCTGCAGCATCAGAGCTGTGCGTAGCGAACGCTTCTCCTCCGCAGGATGTTGCAGTATCACAATTTGCGAGGCCACCGCAAGGGGCGGCTGAGGTAATGCGGAGCACCAGCAGACAACTACGGGTCGTCTGTGAAAGACTTTGCATTAAAAAGGGGTTTGTTTTGGTTTTATTGACTTACTTGCATTGCTCGCATTTATCGCGCATGTCAGGAGGGTCGGCGCTGATGCCAATGAGATCCTGCCAAGCGTCGTCCGTGGTTATCGTCATTTATTAAAAGAGAAATGCGTTTGAAATTGCGTTAAAAAATATAAAGTTCAACTAAGTTGATTATATTGCACCAGGTGGCAACGCCACATCAGCATGCGGCATGTGTTGCAGTTAACAGCCCTGTTTTTGCCAACAGCTGTGCAGCGCGACATTAATTAGTTGTTGTTGTTTAGGTAGTTTCTTAAGCTCGAAGTTTGTGCGTCTTGTAAATAATTAATAAGAGAAAGTAAAATGCACAGCATTGGATGGACGCTAATTGTAAAACGTGGCTGCTTTTGCAGCAAAGAAAAGCTTAACATCAATGGCTCCCGCTACACAGTACGCGAACGCCTGGCACAAGGGTAAAAAAAAAACCCCAAACCAAAAGCCCCGTTACAAGACTGTTTTCCAATGTTTTTGACTGATAGATACCGTGTAACAGCTCCATGTCTGTACTAAGCTCATTAAAACTTAGTAAATAGTTCTTGATTACATCAAGAGGTCATACTTATCAGTCACAGTTGCGCTAGATCTCTGCCCATTTCGTTGCCCCCTCCCAAAGGGTACAATTATTTCCGTTACACAGCTACTGCTATCTAATCTCAATTTTTACACAATCTGCTGCAGGGGCTTCAGTTTGATTGACCTAGCGGTGAATGCGGCAACGCGGCGCAGCTATGCGATAAAGCGTATAACTTGCCACAGCATCGAGGATCAGAACATCGCCCTGCGTGAAATCGAGAATTGTCGTAAAATCGATTCGGAGCATGTCATACGCGTCGTTGACTACGAGCTGAAAGGCCAGGCGGACATTGTGATAAACACGACGAGCACCTTGTTCATTGTGCTACCCTACTACAAGCATGGCTCGCTGTCGGATCACTTGCAGCTGCGCGCGCGGAAACAGGATCATATGCCCGAGGCACAGATATTGCAAATATTTTTGGGCATTTGCGAAGGTCTCCGGGCCATACATGAGGCAAAGCCAGTGCCGCTGGCGCACCGTGATTTGAAAACTGCCAACATATGCTTATCAGACTCTTTTGAGCCCATCATTGTGGACCTCGGCTCCATGACAGAGGCGCGCCTGCAAATTTGCGGTCAATCAGATGCGCAACGGCTGCAAGACGAGGCCGAGGAGCGCAGCTCAATTGTATATCGAGCACCCGAGCTTTTTACCGTGAAAACATATTGCACCATCGACGAACGCACGGATATTTGGGTAAGTTATTAATTAGAAATTTGTTAGCACTTGGTTATTGTTTCTTTCCTCCAGAGTCTCGGCTGCGTGCTGTATGCCATGTGCTACTTTAACAGCCCATTCGATCCCATCTATGAGCGTGGCGATAGCGTTGCCTTGGCCGTGCTCAGCGGCAATGTAAACATTCCTGAGGATTCAATTTATACAGAGGTAAGTCAATTAGTGCAAACATAAACTTTACTTTAATACTTTTAATTCCACAGGACATGCATGAACTGATTAAGTACATGCTACGCATCGATCCAATGGAGCGACCATTTATCTACAGCGTCATTGAGCAGACGCACGATCTTATACAGAAATTAGAGGGACGCGTGTAGCCTTATTCTAATTGTACGCCTCAATTCAGACTCAATCATAGTACACCGCTAGGCTTAACTGTTTTTTGACTACCATTTGTTGTAATATATAAATGTGCACGTATTTTGTGAAACTAACGCTTACATGATTAATTTAGATATTAGATCTAACTTATGCTAGTGCTCATCGCGCGTCAAACCGGGACAGTTGCTGTCCAAATCCTCGGCGCTTTCGTAGTGCGTGCCACACCAATAACAAAATTTGTAGGCGGTGCGCAGATAGCTGGTCAGTAGTTCCAACTGCTCGCCTGCACTGTACTGTTCCTCCTTCTCTTCTGGCTCTGCTGCTTCAACTACTGCCTCAGCTTCTGTCTCTTCGCTTGGCTCTATAGGTTTGGGTGGCCAGAAAAAGTCGAGTTCTGGTTCTGCGACACCTGTTGCCAGATCCAGCGACTCGCACGTTTGCTGACAGCGCTTCACATCGTAGTGAAGCTTGCGTTCTTCGGCTTTTTGTGTAGCTCGCCGGCGATATTCCTCTGTGCTGATTTCCTCACCGGATCCAATGCCTGCTTTGCGCAGCAAATGCTCTCGCCGCAGCTCCTGTCGCTTGGCTGCCAGCTCAGCAATCGCTGCTTCGCGTCCCAGCCCACCGCGATCTTTTTTTATGCTAATGCCAATGGGCTCTGTGCGTGCATCTGCCTGTTTACCCAGGCCACTGCCTGCTTTGTAGCCCATTTTGGCCAACAGCTGAAAGCCTTTGTTATCCGCTGTAAGCGGCTTATTTAAAGACTGCTGCAGCCTCATATCTACTGCGATGGCATTGGCTGCTTCGCGTTGTCGCTTGTTGTTTTCTTCCTGTTTTGTTTGCACTTGGATTTGACGCTTCTTGGCGCGATTATTTACTAAGCTGGGGCGTACTTCCTGTAAACTGCAAGAGTATTTACATTAATAAAGCCAACTAGCTAGTAGTCTAATGATTTACTTACCCCGCTAAGAATTTGTCGGACATATAGTCCTCTTCTTCGTCCGACATTCTGATAATAAACGTATATATGGCAAAATGAAAACATCTTTGCACAGCTGATTAACACTGAACTGTAATAGCGTGGCGGCATTCGATACAAGCGATACTTCGATAGACCCATTTGTTAGTACTGTCGATAACATGCAATGATTAATTCCCATCGCTATTGGCAACTGCAAATGCCATGTGCTCGCTTTGAATTTTATTAATTGCAGTTTTTATATATTAAAATTTAAATAAAATGGGCACGGTAAGTGTTAAAGAAAGCAGTAATTTAAACTCAGTAACTTTATATATACTTGACACTTGCAGAAAAAGGTGAAAATCAGTTCAGTGAAGCGTGCCGCTCACTTGAAATCAAAGAAGGCACCGCTGAGCAAACAGCAACAACAAAAAATAAAACAGAAACGCGAGCAGTTAAGCTCGAAACGTGAACATGGACAAAACATCTTCTCTCAAAAGGCGCACAAGCGTGACAATCTGGCGCAGCGCAAGAAACATAATAAGCAGCAGTCGCTTGGATTACTTCGCGAACTCGATGCTGATGAGGATGGAGATGAGCTTGGCGGGGAGCAGCTGTTGGACAACGTTGCGGACATGTTAGACGGTGATGATCTGGCACTGCTGCAGGCAAACAAACGCAAGCGCAAGGCAAAGGCAGTGGAGGAGCAGCAACAGTCAGTGGGTCTGGAAATGGCCTATGCAACGGCCAGCAAAAAAGAGCAGGCAGCTCAAAAGGTAAAAGTCAACTTGTTGCCCATTAAATCACGCGATGGTGAGATCATAACGCGAACCACAGAAGTTGACTATGTACCGAAACCAAAGCGCAAGCCAGAGGTTGAGGAGGAAGAGGCAGAGGCTGAAGAGAACGAAGAGGAAGACAGCGATGCTGTATTTGAGGACAGCGACGATGATGTGGTCAATGATGAGGCGCCCGTGCCCAAACAGAAGCTGGTATCGACCACAGATTTGTTAATTGCCCGACAGCAGGAAATAGAGCGTCAAAAGTATCGCATAGGCATCATCTGTTCTGGTATCCTGGAGAGACCTGAGGATAAAATGCGCAATATTAATGCGCTCTATGAGCTCATGGATGAGATAAATGCAGAAACTGGCATTCCCAATCTTCTCGCTGTGCGCAAACTGGCAATCATTTCGATCACGGAAATATTTAAGGACATTCTGCCCGAGTATCGTGTTGGTCAGGTGGATACCAAGATGCAAACTGTACGCAAAGCCACACTAGATCGTGTTACCTTTGAAAATGCACTGTTGCAGCAGTTCAAGAAGTTTTTGCAGAAGCTGGAACAGCTGACGGCCCAGGTCAACAAACGTGGTGGCCAAAAGACACCACAAACCGTCAAAATGGCCACTGTGGCAGTGCAATGCATGTGCGATCTGCTTTTAGCACATCCCTACTTCAACTACGTCCAAAACATTGCCCAGCTGCTAGTTTATATGCTCAACTGCAACTATGGAACGATGCGCGTGGCAGTCAATCAATGCTTCCGCACTTTGTTCGGCAACGACAAGCGGCTGGACATGACGTTGTTTATTGTGCGTCGCATCAATCATCTGATCAAGTCCAAGCAGAACAACGTGCATGTCGAGTGTATTACGTGCATGATGGGCCTTAAGATCAAGCATGTAAATCTAGATGCTGAAAAGGAAAATGAACTGAAGCAAAAGAAATTGGAGTCGCATCGCCAGCGTCTGCTTAGCTTGTCCAAGAAGGAGCGCAAGCGTCGCAAGAAACTCACCGAGGTCAATAAAGAACTAGAGGAAACGCGCGCCGAGGAAAATAAGCAGACCAAGCACCACAAACTGACGGAAATCATCAAAATGGTCTTCACTATATATTTCCGTGTGCTCAAGAATGATCCCACGTCCCGGGTGCTAAGCGCGATACTGGAGGGTCTGGCGGAGTGAGTACTGCAATTGACATCCCTATTAGAGAATCCAACTTACATCCTGACTTACAGATTCGCTCATGTTATCAATCTGGAGTTCTTCTCCGATCTCATAGATGTGCTAAATCGCATACTTGAGGAACAGGACTTGGGTTATCGCGAGCAGCTGCACTGTATCCAAACCATTTTTGTTATACTTTCCGGCCAGGGTGAAGTCCTAAACATAGATCCCATACGCTTTTATCAGCATTTCTATCGCAATATGCTGGTCGTTCAGGCTGGCAAGAATCATGATGATTTTGCCATTATTCTACGCACACTGGATGAGGTGCTGGTTAAGAGACGGCGCAACATGAGCCAACAGCGGCTGATGGCCTTTGTGAAGCGTTTGCTAACAGGCAGTCTTCATCTGCTGCACAATGGCACACTGGCCACGTTGGGCACCATTAAGCAGACATTCCAGCTGACCTCGGTGCTGGATGCGCTACTCGATACGGACACCACGATAGGCTCCGGTCGCTATGATCCTGAACTGGATGATCCCGAGTACTGCAATGCGGCGAGCACTGCGCTTTATGAGCTCTCGCTTCTGGCGCGGCATTATCATCCCACGGTGCGTCGCATGGCTGCGCATATAGCTAATGGCGTGCCTGCATCTGGTGAGGGTGCGCTTCCCACAGACATAGGCAAACTGTGAGTAAAAGAATATAAAATATACATAGCTTAAATATTTGCTAACGTATTCAATTTTCATCTCCAGAAATGCCCATGAACTCTTTGTGCAATTCGACAGCACGCAAATGGCGTTTAATCCCACTATACCCCTGCCCAAGCAGGGCGAACCCAAGCTGAAGAAGGGCAGACACATGTACTTACGTTCAGATTTTAAACAACACTATGGAAAGTTGTTAAAAGACGCTAGGGCAAAACGAACCATGTCCAAAAACGCGTTACAATTAGATTTTCTTAGTGAACTAAGTAAACACTGAATCTATAATTCAGGACCCAGAACCTTGAGCCCAACCGTCAGCACCAAACGCACTATTTTGTAAAGGATCAAGTATCTTTTTTTAAGTTTTAGAACTTTGAAATTGTTATAGAAACATTTGATACTGAACATTTGAGTAGTTTACTTAATTCTGTTCATCTTAAGCCTAAAATTTAAAGAACTCAACGTTTCAAGTTTCTCCTTGTAAATATTAAAGACAATGCTTTTAAACAAATGCAATTTATATATAGAACTGAATACATATGAAATTAGTTTTAACTACAATAGTTGTGTAAGGAGCTCCCAAGTGTGTGGATGTAAATGGTAAATATGCTAAGCCTAGGGTCAATCGAGTCTATTGCCATTTAACCGGGTACAGATGCTTAGATTTCTTTACGTCTATGCTTGAGTGCGTTGTTGGCGTTGGCCAACGGTGGCCGGCGGCAGATACTCTCGATTGCCAACGGCAACGACGGGTTGAGCAAAGCTGCCTACAGCATTGTCTGGCAGTAAGCCCGCCGCAGTGGCCGCCAGACCGGCAGCAGCTGTGGCTGGCGCTAAGCGATTGGCACCTGGAGCAGGTACAGTGCCCGAGACACCAGCCGGGCGTATAATGGTGCCAGCACCATACAGAGATTGCGCTTGTGTGGGCGTGGGTGAGGGTGAGGCATAGGCGCCACGCTGTGCATTGTAGCCTGCAATCTGTGAGGCACCAGTAGCGCGCAGCCCGCCGCCTGCAGAGGTAGATGGAGCAACTGCTCCGTAGGCCGTATTCACAGGCTGCGAGCCACCTCGATAGACATTGGCATTCAGATTTAGATTGCTGGAACTGGAGCTGGAGCTGGTACCACTATAGTCATAGATGTAGGCATTGTTGGCGTATAGACTAGGCGCCGAGACGCAGTCATATTGATTCCACCACACACAGACCAACGTTTCCTGGCTAAACACTGTGCCATTGGGACACAGGAAGGAGTAGGTGCGATTGAGTGCACAAATGTGAAAGACCTGGCACTGGGCTTCAATGTCCGCATAGTAGCCCGGAAGTGGTTGTTGTGAGCAGTCGAAATTGGTGCGTGGCACTTGGGCGTATACGGGATAATCCACTCCGGGCTCTCCGGGTATGGCCGAGTAATCACCATCTGCGCCGTCGTTGTAATCCTCCGCAAGGGGCGCACGTGCACCCGACGATCCCACCGCTGTGTTGCTATACTGCGGCTGTGGGCCGTAAGGACCGCCGCGGGCTGCAGAAGATGCGCTCTGTAAACCAGAGCCAGTAGGGCGTCTTGGCAGATTGGGGACGCTGCCCACAGCAGCTGCGGCAGGTGCTCCAAAAGCAGTCGTTGCCTGTCCACTGGGCGTATAGCCCACAGCTGGCGAAGGAAACAATCCGGCACCATAGGCTGTGGCCGGCGCAGGCGTCAAAGGCAGAGCTGTGCCCGTGGGATAGGCACCAGGCTGCAAGCGACCTGCTATAGCTCCGCCGCCTGCCGTGGTGGCCAGCTCCGGACGCACATAGTTATAGCCGCTTTGTGCCTGACAGCGAAAGTATTTTTATAAGTCTTTATTTACGATAGTATTCCCAACTCACCTGAACCTGCAATTGGGCGCCACTTCCGCACCAGAACAGCAGGAAAACTGGAACAATTGAATTCAAGAACATTAAAGCTTTCTAATTGCGTAAAATCTGGCAGAGATTTTGGCTATTCGCTCCGAGTTTCGAACCAGTCGCCGCAACAAATCGAAATGAACTGAGCCGCAGCTTCGATAGCGTTCGGCCCATGTTCAATTTAGGGCCAAGTACGATGCCAGATGCGATGCTTGCCACTGATAGCAAGCGCGGACGGTTCTACATTGCGATCTTTATTTATCAGTTTCCTACTCAAGTGTCTTGCACAGTGGAGCTAGTTGAACTAGCGAAAAGTTAGTTGAACACCGCGATATTGAATTGAATATGTGTAATCAATTCGATTGAAAATAAAATAAAATGAGCTGAACGGTAATTGTATTCAATTAAATAATCAATTGAATAAACAAATTGAAATGAATGACATTTTGGTTGAATAAGAAAGCCAACTATGAGATCTATGAGAACTATGAGATCATTTTGAAATGCTGAAGGAATTGCCATAAAGTCCCTTTTGAAATAAATAAATTAAAAAATAAATAAAAATAACTCGGATTAGCTGTGTTAATTTGTTGATTGGACAAATTCATTTGACACAGAAATGCCACAAATTGTCCTCAGATATGATTGAAATGTTGACTTGAGTTAAACTTTACTATATTCAGTAGCATATAGAAATATATCAATAAGTGAATGTATAATTCTTTATATACACAAGCTAATTTTAAATGGAAATTCAGCTTAGTTTGCTTAACATAAAGTGTGGCATTTATGTTTCACGTGCCACTGTGGCAACAACAACGCACTGCCACATCAATGGGCTGCCAAGAATTGCGATTGCTGTTCGCTTGTGGCCAAAACAAGACGCATACCTCGTAAATATGCAAGGCAGCAAAAACTTAGACAGACAGACGCCCACAACAACAGCAACAACTGGCAACAGCAGCTCCAAAGGAAGTGCTAATAATGCTGAGGCGGGTCGGTCACTGTTGAGTTACGCGCTGCGGCCGACCCTGAGCCGCAGCTGTGTTTGGCTTTACTCACCTGCCAAGAGGGCGGCGTAACGTTGTACCAGCATGGCGTAATAAATAAACAATTTCTAGCTCTAGTTGTTTTCGTATCACGAGTCCTTAAGGCCTTTTGCCTGTGAGCAGCACCACTCGTCAGAACCAACTGCAAGCCACATGCAAACGGCAAGAGACATTTATAGATGAAAATGTTCTAAGCTGGCTGCAGCCCGGTTGCGGCATCTTTGCGATATTTATGTTTATGTGGATCGACAGTTTGTCTGCTTGACAGTTCGTCAGTTGGTTTCGTGCTTGCGCTTTAACAGATTTATGACACTGAATTAACCATTGTTGCCCAGCTATCGGAGATGCTTGTACACCCGTACGTATACGTAACAATTCGCTACGTTACGTATACGTAATTTAATTATACATGTATTGCATTTCAAGTGCAATCCAATTGAAATCTGATTCCGTTGCGCCCTTGAGCCATTGACAATTTTTTTTTTCGCTTAAAATAGAAAATGACAAAAATATTTAAATTTTTGCCTGATTACATGAGCGCTTTATGTCTTTTTGTTCTATTTGACCTTTCCCGCTTGGCCAGAAGCTTTAGTTAAAATTGGCAGGCCAAGACAATCGTATTTGTGTTCAGAGCTTTTCGATTATCCAAGTTGAGTTATTTAATGTGTAACCAGTTTTTATTGATTTATTGTTAATGGTTGTTTATTCTATTGTTTGTTGGATTATCTTTTTATGCGTAGGCATTTTGTATATGCTTAGCAAGCTCCTCTGTGGCTAAAATCTTTTTTGGCTGAACCATGAATTATTTCGCCTGTATACAATTATCTAGATTATGTTGGCGGGTAACAGCCTAAGCATCTTCTCCTTAGCTTCGAATACTGGTACAGTAAAATTAATAATATGAATGAAGATATGCATTATATTAAAAGAAAATGGATTCTGTATAGTTTAATTATGTGTCCTGCAAGTGAATAGCATATGTCTGTGTTATTCGAATCTTCTTAGAAAGCATGTGTTGGCTTCGGAAAAGGATGCATCATCTAAATGTGTTTTCTACAGTGTTGACTTTGTCCAGGACTTCTAATCATTATAATTATAATGTGAATAAAAAGAAAACCATTTATTCAATCACTTTTGGCAATTATATCAATTAGCATGCATTTATGCAAACAATTACCAAAAAATATTACCAAAATCAAAAATGCAACAAAACTTTTAATTAAAGGCAAAGTCAGCATCCGGCTTCTATATGCTTCACACTTCTATCTTAAAGGCCTTACAAATATTTTATATTAAGTTTCCTTTTCGATTGCCTATTGTAGGAAATTACTTAAATAACTCAAGTCAAATTAATCATTTTTTTTTGTTTTTATTTATTTTTATATGTACTTTATTAACGTTAAATAAATATTTACAAAAAAGAGCAAGACATAAAGACAACATATGTATATATGGGCATATGGATTGTTCAGAATTGATTGGGAAAAATGTGGAAAATACTCGTAATTTGTAGTTAAAACTAAAAGAAACTAATTAAATACAACTCGATATAATGTAAAGTTAGAGTATTATGATGTTCGAGTATTTTCTACGAGTATTTCGTTTTCAAACTTTTTCATATTTACAAACTAGTTGCGAAAAAGAAGAACTGTCAATAGAACAGGGTATACAAAATATGTTTAATATCAAATTTAAGCTAAAATACTCAGTTTGCAAGCCAAGTGAGAGGAGGGTATTGGACGGTTCGTGGGCGCCGAGGGGCATAGAGAGTTGACTAAAAGTTAAGCATTTACTCGCACACTTTCGCAGCGCTGGCCACACTGCCATTAGGAATCGGCAACCGTTGGCATTGGCAATCCTATCGCCTGCTGCTAAACTTCGATGCCAGCGAATACAATGACTTGAGCAGCTCCAGGGCACGACGATCCGAATGGATCTCCGTATGCGCTGGCGCTGACGCCGTCGCTGGCGTTGTTGCCGCCAAGTCAGCATCGTCCACATCCTCGACACGTATCTCGAACTTAGTGGTCTCCTCATAGCTGCCCGGCGCCGTGCTGGTGCTGGTTGAAAGCGGCAGCTCTGTGCTGGTCGTATAGCCGGGTGCCGTGGTGCTCGTATAGTAATCCGCATTGCCAGTGCGTCGGAATGTGGTTACGGGCACACGCGTCGTAGTCGTTGTCAGCTGCTGCCTGACTGCATTTTTGCCGGGCAACTTGCTGTCGATGTCGATGAGCGCATTTAACAGATGCTTGCGGGAGCGTTCCAGTGCCTTGCCATTGCTATCATCACAGGTTTGGATAAGCAGCAGCAATAGACTCAGCACCTGACGATCGTGCTCCGCCTTGGCCATGACATTGCGCAAATGCAGCGCTTCTTGCTCGTTGAGCCCGCCGAACAGCTTGTTGGCTATGCGCTGCAGGCCGGTGCTCGAGGGCAGCGCATCGCGTGGTATATCATAGCTCCGGAATATATCCTCCCACTCATAGTGCGCCGGCGAGCTCGTGGTTATCTGTGTGCCTGTCGTGCTACCGCCCAGCGATCTGGACGAATATGTAAACGGCGTGGAGGTGCTGGTTGTCGTTGTCGTCGTGGTCGTTGTGCGCTGCTCCTTCATCAGAGCATCGTTGATGGTCATCGGATCAAGGAAATCCGTTTGAGATTTCAGCGTCCACGGATTCTCCGTGGGCTTGTGCGTCGTGATGAGCTTTTGAGGACGTGCATCCTGCAGCAGATCGTTGCGTGATTTGACAAACGACTGCGTCTGCTGCTGCTGCAGCGACTCATCCCCTTCGCCGGAATCGGGACTGGGCGGCGACAGCTCCGCTGATAGCTCCAGCTCCGAATCGTGAGCTCTGCTGGTGCTCAGCTCGTACAGCTCTGTGGTGGTGGAGTACTCCGGCGCTGGTGTTGAGTCGAACTTGTGATTGATTTCGAACGCAATATTTTGCGGCGTGGTCACATCCGGCGAGGGCTTCGTGGGCAGATAATACTTGGCTGTGCCGTCGCTGAATAAGGTGGCATCTGTTGTCGTCACTGGCTTGAAGTTTGGTGGCTCGGTAGGTCGCGCACGCGCCGCTAGCTCCGCCCGAAAGCTGCCGGGATTGTCCAGATAGTTTGTCAAAGCGTTTGAGAAGATTTGTGCTATCTTGCGTGACTCCGGCTGCTCTGCCAGTGCGCCTATTGTGGATCCCGTGCTGCCTATTTGGGGGAAGGGTTGGTAGTCCGCTGACTTGGCCGGCAGCTGTGTCTCATTCAGCTGGGCGGAGAGCAGACCGGTGCTAATATCAGCCTGACTCTCAGCTGCGCCACGACCCTTGGCCGCCTTTAGACCAAAGAGATTGCTATATTTCTGCACGGTCTTGTCGCTAAGCAGGCTCTGCTTGATATCGTCGGCCTGCTCGCTAATGCTGGGAGGCGTCTCGGAAGTGGTTAGTGTGGCTGTCGTATCAGATGGCTTTACTGTTGGTAATAGGGGTGCCGGCGGCTTCACAGAGAGCTTGGTATGCACCATACTCTTCTCCGGCTTGAGCAGAGCATTGCTTGACTCATTGTGCTCCTGAGCAAAGTACTTGGCCAACGAGACGAGTGCATCTGGGCCGGATGAGGGCGGTATTTCTAGGCCAGCGCGTGCATTTGATGCAGGCTGTGCATTCAACTCCACATCCTCGAATTGATCCTTTAGCAGACTCACAGTCTTAAGCATATCCTGCACATTGCGGTAAACGGACTCCTCCTTTACGGGATTCGGTGCAAACAGCAGCGATTCCCCACCAGCTGCGTCTGCATTGGATCTGGGCACAACGGCGCCTACTTTCGGCAGATAGGTGGGTCCACTGCTCGTCGCTGTCGGCGCTGGAGTTGTGGGCAAGTAATCGCGATTACTTTCGATCTTCTTGGGCGCCTGCTCCGCATTTGGGTTAATGGTCAGCGTGAGACGCTTCAACTCCCCGGAGCCGGCCACATCGTAATGATGGCGCATGCCTATGATTACAGGCCTATAGGTGCTGTCCAGCTCCAGACTGGCGCTGGCCGTGGGCTTGGCGCTCTTTGGCGCCTGAGAGGATTCCAGGAATAGAGTTGAAATGCCAGCGCTGCCAAAGCGATTCGGATTGGGCGTGGTTGCGGAATGAACGCCTTTAATGTAATTCAGCTTACTCTCGGTGGACTTGGACTTGGGTACGGTGGGCACAGTGGGCGTGTAGTAGGGCGTCGATTTGCTGGGCTCCAGGCGGCGCACCGTTGAGTAGCTGCTGGGTGTGTAATAGGGCGTAGTGTGCTGCACGGGGCGGGTCGAATGTGTCTCGTAGAACTCTGGCTTCTCCTTTAGCTTATCCCTGTTCTTCTCCTTGCTCTGCTGCTCTTCGCTGTCTAGCTCCTTATACCGCTGCTGTCCACGTTGGCCGTTCCGCGCACGCTCTCTGGACTCGCCACGCACCTTTGTGCTGCGCTCCTGTGAAGAGCTGCTGCTGCTGCTGCTCCGACTGCGTGTTGGCTTCAATATGGTTGTATCATCATTGCTGTTGGGATTTGAATTGCCATTGCCATTGCCATTGCTGTTGTTGTTGTTGCGTCGCTTGTTCGCACCACTGACAAAGGATGAGCTCTCTGCTGCGATTTGCGTCTCATGTTCGTTGTTGTTGTTATCAATGCTGGGCAGCACCTTGCGCTGCTTCTCCCCAGAGACATCATCGAAGTCAACACTTTCCAGCGAGGCATGCAGATCCTCCGTGGAATCGATGCGTCTATCGGATTTGCTGCCCGCACGTGTGCCCGCACGCCCTTGACCCGCAGCAGGTGTCACCTTGGGCTTGATATTCAAGCCGCCGCCCACAATATTGAAGCCCTGCACTGGCACTGAGGGGCGCACCCGGTGCACACGCTGCTTGTTGAGAATCTCAGCGCTCTCGGCGTAGTAGCCAGAGGAGCCCAGACAGTTGACCTTGAACCACCAGTCGCAGGTGAGCTCGCTCTGCTGGAATATGGTTCCATTGGGGCAGAGGAACGAGATTTTGCGACCCTCCTCGCAAATGTGAAAGACCTGCAGGAAACGTAAGAATTAACCTTCGTTTAACTTCCATTTTCCAGCTGCCCACCAACCTGACAATCCGTTTCCATATCGGCAAAGTAACCGTTGCCGTAGGAGCGACAACTGAATGTGGTCTTTGGTATGCGCGGATAGATGGGAAAATCAATGCCCGGTCGTCCCACTACCCCCTGATAAACCTCATAGTCCACATCCTCGTCGGAGGCGCGCTTCTTCAGATGATGCTTGTGCTCGTTGCAGTTCGTGTGCGTCTCATAGCGTTCCTCCTCAAACTGTGTGGCGCCCGTCTGCTTGGCCAGAACGCGTGCCGGCGTGCGGAGCTGAAAACAGTAAAGTGAGATTATAAGGATTCAGCCTGGATTTAAGCTTATGAAGAGCTTACCTTGGTTTCTGCGCTGGCTTGGCTCAAATATGCCACCAGGAGAAGTGCTGCGAAAGAGTAACAAAAATATGTATAAATAATATTTATAATTTTAAATAAAAATGAAATGAATTTCATTAAAGAACAAAAGAGTATCATGTGCCTTTTGTAGTTGCTTAGCTAATCATTTATTGCAATATTTATCTATTATCAAGCTGTCATTTCAATATCATTCGAATGCATCTAAATATAACTAATTGCAGATTCAAGCCATTTATTATCTAAGCTATGTCTTGCAAATTTGATAAATTTGATTTAATATGATATAATATTAACTTCCCGAATGCTGAAAAATGAACCAACCTTGACTTTTGTATATTCATTGCCGAATTACGCAAAAAGTGTGACAGTGACTGTCACTGTGAACGTGACTGTGACTGCGATGGACGATGGCGATGACGATGTTGTGGCGTGTTACTGACCTTAGGCCAGCAAATGAAATAATTAAATTTTCAAAGCATACAAACAATTAAATGTATGTGGCAAAGAGATAAAGTAAGAGCTGTGGCTGATGGATCAGCGTCTGGAATTGTAGACGACGACACCACCAAAAAGTCGAAACCGCAAGATTCAAGGTTCGATTGCTGCATAATCGTCGTGATTATATGAATCATTATTCAATTGTCCGTGAATAACCGAAGTAACCGAAGATGCCAGCGTTTGCTTTATCGAGGGTGTTGCTGCCACAGATAATTAAACAATTGCCCATAATTTGTGCACGTTGATTGAAACGCCCCAAAAAGAAGAAATAAAACGCGAATCGAATGAGCCAACATTAAGCATACGCCATGTGGACAGCGTCGAGCAGGCGTGATGAAACGGCGCACACTTGCCAATTACACAAATATTTGCATTGTTCAATAGCTAACATATTATTTTCGGCATTTATTGTTGATTTTAGACGGTTAGTTAAGCAGCAATATCTTTGTCTGCGCACCGACATTTGGGTCTGGGTCAGCGGCTAATGAACGTTTAAATGTGGCATTTTCTCTGGGCATTTCCCAGGCATTCACCTGGCGGTACATTAATCAGCTCAGCCCAAACGCATGTCTTCAACGCAGGTCTTCACGTTTTTTTTGTTTGTCGCACGACAGCAACAACAACAACAACAGCAACAACAACAAACAAAGACACGCAATCCACCTCTTTTATGCGCCTTTTTTATGATGCTTTTTTTCCGGCGATTTGCTGCCTACGCATGCGTCACGCGTCACGCGTCGAGCTTCGCTTTTAGCCTGGCTTAAATGTGCCGTTAGCGTTAATGGATTGTGGGAATCTGCACTGCGTTGACAAGGTCAAGGATTGTTGCAAAATGTGGGCGTCGTCTTTCGTATTAACTTACACGTCTTTTTCAACACAAAGTTGTGACAACAAATTGAAAGGCGCAATAAATTTTAAAATAAATTATTTGCATTCTGCCCGAAAATTGAATAAACAAAGATTGTGTTGACAACAACTCAAGGAGATCTAAAACAGAAACGGACTTTCACAATTATAATGAGGCAGCTCAGATTAACTGATATATTGTGTGTCTATGAAAGACGACCTACATCTAAGGCTGTTAAATTATATTAAAAATAATATTTATCTTTATATTGTTTAAGATGCGTTTGGGCTGTTGTCGAAACTTTTAAAAACAAAAGCGTTTATCATACAAAACTCTGCGTTTGTTTCATAAAACTATATTGCTTCTTCAAGGGCATTAAAATGGAGTGTAATATTTGTTTTAGTTTTAGCTGAGTATGATATACTAAACATATCTCCTATATTATCTACCTCTTATATTCTCACCTGCTTTTAATATGTATGATATACTAAACATATCTCCTATATCGTCTAACTCTTATATTCTCACCTGCTTTAATGTGTATGATATACTAAACATATCTGCTATATCATCTACCTCTTATATTCTCACCTGCTTTAATGTGTATGATATACTAAACATATCTCCTATATCATCTACCTCTTATATTCTCACCTGCATTTACCTATATGTGCATATATGTTTGGCAGTTGAAGCTAACCAAGATATATTAAATAATTTCTTATAATTAATTGACTTACCACAGCACAGCAAATGTATTTGTGTACGCCGCATTTTATGCACTGAAATGCCTAAAAATAAACAACAACAAAAAATAAAGATTAAAATTTGTTGCTGGCTTGTTAACCAAATTATGAATATTTATTGCTACAGCTCGTGGGATGCCACAAAAACAAAAACAAAAATAATAAAACAACAAATAAAATCACATACTAGACACCGAATGCACGCTGGCATATTAGATAATGAAAATTATACGAACTCCCAAAAAAAAAAAAAATACTACAAAGACAAAAAATATATAATTGTGCGAGCGTACGCGCAGCATGGACAAAAAAGTCGCTGGCAATTGATTACATAATGCAATTGCATACACACCATAGACAAGTTATAGATAGATAGAGTTTGTGTCAGATGAATAGATAAATTCAAATGAATATACACATATAAAGCTATGCAGATAAAGCGCAAATGATGCGACAGGCAGCCAATGGCGCCACAGCGCGTACGTGTGATAAAGTAATGGATCATACAATGCCTGTGTTAGACACTTAGTTAGCTACTAAATTAATCAGTCAGTCGGTTATATGTAGACAGCTGCTTTAGCTGGACAGCTATGGATGCGGCGCTTAAAGGCGCCACAGGGCGTATGTGTAATAAAATATGGTAGAGCCTGATCTCAGGCCAGCAAATGATGACAAGAGCTGTGAGCTGTGAAGCGGTGAGCGGTCAATTTCTCAATCAATCAGTCAATTAGCTACACATAGGCACTAAGCCTTAGCGGGTTATTTGGCTATGGATAAGGCAGACAAAGGCGCCTACAGGGCGTATGTGTAATAAAATATGCTAAAGCCTGGGCGCATGGCAATAGTAAATAACGCGAGCTGTACGACAGCAGCTGTGCCAGGCGCTTGGTAAGTTAGTCAGTCACTAAGTCAGTCAGTCAGTCAGTCAGTCAGTCAGTCAGTCAGTCAGTCAATCGCTGCAGACATTCACTTTGGCGTCGTTGTCACTTCCGTCAGCTCATTTATGCAGCTGTTTTTGTTGTTGCTGCGGCTGCTGCCGCTGCTGCTGCTGTTGATGCTGCCTCTGCTGCTGCTGCTGCTGCTGCTGCTGCTGCGTACTTTGCATAATTTCATATAATTGTTTTAATTTGCACAACTGCAAACAATATCAAGTGGAGGAGCGAGAAGCGAGCATGCAACCGGCTTGCCCAGTGACACTCTTTGCATTCAATTAAACAATTTTCGCAGCTAAATCTATTTCTAAGCTTCCAGTTTTTTCTGGCAAAGATTTAATACTCTCCACTTGTTCAATAACAATGCAAATTGAACAACAAATATATCGAAATACACTTTTTATGTGCACATAAATTTAAACTTAACATTAAGTGCAGTGTGGAGGGGCAGATAGAAGCTCGCGGGTGCGGTTTTGCGAAAGCGTTTTTTTTTTATGCATTGTCTGTTAGATGCTTCTTTGTATTTAAATTAGTTGCCTGCCTTGGATTTCGGGTTCTTGTTTGGATGTGCCGTTCTCACAACTAAATTTTCATTCTTTTTTGCTGCATTTCATCAAATACACAAATTACATAACACAAAAAAAAACCCCAAGAAACACCTGGCTTTTGAAATTTAATAAAACGTTTTTAATACGCCAATAAAAAAAATGCACAATTTTATTATTTAAAGTTCAAGCGTTGCATGCTTCTTCCACATATTTAAATTGATTGCTGCGATTCGTTTTGGCCAAAATGCACGTTTTTCAATTTGCAATTACCCGCAAGAGTTTTTGTCATTGCCAAGGTTTATTTATCGGCAACAGCAAATTGAAATTGAATGCAATTGTTTTTGGCCAAGTTTCTTAATTTGTCTGAGCAAGACTTCTTTTCAGTTATTTTTCTTAATGCAATAAATACAAAATTAGAAAATCTCTATTAAGCCTTCGCTCTTCCATTGGATTATGATTAGTTTCATTTTAAGGCTAAGCCCAAGTTGTGTGGTTTTTATTAAATCAATTTTGAGAGTCATTCAATAACATTTATTAATTAGCTACACTTGCCAGCAAAATGTTTACACAATTTCGAACGCACTGGCAAAACAAGAAATTCAATGCAATCATCTTCGAGAGAGACGCCAAAAATGATAAATGGGATATGCCTGGCCATTCACATGGCAGAGCGCCCCAACGAAAGTGAAAAGAAATAAAAGAGCAGCAAGTAAAAAGCGAAATATCCAAAGACTACAATGACAAATAAGGAAGTTGCAACCGCTGAGATGCTGCGGCGGCTGCTGCTGCTGCTGCTGAATCATTATCAGTTAACAGCAACAGCAGCAGCAAGCGGCAAGAGAGCGAAAACAAAAAAAAAACTGTCAACACGGGCCAGGGCAACAGGTGTTTGCAGCAGCCATAAAAATAATAATAAAGCAATGCCGGCTTGGCTCTTGCATTTGGCTAGGCGAGGGCCGCGACAATCAAACAAAATTTGTTCCGCCTTCAAGCATACACACACTCAAACACACACACCTACACACTGATAGCGGCTGCTGTCCAGGACGCAATGCGGGTGGGTGTTCGCTGCATGCATCGTCCAATCTGCGCGTCGTCTAGCTTTCAGCCAGCGCTGCCAAATGTCTGTTAAATCGTTTTAACCTTTTTGTCAAGTTGCCGCTTAACCTTTACGGTTACCGCGCTGACATGGAGGAAGCATTTGTTGTTGTTGTTGTCTGCGCAAGTGTTGAAACTGCATGCTGCACACACACACACACACACACACACACACACACACACACACACACACACACACACACACACATTCAGCACACACAGCAACTGAAATTGAAACTGAGGCAGCGCCATGGCTAGTCAAAATATTTTGCTAGCTTTTGTCTTGGGCTCGCAACGTGCAACGTGTCGTATACGTGTTATTTGTAGTTTTGATTTATTTGTTTTGCCATTTTTATCTCGTCTCGCCGCGCCGCACGTTGTTTATTCAAGCGAACCTTTTGCAGCGTCTTTGTGTGCGGCCCGCTCAGCTGCTAACTAAGCAAAACAAAACAAGAAAAGGAACTCTTATCGGCAGATGTGTCGAAGACTTAATACCCTTGCAGGCGTATTCATAATAATTCCATTCAAATTAAGTAGTTTCTGGCTAACATATAATTTTAACCAAAATGAAATACATACTCTTTGACAGCTTAATCATATATTGACCCGATCCTAACAACTTCATCTTACGTTTTGCCATTTACTAAATAAATAGCTTCATATCCCATCACCGAGAGGCAGTCAGACTCTGTCGACTCGGCTCTTCGTCCTGCGCTATTTAATTTATGTGTTCATAAATGTCATGCACATCTTTTGACAATAATATGATAACACTCCGTTAGGGTACCAAAAAGATAAATTGTTTTCATTTCGATTTGTTGTTGTAGTTACTTTTGTGCATTGTGTCTGAATATGCCAAGCAAAAATTTCACCTTTATCGAATGGCATGCGAAATGTGCACCTTCTGCATTCACTGCATTATGAAACGGCAGCCAGAGGCGCGGACAGGGAATAGCTGACAATTCCTGTTGTGAAAATTGCATAAAATTGCCGCATCTTCAGTGCAATCGCCAAAGACCAAAAAAACACCAAAAAAAAAATGTGAAAGATAATGTTAAAACTTGATGTGGGAGCGTCGCGATGCAGCTGGTCATTTTTTTTTTTTTGTGGCTAATGCTGTGGGACTTGAAATGTTGTCTATAAGTCGGGAAGAAGTCGTTGTGCCAGCGATAGATCACACTTATAAATTAAACGTTGCGTTGCAGTTTGGCAAGTTCAAGTTCGTGCCTTCAGTCTTTTGTTTTAACACTTTCGAATAGTCAACCTTATGTTAATTTCCACAATTAATTATCAATCGTAACATTTGCTGCCAACAACAATGCAAATTAAAATGTTAAACATTTATTTTTGTTTTTTCTTTATTACTAACCGCGCTTTAAATTAATTGTGTGAAAAATGTTATTAAAAATGCATAAATCGCGCCAACAACTCAACTCGCGCTGCGTTTCCCAGGCAACAGCAACAACAACAACTTTTTTGAAAGTCCAGAAATTACCATTGTATCTACTCTGCTCATTTTGTTTTTGGAGAGGATTTTGCAAGTTTTTCGACAAAAAAAGAAGAGTCAAGAGCTGAGCAATTATATGCTTACTTCTTATTGGCATCATTTGGCCCCCTGCACAATTGTGACGCACTTCGTCATATTTCAACGCGTTTTGTCTTCTATCTGAACTCTTGGCTGTTAAATCATTTGTGCGTTTAAATATTTGCATAATTTTTATATATAATTAAGTTGAATAATTTAACGGCAAATGTTGTAAGGCCTGTGAATCGGGTTAAATTGTTGTTGATATTGTTGTGTTATTAACAGCTAAATGCCAAATACGGTAAATCAACCGCACAGATAACGAATGAATGATTAGCCCGACAACAACAACAACAACAACAATTTGATTTGTTGGGCTGCAATTCACCTTTCCAAAAAATAAAACATGAGAGCGCAGCATCGTAAAAAACCTTTAATTACGGCGTAATTTTGGACGTGTTTTGAAATTATTTGAAAATATTGCGTTGCTTATCTTATAAATTTATGCAAAAATTCACTTATTTAATGGGGGTTCTTGAACGCTTTGGAATATCCTTTAATTTCTCAGAATTAAAAGTTGCTTATTAATGATCAATAAGCATTGTTGAATTAACTTTCTTATACCCTGATCCTATTAAAAGTGAGTGAAAGGGTTATATTATTTTTGTGCAAAATGTAAATGTATGCAACAGGCAGAAGGAAGAATCTCCGACCTCATAAAGTATATATATTCTTGATCAGCATCAATAGCCGAGTCGATCTAACCATGTCCGTCTGGCTGTCCGTCCGTCCGTACGTATGAACGCAAGGATCTAAGAACCTATAAGAGCTAGAGATTTGAAGCTGTAGGTCCTTCTAGTGCCTACGCTTGTTTCCGATAGTTGAAAACTTCTTCGGTTTCCAAGCAATGTATAGAATAATAGTATATATATCTGCCTTTGGGTTGGAAGAAAAGGGTTCAGGGTATCCCCTAGTCGGGATCTCCCGACTAGAACCTCTTACTTGTTATTTGCTGATGATTTAAAAATCAATAATACTTAGGCTGTAAAAAAATAACAAGAGAACGCAAACCTAATAAAATCCAATGCGAGTAATCTTAAAATCGAAAATAAATAAATAAATATAAAAAAACTTTCTTGAAAACAAATAAGAATCTAATGTATTCATTAAAAATATTTGTATTTTAGCAAATTACAAAATAACTTAAACACTTTTAACGTGCATTTAAGTATAATTTGAAAGCGCCCAAGAGTTCGGCAAGGCACAAACAACATACACAGACAGGTGTGAATATGCGTCAAACAAAAAACCATGTAAATTTTGCAATAACAAAACTTAAACAATTTTTTTTTCTTGTATAACGAAGATGTAGCTAAAGGCCGCCAGATAGGCAACTAGATAGACAGCTGGACAGGCGGACGGCGCTGGCTGCTGCTGCTGCTGCTCAGCCAGACGATGTAGTCGCTGCGATTGCTGATGCGTTGACCTACGTGCCACAGATTCAGATGCTCAGACAGACGCTCAGATGCTCAACTGATGTAAATGTTGTAGCTGTTGTTGTTACTGTTGATGCTGATGTTGCTGCTGCTGCTGCTGCTGCTGTTGCTGCTGGTGTTGTTGTTTGGCTTTGGGGCAACTTCACAGTTTTTGGACATTAATGTTTGCAGTCGTACAAAAAATTTGACCAGAAAAAATGCCCTAAGGGGGCGGCGGCTGCGATTGCATTTCATAGCCGCCAGAGTTCGACGTGCTAATAGATTTTGAGGTCGTATGTAAGTGATTTTTTTATTTTTTTGGTCTTGGTTTTGGCCAGCAGCTCTTTTTTTTTTTGTATGTTCTGCTTGTGATACGATTTCGGTATGTTTTTGTGTTTAGTGTGTGTGTGTATTTTTTTTTGCACAAGAATTCTTGTGCATTTCCGCAGCGCAGTTTTTTGCCCGCTGCTCATTTGCAATTTGTGAGGCGGCGCAAAAACTGCCTGCCCGGCAGACAGTTCGACGCGTCGTGCCAGCATGCCTGTCTGCATGTTTCACACTTGCCCCCTAACCAGGACCGCCCACAGCGCCGCCCACCGTATAAGTATAATATATATGCGCAGCGGCTAATTGGAACTCGGTTGAGTTTTGTAAAGCAAACCGAAGCACTTAACGCTTTAGATTTTCCTTGTTTCGAGGTACACGCTGCCGCCGCAGCAATTATTCATGCAAACATTGGCCCCGGCGGCAACGGACCGCCCGCCGAAGGGCGCTAATTGCCCGCCTCCCGCTGGGGGCTCGTTCCGCTGGCCAACAATCGCCCCACATTATGAGATGTTGAAAATTATAGCCGCCAGTTTTCTTTAGCTCATCTTTATTACGTATGTTTATTTTTGGGGGCTTTTTGAATTTAATTATAACTTACAGTATATTTTCTTTTTCTGGGCAATTGTTTAATAATTGTTTTTACCGGACTATTCACATTTCATGCATGTAATTATAAGTTTATGAACTGAAAACAATAAAAAGTGACGCACAATTTAAAAATAACAATTAGCATTATTTAAGTTCCATACGAGAGTTCAATTATCACACAAATCCTTATAAATGTTTGCATTCAAATTGAAAGCTTGTAAAATTGCGCATAAGTTAAGGTACATATATTATAACTTATCATAACAACAACAGTGAACATTAAGCAAAAGCAAAAGCAATTTGAAAAACAAGACTTAAATCAAATGACCCAAACAGCGAACTGCATACAAAAGACTGTGGCAACGAACCTGTTTTTATAAAAAGTTCAAGTCGTGTGCGATATGTGATATTTGGGATGGAATATTTTAATTCAACATTTAAATATGCTTTAAATCTATCAACTAGCAATAAATCTTCGGACATAGACAAGCGTTCGAGCTTTCCGCAACATATAAATTAAGTTATAGTTAACCATTGAGATTTATATGAAATTTATATGCATTTAATTTTGTTGTCAGCATTGAAATATTAATATTCTTTAAGTTCCGTTAGGCAGCTAAGTTGATGTGATGTCCAGGAAAAACAAAAGTAAATATTATTGATCCAAAAACTCAATTTGATTCTTTAAGAAGTTACCTTTACCAATATCAAAACAATCGAAAATAAAACCCAATATAAATAAGTTCGCAAAGCCGCCATCGAAAACAAACAAAAGTCGCAGTTGCAGCGCCGCAGTTTCAATTGTTGTGAGGCAATTGCCGGCAAGCGAAAACAGCAGCGCCGCAATTTATGACAAGCAAAGGCGGCGCCTGCCACGCCGCTAACAATTGCAGCAGTCGGACAACAGCAACAACAACAACAGCAACAACTAAAAAAACAATAACAAAGCCGACAACAACAATTAATAGGTAATTGGTGTTGTTCTGCCGCCAGTTTGTCTGGTCGGGAGTTGCCACAATCCGAAACAAACAAACCGGTGGCAACTCTTGCATTGCATTTCGATTCCTTCGTTTAGTTTCTTTTGGCTCGATATCTGATTTATGAACCACCCACAAAATGTGGGTCAGTATTGCATGCGCAGCCCAACTGCTGATTTATGTCACTTGGTTAAATAATCAGCTGTGGCTGTTGTTGATGTTATTGTTGTTGTTGTTGTTGTTGTTGTTGTTGCTGCTGCAGCTACTGCTGTAGTTGTTAATTAACCAACAACAATGGCTCACAATTTTCTTTGCCTTTGCGGCTTTTCTCTAATTTATACAACACCAGCGCACTTTTCCTCATCGTGATGGCCTTTTTATGATTACTCGCTCTCATCTCTATACACTTTCTGCTCACACACACACACACACACGCACAAGTACATGCACACATACTGTTTCATCCCCACCAACATCTCAACTGAAGCTGCGAATTAGTCGCTTATTGTTTGGAGTAATTGTTTCTTGTTGCCGACACAGTTGTTGTCTTTATCTTTTCTTCTTTTTTTTTGGGCTTTGCTACGTAAACGAAAGTCAGTTTTGATATTCATTTTGTTATGATTTTAAAGCTTGTTTGTGTTTGTGCAATTTTTGTCTTGGTCAGTAGAGTAAACGTAATAAAAGCGGAAATGGCAAAGAAAAATAATAATAATAACGTTTACAAACAATAAATGAATAATAATAATACAAATAAATGTTTACAATAAAGGAAAGTTAAACACTGCAAAATAATCATTTTAAGCAGCACAAGATTTTTGATTTTAATCATAATCCAAGCTTAACTTAATTCCCAAGGCATAAAATCCTGTCTTTTATAGTTATTCATTTTCTTAGCATTTTTCAATATGCAAATGCAAGTGCCTGTGATTAAACATAAATAATAAAATTAATAATTTATCGGCTTTTGTGCGCCTTTCCAAATTCTAAATAAAAAAAACAAAGCAACAACAAAAGACTTAGGCAACGAACTTGACGGCGGCAGACCCGCCGTCTTAAAAGCTGTAGTTCTTTGCCATGTTTTTTGTTCTTCATGCTGCTTTTGAACGATGACAAAGCCAACAAGTTGTCGAAAACATCAAAGTGCCTCGATTATGACTGTTAAGAGCTCTTGTCATTTCGTTGCCTTCGCGCTTTTAATTGTGCCTGAAGCACATAATCAAAATGACCTACCCGACCATATCACAAACAAAAATATATATATATATGTGTGTGTGTTTTAAGATGCGGAATTATAGGTGCTTTTGATTTATGATTCTTCACAGGGTGAGGCGTTTCTAATTGGCTTAAAGCCGCCAAGTAGAAGTCTATGATGCCTACTTAAGTAGTTGCCTAATAGACGTATCATTGGCAGCTACTTTCAAAGTACTCGTGGAAACGCTGGCAATGACAGTTCGCAATTGCTGTCAGCCTGTGAAAAAATGACACGGAACTGAAAGTTAACCAACATACTTTTAGTCGAGCATCCATAAAACATAGACATGAAGATGTGCGGAGCATAAATTTGAGCGACAACTTAAACAAGAGCTTAGTTTATGATCAAATTAAGTCGCATAATTTAAAGCCACCTACTGTCCGGACACTAGCTAAATATACTATTAACATAAACATAATACTAATGAATCACCCTATTTAAAGCCAGTTCCACAGCATCCCTTTGTTGAAGTGATGTCATTGGCCCAATATAGATCCTGATGAGGCGTAGTATAGCTTTCTTCAAAACAAGTTCTGTGCTCTTTTGTTAACACTAACTGCAAAGTGAATTCTTAAACAAAACAAATCTGATAAGTTTATAGACTTTTAAGCATCAAACTCGTTTGCTAGAATAAATATCTAGCATATTGGCATTTGAAAGCCGATAATTAAGTTTATTAAATCTGAAAAATAGCATTATGTTTATACATTTTAGCTGTTGTTTTCCTAACATCTTGCATCACAGCTAAAACGATTCGTCATGCGGGTCTTTACCAAAAAACTATTTATTTAAAGAATAGCTTGACATTGAGTTATAGCTGTGCATCAAATATATTTACCAGAAAAAAGATGCTCCAATTTCTAATAATCAATTGGCTGCTGCTCATCAAAGACTTTGGCTGAATCAAAAGACTTGAAGTTGGCCAAAGCAAATGCCATTCAATGTTAGCCCTAAAATGGCATGACGCAAAGTGTGGCCTGTCAGCGCATGGAGGTCAGCATTTTGCTCTGACATTTAGCCGCATGCCGCATGCCGTCGCATGCCGTCGCATGCCGCTGCTGTCCGTATATCAAGCGCTGGGCTGCCATATACAAAGCGGTCAGCATTTGCACACAAAGTTGTGGCTACGCAATTTGCAACGCACGTGGCTTGATGAATATGCTGTTTTTACTTATTTTTGTATTTTCCACAATCATGTTGGATGCTGTAATTTAAGAACTTGGCATTTAGTTGTTAAATGCACACATAATGATCATATTTAAAATCGTGATGTAATGCAACATTTTACGCATGCAATAAACGGTGGGAAGCTGCAACTTGATGTGGTAATAACACTTTAGATATAAACAGTTACAGCTGACTTGACTTAAAGTTCATACACATCGGCGAAAAAAGAAAAAGAAAAACAATCTTAAAAAAAAAACTGCAGACAAAAGTTCAAGTTCGTTGCCTAAGTCTTTCGTTTGCAGCCAAAAAAGTTGACAAACGATTTATTTATTACACTTGAAGCGTAGCTGACATTTGACCAAATGACAAAAAAATAAATAGAAAGAAAAAACTGACGTTGACGTGTTGTCTAAGTTTGTTTTTGCGCCTGGGCAAGTTCGTTGTCAAAGTCTTTTGTATTTCCTAGTGTTTTCATAACTTGTAATGAAGCTGAGCGCCCAAGACAAAGCAAACATGTTGCGCACTTCGAGAATAGCAACAACAACAACACAATGCGATAACAACAACAACAAAAGCAACAACAACAACATGCGTTAACAAAAACAAACCTGATGCTTAGAATATGTTGAAATCTTGAGGCAGCATAAAAAGCAGAAAACATGTACATTATTTACACACTTCATTAATCACTAAAGATGGGTACTAAAGAAAAAAAAGGCTAACAGCAAACGTAAGGTTAGATGTCTAGGAGGTGGGGAAAACAAGATAGATTAGGTTACTTTTACTTGATCGTACACTCTGCCGTGGACTGACGGCAACAGATGCGGCTCATTGGCTTTTCAGCGATGCGCACGCAGCGCCAGTTAACGCATCAACACTTGAATGGAATACAAGTACAGCAGCAGCAACAACAATAACAACAGCAACAGCAACAGCAACTAAAATAGAAGACAACAAAGTTGTAGCTGTTGCTGTTGAGAGGGTTGCTGGTAGGGAGGCGGGGAGGTGTATGGGGCGTAGGTCTGCTTTTGGGCATTGTTGCTTGAATGACTTTTAAATTTATTTGCCATTTCTTTGCTGGCGAACGTTAATGAGCAAAGCAGACCAAGTCGTACTCAAACCGAACCAGCCAGGCAACAACATTCGCATTTTGAACTTTTATCTGGCCATCTGCAACAGCAACAACAACAACAACAACAACAGCAACAACAGCAACAACAACAACAACTGGCGGGCAAAATTATATTGTATACAGCATTTGCTTACACTTAAAGCCAGCCAGTTTGGTGTTTTCTTTTTTTCTCTTTGATTCCCCCTAGCTTTATTTCTTTCTGCCAGCTCAACTTTAACCCTCTGCCACATAAAACAAAATAACTAAAACACCTTCGCTTGGTGCGGGTGGACAACTCTGTGAATGTGTGTGTGTAGGTTTGTGTGTGATGTGAAAGATGTTAAGTCACACATTTGGCCTAAATTTGTCTTTTCCTTGGCTATGGCTAAGCAATGTCTGCGGCAACTTGGCGCTTTTCTTTTGTTCATTTGCGCCACAAGGCTGGAAAAATCTGTAGCAACTCTTGACATTTAAGCCGCATTTCCTAATTCCTGCACAAGTACTTTCTGTGTCTCTGCTGTCGCCTCGGCTGTAATTTTGGGCGCTGTAATACAAAAAATTATCTCACCCAAGCATTTGCAGCTGCCCCAAATGCCCCCAAGCAGCTCATTCTGAGCCACTGCTGCCCCGGCTGCGGCTGCCGCTGCGGCTGCTGTACATCCTTGAACTGTTGGTACTTTATCTCAGATGCTTTACTAACAATGCCAAAAACTCAGCTGTGGCCAATTCGGCAATGGTAAATTTATGCGGTAAAGCGAAATCAAAAACACAATTAAAAACTGGTAAAAGAAAAACAAAAATATAATTATTATTGAATGAATGAAAATGTATGCCATCAATCTAAAGGCTGCCTAATTGTTCTCTATCTATGCATCTATGCTAAGAAACATATTTTTTGATTTATTAATCAGACAGTCCACTTGCTAAAATTTATGCATATCTTGTTAGAACAATTTAAATATTTAATATTTTCGTTAATCATCATCAACATCCAGCTAATCAAGGCAAAAAGATGAAGCGGCTGCAGCAGCTGCTGAGGTCGCTGACATTTAATTGCAATGACTTTGTATGATTAAAAACTGATTAAAATTTAATGAATTTGCATTTTTTATATTGCATACAACTGCAATTAATATTAACAACCAAATGCATAAAAGGACTATTTCGAAGAGTTTGAAAAGTTAATTATTAAATCATTCAAAGAAAAGCTTTGCAATGAGAATGCAGTTTTTATAAGATTCTTTAACTAAATAGATATAATAAAATAATTTTAATCAGAAATAAACGTAAATAAAATATGATATAATGAAAAGTAGTATAAGTAACTAAGAAACTAAAATAATATAAAACTTGTCCCAGACACACAAACATAAGAAATTCCTAAAAAATGTTTGAATGATTGTGTATCATGCATTGGCTATTAACAAAGATATTGCTTTGATCGACAATGCTTGAACATTTGTTAATTTAAAAAAAAGTTGAATAAAATCAATATTCAATAAACTGCAAAATAAGCCGAACATAACAAGACATATTGCCAGTAAATTCTGTAAAGATAATTCCTTATTAAATATTAACAAGTAAAGAAAAACCTCTGCAAGAATAAGCTGCTTAAGGCACTGCAATCACGCTTCAATCCCAAACTTAATTATTAAAAACACTTATTTAAATCACATGCTAAATTAAAGCCCATAAAAAAACTAGGCTCGCTTGTGAAAGGCAACAGTTGGCTGAACACTTTTGCCATTTATGGACAGCTTAGAAGTTACAGCTGCCAAGATTCCAGGCCTCTGAGCATTCACTTACCTTTAGACGGCAGCATCAGCAGCAGCCTCAATGTCAGATTTGCGTGTGTGTGGTGTGTGTGTGCGTGTGTTTTTTTTTCTGTGGCAACAAACTGTGGCAGCAACTTCTTCCTGTGCTCGCAAAGTGGTTTTGCTTTCGGTTTCGTGAGTGAAGTAATATGTTTTGCTTTATTATTATAGAGTTTTCCGCTGTGTTCGTAGTTTTTTCTCTCGCTCTCGTTGTATATTAGCTTTAATGTTTCATTTTTTATTTCGTTTTTTTAAATGCTTTTTTTTGTACTTTTATATGTCTCACTAGGGTTTTGTTTGTCTAATGCACAAATATCACGATTAAGTTGTAGTTAGGCGTAAGAAAAAACAAAGTCACTTCAAAATGTAATATCGATGGCGCCCACAGATCATTCAAATTGTTATGAATGCCAACAAAGTAACAAGTAAATAAACAGAAATTTAAATTTGAAAATTATAAGACACATAGATCAGATAAGTTTATTTGCAGAAGATGAACTCGCAAGAACTTATCAGAAATTGTTGTTAAAGTTTCGGAAAATTGTTACGAAATTTGACAACATTTTTGGGCAAACTTTTGAAGTGACTTTGTTAAGGAAATTCATATTTTAGCTCATTTCATTTATTGTTCTGCACAAAGCCTAGTATAGAAGATATTTTATTTCAAAAATAAAATCAAGCCATTTTAAACACTAAAGTTCCAAGCTTAAGACACTTTATGATGAAAATACGCTTGAAACAATGCACAATTAATTTAGTTTAAGCACAAAACAGTTTCGAGATACAATAAAGTGTTGTAAAAAATCTTTTGAATTGAAGTACAAAATGTGATGCCAGGCCGCACAGAAGACGTCTTCACCCGTACGATATTCACATTTGAATGTTTCAATTGGCAAATGCGGCGTCCAACTTTAGTAGTTGAGCGACTCCGACTCGGCCCCCGACTACAACTCCGACTCGTCGCACTCTTCTCCAGCGAAAACGCACAAACAGCGACTCCCAGCAAAGTCAACCAAGAAAAGCAGTCGGCAAAGTCGCCGAAGCTACCGCAAATCTTCGCCGAAGTAAGCGAGCATCTTCCTCGACATCTACAACAACATTTTTCTGTTAACCAGCTAAAAGCAAAGTCAATTCCAAAAGCAAAAGGTAAAAAAGCAGAAATTAAAACAAATGCAATTGACTTTGCGACCGGTCCAACGATCAGCTGTTGAAGCTAAAGACGGCCAGAGAGTTAACAGAGCACATTTAATTACACTGTTAAGCTGTAACATTGCTGTTAACGGTTCACAGACGCCTGTAAATGCATATACATATGTATCTGTGTGTCAACGGCAAGCAAATGGTTAAGAAAAGTATTAAAAGTAAAGTATACACAAAATACATTTCACAGTTCGACTATTTATTAATTTCAGCTAATACAAATAGTTTTTACTCTCTGTTATTGTTTTTCTTTGAATAAATAGTTTAAATATAAAGAAAGAGCCAATTAAAAAACTAAAAATTAAATAAAAATGTAAGCTCAAGATTTGATAGCTTCATCATAAAACAAAAACATGCGAATGACTCATTTAATTGCCGTTGGGGAAAGGGAAGCGGGCAGACATATCATTAATGCGCGCACTCTTGTGGGGCCCTTCAGCAGCTGTCGAGATGCGGGGTAAAGGTAAATTGGTAAATTATTGATTCGAAACGCTGTCATTGACAACTTTATGAGTTGAGTTGGTTTCTGTTTATGGGCCACTGTCCACTGGCCAAAGACAGAAGAGATGCGAGGCAGCTGAGGAGTTGACAGTGGACAGTTTTTATTATGATTTGCTAGCTTCTTGAAGATGTTGGGCGCAGTGATTTTGACTGCGACTCGAAGCCCTGACAGCGGCGCTTGGCTGTTGCATAACAAACTGTTTGAGTTTTTGGTATTGTGACGGCCGCTTCTTCTTGGGCACAGCTTCTGTCGCTTTCTGCTTCCTTCTCCAACTCCACCTCCATCTCCACCTCAATCTCCGCCTCCGCGCGATGCAGATGGCAGCATTACACGGCGCATTCAGTGCGCCTTCGATTATGATTTTGCTATAGGAAATGCTTAAATAATCGCAGTCGCAAATATTCCCACGAGTTTTTTCATCTTTTTTCAATTTTTTTTTCTTTTTTTTTGGTAGCAGCTATCTACTTCCAGCCATCAGCAGCGTCTGATTGTCTGCTACATGAACGAATCCGCATTGGATTCTATTAAAAGCGCCGGTAATCGTCAGAAGCGACGCTGGTAATCACCGCCAAGACCCAAAACGAAAGACTGCAGCAACGAACTTGCCGTGCATGCTTAACTTAACGTGATTTTAATAGCGAGTCGGTTCTGCATTTCATATTCCTTCTTTACCATCAAGCATAAATAGATGTGCGCATAGTTATGTATATAGACAGTACATTGGCTCATGCAAATGACATTGAACAATTTAAATACCCTGTAACCATTTACATGGGCTATAATTGGAATAGAATACTGACAAGACCATGTAAATCTCTATTAAAAGATGAAGTAATACTTGAAGGCTTTTAATACACTATTTATTAATAATTATAAATATAATAAATATTCTTTAACTAAAGTTAAAGTTCAGAGTTTAGTTTATATTATTGTAGACCTTGAAACAGGGTATATCTTGGTCGCACGACTAAGACTTTATAATTTAAACGGAATTTTAATATAATAATTGATTGCTTCATTTAACGTTAAGAATTTGCAGTTAACAATTTATTATTGAGTATTTCAATCATAATTATGTTTGCACATGCGCTGAGTTAGAACTGCAAAAATATTTCCTAAGTGGATATGGGTGTGGATTGGGAATCCCGTTGGAGTCACGAGCTCAGATTCGATCAGAGCTCGTTTTATCTTTAAGCCTAGTCTAGATGAAATAAAGTTCCTACCATTAAATTGCTTTATTTGTATGTGCGAGCTTTAGCAGCTCAGAGCAGTTCAAGGATATGTGCCACACACAAAATGCAGCGCAGCATTGAAGAACCGAGTTTAACCAGATAATAAGAAAATTATTTGGCAATTTGCAGGCAAAAACTCATTGCCACAATTAATTCAGTTTACAACAGAGCGCATTGCAGCTGCATATCTTTAAAGGCGAGCCAGATAGTTGGATGCTTGTGCGCATTGGGCAACAACCTTAAAAGGTCGTTTTGCCATTTTACAGCAAAGTGTCAAATCATCGCCATAGCAGTTAAGGAGCCATAAACTAACCTATATTTAACCCCAAACTATCCATCAAAGTGCATGGAATGAGGGCTTCTGTTTTTCTTGTTGCTCTTGCAATCGAATGCGAGACAGCGAAGCCTTTTGTAAAATTGAAAAGCCATTTAAGTCCCGTTAATTTTAACACCCATTTTCTATGCCAGCGGCTTAGCTAAGATTGCCAAACAGAATCTCGAATGAAAAAACAAAACCAAAATAAGGCGCAACGCTGGCATCGTAAACAAAAGCGAGAAGCAGCCGAAATACGTAATGCAAGCGATAATTATTACCTACAGGCCCCAAAGACCCTACAGCCCCAGAGAGACAGAGAGAGGGAGAGATCCCCCAAAAATAAAAAATAATAGCAGCGAGAAGCTGCCGCCGTGTAGATGATTGAAAAGCAACAAAGATTTGCATAGAAACGTGCGATTTTCGGTGGGCTGCTAGCGGCACATGTTGGCCTCTATCTGGCAGATACCCTTTGTATCTGCCACTGGAACGTTGCACCCACACAGAGCGGCAGCAGCAGTCGGCATCGTTTGTCGCGCCTGCTGTCAACATGTTCAGACCTCAGTCACAGCATGAGAACACAAAAAAAGAAAAAAACAACGAATTTGTATTCGCCGTCCCGTTGATGTCTTCTGCTACTGCCTTCAATTATTCATCCATTCATGCCGTCATTTCCACAGCAGCAGCAAGAGGCCACTCGTGGATTTCTAGCTCCCTCGGTGGCAATTTGTTGATTTTATTGTTGCATTTTCAGCAGCTTCTTCAACTAATTGCAAATAACTGCAATTAATCTAATTAATTTTTGGCGACCAAAAGGTCTTCAGGTTTGTTCATCCATTGTTGTGCCTCCTGGCTTTGGTATTTATAGAGTAAAGCCCTCATTTGTTATGTGTGTAGGTGGGCACATTTTTAACATACGACAAACATTTTTTATATTTGCGAATTTCGTATATTTTTCGTAGACCCAAAAATGTCGTAGCTTGGGTTTTGTTCTGGCCGAAAAATGTCAAGATCAAAGCTAAATGATAAGCAGACACTTTGATTAATGAACATGTTATAAACGACACACATTTGCGTGCTTTAAATTTAAATAAACCAGATTCTTAAAAATCCGCATGAATCATATATAATGCAGATAATAATTGCCAAAAAATAGGTTGAATTTCGATATTAGCCACATTTGCATACAAATAATGTATAAAGATTTGATTTGATATTTGATATCAAATAAGCTCAGAATAAATTTTCTAGCAAACATTCATAAAAATTGTATACAAATAGATTTATTAGCAGTCTGTGTAAATTTATAGAAATTAAAACGTTTTTTATAAGCAATTGCCTTTTATATTGAATTGAATTTTATTCCCGAAATCAGATCTTATCTTTTGACCAAACCTATGAATTTATAGCACAAATTTAGTTTTTGCCACATCATTAATTTGCGATCCAAGCAAACTGGAAATCGAACCAGCCTCTCTCATCCAAGGGGAATGTTAATGTGTGCATTTCTAGAGAAACGAGTGAAAATAAATTTCGACAACAATTAAAACAAATGATCGCAAAATAAAGTTAAACAAGTCGCAATTGAATGTGACAGGCCAACATTTGCAAATGATCAAACAATCGTCTGCTAATGATGCAGGATCTTTGTCGTCGTTGGCCATGCGAATATGTTGTACAGCCAGACGTATATGTACAGCAGACAGACCCGGCGACATAATATGCCTTGCTAATGGCTACTCAATTCCAGGCCAACGTCAGCAACAACAAAAATGTATCTTTTATTGAGCATTTTACAAAACTGCACATCAAACCGCAGGGCCTGAACTCTGACCCTGCACAAACTCCAACTCCGGCCACGAATCACGAAGCAGCCGCCAGTTAAAAAAATACAAAAATGAACAAAAAATTATATATACAAGTTCGGTGCAGAGTTGCCAACTAGCTGGTAACACAGCGAATCCATCATTATCGAACGACATAAGTTTTTTTTGTTGCTTTGATGGGATCGCAGACGTCGCAGAGGATTTTTTGCCAGGAACTATACATAATAACTTGATCGCAGGAAAATCATTTATTGTGACACGATCGTCAATTGCAAATTGTGTTTATCAATGCAATAAATCTCCAAATTGCCAACTTGTTCAGCTCAGTCCGATACTTCTTGCCAATTGACAGCGGCTCTCTGCGCATCTAGTTGCCAAGTTGTTGGATCTTATTATATATATATATATATAAGAGTTAAATTCATTTCTTCTTTTTTTGTGTGTAATGAGTTTTCTATTATCATTTCATAATTTGCCTGGGAAAATTTCAACATATTTCTTCTTTTTGTTGTTGCTAAGCAAATTACCAAGTTAAAGACTAAAACTGTGCGCCAGTTTTATCTCTGCTGTGGGTTGCTTTTTATGGATTCTCTTAAAATTAAAGTACTATACTATTTTATAGAAAGTTTCAGAGAATGTTCTATAAAACCCACAGTAATATATATATAAACATATTTTAAAAGATTAACTTGTAATTAATATATTGGGCAGAAGGAAAGTATTTAACTTTATGAATAAGAACTACAGTACGAATGGCACAGTAGTTCGCTTGCAATCTTATTTCAAAATAGTATGAAATGAAATGAAAACCAAAAGTAAAGCTATCTCAACTAAGATGTGTAACAGACATGTACATATATATGCCCAGATTTGTTGCCAGATGCTTTCTACACAGAAGCTGTAAGTCTCTTTAGACCTCATGAAAGATAAGCACTATATTTATTTATAAACTAAATAAGTTACATTAATAATTAATTATGTGATAAATAAGAAGTGTCAAAGAACATGCCCAATATAGCTAGTTGTTCTACAACCTTCTATAATGATGAAAGAAATACTACAGCAGACTATCAACAAGTACGTATGGAAAGCCAAAGTGTAATTGTTGTTGCAATAAAGATAACGATGCTTAAGTAAAAATATGTACATATATGGAAAGCTAATTACTTTTACAATGTGGACAGCACTTAAACAACAACGAAAGAATCTCTAAGTTTCACACAATGAGAATGCGTTTTGTGTGATTACAACCCAACTACACCTTACAGTTTACACACGACTCACTTATCTCTTGTCAGTTTAGCCATTTGTCTATATAATCCAGAATAAATTCTCGAATCTATTTATTTTTCGCTGCGTGGCTCTTAGGGAAAATTAAAGAAATTCCCCAACACCCACTCAAAATGCTCACGTTCAACCGATAAACCCTGTTCGAGCTAAGTATATCAGTCGGTAGTCAAAAAGTCAACAGCTATACCTAAAATTTATATACTTACGCACGTATCTAATCTTAGCAATACGTTTTATGGGCCGTTTATAACGACTAGATGTCGAGATTTTCACTATAAAAGCAAATGAGAAGCGCATTCAGAACGTTCAGTAGACACACGACCGTATAACATTGCATATTAATAAGCTAGTGTTGAAAAACGCTTAAATCAAAACCAAAATGGTTCACAGTGCTGGTGAGCAAAAGTTGAGTGTGTTTAGTGCGCGTTATCGCTGGCAGGTCATAGCCACCATGACAGGTGAATACTCAGCGGGATTTATATAAGTACTTCCTGGATTATAAGAACTTGACCTACAAAATAGTGCACATCATGACCTTGACACATGGCATTGGTGTTGGCTGGTTGGCGCCATCGCTTCCACTGCTGGGCTCCGAGCTGTCGCCGCTCGACAGACCCATCAGCATCGATGAGGCTTCCTGGGTGGGCTCCTTGATCGGCCTGGGCGCGCTCGCGGGCAACATAATCTTTGGGCTGCTGCTGGATCGTTTGGGTCGCAAATTGAGCATGTACTTTCTGGCCATACCCAATATGGTAAGTAAACATTTATACTTGTGGTGCAGCACAATGACTCAAGCACTTTCTTGAACGTAGACCTATTGGATTCTTATCTATACGGCACAAGATGTGACGTATCTATACGCGGGCCGTTTCCTAGCCGGCATTTCGGGCGGCGGCTGTTATGTGGTATTACCTATATTCGTTGCTGAAATCTCTGATAACAAGTAAGTGAGTGTTATAGATTACGTTAAGCACGTACTTATGATTATATTTGCTGATTGTCTAATAAATTTAGATAGGAAGTGTTTTAAATAATTGTTTTGCCATTATGTTGCGAAGTCTAAATTCAAGTGGTTATATCCGTTTCTTACTAAAATTTGAATAGTGTAAATTAGTTCTGTCTGTCGCTATTGGCAGTGTATATGTAAGTGCTGCTCGGATCAAATCACATTATCAGATGGAAACCGAAAGAATGATATACTAGATCATAGCTAAACTGTAATATTCTTAACTAATTCTATTTAATCTTTACCCCTCTATAATTTCATGCTTGTTTGTAATACAATTCTGTTTTTTTTCTGGACTCTTCCAGTATACGTGGCTCACTATCTTCCATGGCCATGATGTATGTTAGCATTGGCATGATTATGGGATATATACTCACCACCTATCTCAGCTATTATCTGATGCCGTGCATAGCTATATTACTGCCAGTCGTTTATCTGCTAGCCATTTGCGGCTTATCTGAGACGCCACAGCACTTGCTGCGCAAGGGTCGCAACGAGCAGGCCGAGAAATCGTATTACTTCTATAAAAATCTGCCAGCATCGAATCCAGATAATGAGTCAGCTCACAATGATACGGCTAAAAAGGAGTTTGAGACGTTCAAGCAACAAGTGCTGAGCGGTGGTGTGCAGCAAGACGTCGGCTGGAAAGATTTCTGTGAGTAGAGTAGACAAACATAATGATAAGATCCGGCTTTAATGGATTTTGTGTGTGTGTGTGTGTGTGTGTGTACCTTATGTTTACAGTTAATCTGCCTACCATGAAGATCTTTGCTTTGAACTTTACACTGCTCATTTGCAATCAGCTGTCGGGCAGCTTTGCGGTCTTCAACTACACCTCGCACATCTTCAGCGAGCTGGAGACCCAAATGGCAGCGAATACCTGCACCATTATAGTGGGTGCTGTTCAGGTCTTGGGCATAATATGTGCCGTTATTTTGGTAGATCGTGTGGGACGGCGGAAGCTGCTGCTTACTTCCATAGCGGGCATGGGTCTGGGTGAGCTAGGCATTGGTCTGCTCAAGGAATTTGCCTCCAAGGAGTTTTTAGCCGGAACCAATTGGTTGTCCTTGCTGCTCATGTGCTGGGTGGCCTATATTGCATCCCTGGGCGTTATACCGCTTATATTTGTTATTATTATCGAACAGCTGCCCTCCAAGGTGAGTTCCGATTAGATACGACGACCATATCATAGAGTAACTTTTATATTTGATCGCCACAGATACGCTCTCTGGGCACCTCCATCTGCATGGCCACGTTGAGCACCTTCATCTTTGTCTCGCTCAAAATCTATCCGTTAATGATCTTTGGCCCCGGCCTGCCAGCCACCATGTATATGTCAGCCGGCGTTTGCGCCATCGGATTTATCATATTGGGTCTATTTCTGCCGGAGACCAAAGGCAAACAGCTGACGCACTAATTGTTGACGCGTGTGAAAGATGTTGATGATGACTTCAGCGACGGCATCAATCCCAGCGACCACGCCAAATTGTCTCTTTTGTATGGGCGACTCATTGCATAAGTTGGGATTACCATTATGACTGTGTGTGTGTTTGTGTGTGTGTGTGAGTGTACGAATACGAATACGGTTACGAGTACTTGCTTGTCAAGATATCGCCGCCAAAGCAGCTCATTCAACAGCTTGCCACAAATAGCATGGGGGCATGGCTCATCCTGAACTCTTGAACTTAATTCAATTTCAGTTTTTGCGGCTTTTCTGTTGTTGTTATTGTTGTTGTAGCTTGGCTCAGTTTCGCGTACATTGTGTTTGTGTGTGTGTGTATATAGACTGTGTGTACTTTTGTTAAATATTATTTAATTTTGTTTGGAGAAAGTCTGAGCGCTGTGATACGAGTTTAAATTTAGCATAACCAAATCATTTAGCTATAGTTACATATATTTAAGTATTGCGATTAAAATAACAAATAGTTTAACAAGACTTAAGCTAGATTAAAAATAAATATATAGATCAAGTCCTGCTCATTAACTATATATAATACATAGAAAAATTGATAAAAATTTGAAACATTTCCTGGAGACTGAAAAAGACACGAAATTTCACTGTGAGGTTTGAACAAGCTTGCATAATACTAAATAATTATTCGAAATCAAATTCAGTCTGCAGTTGATATCATACCATGAAAAACGTGGCAAGAAAACATTTCGGTAGCCGCTTTTTGCGATTATGAAATGATAAATGCGAATTAATGAATTCGCTTCAGCAAACAAAGAAAGACACATTAATTCCGAGAAATTATTTATTTCGGTTTTGTTTTAGCCGAAATGTAAAGGGATGTGCACGTAAAAATGAGCTTTCTGACAGGAGGACACACAAATCTCCGTAGATCTCAGCCCAGATCACAAGTGATGATAAATGAAGCCCAAGCGTCCGTACAAGACACACACAAAAGGCGCAATTAACCCCACTTTGCAGTTTGCAGCTGGGCTTTCGGGAGTGAAGTCCACTTAAGTGCAACAGCGTCTGCAAATGCCGCCTTCAAATGAAATTTCATAATTTTCACACGTTTTTCCAAACGTCAGCTTTCAACTGGGAGCCGTTTTCACAGTTGCTGACAAGCGGAAATTAACCGCAATGGGGAGAATTTGTAACAGTTTTTCGTTTTGGATTGCACTCACGTGTGGCTTAAATGCAATTTCAGCTAATTGCAGGCGCTGATTGGATTGATAAGCGCTTATATTGACCTAGTGCACACAACTCGTCCAACTCCCACTGCGGATGACTTGCCGGAAGCCAAAAATCAAATTAACCGGAGGGGTAACGACGACTTAATACCCTGTCAGGCATTTTGCTGTTAGGAAATGTTTTCCATATAACAAAAAGAATAATTAATTTCAATAAATAACAAAAATAACTAAAATAATATTCAATTCCTTAAGAATATTCTTTAACCGATTTACCCAAGTCTTATCAATAAACCCAATTCGACGTTCCTATAACATATGAAATTTTTACCCGCTTATCTCTAATACATCTCTTTTTAAACCAAGCTATTAACCTACAAACCGGACAAGTTCATTTCCGTCTATTCATAGCAAAAATAATGAGTTATATTCTTAACGACAACATTATAATACCCTCAGTTAGGGCATTTCAGATACATTCACATTGTGTGTGGCCAAATGCAATTTCAATCGCCTTTGAAAATAAGAAAAGTGCCAAACAATTGCGGCTAATGCGAGCGATTTCTCATTGTTAGGAGTGTTTGATTTGTGGTTCCACAAATTCCGATTGTTTACTCTGGATTGTTTAAAGAAAGTGCTTCGAGTGGCAGCCGCAACAGCAGCAGCCGCCTATTGTCTGATCCCGGCCTATGCGCCCATTGACCATTAATCGACCATTTGCAATGCAAACTGTCTTCCTTTGTATGTGTGAGTGTGGGCTTGTGTGTGTGTGTGTGTGTGTGTGTGTGTGTGTGTGTGTGTGTGTGTGTGTGTGTGTGTGTGTGTGTGTGTGTGTGGCAACAGTAGCAATATCCGTACCTTTCGCAATTTTTTTGTATACCATTTTATTATTTTTTTTTCATTTGCCACTCACCTACTGATCTCCATTGATAACACTTCAAGTTGCGAGAGAAATAATTTTCAATTTCACACAATTGCCAACTAAAATTGTTTCTCGATTTATTTATTGTGTCATTGCAAATATCGTATTTATTATTTATTATTAACGCCTTTTTTTGATGATGCGACGTTTCTATTGTCCGCACTTCTTTGCTTGAAATCAATTTCTGCAATTGTAAAATACAATTTCGACTATTTATCTGCTCTAATTTCGTGGCGCTACGTTTTCGAAAGGTTGTTGTTATTAGAAGCCGGAGCTTATGGAATTACGCATTATTTTTATGGAATGTTATACAATCGTTTGAGTTGTGCCTTTCGTAAAGATTAGCTGGAGAAAGGTTTGCGTAATTGCTGCGTAAATTAATTGATAAGACAAATGTTATATATATATATACAGAAATTCTCACTGTAGTTACCTTATGTAATAAAGGTGCACGTTTAGAAGTGCTTTCGGAAAATTAATATGTATATATGTAAGCACATATGATCATACATCTGTATGTATGTATGTCTGTGTACATATGCTGGTGTGTATTTTCTGTAGTACCATATTTCCCGCATCACATAATCATACATACATTACATTGTACACATACAAATGTAGTTAACACTTATGACACTTAAAAGAATGAAAACCCGAAAGGCTAACTTGAATTTCTGAGAATCGCATAGTAAGGCCACATTTAAAATGAAGTTTCTGATAATATAATGCGATTAATAAATATAAATCCATACTCTATATATGCAAAAGCTTCACACTCTTCCAAGAATTGCATAACCGTATAATGTTCAAAATACAGCTAAGCTTCATTCTGTGCCAAGCAAAGGGTTGATTAACCTCTTAAAAAAACCCTAAATAACAACATTTATAAACTAGTTTGATTTACATTTTATTTAAATGCAAATCAAAACAAAAGAAAATAAAAATCAAATCTAATATAAGCAAATATGCAAATATGTAAAGCCACTTTTTGGGGCTCCCTTCAAAATCTGCCGTTTGGTGCGAAAATAAATAGACGCTCGGGACAAAACTTATGCTGAATATGAAAACCTAGACGAGCTGACAAGCAGCTACCGTTCAAAATATGAAAAATGTAAAGAAATAACAAAAAACGACTTAAAACTGGAAAAATTGTTTTGTGAATGCACAAATAAATTAACCATGATTAATTGAAAGGTCAAGCGTTGAGCAGCGGCTGTGAAGTGCATGAAGACCAAGTTAAGAGCTGGAAGCTGTGAAGACTTCATCAAGGCAGTGTCTCAACTGAATCTTCAAAACGCTGCGTTAATTGGCAATTGTTCGGATGTGTCTCGCGGATGCGCAGCACAAATAATTTGTCTGCTATGCCAGCGTGACCTTCAGTGAACTGTGCATAGACAGTCGGGATGATACAGGTTTTGGCCATTTCAAGAACTAGACTTATAATTAATTAAATGCCGACAACTGAAGTGCATAGAAAATTTAACTACAATTAACGCTGCGCCACATTAAAATATTTTATTATACTCTGTTATTTGAAAAACGTAGAGAGTATATAAGGTTTGAGTAATGTATGTCACACTTTTTCTCTAAGTAAGCTTTTGAGTTACTTGAAAGAATGTTCGATAGAAACACTTGTCATACACATATTCCCCATCGTGCCATTACGGAGTATCTTGCAGTCGAACCCTTTCGAATGCAACGTTTCGTGTCGGCTGGTTTGTAAAGTGTCTGCCAATAATAATTAATATACTTAAGTTGATGCCAGGCTACAGACTGCCAAAAGGTCATTAAGTCACGACAGGTAGCCGAAAATAATTTCTTACAGAACCTCAGCACAAACTCCGAAAATATGAATTTATTTCAGAACATTAATTAAGTGCCAGACGTCTCCGAGGCTCCAATTGCGCCTTAGACATCGCGACTTATGAAATACTCCGATGTCGGCGAATAGCATAAAATTAGCCATGATCAAAGAATGGTCGAAGAGAGAATGTTCCAGAGGGCAAAAGCACCATTTGGATTGGTCCAACAACTAATTAACTGGCTATAACTTTCGGTTTGATGGGTTTCTTTTCTCTTTTCTTTAATTCTTATTTATGTCTGCAGCTGACAGCCTTATCGCCAAGAAGATTCTATAGAAAGAACAAAAAGTTAATACGATATTAATCTCTTGGCCAAATACAAAAGTTGGCCAGAAATCTCAGCGAGTGACGCAACTTTTTGTTTTTTTAGCAATGACTTTGGGTTATGCAATCAGAGATCATATACAATGATTGATGACTATGTGCTGTAAGGGAAATTCTTACGTGTAGAACCGAAAGTTAAAACGTTTGCGTTTGGTAAAGAGAAGACGTTTAAGTTACTTTCCCTATTAAAAGCGAAGTTTTGAAGAAAGTAAATGGTATAGAGGACTTGGCTTATGAAAACATTTGCTAGAAGGCAATTCGATTTAAGATTTCTATTTCTTGTTCGCATCCATGAAAGGCTTACTTAGTTAGAAGCCCAAGCTAATTAAAGTTATTTCACTTACACCTAAGTATAGAATTTTTCTTTGTGTCGCATTCTTAAACGTTTTATTGCATCTATTTGGTACTTTTATTGATACACCACTTTTCTTAGAAGCCTAAATTAACCAAAACACCTGCCGCCGCCCAGTTAAGCCAACAAAATCCAACCAACTCCATAGAGGAACTGCAAAGACCCGCATTAACTCGTAGACAGGTGTTTGCTTAAAGAAAAGTTAAACAATTTAAATTGTTGCCCGCTTGTCAGCTAATTTTGTGTACGTCTGTGGGGTCTAGCCGTCGTCCGGTGTCACTCTGCTGCTCGGCTGACAGTCCAAAAAAGCAGTCAGCTGCCACGTGGCACCTGTATATGGCCAAAACACGAACTGGCGCCACACTAGCCGCTGATAAAGCCTAAAGTATCCATATATGAATGCCAGATTCTTGGCAGCAGCAACTGCAGTTCAGCGAATGACAATGGAACTGTGTCCCCCGCCTTAAGCTGATTTGAGCTAGTCGACAATTATGCTGGCTGCATGTTTATTTTGGCCCCTTGTCGTTTGGATCTGGCAAGTTGTTGTAATTTTGGTTATAAAACAAACACAAATGACATTATTCGCACGAAAAACAGGATGACTGCGGCCGAAGTTGCAACTGCAACTGCAACTGCGGCAGCTGTTGCCGCACGACTTTCTTCTTCAGCTTCTTCGTAGCTGCAGCTACAAAAACAACAACAACAACAACAACAATCAATTCGACAGCGACGACATTTGCACAGGCGCCTTTGTTGCGCTTTAACTTCCGGAAATCACGTTGCGGCTTGTGATAATGTTTTTGGGTTTTTTCTTTACTTAAATTTATTTTTTAAGTAACGGTACAAAAAAATCACGAAAAAAAACAGACGTTGTGCACGCGAGCAAAATTACAAAGCTAACAAAAATTTGCAGTTGTTCAAGTTTTTCAATTATGCAAAAATAATGTTGATGTGGGCGAAAGAAACTGACGGATTGCTTGATTTACCTGCGTGATAACAGAATGTTAAACAGTTTACATAAAAATATAATAATAAACAGTATATTTTTGCATTTTTCAAACATTTATATATATTTCAAATACTCTTTCCATCTTAGCTTTAACTACCTTACACTTATCATGCAGCTTAGCTTCCAGCTAAATATTTGTATAGAACGTATAATACCAGTGCTGCCACCTTATAGAGCAGTGCACGTCTGGCAACGCTAAGCAACGCTTACCAAACCTTTTCTTGACAAGCTTTCAAATCATTTGAAGTCCTTCTCATCCAATTTAACGTACTCCAAACTAACATGAGCTTTACCATGAACATAACAACTCAAGTTTAATAGGTAAATAATATACCTTTGCAAATATGCGATCCATTTGTGGCTCTTAGATTAGAACCATCGAATTATTAACCAACTAGTTCACACAATTGCCACAGAGACTGTTTAGCAGCTAATGCGAATATAATTAATGGAGCAGCCGCAGTACAAATTGACGCCCAAATTAACTGGCAGTCAGCACTCCCCGTAACCTATTGCTAATGTCAGAGGCAATTGACTCGGGCTGCAGATAGCTGAGTGCAGGCTCCCAATGAACTTAAGAGTTGTCTGCGATTGCCAGACATTCTTGATTCATACGGCAGCCAAATGGCCTTCTAAGGTGGCAATCAATTTTTTTTCTCTTTCTGTTTTATTTTTATGGTTTTTCAGTTGTCTTCTTCTTTTTGGCCCAAAGAGTTAACCACGTGTTGCGACTGTGGGCCTGCGACGGTGTTGAAATGCGCGATGATCCAACGGCAAGTCGCTCGCTCGTTACCTTAACGGCATTTGACCCCCAAGCGCTTGGAGAGTTAGCCACGTTTCCTTGGCGGGCCGAGCCCATTCATTTCTTTGGTTATCAAAAAAAGCAGCCATGGCTGGCATCTCGGGCATTCAAACAATATGTTTTCTATATGCCTTATTTTCTGCACAAATCACTTGACCTTAAGCATTGTTGTAATTTATTTGTCGTTTCCCACACACACACACACACAAGCGACTATTATTTTTTTTCCTTCTTTTTGTTGTTAGAAGCTCAAAGCTGTAAACTGTATTACGACAATTTTTGGGTTACTCGAGCTCTGGGTCTCAGTTGGGCTCTTTTGTGGATTATTGTGCAACGATTCCCGTCTGCCATTGTTGCGGCCCGTGTGCAGCCGCAATTGGGCTTGGGCTGCCGCTTATCAGCACTTGGCTGCACTCGGGGCCTGTAGCCCGAATGATATAATAGTCAGCGTAATTAAATGCCCGCAGCTATTAAAAAGGCCTAAGCACAACAAGAAAAATGTATATTGATCGGAAATTAGGAAAATATTCAAGTACTTGATAATTCTTGCAACAATTATCAATTTTGTTACAATTTCCGCTGTGTTTACGATTTATTAAAAACATTTTTCCGGTTGTTAAGAAATCAATAGTCAATTATTGTTACAGAATCCATACATGACGAGGCTAAATAAGCTCCTTGTAAATACCCTGTACTTAAAAGTGAATATTATATTATTATTATTCGGTTTTCATGCAAATTATTGGCTGGGAGGAGAATTTGTTCAATTATATATATATACATATAGTGAAGTACCCTACTATATACCCTATGCCAACTCATTTTTATCATGTTTTAGAGACCAAGTACCATAGAGACTATTGGGATATATAGATATAGTCTAGATGGCCTTGACTGTTGATGTTAATCAAATACCATAGTATAAACGATTTCTAAGCTCATAAAAGTTGCCTGTTACCTCTCTACTGTTACACTCTACTACCTCTTAGTCTGACTACAGGGTATTTTCAGCGACTCATATGCTTCTCGATAGTATCTTTGAAGATCCCTAAACATAACTGTTAAATAACAGGCATTATGTAAGCTGCAATGCTATAATCAAATTAAATTCCAATTACCCTTAACATGCATCCAAGTAACCAGCCCCTTGCACCTTAGCTCAACTGTCTCAGATGGGCAGATTCCAACATGTAATATAACTTCCGGACTAATGAATCGCCAGACGAGGCAGCCCATTCGGCAACATCTTCATTAACAGCGCCGCCGACAATAATACGATATGTGAAGGCTTCCATTTCAATTGAAGGCCGGAGACTATCGAGGGGGGGCCAGTTAAGGCTCAGATGTGTTGACGCTTACAGGCGTTCAGTTAGAGAGCGCTGCTAAATGGGCGCAAAAAGGTTTTTCACGCTTTTCCAACCCAGTGGGGAAGCGTATTGGACATCAGCTAGTTCGGGCCGGCTTGGGACGCCCATTTAAGTGTCCAATAATTCAATCACATCAAACGCCAGTCTAATGGCTCTCTAAAATGCCGTTAAAAGGCTTTCAATTACACCAATTGAGCTGGAGATTTGCTCAAAATGTTGAGAAAGTTGGAAAATGTTCAATTTGCGCGGACAGTAGGCGTTGCCTTTCATCTAAATGTAAAATACGCTCGAGCTCTACACATAAACAATATTCATTCATTCCACATGCTCAGCTCGAGCGAAACACAACTTTTCTGGTTTCAAAATTCCAAATAAAAAAAACTTTAAATTAAATTGAAAATTAGTTAATTATAATTTGTAGATTTTTTTTTTTTGCGCAAAACTTGTACTTCTGAAATTCTGTATAGAGGTTTTCGATACCTTTTAGCTGTTTTGGACCTGTTCAATTTTGGAAGAACAATACGCATTTTTCTAACTTATTTTCGGCTTCTAAATTTGATTACACTAAAATTATTCTTGTGAAATATTTATTTAACTATTTATTTTTTTTTTTTGTCTTTCGACCGTTTGAATATAACATTTTTGTTGCTGCTAATGATTGATAAAAAACGAAATTCAAGTGATGTCGTGGAGCCCGTGACGCTTGCCGGCTTCTGCAGGACACTGCTGTATGAAGTGCTCATATTTCTGTTGTTCTTTTCGATATGGGCGGTGGTTTTCTTCGTGTTCTTCTCGGCGTTGAATAGCTTTTCCATAATGGCTACAAATAAGCAGCCACGGCCACTTAAATATTGTTTATGGCCCAAACAATGGTGCAGTATACTCAACAAGCAGCCCAAGCTGCATGAGCCGGAGTCACTCGCCATTCAGCAACAGCATATGGAACGGTCGCGACCAAAATATGATCGTTTTTTGGGTGAGTAGATAAATAACAGATTTCGTTATATGCTTTTTACCGCAATTTACAGATTACATGTTTAGGGCGTCATAGCGGCATAATATTAAATATTCTGTAAAATATTCTGTACATAACACATGGTTAATCGACTGCACCTTACTTGTCATTATGCACACATCGTATGTTCTTCATAACTGTGGCGTCACTTAAGCGTTCCGAACTGTCGGGTCTTCCTGATCAAGTTTGAAGTTAAATTATATATATGCCACCGGGCAAATGTCTCTCGTCAAGATTGAGACATAGTCCCGGGTCAATATAAACAAAATATGCATATATAGTATATATGCACTTACGGATACATTTCTCAAAAATATAAATAAAAATATGTAACCTCAACTATGAGATGAGCAGCACGCAACTCTCAAATGGCTATTATCAATACATGTGTTCTGGCGCCCAGCTTTTCAATGCGTTTCGGTGGCAGTTAAGGTAAGTTTAAATATACAAATTTATATATTAATATAATGAATCTTGCACTTCCACAGCTGCATCCCGATTCATTTCCAAAGATGTCTTCCAATATACAACAAAAAATCCACACCCCCTAACAAAAAAAAATAAAAACAAACTACATCTTGTTAATTATATATATATACACATCCCTCATCCCCTCTGAGAAAATAAATTGCATAATTATATTTACCATAAATAAAATTAATGATTGGTTATTTAAAGAATAAATCGTAATATATTTAAATTAACATCGGATGATTAATCCTTCAAATAAGCATTACGGGGGATATATTCGAGATCTTGACTTCTAGTTCATTTTAGGTTAGGATAAATGTGGGATGCGCTACTTTGCATGTGGATCAAGTAAAGGTCATATTTTAAACTTAATAGTTGAACTTTGATCCTAACTAGAACAAAGCTCTCTACACGCTGGCCCAGGCCCATTACGACATGTACGTCATTTCGTACAAGAGTGGCAACGCCAAGTTTGTTTCGTTCGGTGCTGCCAGATAAGCACTTGATGCACTTGGTGGCAACATGTATCCCCAGCATGGAATGTTAGAAACTGCCAGTCAAAGAATGTACCGAATGACTTATATGTAGGGTACCAAAATGAAGTGTCAGTTGTCAACGTGTTTTCTTATATACATTTCGTTCCATTCAAAATGTTTAGCTCGAACTAATTCTAGCATTTCGACTTAAAAATTCTAAAAATTGAAAATAGGAAATTTGAAATTAAATTGTTTATAGTTTTTGGAGGTTTTTTAGCTTACGCAAATGGAGACGGACAAAGACAAGGTCGCATCGAGTACTCGGCTAAAGTTAACAGTTGGCGGCTACTTGGACACACTGCTGAATCATATACTCTGTCTCCTAGTACTGAGCGCAATAACTTTGCTGGTTATCCTTGCCGTTGTCGTTGCCATGGACGATATAAGCAAGCTAAGGAAAAGACAACCCTTGCGCTTCGGACAGCAGTCTCTGGCGGAACACAGCTGCGAGACGAGAACGCCCAGCGGTCGTTGTCTTTGGCCATCGGATTGGTGTCGCATTCTGTACAGTTGGGACGGGAAAGAGCAAATGCGCAGGGAATTGACTTCAATACCGAAACAGACCCAGCAACAACAGCCAACCGTTCCGCCGTGCTCAACAAGAGTGCTAGGCAAGTCAGACATCAGCAAGTTCCTGGTCCATCAACACCCACGAAAAGAGCTGGAGCAGCAGCAGCAGCCGCCTTATGCCAGCAAAGTGCTGGAGGTGCCTTTGGACGTTAAGCAACTGGGCACATCGTAAATTGCTTTTACTTTTTGGGTAAGCAATTCGTATATCTAAATCTTGAATAATATTTAATAAGTTGTACTTTCAGATATTGCGTAAGCGGCAACCTCTTTTAAATCGGCAAACCATCTGAAAATTCTTGTTCAGCTAAATTTACTAATGCTTGTGACGTCATAGTCAACACCTATATATACATATATTACATATGCCACCGGGCTAATGTCTCTCGTCAAGATTGAGATTTATGTTGTCCCGGGTCAGTATTTAAACCTTAACCCCCGAAACATTTTATAAATGGATATCCCAATGCCCAACTATGAGACGAGCAACAGATAAATCTCAATTGGCATTATTGCATTTCCTCAGTTCCGGCATTTGATATTTTTTTTTTTTTTTTTTTTTTGGCCCGATTGACAAAGGTAAGTTCTAACGGAATACATATCGAAAAATGATGTTAGCTAATTTCCTGAACACAGCTGCAGCTTTTCTTCCACAAATTCAAGTAGCAATGACCAAGGAATATTGATAAACATTTGCGCAACCGGAACCCAAAATTTTAAGCAAATTGATAAATTTTAGACGTAAGAATACAAAATTTTAGTGATTCCAATTAACTTTCTATATATACAAACTTGTACAATGTGCATAAAGTAATTAAAAAGTTGCCCTACACTTAACTTAAATTGATCGATTTTGGCAGTTTTAGGAGGGAGGGCTGATAATAAAATCTATGTTTAACTATTCTATTAAGTTTACATTAATACGCTGGTATCTAGAGCTAAGTCTGCGAGATATGCTCAAAAACCAGGCCCAGGCCTGAGCTATCAATCATTCTTCGATGCGTTTCGATCTTTATTAGGTATTCCATATGTTTCACTTTATTGGAAAACAGTAAACCTTATTTACATATGATATTTTTGCTGCTATATTTATTATGCATTTAATGCATTTACAATGAAAACGGGATTAAAAAATTTACCAACCTTTGAGCCACGAAACGTGAGAACTGATAAAGTGGATTGTGTTAGTTGACAGGAATATAAGGGGAACAGCCCATCGACCATATGGCTTGAAATATACAGGCTCCCCTCTTTTTAATTCGTTATTTATGTATGGGGATCATGTTTCCCAGCATAATATCATGACAGGATCTGTTCACTAGACAAGCCAAGCCTCGCAGTAATGATCATTCGATTGGTTTCACACAAGTTAATTCGCTGAGTAAAGCAAGTAGTTATCTGGCTTCTTTGCCATCCACCTAGCTGCAATATAATCTCTTCGCATCTTTATTGCTTCTTTTAAATCATTTGATTCAGCATTTGCTAAATAAAGTACAATATATATTATACTTATGTATAAACACAATTAATTCAAGTACAAATTTAAGACGGAATGCCCTCACGATTGCTTAACCTTAAATACTAAAACAACAAGCGACTATCCCCAATCTTAGAATACTCGGAGAGTGGTTCAAGAGGCAATCTAAAATCTCAGATCTTGAGCAAACAAAGCTGAAAGCTTTTCGGGCAAACAGAAGTTGCGCATGCACATAATGAGTTAATTGAGGTATTGAAAAAGAAAAACATAAGACGATACATACACACACACACACACACACACACACAGAGAGAACTACTACAACTACAGCTACTTTAATCTTCAATCCAAATGAAATGAAGTGCATAATGTTTGCATTATCACGCTTTGCAGTTAGCCACAAACAACAACAACAACAACAACTTCTGTGCAATGCAATGCAATAACAATGCCGCTGCTGTTGAAGGGCAACGCTAAGAGACAACTTTGTTGTTGTTGTCGTTGTTGTTGTTGTCGTTGCCTTGCATTTGACTTGGCCAAAATCGTGGGCGTTGCTGCAATCGACAATGGATTTTGGGGGTCCTAAGGTCTTGTCGTTGCGGCTGTTGTTTCAATTTGCTGATAACTACAGCTGTATGTATAATTATTTCGCTTCGGCATAAAGACATAACATTTGCATAGACCAGCAGCTGACGGCAAGAACACGAGAAGCGTACCTAGCCAAAGCAAGCCATACGATTGCATAATTGCAGCCAAAAAAGCGGCTATGACCGAATAACAGCTACCCTGCATTCACAAACCATTTTCCTTGTCCGCCAAATACAGCTAAACCTCGATTAAACAAGGACATAAAACCAAGCACTCAATATTCCGATTAAGTTCCGGATAATGTAGGTTGAACAACTTTAGCCTTAAGTGCCTTAGATCATGTATTTTTTAAATCAATTATTGGAATAGGCTTAATGAAAATCCAAAGTTTTTGTTTACTTTAATCTGTGTTAGATCAACGAATGTTAATACACCAAGTTGACCTTATCTACCTGCTATAGTCACTAGATTGTTGGCTTTATATAGCATAGCATAGCGTAGAATAGCATAGCATAGCATAGCATAGCATAGCATAGCATAGCATAGCGTAGCATTGGATAGATTGACGCTTAGGCTCAAAGTTATTTGCTGACTATACCCATTCTAACAAGGTAACAACTACCTTGGCAATTACAGGGTATAACAAGCATATATTTTTTCGGCATTTGTTTTGGCTTTTGCCATTGACAACGGGGCGTATGTTTGGCTTTGTCTATTATCATAAAATTTAATTAAAATAATCAGTGGCTATAGCGCTCACACAGCGACCAATTCATAATTTGAAAACAAAAAAAAAAAAAACAAAAGATTGTGAGAGTAATTTCGCAATATCCAGCGGCATCTCTTAGTATCAAATTCGGCGGTCAGACTGAGGCTCGATTTTAATGGCATCCCAACACGAAATGGAACGTGCAGCATGGAGCTTATTCTTCTTCTCTGTAATTCTTGATCAATGATTTTGAATATTTATGAGGCGCACTTAATTAGGCGTCTTTAACAATATTATGACTATATTTATGCATGACATTTTCCAATACTGATGGCCAAGTTCGTTGCCTGAGTCATTCGTTAATGCTGGGAAAGTTTTTGCGAAATAACAGTTAGAACCAAAGCAAGTTTATTGGCCAAATCACTAAGCAAAAATACGGCAGTTGTCTTCGTTCGCGTGTTTGACATTCTAATTTAATTTTATAAATTGCATAATCATGAATGGCTCGAATGTATTCGTTTTGGGCCTTTGTTGGCCGGCTTTGTTGTTGGTGACACAGATTTATTTATAGCAGAAATTTGTCAAGTTTTGTTTTGTGCACACAAAAAGCCGGTTTGAAGCCGTCAGGGGAAATGGGTGCGATAACAAAAGCTTAAGAACATTTATTGCTAAACCAAAATAAAAAATAAAAAACAATGCTTTATTGACCGCATCTCTAAAACCTATTCAATTGGAAAGTACTCAATTGAATGGTTAATTAGGATTATGTTAATTGAGAACTCGTTGCCAAATTGCAACTTCGCTCTCATGCTGTGCCCGAGAAATAGCCAACAAATTGGGCACAACGTCTACGCACTGCTCCCCGAAATGAGAAACATAACATATTTTTGGCACTGCATGGAGTGCTTTGAAGATTATATTAGTCTTACATGGTGTACCCAATTTATGGGTCTTTCTCTCTTTAGCCATTTGCCGTTTTTGGCAATTAAATAAAACATGCCGCTGTTGGGTCTCTGGCAATAGATGCGGCTTACATAACCATATGTAAATTATGCCAACAAATGAAGAAGAAATATTGCACGAATACGATGCGATGCGATGCGAGTATCGCATGCACAGGAGGAACACACCTCAAAAAGAAGACAGCTCGCCAAAAGGGAAACTTAAGTTGGTAGCAGCCTTCAGTTTGTCCACCCACCCCGCCCTCCCTTATTCCATCTATCCACGTACACATGGGTTCCACATGGGCCCAGCCCATGGACCGCAATTGAAGCGCAGCCATTGACAAGATAATTTCCTAGGAGCTGCATGCGCGCAGTAAATCCATTCAAATACACTTCCCAACTGGAGACTATGACACTGTAACGAAATATTTGAAACAATAGTAGATATAAAAGTAATTGAAAATATAATATGGATAAATGTTTGATACTAACCACATACGAACGCATAAACATTTTCATATGAGATCAAGAGCCAACTCTTCGAACTCAAACTTTTAAATACCTTGTTACATATAGTAAAAGAGTATATAAAGATCTCCTTGCTACTTCTGTCTTTTCATATCCATTGTCCGTCTTCGTTTTACAATTTGTACGAAATGGTAAGAAGAAGTGAAACGCTGGCCACGACTCAGCCAGCTGAGTAAAATGCCTAAAATTGGCTAGTTTCGCAGTTCGCGTTAAGTTGACTGACTACCAATTGTTTTTTAGCCACGAAACTGCGATTCCTTCACGAACGATTTCAAACACAAACTGCCGCCAACATTCAAGAAGGTTCATAATTATCGATACCCCAAACGGTTTGTTGCGGCCGGGGCTACGGTCTTTAGTGGGGCTGTGGCTTCTGAACAAATTTTGTAACCGTTTCGATGGCATAAGAAAATACAACAAAAATTTAACTATAGGAGCTGCCAACTGTTGCTGCTGCTGCTGCTGCTGCTGCTGCTGCTGCTAGTACTTTTGGGCCAAGAGTGCAAAGTATCGGGTTAAATAGGTCTACTCCACTGGCACATAATCTTTGGATATTCGTTTGGCTTTGTATGCATGGGGTCATGTGAAATGAATCGCATCCATTCGGAGCACACCCAAATGATCCTATTTTGTTGCTCAATATTACCGTACCTATATGAATATAGATACGCCTGTGATTTATTGTGATATGCCTGGGCTTATGTTTGATGATAAATATGTTTTTAATTGAATTATGTCTATGTACCCAAACATATTTGGGGCGAGGCATAACAAATTAGTTTCTCTACTAATGTCCATAGATAGCTGTGCGTATATAACATGCAGGTCAATCACAACTCACAGCTGTCAGCTGCCCTCATTTATCTTGTCATACACTACTGGGCACTTGACTAGAAACAGTTAAGAAAATCATATAGAAAAGAGAATATATATCTTCGCTGTGTTTTATAAGCTACGAACTAACTATATCTATAGCTCATTTACATATTAAAGAAATGTGCTCAACTTTTCATTTATTTGTAACATTTAAATGAAGAACTAAAATGAGCAAATGTACCTAACCAACTGGCAAGAGCTGTATTTATGTTTTATATTTACACAACAAACTAATTTCAGCACTTACAAAAGAAATGAACCGGAGCAAACAATTTGTATTAAATAATGTGTTTCGAACGAAAAATCATATTTTCTTTATTGAGCGGCCACAAAATTAACTTTTAAGGGCAACCGCAAAATATCATCAGCTAATTTTTAGCACTTGTTGCGCCCAATTTCTCCGCTCTTACAATTCGGGAGCTTCCTCCCAGCAACAATAAAAAGAAAAAAAACCGCAATGGTCATAAAGGGCGGATGAAATGTACACACTATGAATACATTTTTGAATGAATACTTTGCGCTTTACTATGAATAAACATTGGCCTGGGCACAGCCGCGTCGGCGGCTGTAAAAGTTTGCTCATTGATTGTCTGTGCGGACTTACATAACCTCATTTGTGGGGTTATGTATGTATGTGCGGCTCGCGTGCTCCCGTCCTCGGCGTCGGCGTGATATCGTGTACGCAGATAAAAATGTGAAAGAGAAAAAACGATACACAAACAAGTGCACTACACTAAGTTTGAGGTTGAAGCGTGCGCTACTCATTGAAACTGGGCACCCATTGAAAATGGCTAAGGAAGGGTATTATGTGAATTTAAAAGAAAGGCAGATTGAGGCGTCTAGGATTCCATAAAACTACCTTAACAGCATGTACAGTCAAGTCCATTGAGCTATATCTATCTGCCTGCCTGTCCGTCCTGTATGAGCGCACCGATCTCAGAGACTAGAACACTTGGACTTCAAATTTGTTATGTTGTTTCTTCTATTACGCCTGTAGATGAAGTTTGTTAAAAGTGCTCGATGACTGACTTTATGCACTCGATAAAATCGATTTTCAAATATAGGTTTATAAGACGTATCTCAGAGATTATAAGAGCCAGAAATTTGATCTATCGTCCATCAGGTCATATTTCACCCATTATAGTTTAAAAAGAGCGTATAATAAAGACTAAATTTAATCGATAACTCCCTTTAGTATTATTAGCAACAGATAAGCTTCTGTTTTCTAGATCAGATAGTATTTAACAAAGGAATGTAGCCTAAAGTGCGCAGCTTGATGCGCCTCACATTGCCTGAGTGTTTAGGGTATCTATTAGTCGGACACTCCCAACTCTTACTGTCTTTTTTTTGGTGCAGAGGAGCCGCCAGTTGTCGTTGACCGCTTGAATGGCACTTAGTTTATTTTGTCTAAATAAAGTTGTTAAATTTTTATGATACTCGCTCATTCACAATACAATTTTGGGTTTTCTCTTCTACCTAGAGGAAGTGGCTTTTTATGGGGTCAGAGGAAATGATTAATGGGGCCTATTAAAAAGTTTATGCACACTATAACGAGCTTAAAGCTGAATATTGTTTAAATACTATTTAGCACCCGAGTGTTATAAGGTATGTCATTGAACCCACAGATCGTATAATATCGAGTGAAGAACAATCGCAGCTTTGATCTATAAGATAGGTATCTGTATCTGTGTACACAGCTCATAAATAAAATGAGAGACTCTCTTGTCCACAATTATATTGTGAGGCAACCGGCGCGCAATTTTTCCTACAATTGTGGCGACTACTGAAACCCCAAACGGGAGGGCGTCGCATTGCAGCCAAAATCCAAAGCAAAAGCCAAAGTTGAGGCGATGAAATCCCAGACAGCGCTGCCAACCGGCTGTTTGCAACAATTTTGGATCAATTATATGAAGTTAACTAGCGACTTCTGCAGACAACGTCATAGCCTCAACGCTTCCATTGTTTGGCTGGCTGGCGATTGTCCAATGCAGCTCACGATTTATTCAATTTTTCTTCTCGTTTTTTTTTTTTTGTTTTTCCTCTCGTTACTATTTATTATGACCAAATTCATTGCATTACTCTACAATCAGATGTGTATGGACTCTTAAAAATTTGGCCATCTGCTCTCGTAAAAAGTTAAGACCTAAAATTTTGTTGGTTTAAGCTAAAAGAGATATATGTGGGTTATTCATCCCGTTTTGCCAGATTCTCTAAGAATTTGGTACTCTGCGCCTTAATCTGTTTGCGATTCGGCACATTTGCCAATGTCTTGTTCTCCGTAATTAGATCCTCTCCGGGCGTTACGACCTGTTGCTCATCCTCATCGAATTGCTCGAACAATTCGAGGTTGGCAAGGAAATCGGCATGATACTCTTCCCTATTGCGAGCTAAAATTGCCGGTTTCATTTCCACCAAGTAGCCCTTCATCAATTTGTACACCTTACGCTTCAATACGTGCATCACAATATCAACTGTGCGATTCAAATCATATATATACATAAATTATATGAATTATAGATTAAATATTATTTGTACTCAACTATTTTCCTCATAAATCTCTGGTGCTGCGGCGCGCATATTGAGCATTTCGAATTTCAAAAGTGGCAACTTCAAATACGAATTCGGATAGTGAGAGCGCAACAATTTTGGCTGTCGATCAACGTGCCGCAGTATTTCAATAAGATTCCAAATACTTACGCTGTAATAGAACATTTATTTAAGTTTATTTATTAACGAAAAATTTGAAGCTGGGAATTCTTGCGTAAATAAAACATCTCCTCATCTTAACGCCATGTGTATGGAAAGTATTGGCAAATTAAAAATATCCCTTTAATCTTAACCAGGTTAGTCTGATTAGTTTGGGATTAAAAATAGTCTGGCAACGTTATGCCATAATGCCAATGGCTTAGTCTGGCAACATCTGCATGATATTAAAAAATTCCCTATTCTTAACGGCCAATTGCATAGTCTAACATGGTTATGGGAAATCTTAGTCAGAGTGTTTGCTTAAATATATTTTCGACTTGTCTAGCAAATCTTGAAAACTTATAGCCATAAGAGCTGTAGAAAATTGATTTCCTATGTATTTTATCATTAGCACCTCATTAGACATATTGGTTAAACAATGAATCCGAAGGATTCGCTTGGAGCCATGGAACTTATAGACATTTTAGTTAGAGTTCATATGAAGAAGCACATTTGCTGTTGGATATTTGTGATCGATTAAGCTATTTTAGTCTCTCAAATCATTAGCATCTATTTGAATATAGATTTTGCTAACTTACCGCAACATGACATAGGCATCGCCGCGATTTTTCAGATAAGTTAGAGTCGACTCCTCATACTCTGTTTCGCTTGCAATCATTTTGCGCAAATCCTTAATGCGCTCAAGCCGACTGTTGAGCATGATATTAACAAATAAGTAAGAAATTAGATTTTGAAAAGCATCTCACTTGATCTCCTCCTCGGATAGATTGTTCACCAGCACACCCTTCAGCACATTGGCACATTTCATTTTCGTCTCGAGCACCTCATGAGCCAACATATCGCACTCGATGATGCGATGGAGCTTCTCATTGTTGTCCACCTGGCTCTTCATGCTGCAATCGGAATATTCAACTTGGGCTGTTGGCTGTTTATCGAACCAGAACGCTTACCGTGGATAAATCTCCCTCGCCTGCGAGCAAAGTGTCACAAACTTCACCTCCTTAATGGTTTTCTCGACGGACTTAAGCACCAGCTTGAGCACCAGCATGCTGCGTGTCTCCCGCAAATAGCGCTTGGGATCAGCGCTGCGTGGGATCTCCTCTTTGGGCTTAGCGCGCGCTGTCACAGAAGTGAGTGGCCTTGAGAGTTTAAGTGAGGACAACATCTGCAGCTTGGCCTGAAGATTTTTCCGCGACTTATCCTCTAGCTGTCTGTATTCGTAGTTAAGTTCCTTAAACTTGGCTATGGCCGGCATGCCTAGATAGAGTATGTGCTTTATGAAATTCGCCTGATCCTCCATGTCACCATCGAGAGAGCGCAGAATTGGCTCATAAAAGATTGCATCGTGACTTAGCACCTGTATCATCTTTATATATGTCGAGTTGATGGCCTTGATGGCCTTCAAGCGCACACTCGAATTCTCAATTCTTTTCATGAAATCACGCGATTTGATCTCCTCATCCAACACATATTCGTTTTGATACTTAATGCGGTTTTCCATCATAGCGCGTTTTAGCTACATTTTGAGCAATTAATCACAATAGGTAATAGACTAATCGACGACTTACCAGTTTATCTCGGTAATCTCTTTTTAGTTGACCCAATCGACACTCCAGACGATCCCGCTCCTTGCGCAACACAAATGTACGCTGATTGATATTGTCCACGACTTGATGTATGGGCATTCTCTGGTACAGACGCTGCATGTCTTTGTGGTTGGTCAAGAAATTGCGAATCTCGTGGTTATTATTTCCGGCAAGTATTTTCTGGAGCTTATACCGTCCATCGCGACACTGTACTTTCAACCGCTTACTTTCCAGAAAGTAGCGCTGCCGATTGGCCTTTGTCTCGTGCCGCTTGAAGACCGCACGACGGGCTATCAATTAGTTAGTTAGTTATTCAACATTAAGCTATATATGTACAATGCATATCGAAGACTTACCCAACAAATCGGACATGCCACCGAACTCCTCGGTCAAGGAGTTAGGAGTCCATCGATCGTCAACCATCACATGCTGGCGCACAAAGGACATACCAAAGAGTCCATGGAATCTCAAGGCGCGAGGATGCACTGGCTTGGGCGCCAATACATCTCGATCGGGCGCCTTATCACACCGGGGGCGGTGTGATAGAGTCTTCTCACGCTTAAAGCAGGGCATTGCAGGTGTATTTAGTTATTTATTGGTTTTTTTATTTTTATCTCAGAAAAAAACAAAACGAAATGTACTTAATCGTTGAAATAACTAACAGTCTGATTAAATAACAAAGAAAATCAGTAAGTAAACGGAAAGTATATTCATTGCTTACCTAAATTCGAAATTCCGAAAACTACCCAAATTCAAAACTCCGAAAACTACCCAAATTTGAAACTCCGAAAACTTATCTCGGGCTCCCAACCCAGTGTATGCTTTAGACAAAGACCATTCTAGGACTATTTCATTTACCGGACTTATAGTTCATTTAAATAATGACTATATTCAAAATATATAAAATAATATTAACCATTTTATTTAGGACAGTTAGATAAATCTAATAATTCCGAGTTTGGAACTTACAAAACAAAATGGTCGCCTTAGCTAAATAACAGTTGCTAAGGCGACCATTTTGTTTTGTAACAGTTGAGAAGGCGACCATTTTGTTTTGTAAGTTCCAAACTAATACTCAATCGATATCGATAAGCTTCAACGCCAGCTTTAATGTCAGGGAAATCGATACCTATTTGTGAATTTAAATATTTGTACGATTTGCTGTACATTAATATTTATTGCAATTACAAATGCGTGATAGATATTTGTACATTATGATTGTTCTTCACGTCTGGCCGCTTCCTCGACAAGTCGGGTGCTAAGGTTCTTGATCTGCTTGCGATTCGGTACATTGGCCATGATCTTCTGGTCCTGTATGATATCATCGTCAGTAACCGCTATCTGAACCTCGTCATCATCCATGAATTCGTTATTACTGACGGTGGCCAAATAAGCGAGATGGTACTTTTCATTACATTTCTCCCTCGTCGATTCCATATCCGCTTTGAAGCCATGCATCAACTTATATACTTTACGCTTAAGCACGTTCATAACTTTCTCAACTGTGAGCAAAAAAAAAAATAGTTTATAAATCAAAAATAGTTCGTTTTTAGCGAATTTCAATACTTAACGATTTTCCTCGTAAAGCTCTGGCGGCGCAGAGTACATGGTTAACATACCGAATTTGAGAAGCGGAAGTTTCAAATACGAGTTCGGATATGGGATGTGGAATGTTTTGGGATTGCGACCGATATGTCGCAATATTTCAATAAGATTCCAAAGGCTTAAGCTGTATGGCCAAATAAAATGGAATGCATTAGTCAATTGCAAGAGAAAATGGTATACTTACCGGAACATAATAAAGGCATTGCCGCGATTCCTTAAATACTCCATTGTCTCCAACTCGATATTTTCCTCCTCTTGCAAAGATTTTCTCAAGTCTTTAATGTACTCCTGGCGACTGTTTGACATTATATAATAGTTGAAATGATTATTGCATAAATATAATTCTGTGCATACTTAATTTCCTCCTCTGACAGATTGTTGACCAAAACGCCCTGTAGCACAGAGGCCAATCTCATTTTATCCTCCAGCGCATACCGAGTCATTCCCTCGCGCGCGGCCATTCGTCGTATATTCTCATTGTTCTCCACCTGGCTCTTCATGCTACAAACATAAGTGAAAACTTCAGTCGTCTATGATTTTGATAGACTTACCGCGGATAAATCTCCTTGGCCTGGGAGCAGAGTGTACCAAACTTGACCTCCTTGATGATCTTCTCGACGACTTTCAGCACATTCTTGAGCAACAGCATGCTGCGTGTCTCCCGCAAATAACGCTTAGGATCTGCTGTTGCAGCGAGCCCTTGTTCGGGCTTAGCACGCATTGCTGCTGCAGCACTAGGTGGCTTTTGGTTTGCTAATGAGGCCAGCATTTCTTGCTTTTGCGCAAGATTTTTACGTGACTTGATCTCCAACTGTCGATACTGTAAGTTGAGATCCCTGAACTTGGCTATCGCTGGTATGCCAAGGTAGAGTATGTGCTTTATGAAATTCGCCTGATCCTCCATGTCGTCGGCGAGGGACCGCAGAATGGGCTCATAAAATATTTCATCCTGCAAGAGCACCTGCACCATTTTCTGATATGTAGAATTAATGACCTTGATGGCCTTCAGGCGAATATTCGAGTTTTCAATCCTCTTGATGAACCCTTGCGACTTCACCTCCTCTTCTAAGACAAACTCATTTTGATACTTGATGCGGTTTTCTAGAAATGCACGCTCAATCTGCAAACAAATTTATAAATATATAATTTCTTATTTCTTCACTTACGACCTACCAGCATTTCTCTGTACCGACACTTTAGTTGACCCAATCGACTCTCCTGACGATCCCGCTCCTTGCGCAGCACAAAGGTGCGCTGATTAATATTGTCCACGACCAGATATATGGGCATTCTCTGGTACAGACGCTGCATATCCTTGTGTTCGATCAACAGATTGCGAACGTTGTGCGTATTGTCTCCGGCCGCGATGTTCATCAGCTTTGTGCGGCCCAGACGGCATTGCAACTTAAGTCGCTTACTTTCCTTTAAGAAACGCTGGCGTTTGGCCTTTGTCTCGTGCCGCTTGAAGATCGCACGACGGTCTGTCGATTAAATGGCAATTAATCGCAAAGGATTTGCATGTATCGATCACTTACCCAACAATGAGGACATGCCACTAAACTGTTCGGACAAGGAGTTGGGCGTCCAACGCTCGTCGACCACCAAATGCTGGCGCACAAAGCCCTCGCCAAGGAATCCATGGGCGCTGAGGGCGCGCGGATGCACCGGCCGCGGTGCCATGGCATCTCTGTCATTTTGCTTATCCCGCCGCGAGACGTATGTCAAGCTCTTCTCTCGTGTAAAGCAGGGCATTGTGTATTATTATTTTTTTAATTTTTTTTCTTTTATATATATTTTATTTTATTTTATATTAGGCTTTTCCCAATTTTTGTGTAACTGTTGTAATGAAGTGTATCTAACAATTAAAACAATGAATATGAAGCATGAAGTATAAGAGATTGAGTAGAAACTAACTCCATGGCCTTCTACGAAAAATTTCAAATGTATTTCACAAGTTTTTATCAGACTTTCTTTTCGCAAATTGAAAGCCAAGAACGAGGCATACGTAAAGCCAAAACACATCCAAGGTTCAATCTAATCTGCTCAAAAAAAAGGATTTTGATATTGATTCTTATCGATTGCTTGGAAACGGAGTAAATTGTCGATTATCGGCAACAAGCTCGTACTGCGCATGGACTAGGAGGACCCACAGCTAAAATTTCTAGTCTCTAGCTCTTATAGGTTCTGATAGCCCTGCGTTCATATATACGGACAGACGGGCGGACAGACAGACGGGCAGATCGACTCGAATATTGATGCTGATGAAGAATATATATAAGATATAGATAAAAGACGCTTCCTTCTGCGTGTTACATATATTTGCACAATTACAATATACCATTTTCAATGTATTAAAATATAAGATATCAAATTAAAAATATAAAAAAATAGGATCTCCTCCACGGATAGCTTGTTAATTAAAACCCCGCGCAGCACTGTGGCAAATTTCATTTTGTGCTTCAGCCACTCATGAGTCCGCATTTCATGTTCGATCATGCGATGCAGCTTAACATTGTATTCCCCTTGGACTCGCTGTAGACTCGAAACTAAACAAGTATTTGTCGAAGGCCTTTCCTTATACTCTCTGCGAATAGATCTCCTTCGCCTGTGTGCATAGTGCCAGCAACTTTAGTCCCTCGATTGTCTTTTCGAACGATTGCAGCTCCACATTGTGAATTGTCGTGCTCTGAGTTTTCCGCATAACGTTTCGGGTCCGCATTAACTTGCCGTGAAGATTCTTTCGTGACTTCTCCTCCAACAGTCGAAACTCGCTATTGAGGTCCTTAAACTTGGCCATCGCTGGCATGCCCAGTTAGAGTATGTGCTTCATAAACTTCACCTGATCCTCCATGTCACCATTGGGAGATCGCAAAATTGGCTAATAAAATATTTCATCCCGGAACAGCACCTGTTGCGGGATGAAATATTTTATGAGCCAATTTTGCGATCCCTCGATGATGACCGTTTTCTTTTTATGTGCTGTTAATGATACGAATGGCTTTCAAACGCACATTAGAGTTTTCTATCTTCTTTTAATGCGATTCGCCTCTATCTTGGGCCACTTGTAGGTGACGCGACGCCCCAAGAAGCCACACACGGTACGTCCAATCGCAACCCAATGGTAACCAACTACTTAGCAGCTCTCTCATGCAAGTGAATTGGTCGCATTGCGGGGTCCACTTATCATCCACAATGAGATGCTGGCTGGCCATTACCATGCTGAAGAGTCCATGATATCTGATGGCGCCTGCACGCACTGGCTTGCGAGACGTCGCGTCTGTCATTTTTATAGGCTCTTTTCTTGCTTGAACCAAATCATATTGACCAGGTCTTTGGTTTTGATTTAGTATTATTTTATTTATTTTTGTAGTGTGCCTAACTGTTGGTGTAATGTAAGTATTATAAATTATTGTCGCTTCGAAACTTGCTGTCTTAAAATAGAAGATCAGTCCATGGCTTGCTTTATATATTTCTATTTACTTTTAAATCTTGTATTTTTCTATATATTTTCTAATACACAGACAAATGTACTTAGAATCGAATTTAAGAAATCAAAAAGGTTTCTCAAAATTCTTCTTCATGTTTCCCTTAAAAAATGTCGTAAGGTTTCGTGTGTAGTTTATTATAATAGCGTACAAATATATATTATTTAAAAATATAGAAAATACCATTGTTTTCAATATAAAAAAATAACTTAGTTGTCGATATTGATTTTGGCCGCTTCCACAACTTTGGCACTGGCAGCCTTGATCTGCTTTCGAGACGGAATCGTGGTATTCACTTTTTCAGCGTCGATACCAACCACATCCCTGTTCTCATCGTCATTGAATGGATAAGTTTCGCGAGTAGCCAGAAAAGCCAGATGGTATTTATTCCTGCAGGTCCGGGCCTCAGATTCCATTTCCACCTTGTAGGCCCTTACCAGCTTGAAAACCTTACGCTTGAGCACATGCATGAGCTTATCAACTGCGTATTTCGATGTAAACTAAATGAGTAATAACTATTTTGTGATGCGTAGCTTAACTTAACTGTCTTCCTCGTAGAAGCATGGCGGTATGGCGTGCATATCCAGCAATTCGAATTTGAGCAATGGCAACTTCAAATACGAATTGGGATATCTATAACTGCAGTGCATGGGATTATGATCGACATTTAGCAAAATATTAATAAGGTTCCAAACGCTAAGGCTGCATTAAATAAGAGAAAAAGGATTAGAACAGAAAAGAAGGAAGACAGAATGGAACAGAATATCCATTGCTGAGTGTGGTTAAATATGATATATATGATGCAAATGATGGGAATGATATCTTAAAAAACAGGAGCTCTTATACAAGAAGCTGAGATTAGACCAATCATTCCTAAAATATATAGCAGGCCGATCCGGCCCACTGTCTGCAACAAAAGTCGCACCCATAGAAAGAGGCAGACGGACAGCTAGATATCGAATCGAATGTTAATGCTGATCAGAAATATATATATACTTTACCGTAACATTACGTAAATATTCGCGCAATTAAGGATATGGTCCATAACAGATTGCTCGAAATTCTCTTCATTATTTAAAATCGTTTTTAACTCTTGAATGCGTTCAAGTCGACTGTCGAATAATACAAGACGTTTAATAGGATATTTTGAATAATTGCAAATAGTACACACTTGACTTCCTCTTCGGACAGATTGTTTACCAGCACCTCTTCCAGCACAGTTGTATATTTCATTTTGGACCTGAGCATCTGGTGAGCCTGCATTTCGTTTGCGAGCCTCCTGCTAAGGATTTTATTGTTCTGCATTTGACCTTTAACGCTGCAAAACGAGAAAATTTGCTTAAATTTGATTAAATTTGGGCACACATTTCTGTACACCAACCGTGGAAATATCTCCCTGGCTTGCGAGCAAAGTGTTATATATTTTAAGTTTTTAATAGTTTCCTCGATGGACCTTGTCTGCATCTTCAGCGATACCATACTGGGCGTTTCTCGCATATAGCGATGAGAATCTTCGAAAGTGACGGGTTTCTCTTTAGCCATAGATGGAGGAGCCGGCTTTTGCAATGAAGCCAAGATTTTCAGCTTGGCCTGAAGATCGTTCCGCGACTTTTTATCTAAAAGCTTAAACTCACGATTGAGGTCGTTAAACTTGTGAATAGCAGGCATGCCTAAAAAGAGGATATGTTTAATCATATTTGACTGATCCTCGATGTCATCATCGAGCGAACGCAGAATGGGTTCATAAAATATTTCATCCTGCGACAGAACTTGAACCATTTTCTTATATGTAGTATTAATGGTGCGAATGGCTCTGAGTCGCACACTAGAGTTTTCTATTTTCTTAAGCAACACACGCGACACGAGCTCCTCTTCTAGAACAAACTCATTTTCATATTTGATCCGATTCGACACTTCGGCGCGATCTATCTGTATATTGTATATTGATGCATATTTTTGACCTTCTCGATGCTTTATACTTACCAGAAGTTGGTTGTATTTACGCTTAAGCTGTTCTAAGCGATTATTTAAAGAATCTCGCTCCTTACACATGACAAAAGTGCGCTGATCGATATTTTCCAATATCTGTTCTATGGGCATCCGCTGGTAGAGACGCTGCATGTCCCTGTGCTTGATCAAATAGTTGCGTATCTTATGGGCATTGTTTCCGGTCGAGATATTCTGCAGCTTAAGTCGACCATCAACGCACTGCTCTTTCAATCGTTTGCTCTCTTTGCTGAGACGCTTGCGGTTGGCTTCATTTTCGTGCAGATTGTAGATGCGGCGACGGGCTAAAGAACAGCATAGGCTCATCAGGATCATAGAATCAGATGATACAAGCACTTACACAGCAACTCATTTATGAACGAGAACTGCTCGGTCAGCGAATCGGGCGTCCATTTATTGTCAACAACGAGATGTTGGCTCGCAAACCCCATGCCCAGAAGTCCATGGAATTTCATGGACCGTTGACGAACTGGCTTAACTGCGACGTCTTTCCCATTCCGCTTGCCCCGCTTCGGACCCAGTGATAGACTCCTTTCTCGCTTAAAGCATGGCATTTTAGATAAATTAATTATAATATAATATATTTTCTTAGTATATATGTATTTTAGAATCGTTTGTACTGTTATGTGTGTCACAATTGGAATGAGTTGTATGCTTTGAATGCTAGCTTCGAGTTTTGAAAAAGTCGGTCAATATGAAAGTATTTCCACAGCCAACATTTTGAACGTAATGGAACATGACCAAATCAAAAAGCTTACAAAATATGTTTTTATATGAAATATGAAGTTTATTGGCCAATTCCTGCTTTCAAACGTATCGGTATATTTAAAAGATGAACATTCCTTTCATAAGGAATACGAACTTATTGAGCTTTGAGCAACTAATAAATATATCATGAAATATTATTGTAGTTTTATATTTATTTAAGTACTTATATACACTGTGTGTTATCAGATTAGGGCTCATCCCTTACACTCGTTTCTTTCTGCTAATATCTTTTACCAGACTATGGAAAACACTTCAGGGGCGGCAACAATCGTGTAGTTTCCCAAGCAGATAGAAGAGCTATACCGAGAGAAGCGTCAAATACGCACGATTCGTCTTACAAAATAAAAGAAAAAACAGGAGTTAAAGCGAGCTTTTCAACGGTGCAAAGAGCAATGAAGAAAGCAGATCTTTGAAAAGACAAACTTAAAAAGAAAAACCAGCACTTAATATGCTTAGAAGAGAAAAGCGCTTAAATTTTGACGTGGTCTTCTGAGTGGCAATACGTTGTCTTTTCAAATGAAATAATTATTATTGCCATAATCTGCGTAAAGAGGAGCATCATTTGGACTTCCTTCACATCCATGACGGGGAGATGATGGAGATGATGGAGAGCTATATCATACTATGGTATCTGCGAAATGCAGTTTTTAACATTGCGTATGAAGGCAGACAACTACAAGAGCGTTTAAAGAATTGCTTTTTACCAATTCCAAAATGTATTTAAAAATCTGAAATTACATTTCCAGCACGATAATGCCCCAATTCATACTGCCCGTTCCGTAAAAACATCGATGCAGACCCAAAAAGTTGACTTCCTTGAGTGGCCACCATGCTCGCCTGACATTAATCTCATCGGGAACGTTTGGGGATGAATGGCTCGCAAAGTGTTCGATTCAGAAAAACAATATAGAACAAAATCTGAGCTAATCGAAGGCATCAAACACGCTTGGTCCACAATTTGCTTAAGTACAGTACATTGAGAAACTCTATAATTCAATTCCCAATCGAATTTACGTAGTGATTGTCAACAAAATAGAAATAGAAAAATAAACATCGTTGTTTTATTTTAGGAAGAATTGATAAGTCAAATTTACAAAAATTTTGACAATAGTTCAAATGGTTTTGACAATATTAAATAGTTAAGAATGTGTATGTATGTAATGTCTAAGATGTAATATGTATGTATATAAGCTAAATACTGTTTATAGACACAGAGCCAAACAAAAACCTATCGTTAATCGCGCTTAGAAAATTCCTCTACAAGTTTGGCACTCTGTGCCTTAATCTTTTTGCGATTCGGAATGTTGGCCATGGCCCTGTGGGTATTTAAATCATCCCCTATCGCAGCTATCTCTTGCTCTTGGGTGGTTTCGCGAGGCTCATGAGAACTCACGAAAGCGAGATGATAAATATCTTTACTCTCCATTAATCTTTCACTCATCTTCGCACTGTAGCCCTTCATCAGCTTGTATACCGAACGCTTAAGTAAATGCATAATTGTATCAACTGTGTATAGCGAAAAACAAAAAACAAAATGTTATACACTTCCTTTAAGAGGATAACTCAACTCAACTATTTGTCGGATACAGCTCTGGGGGCACAGTGTACATGTGGTACATATCGAATTTGAGAAGTGGCAGCCTTAAATACGAATTTGGATACTCTCTTCGAAGTTCTGTGGGCCTGTGATCTACATGGCGGAGTATTTCCATTAAATTCCAAAGAAAGAGGCTGTGAAAACAAAAGGAAATTATAAATCCCAATGAAATGCGGTGCCCTTTTTAAGAGCTCACCGCAACATCACATAGAGATCGGCGCGATTCCTTATATGCGAGACATTTTCCTCCTCAAATTCGTTTTCAGTTTTCAGAATTTCTTTTAATTCTGTAATGCGCGCCAAGCGACTGTCAAGCAAATATGATAAATATAGTACATTTTTAAAGAATGAAAAAGCTTCTTACTTAATTTCCTCCTCGGATAGATTATTTATTAATAAGTCCGAGAGCATATTGGCGCACTTATTTTTGCTTCTTAGCATTCGCTTACACTGCCAATCATGTTCTATCTTACGATGCAGTTTTACATTCTCCTGACATTTTCCCTTAATGCTGTGGCAAGAATTTAGATTCAGTTTTTAAACTGACTTAAGACTTACCGCGGATAAATCTCCTTTGCTTGCGAGCATAAGGTCGTTAGCTTTAAGTTCTTAATCGTTTTTTCAATGGCCTGCAGCTGCAGCTTGAGAGCTTGCATGCTCTCGGTATCACGCACATAGCGTTTGGGGTCTGCTGCTATCTCTTTGACCTTGACTACCGGCGGGCCAATAACAATAGGCTTTTTCAGGGAGCTCAATATTTGTATCTTAGCTTGAAGATTTTTTCGCGACTTCGACTCCAGTTTCAAGAACTCGATATTAAGATCCTTATACTTGGCTATCGCTGGCATTCCAAGGTAGAGAATTTGCTTTATAAAGTTCACCTGATCCTCCATGTCGTCGTCGAGGGAACGCAAAATTGGTTCATAATATATTTCATCCTGAATCAGCACCTGGACCATTTTCTTGTATGTTGTGTTAATGGTACGAATGGCTCTCAAGCGAACGTTGGAGTTTTCTATTTTTTTCTGAAGCACCCGCGATAGCTGCTCCTCCTCCAGCACAAACTCATTCTCATACTTGATCAGATTTTCCACCTTCGATCGGCTTATCTGTAAAAGTGTGGAGCCTTAATATGTGATAGATTATTCAAATTCTAACTTGCGACCGACTAATAAGTTTTTATAGTTCAGTTTTAGCCCCGACAAACGCGCCTCCAGACGATCCCGCTCCTTGCGCAGGACAAAGGTGCGCTGATTAATATTGTCCGCAATCAGGTGAATGGGCATCCTCTGGTAGAGACGCTGCATGTCCTTATGCTTGATCAAGATGTTGCGTATCTTATGGGCGTTATTCCCGATAGAGATATTCTTCAGTTTGATGTGCCCATCAGTGCAAAGCGTTTTTAAACGCTTTCTCTCCACCAAGAGGCGCGAATGGTACGTTTTCGTCTCATGCCGTTTGTATATTATCCGTCGATCTAAGAAAGCATTTTATGATCGGGAGAACAGGATTTATGCGCAAATAGCATGCAGCACGTACCTAGCAGTTCGGTCATGTTTGTAAATTGCTCATTGATCGAACTCGGAGTCCAGTTATCGTCAACGATGAGATGCTGGGCCGCCATGGACATGCCAAAGAGTCCATGGTATCTAAAGGCGCGCGGACGAACCGGCTTTGGAGCATCATTCGTGGAATCCCGCCGGTTGCGAAAATCTAGGCTCTTCTCTTGCTTAAAACACGGCATTGTGTATATATCTTTTTGTATTTTATAATATGTTGGAGTGTTATGTTTTATGTATGTATATCTTGAGTGAGTTGTATATCTGTAATGAATATTTCCAGTTTGACTACGTTCCAAGAGTTGATAACTATTCCTGGATTACTAGATTAATCCACAAACAATTCACCTAACCTCAATATATTTGGACAGAGTTGCCACCCAGTTAAATTAAATGACGGTCTTTGATGCCCTTATCTAATTTAAGAACTGAATATATGTATGAGACGACGAAAGTAATATTTTACACATTTATTTAGCACTAACATTTCTTTTTGTGGTTGTTTTTGTTTACCTTCACACTTTTTTCAACAGAAGTTTTATATCAAATTTTCAACGCATTTTTTGGAGATTCATTTCTGATGTGTTAAAGGATATGGTAAGGGCCCGACAAATTGTAGTATATATGGATGGTATCATTTTGGCCACTCACCCGTAACATTCTTGACGCATTCTTAGTCCGCCTGGTAGGCGGTAGGGTCTTGGTCGTAAGTTTGTGCTGAACTTTTCACGTTTAACGAAACACTTGACTGAATTATTACAGAGAAGTCGCAGCTACAGTCTGATGATAAATTACATCCTGTTTTTATACCCTTTTTATTATAGTTTTGTCGTGAAATGTGTAAAACAACACATATGCGACCCCATAAAGTATATATAGTCTTGATCAGTATCAACAGCCGGGTCGATATAGCCATGTCCGTCTGAATAGATTATTCAGTTTTAAAGCTATATTTATGAAACTTTGCAGAAGCCCCTTTATCTGTTGCACGCAGTACATATGTCGGAACCAGCTGGATCGGTTCACTATATGATATAGCTGCCATAGGGACAAGCGATCGAAAATTAAGTTATATGAAAACCATTTTTGATTATCAAGATATCTTGACAAAACTCGGCAGTTATTAGTTTAACTATGCTCCTCATATATATGCAAAATCCTATCAACATCGGACCAATATATGATATAGCTGCCATAGGAACTGCCATAATTTGTTGCACGCAAAACATTTTGTCATTCAAGATATTTTGATTAAACACGGCGTTTAAAGATTTCACTACACTCCGTTCATTTTTGGAAAGCCTTATTTACATCGGACTACTATATCATTTATCTATATATATATATATATATATATATATCGAAACACAACTGCCACCGAGTCTCGTTACCATAGCTTTGAACTTGAAGCCCTAGCCATAATCTATGCTTTACGCTGATTCCGTGTCTACTAAGAGCATCGCCATTTCCTAATTGTACCGATTGCAACTTCCTAGTTCAAACCTTGATGGTCTTTAGAATTAGAAGCTTATAATTTTTCGATAACCCACCGAGCTGGTTAGAATATGACCCACGTAGACGGCAAACTGAATTGTAGAAAAATGATACTGAGAAAACCATCAACCCGTGTGTTATCTGATCGTCTGATCGTCAAATGGAGAATTACCATAACCTGTGTGAATTTCTAGAACCGACTGAGAGCCTGCGTTATGCTCAATCGAAAAGTTCAGAGATTCGGATGTACGTATATTGCGTGAGAAATTAGAGAAAGGTTATGTAGCCGATTATGAGTTAGTTGGTGGTATTGTGTATAAAAGAAATGCTGATGAAAAGTTGTGTCTGCATGCTCCAGAACGTAAGCAGAAGAAATTGATAAGCAACTGCCATGAGAAGTTGGGTCATCTTTCAACAGATAAGTGTGCCAATGATCTGAAAAGAAAATAATGCTTTCCCTTCATGAAACACATAATAGAGCCATATATTCGAAACTGCCTGCCCTGTATTCTGCATTGAGTCCCGAGAACAGTTCACATCAGAACATTACACGGCATACCAAAAAGCCTGTTCCGTTTCATACACTTCATATTGACCATTTGAAGCATATATTAGTCAATTATCGATTCATTTACCAAATTTGTCAACTTGATCCTTGTTAATTCTACAAGTACTAGAGAAGTGAATGCCTCATTGGAGAAATCTTTGAATATAGCCGGCCCGGCGCATTGTATATGATCTAGACACGTATCTGATAAACCAGGTTGAGCTCGCCATTAATAGTTCGGTATACCGTGTATATCACTACTCGGCTGTGGCCAGCTTGGGCCGTGGATGCATGTGTGTGATAAAACAGTTTATTTGAAATGTTTATTTTAGTATATTTATGTTATGTCTTAGATGTAATATGAAAATACAAAAAAAAAAGCTATTCATCGCGCTTGGCAAATTCCTCCACAAGTTTGGCACTCTGTGCCTTAATCTTTTTACGATTCGGAATGTTGGCCATGGCCCTGTGGGTATTTAAATCATCCCCAATCGCAGCTGTCTCTTGCTCTTGAGTGGCCTCGCGATGCTGAGGACCATCCAGGAAAGCGAGATGATAAATATTTTTACTCTCCATTAATCTTGCACTCATCTTCGCACTGTAGCCCTTCATCAGCTTGTATACCGAACGCTTAAGTAAATGCATAATTGTATCAACTGTGTATAGCGAAAACAAAAAACAAAATGTTATACAATTCCTTTAAGAGGATAACTCAACTCAACTATTTGTCGGATACAGCTCTGGGGGCACAGTGTACATGTGGTACATATCGAATTTGAGAAGTGGCAGCCTTAAATACGAATTTGGATACTCTCTTCGAAGTTCTGTGGGTCTGTGATCTACATGGCGGAGTATTTCCATCAAATTCCAAAGAAAGAGGCTGTGAAAACAAAAGGAAATTATAAATCTCAATGAAATGCGGTTCCTTTTTTGCAGCTCACCGCAACATCACATAGAGATCGGCGCGATTCCTAATATGCGAGAGAGCTTTCTGCTCTAATTCGTTTTCAGCTATCAGAATTTCTTTTAATTCTGTAATGCGCACACGGCGACTGTCAAGCAAATATGAAAAATATAATAAATTATTAAAGAATAGTAATAAATAAATTGAAAAACTTCTTACTTAATTTCCTCCTCGGATAGATTATTTATTAATAAGTCCGAGAGCATATTGGCGCACTTCTTTTTGGATCTAAGCATTCGCTTACACTGATAATCATGTTCTATCTTACGATGCAGTTTTACATTCTCCTGATATTTTCCCTTAATGCTGTGGCAAGAATTAAGATAGTTTTTAAACTGACTTGAGACTTACCGCGGATAAATCTCCTTTGCTTGCGAGCATAAGGTCGTTAGCTTTAAGTTCTTAATCGTTTTTTCAATGGCCTGCAGCTGCAGCTTGAGAGCTTGCATGCTCTCGGTATCACGCACATAGCGTTTGGGGTCTGCTGCAATTTCTTTGACCTTGACTACCGGCGGGCCGATAACAATAGGCTTTTTCAGGGAGCTCAATATTTGTATCTTAGCTTGGAAATTTCTTCGCGACTTCGACTCCAGTTGCAAAAACTTATAATTTAGATCCTTAAACTTGGCTATCGCTGGCATTCCAAGGTTGAGAATTTGCTTTATAAAGTTCACCTGATCCTCCATGTCGTCGTCGAGAGAACGCAAAATTGGTTCATAATATATTTCATCCTGCATCAGCACCTGGACCATTTTCTTGTATGTGGTGTTAATGGCACGAATGGCATTGAACCGAACGTTGGAGTTTTCTATTTTTTTCTGAAGCACCCGCGATAGCTGCTCCTCCTCCAGCACAAACTCATTCTCATACTTGATCAGATTTTCCACCTTCGATCGGCTTATCTGTAAAAGTGTGGAGCCTTAATGTGATAGATTATTCAACTTCTAACTTGTGACCTACCAATAAGTTTTTATAGTTCAGTTTTAGCCCCGACAAACGCGCCTCCAGACGATCCCGCTCCTTACGCAGGACAAAGGTGCGCTGATTAATATTGTCCGCAATCAGGTGAATGGGCATCCTCTGGTAGAGACGCTGCATGTCCTTATGCTTGATCAAGATGTTGCGTATCTTATGGGCGTTATTCCCGATAGAGATATTCTTCAGTTTGATGTGCCCATCAGTGCAAAGGGTTCTTAAACGCTTTCTCTCCACCAAGAGGCGCGAATGGTACGTTTTCGTCTCATGCCGTTTGTATATTATGCGTCGATCTAAGAAAGCATTTTATGATTGGGAGAACAGGATCTATGCGCAAATAGCATGCAGCACGTACCTAGCAGTTCGGTCATGTTTGTAAATTGCTCATTGATCGAACTCGGAGTCCAGTTATCGTCAACGATGAGATGCTGGGCCGCCATGGACATGCCAAAGAGTCCATGGTATCTTAAGGCGCGCGGACGAACCGGCTTCGGAGCCATCGGATCCGTATCATTCGTGGTATCCCGCCGGTTGCGAAAATCTAGGCTCTTCTCTTGCTTAAAACAAGGCATTGTGTATATATCTTTTTGTATTTTATAATATGTTGGAGTGTTATGTTTTATGTATGTATATCTTGAGTGAGTTGTATATTTGTAATGAATATTTCCAGTTTGACTACGTTCCAAGAGTTGATAACTATTCCTGGATTACTAGATTAATCCACAAACAATGTCACCTAACCTCAATATATTTGAACAGAGTTGCCACCCAGTTAAATTAAATGACGGTCTGCTATTTGATGCACTTATCTAATTTTAGAACTTAATACATGTATGAGACGACGAAAGTCATTACACATTTATTTTGCACATTTCTTTTTGTGGTTGTTTTTGTTTACCTTTATACTGTTTTCAACAGTTTTATATCAAATTTTCAACGCTTATTTTTGTAAATATTCATTTCTGTTGTGTTAAAGGATATGGTAAGGGCCCGACAAATTGTAGTATATATGGATGGTATCATTTTGGCCACTCACCCGTAACATTCTTGACGCATTCTTAGTCCGCCTGGTAGGCGGTAGGGTCTTGGTCGTAAGTTTGTGCTGAACTTTTCACGTTTAACGATACACTTGACTGAATTATTAAAGAGAAGTCGCAGCTACAGTCTGATGATAAATTACATCCTGTTTTTATACCCTTTTTATTATAGTTTTGTCGTGAAATGTGTAATAAGCCCCCGCATCGCCCGATGGTCTTCAGAATTAGAAGCTTATCATTTTTCGATAACCCACCGAGCTGGTTAGAATATGACCCACGTAGACGGCAAACTGAATTGTAGAAAAATGATACTGAGAAAACCATCAACCCGTGTGTTATCTGATCGTCTGATCGTCAAATGGAGAATTACCATAACCTGTGTGAATTTCTAGAACCGACTGAGAGCCTGCGTTATGCCCAATCGAAAAGTAATCCGTTGCATAATTCTGAGGAAAGTCCGTGTGACCAGGTAGAGTTGAGCAATGCGGATATTATAGCCCGTAATGAAATCACAAAAGATATTGTGGTTGGCATGCACCAGAATGTAAGCAGAAGAAATTGATAACCAACTGTCATGAGAAGTTGGGTCATCTTTCAGCAGATAAGTGTGCCAATGATCTGAAAAGAAAATACTGCTTTCCCTTCATGAAACACATAATAGAGCCATATATTCGAAACTGCCTGCCCTGTATTCTGCATTGAGTCCTGAGAACAGTTCACATTAGAACATTACACGGCATACCAAAAAGCCTGTTCCGTTTCATACACTTCATATTGACCATTTGGGCCCATTGCCCAGCATTATTTCGAAACGGAAGCATATATATAGACGAGCTTATTTGAATATAATTAGACATGAAGAAACCCAATATGCTTTAATGCATAGGACACCTCCCGAATACAAATTAGGAGATTTTGTTGCGATACGTGCGTGTACCCCGTGGGGGCTTACTACCACGGTATTCGTTTATGCCACATATGTGACATAAAATACAACGAGCCGAAACAATGCGACGGACTAGCGCCCCTCCAGGATCCTGTCCTTGCTTAAACAGAGTCCTTTCGGTACCAATTGAATGCATGCTGGGCGGAAGCAATACATTCCCTCATTGGTGCGAGGTGAAGCCGATCTATAACCTCACAAAAGCAATGTTCTGGTTGAAACGCAACTCCACGTCGAGCAAAGCTCTACCCGCGATTTGGGTATAAACCACAACCACCACGATACTCCCCGAAGGGCCACAACCAAAGTCACAACCACAACCAAAGTCAAAGTCAGGACGGAACAAGTTCCGCGGGCTCCTGGCTACCCGTGGTACCAAATTTACTTACAGTTTTGGTCGACTGCCGTAGCATTCTACTATTCAGTTTGGTCTTCCTCCAGACAAAGAATGGGTCATCTTATTTCGCCGCTCGAATTAGCTGGTTGTCCAAATCAACTTTGGACAATCACCCAGGGTCACCACGAGGAGGCAACTTTAATAACAATTGTGGGGCACATTGTGCTTTCGAGTCGACTTGACTAATGATTTACGAAATACGCAACATGCCCTTCTACATCGGTCCATTAAACCCCCGTTGATGTCACAGTAGGACCCTGCAAGAATTCGTCCAACTACCGCGGGCCTTACAAAATAATCCCAGTGCTTTCCAATGACCGCAATGAGGTCGTCGCCGTTGATGATCGTCAGCTCACCCAGTTGCCATATAAAGCAGTTCCTCAATCCGGCTTAAGTCGTGAATGCATGTGTGTGATGAAACAGTTTATTTGAAATGTTGGGTTTATTTTGTATATTTATATGTTATGTCTATGTAATAGGAAAATAAATGATATTAACAAAAAGCTATTGTTCATCGCGCTTGGAAAATTCCTCAACAAGTTTGGCACTCTGTGCCTTAATCTTTTTGCGATTCGGAATGTTGGCCATGGCCCTGTCGGTATTTAAATCGTCTCCCATCGCAGCTATCTCTTGCTCTTGGGTGACTTCGCGCGGCTCAAGAGAATTCACGAAAGCGAGATGATAAATATTTTTACTCTCCATTAATCTTGCACTCATCTTCGCACTGTAGCCCTTCATCAGCTTGTATACCGAACGCTTAAGTAAATGCATAATTGTATCAACTGTGTATAGCGAAAACAAAAAACAAAATGTTATACAATTCCTTTAAGAGGATAACTCAACTCAACTATTTGTCGGATACAGCTCTGGGGGCACAGCGTACATGTGGTACATATCGAATTTGAGAAGTGGCAGCCTTAAATACGAATTTGGATAATCTCTGCGAATTTCTGGGGGTCTGCGATCTACATGGCGGAGTACCTCCATCAAATTCCAAAGAAAGAGGCTGTGAAAACAAAAGGAAATTATAAATCCCAATGAAATGCGGTGCCCTTTTTAAGAGCTCACCGCAACATCACATAGAGATCGGCGCGATTCCTTATATGCGAGACATTTTCCTCCTCAAATTCGTTTTCAGTTATCAGAATTTGTTTTAATTCTGTAATGCGCGCCAAGCGACTGTCAAGCAAATATAGTAAACATAATAAATTTTTAAAGAATGAAAAAGCTTACTTAATTTCCTCCTCGGATAGATTATTTATTAATAAGTCCGAGAGCATAGTGGCGCACTTCTTTTTGCTTCTTAGCATTCGCTTACACTGATAATCATGTTCGATCGTACGATGCAGTTTTACATTCTCCTGAAATTTTCCCCTAATGCTGTGGCAAGAATTTAGATTCAGTTTTTAAACTGACTTAAGACTTACCGCGGATAAATCTCCTTTGCTTGCGAGCATAAGGTCGTTAGCTTTAAGTTCTTAATCGTTTTTTCAATGGCCTGCAGCTGCAGCTTGAGAGCTTGCATGCTCTCGGTATCACGCACATAGCGTTTGGGGTCTGCTGCAATCTCTTTGACCTTGTCTACCGGCGGGCCGATAACAGCAGGCTTTTCCAGGGAGTTCAATATTTGTATCTTAGCTTGAAGATTTTTTCGCGACTTCGACTCCAGTTGCAAAAACTCGTTATTAAGATCCTTAAACTTGGCTATCGCTGGCATTCCAAGGTAGAGAATGTGCTTTATAAAGTTCACCTGATCCTCCATGTCGTCGTCGAGGGACCGCAAAATTGGTTCATAATATATTTCATCCTGCATCAGCACCTGGACCATTTTCTTGTATGTGGTGTTAATGGTACGAATGGCTCTCAAGCGAACGTTGGAGTTTTCTATTTTTTTCTGAAGCACCCGCGATAGCTGCTCCTCCTCCAGCACAAACTCATTCTCATACTTGATCAGATTTTCCACCTTCGATCGGCTTATCTGTAAAAGTTTGGAGCCTTAATATGTGATAGATTATTCAACTTCTAACTTGCGACCGACTAATAAGTTTTTATAGTTCAGTTTTAGCCCCGACAAACGCGCCTCCAGACGATCCCGCTCCTTGCGCAGGACAAAGGTGCGCTGATTAATATTGTCCGCAATCAGGTGAATGGGCATCCTCTGGTAGAGACGCTGCATGTCCTTATGCTTGATCAAGATGTTGCGTATCTTATGGGCGTTATTCCCGGTAGAGATATTCTTCAGTTTGATGTGCCCATCAGTGCAAAGGGTTCTTAAACGCTTTCTCTCCACCAAGAGGCGCGAATGGTACGTTTTCGTCTCATGCCGTTTGTATATTATCCGGCGATCTAAGAAAGCATTTTATGATCGGGAGAACAGGATTTATGCGCAAATAGCATGCAGCACGTACTTAGCAGTTCGGTCATGTTTGTAAATTGCTCATTGATCGAACTCGGAGTCCACTTATCGTCAACAATGAGGTGCTGGGCCGCAATGGACATGCCGAAGAGTCCATGGTATCTTAAGGAGCGCGGACGAACCGGCTTCGGAGCCATCGGATCCGTATCATTCGTGGTATCCCGCCGGGAGCGAAAATCTAGGCTCTTCTCTTGCTTAAAACACGGCATTGTATATATATATATATATATACTACTATATATTTGTTTTATAATATGTTGGAGTGTTATGTTTTATGTATATCTTGAGTGAGTTGTATATTTGTAATGAATATTTCCAGTTTGACTACGTTCCAAGAGTTGATAACTATTCCTGGATTACTAGATTAATCCACAAACAATGTCACCTAACCTCAATATATTTGGACAGAGTTGCCACCCAGTTAAATTAAATGACGGTCTGCTATTTGATGCACTTATTTAATTTAAGAACTGAATATATGTATGAAACGACGAAAGTAATTTTTTTTACACATTTATTTTGCACTAACATTTCTTTTTGTGGTTTTTTCGTTTACTTTTATACTTTTTGTCAACAGAAGTTTTTATACAGTTCGTAAAATGTTTCAATAGAAGTTTCTGTTTTCGCTGTTGAGTATGTAATATTACTTATATTAGACTGCATATAAATGATTCTGCTTTTCGTGAAAATATTTGGTGTACATTCTTTCTTTTGCTTTCGCTGGGAAATATTTAACTAATAGAAACGCATTAACAATTCGATTACAAATAAATCTCTGACGTTTCTTTTAATTGTTTACATAATGTGTTCGACAAACTGTATTGCACTTCTTATAATAAACTACAAGTTTTGTATGTATGTACGGGAATAGCCAACACGCTTAGCTTATATTTGTAATTTCATGTGTTTTTTTATGTAAATAATTAAGATTTTCTTAACTTTTGTTTGGGCTTGCAAGCTAATTTCTGTGTTAATCGAAAACATCAACATCTCTTTGGGAATTCTTAGGTTTAGCTAGATAGTACGTACTTTGCTCATGTAGATAGTACTGGTAAGTATGTTAGTTTTGTTTTTTTTTTGTTTATTCTTTTTTTGGATTTTTTTTTAAAGACCTAGAGTAAGGTATAGCTCGAACAGCAGCGTAGAAATATTGTCATAAAACACTTTTTTTTAATAGTTTGTCGTTTTGTTATAGTTCGTGTAAAATTTAGCTAAATGTACATTGATTTATTCGGATTTTTTCTTTTATAGCTTTAGCTTTCATGAGAATTCCATGCCTGATTGTTGCCTCTAATATTATTGCATTGGTTTGTATATACGTGTGTGTGTGTGTGTGTGTGTGAGAGAGAGAGAGTTGCCTACATTGCGGCGCCTCGCTGTTTATTAAAAAGCGTTGTCTACTTTTAGGCATAGCGCAAATTATTAAAACATTCGTTAGGTACATATTTATCTTCAATATCTTAAAAATTAAATAATCACAATTTCGGAAAGTTGAAATTTAAAAAACAAACACAATATTTTTTGGTATACTCATAAAAGATAATTTATTTGTATGTTGCAGAAACCTTTTATGAGGAAATTTGATATAAAATTTTCAACGCTTAAGTGAGAACATTTCAATTGTATTGGCAAAAACCAAACCAAATAAAACAAATACTTGTTGTAACAATGCGATCTTGCTAGCCAACTTTAACGAAATGAATTTGTCTATATCAGGATAGACGGATTCTGTTTTGACGGAGTCATTGTGCTTAACAAAATTATATTTAAAAAAAAACAAATCTGTTTATGCGACATTTATTTAAAAATAGTTCAGCGTATTGCTGCCCCTGTGTTATTTACACAATTTATAAATCAACTATATATAGATAGATATATATTGGATTTGATTTGATGTTTTTTCTTTCAGTTTAAATAGTGCAGCAAGCAATTAAATAAATGGCTAATACAACGCATGCCTTAATAACATAGTACATAAATATATGCATAGTTGATTTCTATTCGTTTTAAATATACAATAATAATAATGCAAATCCTCTCAAATTCAAATAATACTAAACATTTAAGAAATAACGAATTTGGGACCAAATTGAAACTAGCTTGGAATGCTTTACAAATACGAGTTTTTTCTCATTTTTTTTTTCCATTTTCTATACTGCCTTGAAATCAACAAGAATTTTTAACAATAAACAAAATCGTGTGTGAAAATAAAACAGAATAGACTACACATAACAATAGAAAATTAGTTAAGTTTCTTTTTTGTTTTTTGTTTTTGTTTAAAGACGGTTTAAAGTATTGCAAAATGTTAGGAGGCGCTAGCACATTTATCAGATTTGCTCTCACTTAAGCATAATTATAACATAGTTTATAGCTTTATGGCGTCCATAAAAGACTTGATTTTAATATTTATATATATATATATGTATATATAATTTCTGACAGTGTACAATAATTTTCAGTATTTAACAGATTCCATTCAACGTGTTTCATGTTTGTTTAGCTTTAGGCTTAGTGATTGGCGTAGGACACAACTACAGGTATTTGCTTACACTTATTATGTAGGATGTACATATACATACATACATACGTAGGGTTATATTTCACATAGGCTATTTGCACCCTTTTTTATATATTTTTTCTGTTTGTTTTGTTTCGCTTTAGCTAATTATGGAAATTTTTGCATACACTTATATAAATAGATGTATACATATAAATAGTCAAACTCATTTTATATTTTATAGTAATAATATAAATATATATGTATATATACATATATATATACGTATATGTATATAGCATTTTCATTTTTATATATATGTGTGTGTGTGTGTGTGTGTGATTTTGCTCAACATCATAATAGAATTCGTAGCATTTACTTTTCGCATGCATCATAGTGTAAACATTTATAATTTCTTAGTTTTGTCTTGAATTTCATTATTTTCTTTTATAATATCTGCAAATATATATTTATATATAATATATTATGTGTGTGTGATTTTGTTTGCTGGTCTATGAGGTTATCGCGCTTAACGTGTGTGTGTGTGTGTGTTTCCTTGCGTGGGTGCGTGTTGTTGCAAAGGCGCCTTATAACGCCCCAAATGGATCGAGTGGTAAATTTTTATTGCCTCCATTCTGCGTCGCCTGCGTGGGTTGCATGATGCCCGTCGTTGGCCCCGCCGCATTACTGTGCGGCGCGCCCATCATCGTCGGTTGGCCCCCAGTCAAAGGGGCTGCCTGTGCCAGCATATTCGTCTGCTGGCCCATCACCGGCATGCCCTATAATAATTCAAATATAGAATTAGTATATATTTCAAAATTTGACGTTTTATTTGGTTTTCATATCGAAAATTGCAAATCATGCAGGAGTTGGAGGATTACTGCAACGACTTAAGACAAACGCCAAAGGACTACATCGGTTCAGGGGGATAGAGCAAGAGAGCGAGAGAGAGAGAGTTGTGGGTTAACAAGTAGTTGGCTTTTAGAGATTGGCCGCCGTGAGCTAAGTACATAAATATATGTATATACACACATGTATATGTGTATATAAGATATATAAACTGTTTTTGAAACTTTGGGGGCAGGCTGGGTTAGTGAGCTCTACATAGTTATACGCTTGCAACATTGTAAAAAAAAAGAAAGTAAATAAAACTCAGTGGAAAAACTCTCTACAATATATAATACTAAAAGTTCAAAACTTCAAAATCTAATAGAACTTAAAAAATGTGTATATACGAAAACAATTGAATTTATATTTTCTTAACAGATTGGCCAAGAGAGATAGATAGAGAGAGAGAGAGAGATAGAGAGAGAGCGAGAGAGAGGGAGGGAGATGCCTATAGAAAGGGCAAGTAGATATACAAGTGGATGCCATAACCGGAAAAACAGAGCATGGGGCAGCCGTTCTTAAAGCTCAGTGCGTAGGCAGAAGTCAGCGTAAGTAGATTCGATAGTGAAAGTGAAGTCGTAGGCAAAAATCAAATTGAAAAAAACCAAAATATGTACACATATATATATAAATATTAACACAAACATAATCAAAAATAAAGTATATTATATATATATATATATTTTAAATAAAATGAAAATAAATGAAAGCAACTTATAGAACACATTAAGTACAAACATTTAATTTATATTTGATTATGTTTTTATCAAAGTTTGTTTTGTTTGGTTTTGTTTGGTTTTTTTTTTTTGTTGTACGTTGGATTTGTTGTTTAACTATTTGATAAATTTTGTTTTTTTTTTTTTGTTTTTGTTCGTTTGCATCATTCTTACCTGCATATAATTTGGCATTACAGGATAACTAGCATGTATATACGGATGATTGATTGTGATTGGCGCAGGACTAACGGTCATGCCATGTGCCTTTATATACAAAATATATATATATGTGTGTGTGTGTGTAAATGCATATATATACATTTAGTGTGTGTGTATATATATACATATATATATAACACACAAACATACATTAACACAGGCGCATCGTGAGTTTTTGTCAAATTTTCAGTTGATGTCATTTTATTATTATATTATTATTGTCATTTGATTTTTTTGTTTGTTATTTTTTTGATATGTTTCAATATTGCGGTATGCGTTGGATAGTTGAAATATATAAAGCAACATAAAATAAAGAAAAGAAAGTGATAGTTTATATATATGTATGTATATATATATATATATATATAATGTTTTATAAATACCGAAAGAAAAAAGGAGTAAGAAAATCAAAATGTGATAAATACAATTATGTATGCATATGTACGTGTGCGTGTATTATACGGAATCTGTGAACAAATTGGCCTGCATGTGTAGGGTATCAGTTGAATCAAGTAGCTCATTGTTGTGTTTGTTGTTGTTGTTGTTGTGTTGTTGTTGTTGTTGTTGTTGTTGTACCTACACTTAAGAGGTGTGCCCGAACAGTTAGCCCTAGTGCTAGGTGTAGTTATTGCTGTCGCTGTGTGGTTTTTGATGCAGTGTTTAAATGAGAGACCTTAACCGATATATCATATATTGTATGTATTTATAATAGTGAGTGAGAAAGAGAGAGAGAGAGAACAAACGAAAGAAGAAGATTTAAATAAACATACAACTTGCAAAAACTTGGTTTTATTCCTAGTTAGCTTGATACCAATTCAAGCTGATATTTATATATATGGTATGTATGTATAAAGATATAAAATGTCGACAACATCTAGATAAATTTATTTGTGGTTAATCTTAGGCGCAAGTCAGACTTAATTTCCACACAGATCAAGACAATATATAAATAAACCAAGTAGCTGTAGTTGTTGGGTGCAAAAACAAAATCATCTTCGTAAAGGATACATAAATAAAAATAACAAAATGATAAGAGAACTTGTATGTTACATGGACTGTGAGCCTAAGCTGTTGTTTGACACAATCCTATGGATCTTATATGGATACTATATAAAACTCAATATAACTGTTTGCAATTGCCTCGAGTATTCCCTATCTTTCCCTTATATAGTCTATCTATCTATATATATATAATGTTTTATAGCTCTCATCAATCCTGCAGATATATGTTATTGTCTCATACAATTGATGTTTTTGTTGTTCTTGTGGTATTTAGTGGAGTTAGAGTTACGTTTGAGTTGAATTGAGTTGAGTTGAGAGAGAGAGAGAGAGAAAGAGCGAGCGAGCGAGAGAGAGAGAGAGAAAACGTGTAGAGAATTAGTTGTGGTCAAAACTCACCATTGGACGATAGCCAGCACCAGTTGTAGCCGCCATTGGTTGTGGTGTCCAATTAGCACCTGGTTTCGCTGTATTTTTAGGTGAATTCCATTGCACGGGTCTATGAGATATAATGTGGTAAGAGAGTAATGGTATATAGAGAGACGAAATCAATGAAACTGTTTGTTTTTGAATTCGATTTTCTAGTTACGTTTCTAAAGGAAGTTTTCGAATTAATCGAAAGCAATTGGACTATGGGACGGGTGTTGGTTATGTACACAAATGGAACATGAATGAATATGGGGTTATGGATATGATCGTGGATGGAGCGCGAATATGGGCAATTCCAGATAGAAAATTAACAGATATTCCTAAAGCTTTTCTATGTTCTATTCTACGTAAAGTTCTCGACATTTCCTCTGCCCTTGTAGAGGGTATTGTATTTTGTCCTGACATCTCCCACCTCACAAAGTATATATATTCTGGTTCAGCATCAACAGCCGACTTTATATAGCCACATCCATCAGTCAGCCCTTCCCACAGTCTGTCTGTTTCTATGCGAACAAGTCTTCTTACTTCTGAAGCGATCGATTGAAACTTTGCATAGATCCGTCTTTCTGTTGCAGTACCCTGTGTCTAGATCGGACCACTCCATCATATAGCTGACATAGGATAGGTCGAAAAGCAGGTTCTTGTATGGGAAAATATGCACTATTCTCACACATCTGAGAAAGGCAAGTTTACACAAGGCTTTAAACTCTTCAGTCTGAAGAAAGTCTCTATGCTCTTTGATGATAAAAGATGAAGAGAAATGTGCTTATATATTGACTAGAGTTGACCTTTTTCTGGATCTGCCCATATATTTATAGTTATTTAGGTTCTAATACTCGGCTGCTTATTTTGGGTATTAAGTTAAACTTCTTGAAGACTTGAAAAAAGCTGTACTTTTAAATTTTGCATTAACTTGTTTGAGCTTTGTTTGATGAAAAGTGTTTTGAAGATGAAATATCGTGATGAGCTCTTCTCAGACTTTTGTCGCACACACATATACATATATATATACACAAACAAAACAAACGCACACACACAGACACACACACACAGACATTATTTGTTGGGTTTCTTGACGATTTTACTCACTTTGCACTCGCCGTTTTATTTATATTTAAATTATCAACTAATGACATTAGTGAACTATCCAGATCGCCGGTTATTATCTTGCCAGTGCCAGCTGGTTGTTGTTGTTGTTGCTGTTGCTGCTGCTGTTGTTGTTGTAGCAGTTGTTGCTGTGTGTTCTGTTGTTGTTGCTGTTGCAGTGTCAGGGCCGGATTGCTGCTATTGTAGCCCTGATACGCGGCACCTGCGGCGACAACATTGATTTGATTGCTGTTGTTGCTGTTGGCTGTGGCCGGTTTAAGAACATCGCCCAAAGCATCGAAGCCTTTTTAACGTGTTTACACACACGCACACACATATATATTTATGGTATATTTTGTTGTTGATGATGTTGTTGTTGTTGTTGTTGTGGGATATAGCCAGTGCACCGTTTGAGGCAGACATTTACACAAAGAGACATACACAGTTGTTGGTTTTTTATATGTATAGAGCATGAGATAAATGCAAGCCCACAAGAAATTTAAATGAGTTTTTCGATTTGTTTATCCGTTTTTTAAATTTTGCCCGTTTTTGCAATAGTTTATATATATAAATATTTTGTTTTTATTGCGAACACACATACATATAAATATGTATAGGAAAAATTGAATTTTTAATGGATTTGTGCCACCAACATTAACGTACATGAAACAATGTTTGTTTTTTTTGTTTGTTTTGTTTTTTATGTTACGTACAAAGGAACATAAAAAGGAGAAAAAGAGAAAAAATACATTGACAAAATAAATATTGTGAATATTACTTTTTGTTTTTAAGTGCTTTATCAATGTTGAACTTGAAAATAGTTAATTGTTTTCAGTTTAATACATAAATGGCATATTACAGGAAGATTTAAGCGATAGTTGGAGTTGTTAATAAATATGTATATAATTAGTTAAGCGTATTATAAAGCAGGTAATATAGTAAACAGGTGCAAATATCAATTGTTTATACTACGTTAACTAGAAGCAAAAGAGCTAAAAGAACTTAGCTTTAAGCCTTGAAATAACATTTTAGTAGAACCTACTAAACCCAAACTATCCACAGACTTCTTTCAGATATTAACACAACTTAAGTTTTTATACCAAGACAAGTTCAAGTTATTTTTACTAAAACAGATCTCGGTCAAGCTCTAAACGAAGCCCATAATAAGTATGTTTGTTACATTTCCCTTTTGAATGGTTCTCAGAAATTGTTGCCTTTAAACTGCTTCCTTTTCATTGCAAATCTTTTAGCTAAATTCAACTTACACTAAACAACACAATCAAGACACAATCACGCAATTTTTCTTATTTAACATTTAAATGACATTGATAAATAATATAAATATTGATAATATTTACAAAAGCAAATTGGAAATAAACAGACAATTAATCGAAATGTACACAAAATAATTGAAGACGAAATTTATATGAATACTTAAGCTTTTGAAGGACATTTCACTAGTGATAGCACTTTTTGGTCTTTTACAAATACTTTTCAAATGTCAATAAAGCTTTGAGTGAACAAATGAAACGAATGCATTCAGAAATATAAAGTAATTCGGAAGAAATCAAATGAATGCATTCATTATTGAATGTATTGTTGAGCAAATGAAATGAGTGCATTCAGAAATACCAAGTAATTCGGGAGAAATCAAATGTAATTCATTCAGAAATAGCATGTATTGTTGAACAAATGAAATGAATGCATTCAGAAATGACAAACTACTTGCAAGTAGTTCACTTTGAATGCTGATGACTTGTTAAGCAAATATAGCTTGAATATTTGACAGCTTTACAAAATGATAACAGGTTAAGGATAGGTATAACCTGTGCGTGGCAAATGCTTCTGTTCATTCTTAAATGAGTCGAAAGTTTCTGTCATTTGCAACATTCGTAGATACTTGGTTTGAAAGCAAATGTTAAGAACAACCTGTGCGTGGCAAATGCTTTTTATCATTCTAAAATGAGTTGAAAGTTTTTGTCATTATGAACATTTGTAGATAATTGGTTTAAAAGCAAATGCTTCTGTTCATTCCAAAATGAGTTGAAAGTTTTTGTCATTTGGAACATTCGTAGATACTTGATTTGAAATGCATTTGTGCAAGACTCAATGAATGAAGTGAAGACAGACTTTTGTACAGATTATGCGATCTGTAGATGGTTGGTTGATTGGTTGGTTGGTTGGGTGTGTGATGTGTGTGTGTTTTTGAGTTTGTGTGTGTCTCAGCAGCACTACAAGCACAATAAAATGAGGCCAATATTGACTTGATTGAAACTTTGTACAAAAACAAAGCGCGCAACGTATAATTGGGTTCTGCGTTCTTTGTGTTACATTTTGCTCGCGAAAGTTCACCTGTGGGAAATTGTGACATCGTTGAAGTTGATAATAAGGCCAGCTCTTGCTGGTGATGTTGTTGTTGTTGCTGCTCATGGAGCTGTTGTTGTTGTTGCATATAAAAAAAGGCGGCCTGTTGCTGTTGCGGCTGCTGTGGCTCCACATAATGCCCACTGGGCTGCATATCGTCAAAAAATGGATTTGGCAAAACGGCTGACGACGACGACGACACGGCTGATGTCATTCAACACAAATATATATTTGCAAGGATTTTGTTGGGGGTAGCCATAAAGAAAATCAATTAAATTATAATTAAACTAAATGAAATCGTTGAAACAAAATCACGCACAAAAAATAATATGTGTAGAATTGAGTTTCACGCATACAGCAAAAGTATCTTGTGTCTGGAAACTTAAGATTACGTTTGATACATGGGTTCTTTTTCTTTTTTTTTGTCTAGCCTTTTTGGGGTTCTGCTCACATTGTGTATAATAATATAAATGAAAAACTTTAGACTGTGTTAATTATATAGTTAGTTAGTACAACATGCCAAACATATTAGCAATTAATATATATATATGTATGTATATTATAGAAAAGTTGAAGAAAAATACATTTAAGTTCGTTAAAAAGTGCAAGTTAAGAGCACCGCGCCATATACATATGAATATACATAGAAACGAAACTTTAGCCCAATCCCCAAAAATGAGAACTTTCAGTTAAGTTATAAACATTTAATTGCATTACAATTGTTAATGTTATTAATGAGACAAATTAGCTGGCTGTTATTTAATTGTTTTATGTTTTGAATGTTTTCTTTTTTGTTCGTTTATTGGAACACTTACCTGCTGGTTCCGTATTACCAAAAACGGACGTAAAATTACTATCGGAAACGAATGCATTTGTCGCAGCAGCGGAGGAAACTGTAGACCCATTGAAACCTATTTTATGGTTTTTTTTTCGGGGGAGGTTTTTGATTGGATATTCATGTGTGGTTGTGTGATTTATCGAGTCATGTTCAGCGTTGCAGTTGTTGTTGTTGTAGGTTGTTGTTGTTGTTGTTGTAGGTTGTTTTGTTTTTGATTTTGTTTTTGTTGGTGTGGAGAAAGAAAACCAGTGATGAAAATGAAGAGCAACAATACATTAGAGAAGTAATTGAAAAATGAATAAATAAAAACGTACGAACTTATACGAAATACATAATATACAAAATAAAGATAATTAAGTTTAGATGTTATATATGATGGGGAGAAATATTGGTGCATCAAAAGATTGTGCTCAAAGACGGCCAGAGAGAAATAGTTTGGACGGAGTGCGCGCCTCTGGGATATATAAATTTCTGGGTCTGAGACAGCTACAAGACACAACATGGGTAATACATATACATATACATATAGATATTGACTTATATAATAAAAAACAAAACAAAAAAACAACACTTAAACAACTAAGTGGAGAGCACGTAACGAACTAATCTCAATTGAAAATATTAATTAATTAAATCATAAGAAAATCATAGCATGCTACCGTTATTATGCATCCATAAATTACTGGCATTTAGTGCAGCACCTGTTGCTCCGGCGGCAGCTGCCGCATTGCCGCCACTGTTGCCGCTGGCCTCAAACATGTCAGCGAACGGATTGCCCAACTGCAGCAAATCATCGGATGCCTTTGTGGCATGCGCCTGTGGCGCACCTGCTGCAGCAGCAGCGGGCTGTGCCGACGCGGCACCAAACAGATCAACTATCGGCTGACCAGCCTGTGAGGCTGGCGGTGACGATAGGAATGGATTTGTTAGTGCAGCGCTAGCGCCAGCAGCACCGCTACTGGTGGGCGACGATACCTTCGACTGTAGTTTGACGTGGGAGAGGGGAAAGTGGGGGAAAGAATACAAGAAAATAGTTTGTTTAGATCGCGATCAATTGAAATCAATAACATGCACTTGGCATTCGCACTCACCTTGTACTGATTCATGGCCGCCTCCTCTTCGGCGAGCACCTGTGCCTTTAGCTGCTCATCAATGCCGTTGCTGGTATCAAATTTACTGGACGCGGCTGCTGTTCCAAATGCCGAGCTAGTTGAAGAGAGTGCAGAGACAGCGGATTTAACATTCGTGCGCTGATAGCTGTGCCAACAAATCAAATGCAACCAAAGGCACGTGACAAAACCATATGCAAAATCATAGAGAAAACAAAAGTAAAATTAAATTAATTAAAACAAAAGCAGTAAATATATATTCGATATGCCAAAGATTGCAAAACTCTTGCAATTAGCATTAAGTCTCGTCTTACAAATCAAATTCGAATAATCTCTCCTTCTACATTTCGCAACAAACTAACAAATCCCTCTGCGAGAGTATTCAAACTGAAAAGCCAAACTAAACAGCTAATAAAGTAAGCAACTTAAAGTGCATAATAGATAAGTAAATAACTAAAAACCGCAACACACCTCGATGATTGGGTGGGCGTGTTGGCTGCGGAGACCTTGCGTCCCTCCAACGTAGCCAAATGCTGCTCCAAGGCATCCAGCAAAGAGCTGGGCGCCTTTGTCAAGTCGGGTATATCGCCCTTGTCAATGCCCACGTTCTGCAATTATAATAATTTTTTATATTCAATAGATTTATGATGATTCTATAGTATGTATACATACCTCAGCAACCTTTAGGAATTCGCCGACACGATCCATGCGCACCAAAAACTTTTTGTATAAATCCAGAGCATCGCGTGCATGCTTCTTATTCATATCAAAGTATTTCTCCAGTAAATTGATAATGCCATCATTATAGCAGGCAAACAGACGAATCAAGTCACGGAACAGCAGCATGAAGCTCATATTGATGACACCTGTTGAAGGTGGGTTAAGAAATTAGGATTAATCCCTATCTAGATATAGTAGATTTAACATACCATTAGTCAGATCATTGGACTGGCAATCAAACTCGAGAAGTCCATCCAATTGTGCCTGCAAAACTGGCAACGTCTTCAAGAGTTTCTCCGCGTTCATATTACGCAACGAGCCCTCCTCTTTACTAAATACCACAAAATATATACAAATTAAGCAATTAATGGTAATCGCAATATAAATATAGCTTTCCGACTTACCCGCGTTTCACTTTGCAAAAATCGAAAGCCATGGCGCGATAGGAGAGCGATTTCTCATTCAAATACTTGGCATAGCGTCTTATAAAAGGCGACATATCATAACCTATTGTACATGATAATAATAGGGTATTATTTGCCACATAATCAGCAATTAAATATCACACATATAAGTCGAAGAGTCAATTTTGAGGGATAATCGTAAGACTAGGGCTATGTTGGTTAAGTTAAATCAGTTAGTCAAATTTGTTTCGCATTATCTGTAGGAAATGGTTTTTGGTTTTAGTTTACAGCCATGGCCACAAAAGTTAGTGTACAATATGCATTTGTTGTTTTTGTTTTCGTTGTTGTTGTTGCTGGTAACCCATTAACCGTTATGAAAATTCTGTTTTTCAACAAATACTCACCCATTCTGCCACCTGGAATGCCCATGCCACCATCTGCAGTATAGGTTCATAATTCGCATTTGCATATATTATTTAGATATATATATTTAGTTTTTTTCATATGTGTATTAGGAATGAATTTCAAAGGTTATTAATAATTCGATTTGTGTGTTCGAGTGTGTGTTTGTGTATGTGTGTAAGCAGCGCAATTCGGTTTTAAACATTATTGAAATGTTATCATTAGAACGAATACACAAATGAATAAGCCAAACGCAATTCGCAGCATTCAAATGTCGTGTTTCGGAGAGAAAATGAATGAAAATAGAAAGAGAACAGAAGAGAAGAGAAGGGAAGAGAAGAGAAGAAAAGAGGGTAAGCCATGTAATATTCAATTTTAAATATAGTTAATTAGTTAAATATTGTTTTGATTCGTGATAGCGTGCGTAAATATGTTAGAAAGCATCAAATCATGGATCATCATTTATTGTTTGCCCCTTAAAGGCTCTTGTTCTTTGGTTTGTTTGTGAAATTTATTCGTTTATACCTTGCACAGTTCCTTTGTCGAGAAAGGAGCTGAGATTGAATGTTGAATTGCTCGATGCGAGATATTGCATGAAACGCTGCAAAAAGAGAGCAAAACAAAATTTATCCAGATTAATAACAAAGTTTAAATTTAACAGAAAATATATATAAACATTTATACTCAAAATGCTTTGAATTAAACGTTTACAATATAGAATCTCTACATATAAAACTGTTTGTCCTGACTGAGTGACTGACTGAAGAATTGACTGACTAATTGAATGACTGACTGACTAACTGACTGACTGATTGACTGGCTGATTGGTGATCGAGGCACAGCCAAAACAGTAAGAGCTAGGAAGCAGAAATTTTCATTGTTGTTATCTTTTGTGATGAAGGTGCACATTAAGGCGAGGTTTCGGGAAATTCCCCCCGATAGTATGGAAAAATAATGAAAAACGTTTGACTGAAACCTTTTTCTCTATTATCCGATCGGCCTCAAACTCAATGTCAAGGTTCTTTGTTCAAGTTAATTTGAGGAATATTTCACACTTTTTCAAAAATGTATTCCTCCTTGGTGAAAAAGGGGGTCAAATATTTGGTGGATGACGTTTCGCGCTTACAATCATTTTCAAGGATCCATATCACAATTCATTTGAGACATGTTTCACATTTTTCGCAGAATCAAAGCATCTTCGGTAAAAAGTGCGATACTAAGACTTTTTTTTTCAGAGCTCTACATGATAACTTAATGAATACGTTTTAAACGATTTTGGAAATTCCAGCCGCAACAGAGGTAACTTGACGGAAAACGTTTGTTATTTATAAATATTTGCCAGAAATTTGATAAGGTTATGAGATCCATTTAGAATTAATTTAAGCGGAGCGATTTGCACTTATTTTGACTCCAACATTGAATAATATTTCAATTTCGAAAGTTCTAAGTCGAAACCAATTTTTCAATGCATCCAGAGCTTAAAACCCAAACAAGTTTTGACAGAGTTATCCCAATTTGAGGATTAGAGAGAGTATTTTATATAAATATTTATATATTGTTTCCACTTTAAAATGTTCTAGAAATCATATTGAGTGCACAATTTAAGTCGCTGAAATCGTCGACTGAATAGCTGCTGAGGGAGGGTGACCATGCCGCAATCGGAAACAAAGAAAGCTTTGCAATTTTGTCGCAAAATAAAAGAGGAAACCGGGTAAAACTCAAACAAAACTAAAAATAACCAAGTAAGAGGTTCTAGTCGGGTGCTCACGACTAGGGGATACCCTGAACCCACTTCTTTTAACACCAAATGCAAACATACTGTTCTAGAAGCTGCATGTCCAGTTTGGGGACTCTAGCTCTTAATATTTACCCAATTTTCTCAGGAAACAAGATTTCCACATCGATTTGTATCGATTGATTGGAAACGGGGAAAGTTATCGAATATCGGAGACAAACTCGATCTGCGTAGGCACTAGCCTGCCTCCCTAGCTTTTAAAGGTTCTGAGATCCTTGCGTTCATACATACGAACAGACGGACGGACGGACAGTCGGGCGGACAGACAGACGGAAATGGCTAGATCGACTCGGATGTTGATGCCGATCAAGAATATATATCCTTTATGTGGTCGGAGATGCTTCCTTCTGCCTGTTACATACATTTACATTTTGCACAAAAACATTATACCCCTTTTGCCCATTTTTAATGGGTATAAAAATAAAAAAAGATAACATAAAGAACTAAAAAGCACGCAAAACCAAAAAATAAGCAAATCTAACGAAAACAAAATCCGAAAAAGTAACAAAATGAAATAAAATAAAAGAAAATAAAACAAAGCGACAAACGAACGTGACCTTTTTATGGTATAAAAGCAACGCCCCACAATTGCGGTTGGCGCAAACGAAAAGTGAATTGAATAAAAGTAAAAGTTTTAAGCCCGAGACGCCCCCCAACCCCTCTCCCACTATCTATATGCTTAGAGAGAGACATTTGAGGGGTTAATTTTTGGGGTTTGGGTACAAACCTCATTGCCGTAAGCCATCAAATGATGTGTGGTTATCAGCGATTTATAGACGACCACCCAGTTGGCGTTCTGTGAACGTTCGATAAGTAAATTGGCCAAATGGGGTATCGAGACATTCGGTTCGTTTGTGCAGTGCACCAGATCTGCAAGAGAAGCAAAAGAGAATATATATAAATAAGTTAAAGATTATTCAATGCAATCATAAGTACAGTGAAAGCTCTCGCTAACAAACCACTGACTTTGGCCGTTTATCTACTTGAAGTGAACAATTTGCTTAAAATATTGATTTTGATAGTCCCTTTTTGGACAATTTTCACTTTTCTTAATGCAATTTCATGTTTACCCTGATCTTTATACTTTATTATTTCTTAAGACTCTCAGCGAACATCTTTGCGGGCGTCCGTTTAAGAGAACCTTCACTGTATTTTAATCCATATGCTGTTATCATCTTGTTGCCGACTTATACGGCCCATTGTTCATTGTTTGTCTTATCGTTCTTATGTTCTGCACATATGACTCTTAATGTCGCCCCAAGAGACTCGCAGTGCATTTAAATTGTGATAAGCTCTTGTGTCTGGGGCGACATATTGAAAAATCAAATGCATAAGCTAAATAAAACAATATATGGCCATATACTAACAAAATGAATGGATATTATATAAGTATCATCATTTTGCTTCCGACCGCTTGATATCGACATTTAAAGAGGGGCGTTTGTTTACATATGGCCCAAGCAGCTGCCTTGAAACCGACTCCCAATGCACTCGCTGATTGCTTACACACACACGCACACACACTCACTGCACACACACACACACATTCACACAGTAACAATATGAATCATTTTATTCAATTCAATAATTGATATTCGTGCGCTTTGTATGTGTGCATTAATTGAAATATATTAAACCATATGGTAATATCAATATTTACTCGTTTAATTAACGCTTGAAGACAAGTTTTAATTGATTTTCCAAAGCATTTATTATTACAATTTACTATATTTTGTCGTGAAAGGATTCATATGTATGTTACATACTTTTTATACCCTGAACCCATTACAAATGGGTATAAAGGGTATAATTTTTTTGTTCAAAATGTAAATGTATGTAACAGGCAGAAAAGGAAGCATCTCCGGCCCCATAAAGTATATATATTCTTCATCAGCATCAACATCCGAGTCGATCTAGCCATTTCCGTCTGTCTGTCCGTCTGTCCGTCTGTGCGTCCGTCTGTTCGTATGTATGAACGCAAGGATCTCAGAATCTATTAGCTAGGGAAATTTTAGCTGTAGGTCATCCTAGTCCATGCGCGGATCGAGCTTGTTTCCGATATTCGATAACTTGCCCCGTTACCAATCAATAAAAATCGATATCGAAATCCTGTTTCTTGAGCAAATTGGGTAAGTATTAAGAGCTAGAGTCACCAAACTTGATATGCTGCGTCTAGAATAGTATATATATCTGCATTTGGTGTTGGTGGGTTCAGGGTATCCCCTAGTCGGGAGGTCCCGACTAGAACCTCTTACTTGTTAAAGATTAATGTTATAAAATAGATGATTACAAATTTTCATTAGTCTAGCTAAATAACTAGTTATACAATAACCTAAATTCTAAGTAAAAGTAAAGGGTATATTCAAGTGTGTGTAAATACTTTTGAGTGCCTTAGATGCTTGGGCACAGGGTAATGTACAAATATAAAACCCATTGACCCAAATCAAATTGATTGGCTTTAAGAACCAGAGCATGTTCATTTAAGCTTTTTAGCGCATTGAATATATTTTGTTTAAAATTTAAACTTACTTTCCACAAATATTTTCTGTTTACTTATTTTAAATACAAAATTTCCATAATATATGTATTATTATTATTAACGCTTCAGTGTACATTTCTGCTAATTGGAATATTATGCATCATTCAATTTACATTATTAGGAATTCCACAGGAAACCGTGGTAGGCATTTTTTCCTTAGAACTTAATTACCTGCGCGCCTCTTTTTTCATCTTTTCCGGTTCTACGAATTTCCAACTGGTTTCATTCACAGCTTTATATTTAGTTATTGGCAAATCAAAACGGTTGAAAGGGTAAAGAAGAGAAATGAATCGTATTCTTTACATGCTACCTGATATGGCAGAATGTAATCTGAGAACAGGTTTTGTTTATTTTCTTTCCTTTGTTTCTTTCTTAATTTCTAAATTGTAGCTCATGTTCGTTTTTAATGGCCAACTTTTGATTGACTTGAGTTTTAACAACAAACGTCTGTCTTGAGTATAGAATGTATTTTCCAATAAGAACAATATGCTGACAATCTAGTCAGATTTTGGCATATAATTGGACATACTGTGTATTCCAATTGGAACCCAACACCACAAAAAGAAGCTTGACTTATGTACAATTTTGCTAGTGATCTGCGTACTTCGCTTAGAGGGCAACAATTTTCGTTGGGTCAATGTGGCCACTCTCTTGTTTGGAACTGAAGCATGACGCGGGCACACTTGACGCATATGTAATGACCGCAAGCCTTAACTTGATTTATTTTTATTTTCTTAATTACAACAACAAACTCACACATACACACACACTTAAAGTCTCATCTCACTTCTAGCCAAAGTATCGCACACATACTAGGCTCATTATGGGCCGATTCAAGTAATTCCCATACAAACACATATGCATGCAAATAAATGCATGTGTGTATATGGAACTGTATGTATGTACATAAATTTATGTACGGTACAAGATATTAACGAAAATTTCTCATGAGTCATTTCGCGCATAAGTTGCAAACGTGCCAAAGCGGCAAACTCGAATAAGAAACAGGTCAAAGCAAACACTGACAACACGGCAGCAACAGCAAAAATGTCAACCGAAATCCAATAAGAAGACACACAAAAGATCACGTTGCTTAGCCAATCAGAAATTCAATATAAAACATAGACGAGCCTAATTTTTGTTGTAGCCTCTATTGTTGTTGTTGTGCACAACTTGTGCATAAATTTAAAAGGCAATGACACCGTTGAAACGGCACATAGCTTAACAACAAAAATAATATCAAATGCTGTTACACACTCACACAAACACACAGGCTTATTGTCATTGTAAATCTTACACACGTGCAGCCGTGAGAAAGTGACGTAACATTAGAAAGAGAGGCCTACAGCACTGAGAGCGAATGACGAAGCAGCCAAAAGGAAAGACCACAAACAGCAGCTGAGGCGAGGCAGCAGGTGCATTGCAAAAACTTTATACATATATATATGTACATATATATATAGAGTGGGCGTAAATGCGGAGAGCGAAGCGTTTGCTGTTTTGTTTTCTGCTATGAGTTACTAAGCACAGTTACACATGCACAAAATGATAAAAGTTTACAGTAATTGGAATAGCGATACAGGCATGATAAAAGAAGAAAACGCAGCCCTGGGCCCTAAGAAACACACACTCGCACACACACGCACGCACATATATTATACATATGTATGTTACGTTAAAAATCACAGAAAAATTGACAATAAAAAAACTGCCGCCAGGCGGGGAGGGGAAAGAGGGCAAAGTACTTCTCTGTGTAATTCAATGAATAGCAAAATGTTTGACAAGACGACAAATTTTGTCATACATATACAAGCAAGTCGGCGCCAGCTAACCGTTATTTTGCAAACTTTGTTCGCTTTTGCTAACATATTTAGTCTTAGTCTTTTGGTTTTTCTTCGTTTTGCATTGTACTTACAATCCAAATGCTTCTTCTTCGGCCCAATGCATTCTTCAGTTGTGGCCTTGCACACAGATTTGGCCAGTCCTTGGCCAGCAAGGCTGTGACGGGCAGCCAACAGCCTGTCGTTGATTGTTTGACCAGCCATAGTCATGATGAAGCTGTTTTTGTTGTTGTTGTTGTTTTCACTTAATTTACACTAGTTATATTTCCAATCTAATTTGATTATGTGCTGCAAAGAATGGACCAAAAAGCACACACACACACTGTGACAGAGGCCAGTACACGCACACACACACGCACACTCAGAGGCTGGGAGACGTATTGATATTGATTAGTTGTTGTGGCAAATATTCAACGAAAAAAACACGACTAGCTGGTGCCACACAAACTGTTTATCAGTTGCAGCTGCTGCACAATTCGATTTAACGTCGCGTTTAATGCGCTCTTTAGCCGGTGCGTAACGCTGTAACGCGATCTTCAATTCTCTATTTTTTTCTTTTTGCCACAAATCGATAATGGCGACCAGCACTTTTGCAGCCGATAAGAATAATGAGCGCTGGTATGTCGATGATTTTTTGTGGGTGAGATATGAGTCCTATCGATATTTTTCAGTGCTTAGCATATGCGATATTGTTTTACTAGAGGTATCCCTTAATTTGGTTGTTAACTTTTTAATTTGTACAAGCTTATGTTAGTTGGTTGGTTGCAAATTTTCTAATACAATGTTCGTGGGGCTTTAAAAAAAATTTGTTGAGCTGTATGTCAGAACACAGAGAATATATACTAAATAATTCCAATAGAAAATAACCACCTGCTGGAAGGTCACACTCTGCGAGGCTGTGGGGTCGATATATGTATGCCTAACGATATACGATAACAACATTATTTCTATCGCTACAAAGCAGCAGAAATAAAAAATAAAGAAAACAATAATATAAATTGAAAAACAGACTCCAGAGCCCTCAACTTGTCGAACTGTCAATTCCCGAAAGCCACAATCAACCAGGACAGGACGCTTAGCTGCAGCAGATGTGAACGCTCGCGCTGCCAAAGCGCCAACCACACAACGCACAACAGCAACTCGTTCAACTATCTCCAAAACAGACCCACCCACAAAACAGCCCAAGGATGAATGCGCTGCGTCAGTTCTACATGGATATACCCATAGTCACCCGGGTCTATACCACAGTCTGTGTGCTCACGACGGTTGCGGTGGTTAGTCCATTGCAAATAATTTGCAGATCGCCGCTGACGTGTACCCAGAATCTGATTTTTGTTCTCTTTATCTTTTTTGCCAGCACTTGGATCTGGTGTCGCCGCTGCAGCTATACTTTAATCCCACATTGATAGTGCGAAAATTTCAAATTTGGCGTCTGGCCACCACATTCCTATACTTCGGCACCATTGGCATTAGTTTCTTTTTTAATATGGTATTCACATATCGCTACTGCCGCATGCTGGAGGATGGCTCATTCCGCGGTCGAAGCTCCGATTTCGTGATGATGTTCGTATTTGGCGGCGTGCTGATGACCTTCTTTGGCATCTTTGTCAACCTGTTGTTCCTCGGCCAGGCATTTACGTTAATGCTTGTCTATGTGTGGTCCAGACGGAATCCCATGGTGCCCATGAACTTTTTCGGCGTGCTCAACTTTCAGGCATGTGCTATGCAAACATTGCAATTTCATTCAATTATTGTATAACTTTCATGTATTTCGCTGTCTGTGTGCAACAGGCGCCATATCTCCCTTGGGTGCTGCTATGCTGTTCCATGATTTTGGGCAACACCGTTTGGGTGGACATCATTGGCATGGGCGTTGGCCACATCTACTATGTGCTGGAAGATGTTTATCCGCAGCTGTCCAACGGCTTTCGACTAATCAAGACGCCATATTTTCTGTAAGCAACAATCTGGTCCAGTTCGGACCTGGCTTGCAGACCAAATCTCCAACTCATTTTATTTGTACTTTGCAGTAAGAGGATTTTCAACGAGCACATCGAACGGAATTTTCAAGCACCCGTAGAGGATCGTCCCGGCGGCTTTATGTGGGGCGGCGAGGGACAGCCGCTGGAACCAGAGCCAGAGCACAATCAAGCCCAGGACGCAGGGGAGCAACAGCCAGCGGCAGCTCAATAACAAACACAATTATGTGTACCAAGTTGTTGATAAATTTTTTATAATGCGGCCTAAAAAACACGGAATTTGAAAGAGACGACGAAAATGTTAAGTTAAGAACCCTCCGCCACCTTTCACCTGGTGCTTGGTAGGATTAGGTACATATTGAAAAATATAGATGACAGCAAGAAGGGGAAAGCTCAGCCATTCAATGGAGCGATGTGGCGTGCAATAGTTAGCCAAAGTTAATTCAAGTGTGTGTATGTATTTATTACTGGTTGATTTTTTTTGATTCTGTAGCGGCGACTTCAGTACTCAGTTGTACAATTATTACAATTGGCCTTAAGTTTCCCCCTCTATATAGATTCAGCACATGTGATTAATTATATATATATATGTATTTATGTATACAAACATGATAAAAACAATAATAAAACATACGTGGAATTGTAATGTTGGTGGCGCCATCTGTTAATTTTATTTAATACCAAGAACCGCCAATTCTGTGCCATATTTCGCTGTCGGCTGTCATACATGTATGAACATAAATTTGCCAGCATAACGCACGGACGTCGCCATAGAATGTGGCCGAGTCTGGCAGCGCCGTGCTAAATGCATGTGGCCATAAAACTCTGTTTAGATGCAGTTAATGCAATGCAAACTGGAAATAAACAATTAGATTTCGCTCCAAATTTGTATTAAATTTAAATTTAATTCATTCTCTAACTGGCAAAGTTGTACTAGATTTTGTTATGAGCTGACAGCACAGATCTGGCAACTACCCAGCCAGATGTTGCCATACAAAAATGTCTGCATTCAGGATTAAGTCTGGCAGCTCTGTCCAAGCGCGTGTGGGCATACATTTATTGCCAGATAACAAGCATAAAAAAATGGAGTCTCGAAATAATGAATTCCTGAATTGGGTAATTTCACAATTCTTTTTAAAGAAAAGAAATCTTAACCATTTAAAGTATACTCCAGGAGACAAGCGAAAGTAAACGGCCGCGCAGGATACGAAAAATCGAACGGGAGTGGCTACCAAACGATGTCCGATTGCTAATACACCTGGTTGAGCAGCGCAAGATCCTGTGGGATCCCAGCAAATCGAACCACAAGGATAGCAAATTGCGGGAGAGCACATTTCAATCTATTGCCAAAACTCTGGATCGCACAACGCCCGACTGCAAGGCCAAGTGGGATAATCTGCGTAACCAATACAGAAGCTACCAGGCCAAGGCGAAACATAACATTGAGGTCAAATGGCAATACTTTGAATCCTTGAGTTTTCTGCAAAAAGTTTGCGAGCCTCGCAAGTCCAAAGGCAATTCGGTAGGTTGGCACATGTACATAGATGAGGAGAACTCTGTGCTTCAACTTTTTTACTAAATTCCATCTAAACCTTGGCTCAAATGACACCAATGATACAATATCTATGAAACGTCCCCTTTCACAGTGCCATATGCATTTTATGGATGACTTGGACACCTGCTCTAGTTCGTTTTCCACGTCCACGCTTGGAGTTAAGACTAAAGAGGAGCTGAACAAATCTCCAGAACTGAATGATCGAAGTAAATCGGATAAAACAGACTCTCCGCTCCGACGTAAATCGGATAAAGCGGACTCTCCGATCCGAAGTAAATCGGATAAAACGGACTCTCCGCCCGAGCCCAATCACAATTCCCCCCAAATTTTTGGCGATTTTGTGGCAGATCAAATGCGACAGCTTAAACCGCAAATAGCTGATCAACTAAAGAGAAATATTCTGAAACTAGTTGTCGAAGCATTAGATAAAGATACGTAAATGTATGCCTTGACTATATGTTAACATAATATGTCCAGATATAAGGTTCGGTGTTTCGTGCTTTAATACTTTCCATATACAATTTACAACAATAAAATAGCTAAATAAGTTTTAACACTTTAGATAATATTATATTTATAAAACATTGAACAAGTTTAAATACATGTATGTATGTAGCGCAACATTTTTAGTGCTCAGCGTACCAAGTCCTCGGGATTGAACATGCCACGGGCACGTCGTAGGATAGAGTCCTTGCTGGCATCGTAGGGATGATCCTTTGAGGGGATTTCAAGGACTGCCGGTACTGGTGCAGTGTGTGCATCGATTACGTGACGAATAAGTTCGGCATATGTTTGATTTATCAGGATTATGTCGATGTCATCGCGTTTTAAGAATCGCTTAAAGCAATCTTCAATTTCGCTCACGGCCGTATTTTTATCGACAACCATAAAATTGGGATGGCGATTTTTATTGATTTCACCAACGCCACCAAGAAGGAATCCCACACAAGTGTCCTCGTCCCCTATTACAGAGATTAATTTTCCTTTGATTGCCGAATGCAAAGCCATTTTACTTCTGTTACGTTTACTAAATCAGTTAAAAAAGTCAGCTGACGCAAGTCACGAGACGAATTGTCAGTATAAAAACACCAAAAATCGACTTAACAGATAATAGAACACGATCAAATGCCCTTACAGAATTATGGCTCACGCATGCAGATATGTCAACATAAGAATTGTAAAACTCGTAATTTCTAAGTGCGATGCAGCTATTCTTAACTTTATTTCTTAGTAAGTTGTGTATGCGAGAATAATATTAGCTGTTGACGCAAAAACTTTTATCGATAACTGACGCTAATATGAGCATGTTAACGCATAGATGAGTCTGTTAATGCGACACAGCGTTGCCACTTTTTTGAGTACAACAGCAGTAAGCAGTAAAGAGTCGTCGAGCCGGAAAAATAAAAGCAGCACATAAACTATAAAATGGATGTTGATGCTGCACAAAAGAAATGGGAGCTGGAAAATAATATACAAACGTTGCCCAGCTGTGATGACATTTTTCGTTATGATGCCGAACAACAGCGCCAGATAATTGACGCCAAGCCCTGGGAGAAAGATCCACATTACTTTAAGGACATTAAAATATCGGCCCTCGCGCTGCTCAAGATGGTCATGCACGCCCGCTCCGGTGGCACATTGGAGATTATGGGCCTCATGTTGGGCAAAGTGGAGGACAACACTATGGTAATTAAAATATTCACCAGTTGCGGATGTCCGACTGTTACAGCATAAAATAAATTTAATTGCAGATTGTGATGGACGCGTTTGCTCTGCCCGTTGAGGGCACTGAGACGCGCGTCAATGCCCAGGCACAGGCCTATGAATACATGACTGCCTATATGGAGGCAGCCAAAGAAGTTGGACGGTTGGAGCATGCCGTTGGCTGGTATCACAGCCATCCAGGCTACGGCTGCTGGTTGTCGGGCATCGATGTGTCCACCCAGATGCTCAATCAGACCTACCAGGAGCCATTCGTAGCCATTGTCGTGGATCCGGTGCGCACCGTCTCCGCTGGCAAGGTGTGCCTCGGTGCGTTCCGCACATATCCAAAGGGCTACAAGCCACCAAATGAGGAGCCATCCGAATATCAAACGATACCGCTAAACAAGATTGAGGACTTTGGTGTTCATTGCAAGCAATACTATCCCCTGGAAATAAGCTATTTTAAGTCCGATTTGGATCGCAAACTGCTCGATTCGCTGTGGAACAAGTATTGGGTGAACACATTGGGCAGCTCCGGTCTCTTAACCAACACCGAGTACACGACCGGCCAAATCATGGACCTGTCTGAGAAGCTGGAGCAAAGTGAAAACTTTTTAGGTCGCGGTACATACACTTGGTTCTTCTCAAATTTTTAATTTCCATTTTATAATTAAGAATTCGCATTTTACAAACAGGCACCGATGTCAATGAGAAGCGATCGGAGGATAAGCTCTCCAAGGCAACACGTGACTGCAGCCGCTCCACAATCGAGCTCATACACGGCCTGATGGCACAAATTGTCAAGGACAAGCTCTTCAACAAAGTGGGCCTGGGCAAGTAGTCTGGTCTGAAAGTTTAGCTTATTGTAATTGCCAGAAACGACATTGTATTCATAAATATATAAAACTCCAAATGGGGGCATTTTCCATGATAAGTGCAGACTTATTTGCCACATCAATCATGATTTTTATGTTGTCTGTATCAATGAAGAAATATATATATAATTGTATGCATGGCAGTTGTCCGCCGCCAACATGAATCCTAGCCACAAGTGAAATATCAACGCTCCGAACTGTTTGCTCAATTGATGCCTGGCAGCGGGGGACGAGGTAATAGGAGGGGCCCCTAATTAAGTGCGCTGTCACGCGCCAGGCGCTGTCTGTGTGTATGTGTGAGTGAGTGTGTGTGTGTGTGTGTGTATGTATGCATGTATGTGTTATCTGTGTGGCAGCTAATATAAATAACGTCCTTAACGCTTAACCGTTGTCATCAACTGTCAACATTGGTTTTTGTGCTACGCATAAATTCCACTCGTAAAAGTGTTGTGATTTGTAATGTGGTGCTTTTCCGAAGAATTTTTTAAACGAAAATTAAATTTGATAGCATTCTTGTAAATATGTGTAGGCAGTTATAATTTTAAGTCTAACATCTCAGCGGATAACTGAAAATGTGTATTATCCAAATTCTATCTTGTAATTTAAATTATCCGTAACCCTGTTACATTACATCTTCGTTATTTTACATTTTTTTAAAATTATTTTTAACATTAAATATGTCTCGATTCCCAATCGTTACCATATTAGTTAAAATGTTAAGGAGTTGGGCTTGATAAATATATAACAGGAATAGGCTGAACCGCTTCGCGCCATTTTATTTACAGTGCTGGTAAACATATAACAAAGCTGCATATGCAATATCATTATTTTCTCTACTGCAAGCTTCTTAAAAGGTTGCATATCTCCAATCTTGTTTTATTTTACTTAAATAAATAATTATGGAATGTTGCTTTAAGAATGGCAGCGAATGCTGCTGAGCAGCAAATTATCAACACTGAAAGCGGCGCCTCAGCTATGAACGCAATCAGCGTCTATCAATTAATTTATGTGCATGTGGATTACCGGTTACCGGTTAACAAAGACGCGGCCTAAAGAGAGTTGCCAAATCTTCCGCAGATGCAACAGGCTTTCACTGCCTATTATCAATTTTTGAAAACAGAAAAGAAAAAAACATGGTTATTCAAAAGTCGTAGAACTAAAAATAGTTTTACAATTTATCGTAAATTGACTTCTGGGCAAAGTGATAAAGGACATCTCAAAGGTTTTGTATGTAGATTCAAGCCTCCTGCACAGGATATAAACATTTCACATTTAGAAAAGCTTTCGTCATTTTGAACTGTCTAAATGCCAAAGGAACACCTCACCCAACGTTCCTTTACCCCTTAACCAAGTATTGAAAAGATAAGAATGCAAAGAACGCATTATGTGCGTGTGAGTTATTGTTATAAAAGCAATAAAATCGAAGAAGGATACTTCATTGTGTATACTTTATAGACTAAGTAAGCGTCAATTGGCATCAACGAGGAGCAATGACATGTAATGAAACATTGTCAACGACCAGTCGAGTCAGGGGAATGGGAGTCGCTGCTGCCAGCCGACGAGGAGAACGCGCCCGAAAGGGTTACGAATGGGTCGAGCGAACGGTACGAAATGCTCAGCAGGCATCCGACTATAAAAGTCCTGGCCAGCGTAGGCAGGCGCTTCATTCGCAGGACGAAAACGAACGCAGTACGACGAACGATTACATATTTATACAAAAAATCACAAAAGCAACTACGAAAACATCCTCGGGCCAAAAAGCCGGTCGCATAGAAAAGGGAAGCTTGCGAAAATTAAATTAAGGATTTCGGGATACATTTTGCTCAGGCCATAAATAATTAATGCCACTGGGAAATGAGCGGAAAACTACGAGCCATTAAAAAGTGAAAGGCATCAGAATTTTAAATTTATATAAAGTGAACACCTGTTGCTCCTTTAAAGCAGAACAGAACATTAAGTAAGTGAAAATGTGTGAAAATTCAACAGAAACGTATTGTAAGCTTAAGCCTTAAAAAACCGAGATGATATAGCTAAAATGAGAAACAATCTTAAATTGTATTCTTTCAAAATATTTCAGTTTTAAGTTTTCTTACAATTTCGAAAACTGATAACATAGTAATTATATGATATAATGGTTCGACTTGCACAACAATTTGGCATACTAATATTATGCAAGGGGTGAAGTAAATTCTTATACCCTGTTCACAAAGTAAAATCGAGTATATTAATTGTACACTGCTCGTCCCTCTTGTGGTCTTTTAGTCACAATCCAGGAAGAATTTTCGACTAACATAAGTTAATTTTAAAATGTGAACAGGGTATTGCACAGTCGGATATAGCCGACTTGCTTTGCGAGCTTTTCCAGCATTGAAATTTTATACAATTAATATATTCCTAAATTAAAGCCCTTTCGCCTTTTTTTCCCAAAGTGACTAATGAATAAAATCCCATATATCATTTTTTAAGGCGGAATAAAATCTGCTGAATCATGTACGGAATGTTGTATGAGAGTGTGCAGCACTATGTGCAGGAGGAGTACGGCATGGAGGTTTGGAAGAAGGTTTGTCGCATCGTCGACTGCAAGCACAAAACCTTTAAGACCCATCAGATATATCCGGACAAGCTGATGCCGGATATTGCCGCAGCGCTCTCCGCCTGTACGGGCGAGTCCTTTGACTTTTGCATGAACTTCTTTGGCAAATGTTTCGTGCGCTTCTTCAGTAACTTTGGCTACGACAAGATGATACGCTCGACGGGTCGCTATTTTTGCGATTTCCTGCAGTCTATTGACAACATTCATCTGATCATGCGCTTTACATACCCGAAGATGAAGTCGCCGAGCATGCAGCTGACCAGCATGGACGACAGTGGAGCGATTATATTATATCGTAGTGGACGTACGGGCATGTCGAAGTACCTCATTGGGCAGATGACGGAGGTGGCCAGAGAGTTCTATGGGCTGGAGATCAAGGCCTATGTGGTTGAGAGCCAGAATGATATCTCCGGCGGCACCGCGGGACCCATTAAGCTGACAGATGGTCCTCTCACGGTTATAGTCAAATATCGGCTGGACTTTGATAATCGCGAGTACATGGCGAAGCGCGTGAACACTGTGGCTCATCCGTCACAGCTAAAGATGCCCACGGTCAATTTGAATGTGTTCCTGGAGCTGTTCCCCTTCACTTTTGTGCTCAACCATGAAATGAAAATAACGCATGCGGGCGAGAAAATTGTCGAGACCTGGATCATGCATAATCCAGGCGCCAACCCTAAGGGGTTTATCGGCACGCACATCCTGGATCTCTTTTACTGTCGCCGGCCCAAGGACACCACCATCAACTGGGACACTTTGATACAGATGCGCGCGGTCCTCTTTGAGTTCGAGCTCATACGCACTGGCCAAAATCGTGCTGCTTATGATGCTGTGATCAACATGGACTTTGAGAACTATGATGACATGATGCTCAACGAGGCCCAGAATGTGGCGTTGGCCAAGGCCAAAGAATTAACTGAGAAGAATTCGGAAAATCCGGATGAAGAGCCCAGCGAGGAGGAGATCGATCCAGCAACAGGCGAACGTCGTGCCTCACAGGGCCTGCGCTCCATTCTGCTCAAGGGACAAATGTTCTACATAAAGGATGTGGACTCGTTGATCTTTCTGTGCAGCCCCTTGATTGAGAATCTGGACGAGCTGCATGGCATCGGCTTGTACCTAAATGATCTCAATCCACACGGCCTGAGCCGTGAGCTGGTCATGGCGGGCTGGCAGCATTGCTCCAAGCTAGAAATGATGTTCGAGAAGGAGGAGCAGCGATCCGATGAGCTAGAAAAATCCTTGCAGTTGGCCGATTCCTGGAAGCGCCAAGGAGATGATCTTCTTTACTCCATGATTCCACGACCCATTGCGGAACGTATGCGCATGGGTCATGAGCACGTCTGCCAGAGCTTTGAAGAAGTCTCCGTCATTTTCATGGAGGTAATGAATATCTACGACAGCGGCTCAACCAACGTACAGGAAGCCATGCAGGCTGTCAATGCCTTGAACAAGGTGTTCTCCACGCTGGACGAGGAGATCATATCGCCTTTTGTCTATAAGGTGGAGACCGTGGGCATGGTCTATATGGCAGTGTCTGGAGCGCCGGACATCAATCCTCTGCATGCCGAACACGCCTGCGACTTGGCGTTGCGAGTCATCAAGAAGGTGAAGTCCCAACACTTGCCAGATGTGGCTATTCGCGTGGGCATCAACTCTGGTCCAGTCGTGGCGGGTGTGGTTGGTCTAAAGGTGCCGCGGTACTGCCTCTTTGGGGATACTGTGAACACGGCCTCACGCATGGAGAGCAGCTGCGATCCGTGGAAGATACAATTGTCCACCTATACGGCCGAGAAAGTGCGAGATGTGGGCTATAAGGTTGAGTCACGCGGTACAGTTCAGGTCAAAGGCAAAGGCGAAATGGAAACCTACTGGCTGCTTGGAGGCCCAGACGATTGAAGATTTGAAATATGCTCATTATCATACTATTGTAATCCTCTATTATCCTCTATGTACTTGTAATCTTCAAGGATATGATATAATCAGCACACTGCACTTCATTTTTCTTTGTCACACGCGAGTTTTCTAAATTGCATTAAATTTGATTGTTCTTCTTTTGTGCCGTGTTTTCAATAACTAGTTGGGATTGAGGTATGTTTTCAAAGCAGAAAATAGCAACAAACTATCTAACTAGCTTTCGGCTCAGATAAGAGTACATTTATGTGGTAGACCTCGATTTGAACCTGGATATTTGATGTTCCCTACTGGACTCTTCTTTTTCCTGTTAAAAGAAGGGTAAATTAGACTTCAATCATTTTTAAAGAAATACATACGTAATATAAGCTTTTACAAATTTCCTTTTTTTTACTGATTTTACAAACTGGTTGTCATCCTCCGCATTGCCGGCTTATGATGCTTTGATGAGCTCGATTGCTATCATTATGTGCCATAAAACGTAATGGCTCGACGTCCGTGTTCGTAACGTGGCCGCAACGTACTGTCGCCGAACCGTACTCCCGGACATGCTGTTCCCATCCAAATATCATTTTTAATAACTTTTATGAGCTGTTCGCGTGTCAAGGTCTGCGCTCGTAGGCACGGACACTGAAGCTCATCATAGGAGCATAGCATACTTTCTGGCGAATTTAAGTGGCAATTGTGGGTACCCACCCCACCCCCTGCCGGCCCCTTGGGATGTGCCACTGCAATTAAATTAAGACATTCTGCGTGACCAAGGGGGACCCCAAAGTCGCACGTACTATTTAAGCTATGTTAAGTCAATTAATTTCCGTTGCCGGTTCGAGTTTCGAAAACCTCGAGTTGAGTTGTTTGCGTGTATATATATCAAAATAATCTTTTCAAGAAAATTCTATCTGTACATAATTCATTGTTGTCTTTCATTAATAGCATTTTGAGTAGCTTTTAAACGTTCGCAAATGGACATCTCTGGCCCCGCAACCCTTTTTGTTGAACTGAATATATCGAAGCTCGAATCGCTTAAGGTCCCATACATACTTATCAACATCATCTGTTGGGCTATTCAAATGTTGTCCCATAAAATTGCCAAGCGTTTATCCTCAAATCCTTTTTGGGTAAAGGATGCGTTTGCTGTCAAGGCTTTGGTTTACCCGATGACAAAAATCCCCATTAAATTGCTTTAAAACACAACTCGAAATACGTAAGGACCCAACAAATACTTACACACACACACACACACACACACACGCATGTCTTCTGTTTTTATTGGTATGCGTGAAAATGTCAGAGTATTAAACACAGCAGCAGGCCCCAAAGCGAACCCACAGAGGGCAAAGGCAAAGGCTTCAAAAATGATACATTTCATGAACTGTGAGAAAATAGCACAGGGCTACGCACTTAAGGAACTGGAGTTGGTTTAAGAGAACTAGTTCATAAAGAAGGTTAGTCTAATTACTTAATCAATTACTTAATCTTCAGTAGTATGGAATCGGAATCGGACAGCTAACCAGCTTAAGCCTTTTGTAAATGTTTAATTTAGTTTAAAATGTTATTTGTCCTTAATGTGTTTAACATAGAATGTAAATCAATTTCCTGCTTTCCTAACTATTGCATTACAATAATATGATTCCCTGAACACAAAGAACTAATGCCGCACAGCCTGTGTGTGTCTGTCCGTCCCTATTGTAACGCTTTAATGTAACGGAAGGCCAAGGGACAATATTTTTATGTGGGAAATGCGAAGAGCGCATAAGCACGTAACGGAAAAGGAGCAAAAAATAAACTCGCTTTCATTTGATGCTTTATCGAACAGCGGGCGTCAATTGGCATCAAACCCACAGGGGGAGCTAGTGAGGGGGGAGAGCACATTGACATGAAATGAAACACTAACGATAATGACGGGGGCGGGAGCGGTGCGGCGTATCGTGCAGTGCGTGTCTGCAAGAAGGAAAAAAAAGGCGTAAAGTGCGCGCAAATGGCGAGCAGTGTTAGAACCGGGAGTCGGCTATAAAAGACCTGGACGCCAACGAAACACGCGCCATTCGCACGACGCAGCGCGAACGCTGCAAATCGCTGTCCGAAGCAATCACACGAGACGATTTCGAACGAAGTTCAAGGCAAGGCGCTGCGAATGATTGCCGACGTTATGGAGCACAAGTCGAAGCATCGCGGAGTGGCAACAACAACAAATTAGTACAATAACAGCAGCCGAGAGCGACGGTGCGTCAACAGCTAAAGCTCAGTGTTAAACAACGGGAAACTGCGACAAATCCGGGCAAATTGATGTGCGTCTGAGTGAGAGTGTGTGTGTGGAGCATATGCTTGTGTCAGCTAACTCTAAATTATAAATAAACAATGCGCATAGCTCGACGATGATAAATTTAAAACTAAAGTGAACACGGAAGTAATTTAAATGTTTGATCTGCTGCAAGCCATAAAAATATATACATATTATATATGTATGGAAATTATCTGAGGATTTTGGCGCACAATGTAAGCTACTTTTCGGCGTAATAAACAGGCAATAAATATGCTAATGTTAATGTTAAACAGCTAACAGTAGTATCTGAGCTTTAATACAACAAACATTGAATACTTAAACACTTTATGAACTTTGCAGATATTATGATATCTGCACAGCTTAAAGCTTGATCATTTGTATAACCCAAGAGCTACATAGCGTAAGACTTAATTTGGTTTATCTTAAGTTAAAATTTAGGATCTATGATTCAGGATTTATGTTCTTTGGTTTAAATATAATTGAAGCTCGATTTGATACTTTTTCGTTCTTATTTCTTGTTATGTTTTGCATATTCATTCAAAGTGTATTATCCAGAAACACAGAACTTTTATATTTATATTAAGTTTTTAGGGTAAAAAAAAGAAAAACTGAATTATTTATTTATGGGCTTCGATCTTTAAATGTTCAAGAACATTTAAAATTTCGCTCTTATTGGCCAAGATATTAAATCGGAAATAATAAAATCTCCGGCTTAACTTACCTTTCCATTAACTTATCTAATAAACTCTCTAATATGTTGTATATACCCAATTAAATATTAACCAGATATTAAATTCATACAATTTTTGATGAGTTTTCGGTAAGTTGACGCCGTTTAAATTTATATTGTGCCCGCCGTATTAAATGCGCGCAAAATTTATGGCTTCTCAATTAGTTTGGCAAATGTTTTACAAGGACAAATTGAAAAATAAAAGAGAACAACAAAAGGAATTACCATGAGCAAAAGCGAAAGCAACTGAAATAAGTTAAGGAACAACGAGCTGCTGTTATTTTGTGAACGTGACAGGGGCAAGGACACGACACAACACGACTCCTGGAACGGTAGCCGGGGCAGCAACGGAAGCAGGCGAGCGCGTCTCTTGTCGGCGTGAAAGTAAAACCAAATTAAACTGCCAGGGCCATAAATCAAAAGATATATTTGCGCAGCCGAAGCCTCTTAACTTTTTGTGCATGTGCCGCGAAAGATATACTTGGCTGAGTTTCTGCTTCGGGCCGGGTCCTTGTGTGTCCTTATGTGTGCGGCTGCGGATGCACATGTGACATTTGTCAAGTCCTTAACTCAATTTTATGCTTGACAGCAGCAGTCTTTTAACGGGTTAACAACTCATGCGTATAATCTTCAAGAAATAAACTAAATCAGCCATCAATCACTTGCCATAAAACAGCTCTTAAATTTTCTGGATGAGAGATTGATGGGCAATGAAAAATGTTTTTTGTACAAACAAAAACTTATCTATGACTAAAATATCTACTTAACAGAAAATCAATGCCCAAAGTTAATTTAATAGTAAACCATCAAAAGGAAAGTTCCATAAAGTATATCTAAAAAAAATGGTATAGCTTAAGTACGTTCAATGTCATTGCCTAATCTAATATCAAAGACTTGACCTTCGGTAATCCCTAACAAATTGACTCGAGTTCCTTTCCAACGCTCTGAATAATGGAAAAACTTTGTAATAGGTTGCCCTAATTATGCGCTTACAAACTTTTTCTCGTTACAGATAAACTTGACGCAAACAATTTAAGCGCACAAAAGCACCTGCCCGCCCAGCCACTTGTCGAGTTCTGCCCTTCGCCGCAGGGGTGCCACGTAAATTGACCAAACCACAGCCGCCATCATGTACGGAATGCTATACGAGAGCGTGCAGCACTATATACAGGAGGAATATGGCATGGAGACGTGGAGAAAGATTTGCCAGATAGTCGACTGCAAGCACAATAGCTTTAAAACGCATCAGATATATCCGGACAAGCTTATGCCGGATATTGCCGCAGCGCTCTCTGCCTGTACGGGCGAGTCCTTTGACTTTTGCATGAACTTCTTTGGCAAATGTTTCGTGCGCTTCTTCAGTAACTTTGGCTACGACAAGATGATACGCTCGACGGGTCGCTATTTTTGCGATTTCCTGCAGTCCATCGATAATATACATCTGCAGATGAGATTCACATACCCGAAGATGAAGTCGCCCAGCATGCAGCTGACCAATATGGATGATAATGGAGCGGTTATATTATATCGCAGCGGGCGCACAGGCATGTCCAAATATCTCATCGGACAGATGACGGAGGTGGCCAGGGAGTTCTATGGCCTGGAAATGACAGCTTATGTTATCGAGAGTCAGAATGATATATGCGGTGGCACCGCGGGACCCATTAAGCTGTCGGACGGTCCTTTAACGGTAATTGTTAAGTATCGCCTGGACTTTGACAACCGCGACTATATGGCCCAACGTGTCAACGTTGTCGCCCATCCATCGCAACTTAAGATGCCCTCGGTGGACCTGAATGTGTTTCTAGAGCTGTTCCCCTTTACAATTGTTTTGAATCATGATATGAAAATAACGCTAGCTGGCGAGAAGATAATTGAGACTTGGATACTTCATAATCCGGGCGTGAATCCCAAGAGCTTTATTGGCACCCATGTCATGGATGTGTTCAAGTGCCGGCGGCCAAAGGACACCAAGATCGAATGGGAAACCATTTTACAAATGCGAACCGTGCTATTCGAGATGGAGCTTATACGCACCGGGCACAGTCGAGCCGCCTATGATGCGGCCCTCAATTTAGATTATGAGAACTATGACGACGGGAGCTTGAACGAGGCACAGACCATGGCAGTGGCTAAGGCCCAGGAGTTTGAAAAGGAGCATGAAAAGGATGAAGAGGAAGCGGCAGCTGCAACGAAGGAAATCGATCCAGCAACAGGACTGCGCAGGGCTTCAGTAGGTCTTCGTTCTATTCTTCTCAAGGGTCAGATGTTCTACATCAAGGATGTCGACTCGTTGATCTTTCTGTGCAGCCCATTGATAGAGAATCTGGACGAGCTCCATGGCATCGGCTTGTACCTAAATGATCTCAATCCACATGGCCTGAGCCGTGAGCTGGTCATGGCAGGCTGGCAGCATTGCTCTAAGCTAGAGATTATGTTCGAGAAGGAGGAGCAGCGCTCCGATGAGCTGGAAAAGTCCTTGGAGTTGGCCGATTCCTGGAAACGCCAAGGGGATGAACTGCTCTACTCCATGATACCGCGTCCCATTGCCGAGCGCATGCGCATGGGTCAAGAGCACGTCTGTCAAAGCTTTGAGGAGGTCTCCGTCATCTTCATTGAAGTAATGAATATTTACGACAGCGGCTCAACCAACGTACAGGAAGCCATGCAGGCTGTCAACACATTAAACAAAGTGTTCTCTGCGCTGGACGAAGAGATCATATCGCCATTTGTCTATAAGGTAGAAACCGTGGGCATGGTCTATATGGCAGTGTCTGGAGCGCCGGATATCAATCCTCTGCATGCCGAACACGCCTGCGACTTGGCGTTGCGCGTTATTAAGAAGGTGAAGGCTCACAATCTTCCGGACGTGGCTATTCGTGTGGGCATCAACTCTGGTCCAGTGGTAGCTGGTGTGGTTGGCATGAAGGTGCCACGGTACTGCCTCTTTGGGGATACTGTGAATACGGCCTCGCGCATGGAGAGCAGCTGCGATCCTTGGAAGATACAATTGTCCAACTACACGGCCATGAAGGTGCGGGAGGTGGGATACAAAGTGGAGGCGCGCGGCTTTGTGAAAGTTAAGGGCAAGGGGGATATGGAAACCTATTGGCTGCTCGGGGGACCAGAATAATAAACTTATTATGTTAAAGTGCAAGTCTAAATATCTATCTCCGTAGTACTTAACGACTCTTTATTGTAAAGATTTGGCAGTTTAATAAAGAAAACACGCCGAGTTTGAATACCTTAAATGTGCGATAAGTGGTGCACCGATAAGCCGATAACCGTCAAATGCAATTATCGGCGGCAGATAACCAGGCACACAACGTCATGGTAAATTAGAGCGATAAATGGTCTGCTTCTTCCCTTGAAACTTTTAAACCTATATAAAGATAGCTTTCATATTATCTCAATTAGTTGATTCAGTCGGTCAATATGCTTAGGTATAATTTAATTGTTGCAGTTTGCGAAAACTTTGGCATTGGCCTCAAGGGCGATCTGCCCTGGCGTCTCAAGTAAGTTTCAAAGTCATGCGCATTCCGATTTGTTTGACTTTTAACATTTTCCATCGACAGATCCGAACTCAAGTATTTTAGTCGCACGACGAAACGCACCAGCGATCCCACCAAGCGCAATGTTGTCATAATGGGCAGAAAGACCTATTTTGGTGTACCGCCCAGTAAGCGACCGCTCCCAGACCGCCTGAACATTGTGCTCAGCACGACGATGTCTAAAGCTGAGCTACCAAATGATGTGCTGTTGTGTCGCAGTCTGGAGGAGGCGTTGAGAAAGTTGGAAAGTGAGCCTTGGTGCGATCAGATAGAGAAGATTTGGATTGTTGGCGGCAGTGGAGTGTATGAGGAGGCGATGGCGTCACCGCGTTGTCATCGCCTGTATATTACGAAAATCCAAGAGCAATTCGAATGCGACACGTTCTTTCCCAACATACCGGCTAGTTTTCATGAGGTACCGCTCGATGAGGACACGCCACACGGTGTGCAGGAGGAGAACGGTATTAAATACGAATACAAAATATTGGAAAAACAATAACTAAAAATAAAACTTCAATTTATTGATTACTGCCTCTCACATCATCTGCCGTTATTGTATCTCCATTGAGAGCCTTGGTGGCCAGCATTAGCTCGTATAGTTGTACTACTTGGTCATCCTTGAGCATTTCCACCGACTGCGGATCCAGTGGCTCGCCCAGTTCACCTTTCGGTTTGCCGCGCAGTCCCAGCTGCTTTGTGATGGTGGAGGCGTAGCGCTAAAAGAAGAGGCGTGGCAATCAGAAAGCCTTGAACACGCTTACGTAAATCTTACAGCCCACTCGGTCATAAAAAGTTGTGCCTCCATGGGATTGCATTTGAGATGCCGCCTGAACTCATCGCGCACATAGTTATCGCCCAAAGCACGCAGTTCTGTGGGCAGACCTTGAATTCGGAATGTTTTGAATTAAGATCTGGTTATGCTTACGCGACTGTTGCACTCACCTCGATGCAGCCGCAATATGGTTTTGTACAGCAAACGCACGCGCTGTGGGTGCGTCAATTGACTCATTGTTATTTTTGACATAGTGTTTATTTAATAAATATACTTAAATATGTTCCATATAGGAATAACAAAATCTTATATTATAATAACAACTTGCTGCGCCAGGCAGCGTCAAATCCAGGGCTGGCAAGATGTCAACGAACTATCGATAGATCGTAGACGATGAGGCCTTTCGAAAATTGCAAATAACTAAAAAATTTGGAATAAAAAATTGCTTAGGAGATAACCTTTAACAAACCATAAATATCGTTTGTAAATAAGCCATAGTATAAGACTTTTTCAATTTTAGCCATTATCATAAACAAAGCCATGCAAGCGGGTTGGCAGCACTTACACAACTAGCAATTTCGAGCATTTGAATTTAACAGCAGTTTTAGTCAGATTGGCATGTCCGAGCCGCGCGTCCCTTGCAAAAAGAATTCCTGTACAGAAAACCGGGCTGTTTGTGCTAAAAAAACACAAAATAAAGTGCGTAATAAACGTTAATTCCACTGAAAAAGTGTTAAATAAGTGTTGCGCGATTATCAGTTACAGTGTTAAACGTGTTTTTATGAACTGTGTACAAGTCTAGCTTTACTTTTCGCTTGCGGCTTCCTTTTTTCATTTTCTTCTGCACCAAGCGAAAGTTGCAGCCGCCACCGTCGCCGACGCTCATACCGCCCACAAGCTCACGAATTTTCTTTCGCAGCTGCATTGTAATTAATTTAATGCTAAATGTATAATGTCGCTGGAAGGCGCCCAATTAAACTATGTAAATGCTGCTGGCACTACAGTCGCATACACGGCAAAAGGACGTAACTTCAATGTGGGCTCCTTTTTGGGCTGCGATTTGGTGCTGCCCGACGCTGAGCGCATTCACTGCGAGATACAATGCGACGCCTTTGGCAGGGTGAGTACAGTGTGTGCATTCGTCTGTCGTGTGTGCGTTTGTGTGTGTTTGTGCGTAAATAAAATGCGCGCGTATCGATTTGCCCATCTTTATAATTGTCGAATCTGTTCACATTTGCCTTCTAGGTAACCATCTACAATCACTCTAGCGACGAGCCGATCCTGCTTAACGATCAGATTGTGCAGGTGAAGGCCAAGCGACCACTGCTGCATGGCGCACGCATTAAAATACTGAATGAATCGTATACCTGGCATTTTCCCAAAAGCGAGGAGGCTAACACACCAGATCGAGCGCCACCGGAGCAGGCGCCAAATTCATCGCCCAGCTTAAAAGTGAGTACAGTCTTATTGCTAGTTCAGCTATAGACGCTAATCTGGCTGGCTTTGGCGCATTTTACAGGCACACCGACAACGTCGTCAATTCGACAATCGCCTCACCGTCCACAAGTAAGTAACAGCAAGCAGCAGGCAGCATGAAGCATGAAACAGGCAGCGGGCAGCGGGCGACCCAGGTAGTCAGATACGGTCTGAGGACAAAGACACATTTAACCCCTAAATGCGCTAACATATGCTCTGAGAGACAAGAAAACTCAAGAACAAATCAAGAAATTGCAATACAGTACGAGAACTATTGGGCGCAGCAGAAGATAAGAAAACTTTGTTTGTTAGTTTATTCAGATATTGTTTTATTTAACAGAAATATTCTGAAGTAGTTTTCTGTTTATACCTACATACAGCAATATTATTTAGGAGCTTTACAAATACGATATTTATGTGCACTTGTATACAAAAATATTGTACAGTAAAAGCATTGTACAAATAAAAAGCTATATTTATTCAAAATTTTGCTTTATTTGTAGCGATATAGAAACATATTTGCTTAAATTGAAATGCACTTTTTACTTTATCCTGCTTTTATATATACATATATATATATATATATATATATATATATATATTAATTTTGTGTAAATGTGTATAATTTAACTAAATCTTTGATTAGTTGAGCCAGAGCCACGCACATCACAATCGTATGTCTTCCATATGGTATATTTTTGAATAGCCCTCAAGTATGAAACATTTTCATTACTGCTGAAAATGTGGAAACGGTTTTAAGTATAATTCTCAGAATGAGCACATAAAAAAATAAAATAGGCAGTTTCTTGTACAGTTTGCTACTATTTTACTTAATAATATATCTTAAAAGGATTCCTTAATACGTTATGCGACAAAGGTTTTCTGACGTATTTTACTGTAATAAAGCGAACTAGTATAAAGTCTAGTCTATTAATTAGAGTACTTTACTTTAAAACTTGATTGCTTTTACCAGATCATAGAAACTTTAATTAGAATACTAAAACAATGTGTTCAAAAGCTCTAATAGAAAAAGATTCTTAAAGCATTAGGAAATGTTGTAAAAATTTTACAATTCACGTAATTTTAGTGAATATTGGTGAAAGTTATTCTCCATAATTACCATGCTTGTACTAAACTTATATGCGGTTGCTTACAGTTTTCGATATTCAATCAATTCGGACGATGAGGGCAACAAATCCGTTGAATCGCGCGAACTGGAGCTTAACACAAGCAGCAATGCAGCTGAGGCTACAGTTGGGGCAGAGCCGGGACGTTGTATAACACCACCAGCCAAAGAAGTGGACGACACGATGCCAAAAGTGGATCTGCTGGAAGCGACGCAGAATAAGGAGAACACCAGCACGCCCTGTAATAAGCTAATGTTACAGTTGTGTGCCCGCTCGGATGTGGTAGTCACATCCTTTTCACCTCGCGAAACGGGCGTCAAGATTGAAAAGTCCTTTACGCGCATCATGAAACCCAGCACAGCAATCGGATTGCTGTCGGCGGCGACAACGCCGAGAAGCGTTTATAATACGCCGAAGAGTGTGCTCTCCGAGCAGAACGATGATAGCTGCAGTCGCGATCTAATGGAGTTCAGCACGCCGTCCACGTCGAAAAAGGCTCTGGCTGGCAAACGCGCATCATCCATGTTTCTAATTGATTTGACAACGCCGCAACGGTTGCGGCCCACTTTAGCCGTGACGCCCAAACATACGCCCAGCAGTGCTGGCATCATCAGTGTCAACTCCACAGATGAATCCTCTGATGCTTCGCCGCTGGTCATAGACATAACCAACTCGTCCACACCCTCATCATCGAAAAAACAGCCACGTCTGTTGGCCAAAACGCCCAAGGAGCAGTTGCTGGCGGCCGGCTCCACGCCGAAGCGTACGCCGCAGTCGCTGATGAAACGTGCACTGATCACCAGCGCCAAGAAGCAACTGCCCACAACTAACAGCAAATGCACCACGCCGGTGGCAACGTCTGGCAGGCAGTCGCTGCTCGAGGCACGTCGTCAGTGCCTGACAGCGCCACGACGGCTGCCGTTCCACCCGCAGCCGCAATGGCGCACTGTGGGCCGACGTCAGCAGTCCGGAGTGCCCGCTAAAGCGCCGCTGACATCGCTACGCAAACACCCGTCGTTATGTCTAAGCAGTCCGCGAGACAACAAAATATCGCAGGTGCGCAAAACGCTGGCCGCCGCCGCTAAGCTGAGTCCCGGCATGGGTATGAGCAACAAGCTGGTAGCCAAAGCACGTCGCGCTCTTAACTCGCCCAAGCAAAATTCACCGCAGCGCATCGCCTCGCCCAAAGTTGATGCGGAACAGGCAAAAGAAGCACCAGGTCTTGCAGCTAATGACACCTTTACAACAGATCATGAACTGAATTCTTCGGCTGAGTTGAGTCGCACGTTTTCTATAGATGATAATGGCGCAAATGTGGAGCAGCCCATGGCAGCAGCAACTTTGGAGGCAGTCGCTGCTTTGATAAACGATGAAGAAAATGGAAAGCCTTTCCTAGTTGGTTTGCATGACAGAAGTGTGGATAACAGCACACAGCTGGAGGCTTCTCTTAATGAAAGTCAAAGTAATGGCAATGCTGCAAAAATGGAGCTTAATGAGAGCATCACAAAAATTGTGCCTGCAGCAGGCACCACAGATACCGAAATTTCCAGAACAAACAGCGAATACATTGAAGCCGTGAATAAGACCCACGATGACGCGGAAAAGCATTCACTAGACACAACCTTTGATGCAAATGTTTCTCAGGATTTGCCTGCAGATATTTGTATTGAAGCCATTAACGAACCCCTGAAGGCAGCTGTGGAGCCTTCGACAACAGTTGAGCCTACCAGTGAGAGCTTAGAGCAGGAAGAGAATCTTCGACCGACAGATATTGAGCAGAAAGTTGCCAGCGATGATAAATCTATTGGATCACAAGAATTGGAATTGGTTGAGGATCAACACACTGAAAGCGTGTGTAATGTGACAACAATTGATGTTATTGACGATAGCATCTGCGAGGAGGTGGCCACAACAACAACATATCAAGAAGGTAAGAAGGTCTATCATGATTTTTTTTTACTAAAATGTAACTAATGTAATTTCACACACAGCTGAGGATGCTATTACAGACCTGCACCTAGCTGAGGACGCCATTTGCGAGGAGGTGCCCACCGGCGAAGAGAATGCTACCCAAGATAATGGTAAGTCTCAGGAGTTGATAAAATGCAATTAACAGAATTACACAATGGAATGAAATAAGCAAAAGGATATTTATCTGGGCCACATCAACAGTCAAGGGTCTTTTATACCCTACAATTATTATAACGATCTGGTGCAACGGGTATCAGTAACATTTATTTTATGACAGTGTGGACCTGGGTACAGGGTATAAAGAACCCTGAAAGGTGTTTCTTTTAAATATTTAAGTATTAACTTAATGTCAAACTAGAGTTTCATCGAATTTTGATCGAATATTGGAATTAAAAAAACAGCCTAATAAGTTATCAATCAAAAATCATGAAAAAAAGTAACATTCCATTTTATAAAATATTTGTTAACAAATTTTTATAGTATTATCCTTAATGGATTTATTATTTTGTATATTTTTATTATATGAATACAGATTCGCCAGTGAGAGGTGAAGAACAGATTGCACCGTCAGGCAAAACACCAAGACGCAGCATGCGACGCCTTTCAGTCGAGCAAAGTGAAGTCGGTTCAACGACCAGACGCAGCGCTCGCCGCGCCTCCATGGAGGCCAGCAACAAGCTGGAACAGAGCAGCAAGCGCACACGTCGTGCCTCGTGCTCGGCGAGTCTGGAAAATCAAGTAAACGTCATGGCTCCCGCGACGCCCAAACGTAAGCGTCGTCTCACGGAGGAGCTGTCCACGCCAACTCGCAAATCGCTACGCCTTCTAACCCATACGCCGAAGCCAGCAGCGGAAGTGGATGAATCAGTGGGCGACATGGGCGTCATAGTAGAAGAGGAGGATGCGCTACAGATAGAAGGTGAGTACCTAGATGCGGCGAAAAGGTTTTTAGTAATGAACCATTTTTTCGCAGCTGATAAATTGCCGGCGGATGAGGATTACGGCAACGAACTGACAACTGATGCGGATGAACCAGATAAAATTGACTACCATGGCATGCGGGAGCTGTTGAAGACGCCCAAAAGCTGCAGCACACCGCGCTTCAAGGGGCTCCGCGAAATGATGCGCACACCCAAGGTGCCCAAGTCGCCTATACTGGGCAACATTGAGGAGCTACTGGAAGCTGATTCAAATGATGCAACTGGCACGCCCAAGCGTCAACAAACTGTAAACCGTGTTACATTGGAGCTGACACATTCCGAAGCGACGGGCAATGCACAGGACTTGTATTTCAAGACGCCGCGTGGTAAGAATCTAATGATACCAAACGAGCCCGCCAGCGCTGTGCTGAAAACGAGTGAGAATCCGTTGGCCACTACCACTGAATACGATTTGAATGCAACTAATACAACGTTGCACTTGGATAAAATCTTTGATGATGTGCTAGCTACGGAAGCAACGAATCCCGTCATCACTGTCGAGGACTCGGAGGCCGAGATAAATGTGACTGCTGTTAGCGTAGCCAATACTACCGCTCCGGATCCGTTGTCCACATCTGTAGCAAGAGCCGAGTCTGTGGAACCGAGTGACACTATGAACTCCGAAGCGCTGATGACAATTGCTAATATTGATGGCAGCAATCGGGATCCCTTAACAAGTACCGCGTTTAAGCCTGGCGCTGGAGGGGATCTTCATATGAGTGCGGTGATCAACGAGCGTTATTCGGATATAGCCAAATCTTTGGAAATTGGCGAAGTTAGCGGCATACAACTACTCGATCAAACATCGGATTCCATGTTCTCTGAGCAACTGATTGTTTCCGGCGTGGACTCGTGCGATGTGACATTGGAGGAAACAAAAGGCGCGGGTGTTGTTAAATTGCGTACGCCCAGGAAAGAGAGGTTGGAAGAAAGTTCTGATACGGATTCGATGGTGGGTCTGACTGAGCCTCTAGTACTTAGCGACGATGAGGATGAGGTGGAAGTTGTACCAGATGGCAATGAGCAATTAGACAAGCCAAATGCCAACAAATCTGTCGTTCAAGTAGAGGAGCATTCTCATCATGTATCTATCAAAGAACCGGAACTAGATAAAAACGAATTTGATATAGCTGAGAACCCATCAGTCAAAGAGCAAGACTCGATTAAAAATATTTCAGCTAGCATAGATAATTCTCAGAGGAATGGCCAAGAAACTGAAGTCTCAATTGTCGAAGAATTATCAGTTCAACTTGAAACATCAAATCAAACCGAACTCCAGATTGATTTGGAGGCGACGAACATAGACGAAAGGTCAGCTCAGATTGATATCAAAAGAAAATCTACAATTTATACTATGAATGTTAGCCAGAATGAACTTAACACGAGCTTAGAAGAATCTTTAGAACACGATTCAAGCAAAGTGCAAGAAGAGTCCACAAATGAATTAAATGCTTCAAACGCAGCTGAAGAACCGTTGAGCAAAGATATAACTAAAGCTTCAGACGTGTGTGAAGATGAATCCATAATAGAACTGGATGCATCAAATGCAGCAACGTCAAGTGCCGGGGAAATTAATAAATCAACATTTAATGACAAAAATAAAGACACGCAGCTCAATAAATCTCAGGATCTCGAGCAACTGGATAAAGAACTGGAAGCCGTCGCCGATACACCTAGCGAAGAATTATCGATTGCCACAAATGAAATCGAAGAAGTTCTGGAATGTCAACTCTCCAGCAAAGAAATGGGCGAGTTTCAAAAAGAGAAAAGTCCAGAGCTTCAATCAAATGTATCCAAAGAATCCCTTGAAAATGACTTGGCAAAAGAAACAAATGGAGCCGAAATACCGGAAATTCTTGAAGCCGCAAATGAGCAAGAGTCTATTCTGGAAGATGCGACAGCTCAGCTTGAAATTATAGAGTCCAAAGAAACGTCAATAAGTATCACAAGCGCATCAAGGGAAACTGCTGATGAAATTACAGAAACACCTACTGATGAGGTGGCAATTGTTGAAAATGTAACGACTACAGTTGATCTGGAAGAGTCCGTCATTGAATTGGATGCATCTGTACTAGAAGACGCAGATATTCTCATTCAAAAATTAGAGGAGGAAATTCCAGAGATTGTAATAACATCGCCCAGTGAGATACTAGATTCAAATGAATCTGAGGTGGAGGCTCTTCAACTAAATGAGTTGTTGATGGAAATCAGTGCCTCAACGGTTGCTGAAACTGAATCCAAAGGCGAGGCTACCTCTATCGAAAATGAGCCGGAAGTGGAGTCGAATACCTCAGCAGGCAAATCAGTTGTTCAAGAAAATATCCAAGAACCTATGCCAGAATCTGTCGAGGAATTGTTAAATCAACTGAATCCCACCGATCAAAATGAGTCGCTGCTTGCTTTTGAAGCTTCCAGCGAATCTGTCAATGAGGGAAAGAAGGCACAAAAATCCGCCGAATCTGAAGTGCTCTCTGAGCAATCTGTTGCTCAAGCTATTCTTGAAAGCAGTACAACCAATGAGAACGAGTCGATAGTTCAGCTTGATGATGAAAACAAAAATAAATTCAATGCTTCGCTTGATGATATACTGCCCAGATCTTCCGAAGAATCCTCAGCGGACACGAACGAAGCTCCTGCTATTGAGGCATCTACCAATGTAGATGCGTCACTTATTGAACCAGATGCATCTGTTGCAGGCGAAGGCGAGAATGAGCAAAGTGTCAATGAACAAGCTAGCGACACAACTGAAAAATCAATGAGTGATAAGGATAAGACTACAACTCAAGTTGAAGAGGAAGTCACGAATGTAGATGAGTCCGTCATCGAATTAAATGCTTCAGCTGTAGCAGAAGCTGATAATACTTTGGATGAACCCAAAGTGCAGGTGCTTGTATCTGAAGACACGAATGTAGATGAGTCGTTGATTGAATCGAATACGTCAGTTGTGAGTGAAACAGATAATGTAGACAAACAACTTGGTGGAGAAGCTCCTGAAATGATGGAAGCATCTTCTGAAAGAGCTTTGATTGAAGCTACTGACGCTCATGAAACGCAAGTTACGAGTGAAGCTTTGGGTGAGTCTGCTGTTGAATTGGATGCTTCAGTTGTAACAGCAACTGAAATTCCAATTTCATCTACAGAAAAAGCGTCAGTGGATGAGGAAGCTAACCACAAAGATAATTCCTCGTTTAAAGCAAATGCTGAGACGGAAGGACAGGAATCTCTTGAACTACCCATTTACGAAAACCAGACGGAAGAAGAAAATACGACCAATGGCAAACAAGATGAGCCGATAGAGGAAATACCACCTATTATAGAATCTTCAGCTCAAATCCAAGACATAGAAGAAGCGGTAGATACTGTTTTAGATGCTTCAACAGCAAATCAGTCGGATCTTGAGAAACCTGATGAGGTCTCGGAAGATATAAAATCTGACCTTGAAACGTCAGCTCACGTCCAAACAATCGATACAGGTGCTACATGCGTAGCTGGGCCTGATATAGAAGAAAATGAAAACCTACTGACAAAATCAAGCCCAGTTCCAGAATCATCAGCACAGGCTGAAGGGTCAACTACAAACTTAGATGACACGGCTGATAATGTAGCAGAGAAGGACAATGACACAACAAAATCAAGTCCCTTCGCTGAGTCTATAGAACTACAGGTCGACGCTTCAAATTCAATTTTGAATGAATCCGCTTCAAGTGTAGTCAAAAAGGGTGAAAATGAGACAGCTGAAGCTGCGCCTGGCGAAGAACTGAGACTTCAAGCAGAAAGTAGTGAAGTTCTTGACCAAATTGAAGCTGCAAGCGCCGATCAGTCGGAGCTAAATGTAGTTGCTGAAAGTGAACTGAAGAAGTCTACGATTGCCGAGGAAAGGTCTTCTGAAGACCCAGAAAAGGTTGTGGCAGTCATTAATTTGGATGCCAGCTGCGCAGCTAAGAATGATCCTGAATTTGTACCAGATAATCCAATTAAAGAGAGCGCTGATCAGTCGGAGCTAAATGTAGTAGCTGAAAGTGAACAGAAGAAGTCCACGTTTGCCGAGGAAAGGTCTTCTGAAGACCCAGAAAAAGTTGAGGCAGTCATTAATTTGGATGCCAGCTGCGCAGCTGAGAATGATCCTGAATTTGTACCAGATAATCCAATTAAAGAGAGCGCTGATCAGTTGGAGCTAAATGTAGTAGCTGAAAATGATCAGCAAAAGTCCACGATTGCCGAGGAAGACTCTACCGAAGAACCAGAAAAAGTCGGGGCAGTCATTAATTTGGAGAACGATCGCGAATCTGTAGCAGATAATCCAATTGAGGAAAGCTTAGCAATGGATACAGAAGTGCAGTCCAAAGATTTATTGACTGGCGTCGAAGAACTTTTAGCTGAAGAAGAATTGGCTGAACAGGATGATAAAGGAGTTGGTGAAATGGCAGATCAACTGAATGTTGCACAAGAAACGGAAACTGATCAATCCGAACAAGAGGAAGATATTATCCCAATGGAAGCAGCAGAAGAGATCAATTTAAGCCCGTCTCAAGTGGAAAGCCCAGACAAACAAGATGAGGATGAGGAGAAGGTGCCCGCAGAAGTTTTAACTGTTGAAAACGAGGCGGTAATTGACTTGGATGATTCTACAGTTGACTCCAGCTCTGTAGCTGCGACTGTGATTGAATTAGATGATTCTACTACAGCAGATTCCAGCTCTGTAGCTGATGCAACAGTTATTGCAACTTTTGATGAAGCGGTTATTGAACTGAATGATTCCTCAACTGACACCAACTCTGTGCAGGATAAACAAAGTGAGGACACAAAAGCTGAATCTCCTCTTGAGTCACCGCCAATGCAAGTCGCAATCGAATTGCCTGAAGATAGCAGTTCGATTTCGAATATAGAAAATGCCGATGCAGCAGCAAATGACACAACTACTGACAACTCAAATCAGATAACAGTTGATGAACAAGCAGGCGACGGGTCCGAGCGGCAGGCAGTCTCTGAACAAGTTCAAACAGAGGCAGTAGCTACTGAAGCCCAGAAAGTTAGCGAAGTTGAAAATTTGGAGGAAAAAATGGAGGAAGAGCCAAAGAAGGTGCGACTTGACCGCAAGCCTTCAGATCTTTTGGAAACCGAAGCCGAAGCTTCCGAACCGAAGTCTACCAAACGTGGCAACAGAAACGCAACACTTACTGTGAAGGAAGAGAAAAGTTACAAGCTGAGCGGACGACTGTCAACAGATGTGTTTTCCGAAATTCAAGATCAAGAAGTTATTGAGAACGCGGTAGTGCAGCAAAATGAGGATGTCGTGGAAGCTGCGAGTGTGACGAATGTGAAAAAGGCGCCAGAAGCTGATGATAAACCCATGGAAAAGCCGAAGCGACATAGACGCAAATCTAAGGCAGAGGTTGCGGAAAAAATGCCAGAACAAGCGACTGAACAGGAAAAGCCTAAGCGGCGTGGCCGAAAACTTGCCGCTGAAATTGTTGATACCCAAGAAGAAGGGAAAACGGACGACAGGACTAAAAGGTGTGGACGTAAATCTGCGTTGGAGATGGAAGAAAGTCAAGAATCCGTTGAAAAGCAGGAAGCTGAAGAGATAGCAGAAGGAGTCGAAGTCAATACAGAAAAGTCGGAGGAAACAAGCGAATCAACCAAAACGAAACGGCGGGGAAGAAGATCTACAGATGATGTCGAAGTCGAGATGAATGCGAAAGACACAATCCCAGAAGAAACCGCTAAGCATTTAAAAAATAAGTCTGAAGATTCAAGCGAAATACACAAACCGAAACGCCGTGCTAGGAAACCAACAGTGGATACTGAAGCAGCTGAAAAGAAAGTTAAAGAGACGATCGCAGCAGGAGTTATCACACAGGGAGAGATGCCCGCTGAAGCGAGCGATCTGACCAAAACAAAACGTCGTGCAAGAAAAGCAACGGTGGAGGCAGGTAAAATGGAATCCCCTGCAGAGCAGAAAGTAGAAGCTACCGAAGAAGGAAGTGAAACGCATGATGAGAAGTCCGAGGATGCAAACAATCTGCCTAAGACAAAACGTCGTGCAAGAAAAGCAACGGTGGAGGCAGCTAAAACGGAATCCCCTGCAGAGCAGAAAGTAGAAGCTACCGAAGAAGAAAGTGAAACGCATGAAGAGAAGTCCGAGGATGCAAACAATCTGCCTAAGACAAAACGTCGTGCAAGAAAAGCAACGGTGGAGGCAGCTAAAACGGAATCCCTTGCAGAGCATAAAGTGAAAGAAGCTTTCAAAGAAGAAAGTGAAACGCATGAAGAGAAGTGCGAGGATCCAAACAATCTGCCCAAAACAAAGCATCGTGGAAGAAAAGCTACAGTTGAGGTTAATGAAACTAAGGAGCAAGAAGAGAAGATGAAAGAAGCAATTGTGGAAAAAACAATGGACTTGGATAAGCCTAGGACGAGACGCGGCCGAAAAGCGACAACGGAAATTGAATCAAGGGAGACGCCGGTACAACAGAAACTCGTAGAAGAATCAAATGACACGGACAAGCACAAAAAACGTGGACGAAGACTCACCACGGATAGTGACGAGACGCATTCTCAAGTGGAGAAGGAAGAGGAGTCAGCCGATACAGACAAGCCAAAGCGACGGCGACGCAAGCATTCTGCTGAGGTTGAAGCTGAAGCGCCAGAAGTCGTTGCATCCGTAAAGCCCATTGAGGAGCCAATCAAAGAGAAGCCCAAACGACGCGGTCGCAAGGCATCATCAGCAGAGGTGACAGAATCAACGGAAACAGCGGAGCTGCCAGAGCGCAAACCCAAGCGTAATGTACGCAAAGCTTCAGCGGAAATTGTGGACCAACAAACAGCATCCAATGAACATTTTGCTATAATTGAAGCAGCCGCGCCGGCGGTAAAGAGCATGCGTGTCGAGGACCCAGCTGTAGCGGAGACGTCGTCCACAGTCAAAAAGCGTGGCCGACGGCCATCTGTCTCTGCGGAATCTGCGGAGCCAGCATCGCCAGCACCTGAGCTGGTGGTGGCATCCGGTTCACGGGAGAAGAGTGCAACGCGACGCGGACGCAAGGCCACAGCCGATACGGATGCGACAGCGGAGACGGCTGAGCTGAAGCCAAAGCGACGCGGTCGTAAGGCATCTGACGATGGAATGCACTCGGATGAAACGACGCAGGAGCCAGCAGAGAAACAAGCTAGGCGTGGTCGCAAGCCCAGCGCTGACGTAGATCACAAAGCTGGCGCAGATGCAGAGCCACCAGTCGAAAAGAAACCTACACGACGCGGTCGTAATCCTTCAGTTCATATAGAAACCTCCGTGGAGGAGCCGCCGCAGGCGAAGAAGGCAACCGCGCGCCGTGGACGCAAAGCCTCATTGTCCGCACCGGTTGATGAGCTGGAACAACACCTCGATGTGCAGAATTTGCCCCCACATCTGCTGGAACCAACCATAGTTGTTGTGGCAGCATCGCCAAAACTACAGCTGCCAAGCTCAGAGGATGAGCTAACGCCACGACGTCGCGAAGGACGAAACTTACCGCGCAAGAACTATGACGAAACATCGGATGAGGATAAGTTGGGCTCCTCGTCTCGCCGAGCACGTAAACCTGCAGCCAGCAAAACGGCCGCAACTCCAGCTGCCAAATCACCGGGCGCAACTCCAGCTGCCAAATCACCGGGCGCAGGGACATCGCCCATACCAAAGCCCACCACGCCGCTGCCCACCAAGCAAAAAGCATCCGCAGAGTCCACTATGGAGCCTGTGGCGCCGCATACGCCCACGGGACAGACCATTGTCCTGCCAGATCAAACAAGTTCACAGCGACGTGAGGGGCGCAATGTGCCGCGCAAGAATTACAATGAAACGTCCGACGACGAAAAGCCGGCCACATCGCGGGGTCGTCGTGTCCGTCAGCCGACGGCCAAGGCGCTGGAGCTTTTGGTGGATGCAGCTGCGCAACGTCCCGCTACGCCCAAACGGCGCAAGGGCAAGGCTGCCGCTGAAGACGTAAGCGAGCAGCCGCTAGAGAAAAAGGTCGCAGCGGATGAGGCCACGCCTGTGGTAACCAAACCGCGTGGCGGTGCGCGTCGTAAGGCGCCCGAAGTGAATGTTGAGGCCGAAATTATAGCCGCAGCGCCGATAGCAGCAGCTAAGCGCGTTGCACGCAGTCGCAAGGAGAGTGCCACCAGTCAACACGAAGAGGCCGATGTGGATGATGTGGAGCCAAAGCAGACGCCAGCGAAGCGCACTGCACGCGGCGCCTCCAACGCACGCAAAGCCAAAGCAGCCGAAGCGGAGGCAGGCGAGCAGCCGGCTACTAAAAAAGCCCGAGGCGGTGCACGCGCCAAGACGCCAGTCGTCGTGGCGGAGCCCACCAAGGCCAACGATGTGGAGGTCGATTCAACGGAGGTGCCGGCCACCAAGAAGGCACCGGCTGCACGTGGACGTGCTGCACGCACTACCAAGCCCGTTCAGGAAGATGCATCGGAGACGCCGGCACCCTCACGCGCCGGACGCGGTCGCAAGGTGCACTTTGAGACGACGGAAGAGGCAACCGCCCAGCCAGAATTATCCGATGCGCCCAAACGAGCCACACGCTCTCGTCGTAAATAAACCAACATATATTATATACATTTTAACATATTTACAATTCCGTTTAAAGTTCATAAGTTTTTGTTTATTGTTTATGCCTCCTGTGTACAAAAAAAAAATGTTTACAGCATGGTAATATATGTAGCTACGTATTGTTAATTTTTAAGTTTAAAAATTCCGCAAACAGATGAGAGAGTTGGAGCGAGAGCTATACGTTTAAGTTAAAAGACACACGCTCAAGCATACATAAATCGGTAATAATAATAACACACAACAGATTACATATGAATACATATATATATATATAGATATACTTGTAAGGATTCTCAGAAAGATCATATAAACTAATAAAGAAAATTTAAAAAAATACCTTTAAATGGCAAATTTTTGGCTGTTGAAAAGGCTGAAAAAGGAGTGGAAAAAGATCTATGGACAGGATAAAGGTAAATTATATTTATATTGTCTAGATAGATAACCTGTGGGAACCGGAAACTGCCTTCGGAATGAAAGTAATCCAGAGGTCCAAAATATCCCAACTTGCATTACATAATTCCCAAAGTTGAAGCTTACAGAATGAAAACAATGTTTGGCTTACTTTCGTTTATTTGATTTTTATAATTATTCTTCCGCTGTATCGTTATAAAATGGTTTTTGCTTTTTGGTATAATCGTATAACTAATTCGTTCTAGCTTGTGCTCATCCAAATACATAAGAATATTTATTGTTTAAGTTGTTCGGATTGTGTCTTTCTATACAAGCTTAGTTATGTATAAACTATTTATATTTATATTTATGTTTGGGGTGTCGGCTCTAAATAACAAGGGACTACAAAATGTAAGTATATTAGAGTAAACGTTCGCATATAAAAGCTGCCTATAAAAGGTATTAATATATATATTATGTATATTTAATACATAGGTTGCTAATGACCTTAGCTTACAAGGCTTGAGAACATAATGTGGCAGAGTTTTCTGTTGTTAGTTTCGTGAAAGCATATGAAATTCTATATAAAAAATATCAAAAACATCTATAACAAGAAATAGCGATAAATAAATAGTGTATATTCAATAATAAAAATAAAAGGACGTGTGGGAATTGTGTAGCAAATATAAATTGCAGCACCTGCGCCTCATAAAGCATAATCAACTTAGCATAAAACATAAATAAATAAGTTTGTGTATAAAAACCATAGAGTATAAAAGTAGCATCAATTTTACTGGGTAATACTTGCAAAAGCTTTTAAGTATTCAAGAACTCACTTTGGGCACACAACAAATTCAAAGAAGAAATTAAAAAACTTTCAAAGCAAACTGTGCACAGAATCTACACAAATAAATGTAAATGCTTTGTGTGTGTGTGTGCGCGCATGTGTTTCGCTTTTATCTTGAAATAAGTTTTGTTCGTTTTTTAGGCTTTCATCAACAGGTGCGGCTCGGAGCGCAATGAGTCCGTGAGGTATTGCGTTTTCATTGTTTTCTGAAAATAACGTTTCTCGTTGGGCGAATTAACCATGTAAACAATTGGACGCACGCCCACATTACGCCAGAGATCGCCAATGTGCCTGCAAGTAATTCGGATGTTATAAAATATGCACAAATATATACACATTTGGGTTAGTTTTCCGCAAAACTTAATTTGAATTTCTCACGTAACGGCCAATTGGCATGCTTTAAATGAAATATAATCAGCTGCAGTGTTGCCACCTTGTTAACAAAACAACAGCTTCCGATTGGTAGCTAAATATGAGTATCGAACCGCTTTGCCAACTTTGTTTTTGGGGCGTTGCCAAAATTTTAAACTTTTACCGTTTCTCGAGCATTAAAAAATCAAATTAGGTTTTGGTTTTGTTTTTTGTTAGCTTATATAAATTGAGTATGAAACTTACAAGTTGAACTCCTCCTTGTTGAGAAAAACAACACTTATACCAATTACAGGTGCAATTATATTACGCAAAATTGCGCCATAAATAGAGGTAATCAGCGTTGAGGATTTGAGTATCGACAGCGATAAATAACTCTCATGCCATAGACCGCAAATGATTTCGGGCCTCAATTTACGCAGCTGTTAACGATAATTAAACATAATGATTAGTTCAAATGTAGTTGAGTTAAAAGTTTAACAATATAAATGAATGGACTATAGATAAGCTAAGTTCGCCATAGCGATAGAGTACTGTAGTTAAGTTTTGCATACCTGATAAATGGCCAACGGCGAGCGACTGACGACAATTGTGCGCTCTGTAAATGTCTCATTTGCAGCCATAAATTTCTGAAGCTGGTCGATCATGATCGCGCTGGTGTCCTGCAGATGCAGAAATAACGTGAGCGATGTGTTCTGCTCCTCCAGAAAATCCGCCAATTGCTTGATTGTGGCCACGGATTCCCTGTCGTACTGGGAGCTATAATGCAAGACTTTGTACATTTGCTTGTGGCTGCAATTTGATCGGGTTACACGTACCCCATGGGATGCTGCTCCGTGATGCTCAGCTGCTGCAGTTCGTGGAGCGTGTGGTGCGATAGGCTACCCGTTAGCCCGGCACGCTCCACGGTCAGGCGATTGGCAATCACGATTTCGCTGCATGCCGTTATGCTGGCGTCCAGCAGGACATTTCGGTAGCCACGTGCAAGGCACTATAAAAGACATCAAAGTGGGGATGTTATTGATTTTTGATTTGCCGCAATCAACCACCGACTGTCTTGCGATGACGTCACACGCACACGCACCTTTTTCACAGCTGCCTGCGAGTTCTCGGGCGCATCGTAGCCGGCGCCACGATTCGCAATGGGCCAATAATTGGGCCAGTCGTCCGGCGTATTGAGCAGGCTCAGCAAGCGCTTCTCGTTCGGGCTGCGCTGCAGCTTGACGAATTTGGAAGCCACACAAATAATGACCAGGGTCAGAGTGCACCAGGGTATGGCCAAATTGCAGAAGAACCACAGCACGTTGAAGCAGAAGAATATGAGGCTGACCGAACAGCAGAATAGCTTATAGATCATTTTCAGGCACAGCCAGCACCAGCGCCACCACATTCACCACGAGACTGCTGCTAAATCCACACACAGACACACACACAAACAGAAATTGTTGTTGTTTTGGTTTATTTATAAACATCTATTTTGTTAGTTGGTTTATTTGCATTTACCCCAATAAGAAATGCGCGCCGCCAACTAACGCCCGTTGCCACTCCCACTCAGCTGCTTTGCGTTTGTGCCGACAGTTTTTCGTTGTATTGTGCGCTTGTTTTTTGCTTGTCTGCACAATTCGTATCGTTCAAATGCACTTTTAATCGCAAATAGATTTATAAATTATTTCTAAATTAAACCGTCAATCAATCACAAACGCAGCCCAAGCGATGTGTGCGTAAATTTTCCAATAAGAAGTGGTCTTAGCGATGTGACAAATGCTAGCAAGCGTAGCACGTAACTATCGATAACAGGCACTGCATTGTGCGCGCCTTTTGAAAGTGAGTACTTTGTGAGTGAGAACCAATGCAAGCAATTTAATAAGTCTGAATGTATTTATTAAATTTGATTAGCGTTCAAAGCACAATTAAATTTACAATTTGGTTAGCAAGCGCACCCAACGCCTGATTGATGGATGTGACAAGCGTGTATAAACACCCGGATAGTAGGGATCTGCAAGCAAATTAAAGGGTATACAAAGATGTATAAAAAACAAAAGCTGAAACCCACCAGCACAGCCTACGCCCCAGGATACAATGCCAATCAGTCTGCCTTGAGCGGTAAGTGGGCCACCGCTATCGCCTATAAGTAGAAAAGAAAAGGAAATGTAACTAATAATAATTTGAATACCTCTTTAACAACTGCTCACCCTGACAGGCATCCGTGTTACGTGCTGACGCACAGAACATGCTAACACAAACAGATACAGTTCATTATTAATTGGATATTTAAGAGACGTATCTCGCATTACTCACGCCTCGGTGACACCGCCATGATATCTCAAGTCGTTGTGACATTTTTCCTGATTAACCGTTTGCACAGTTGTGTATTTTAGCACAGAGGATAGCACCGATTCGGTGCTGCTCATATAGCCCCAGCCGGATACCACAGCAAACAGATTCTCCTCAATCGGCTCACCCGACTCGGGCAGGCTGATGGGCGATACATTTGGGTCCATGGTCAGGGCGCCAGGCTGGGTGCGCAGCAGTGCCACATCAAAGTTCATGTCCCTGGAATCGTATGAGGGATGCTTGTAGATCGTGCGCACAGGCATCAGGCTGCCGCCGCTGGAACGCTTGACGCTGCCCAGCCGCAAGGTGAACTCCTGCGGCTGGTTTTCGTGTCCGTCAATGCAATGGGCGGCGGTTATCGCCCAGCTGCCGTCCAGCACAGAAGCGCCGCAGATGTGCACGGTGAGGCGACGCAGCGACAGTTGATAGGGAAACTCGCCCTCATTGGCCTCCCGGCCATTGACAATGCGCCCGTCGGGCCGACGCTTAGCAGCCGCCTCACTGCCAGCCCAAAGAAGTGCAAAAATTAGAGCAACAACTGGTGCTATGTTCCGCATCGCGTCGCTGATTCAACGTAACTGAACGACAGCTGTTGGGAGTTTTGCTTGACAGAAACATTTTGATCAAACAGTCTCGACGAGTTGCACTTTACGTCTTCATTATCAAAACTCTCTGTTATCAGCTCATGTTGTTCGTTTCAACTGAATTCAAACGTTGTCTATAATTAACAATTGTCAATAGGTGTGTTGGCTTGATTTGGTTTTTGTGGTTTTTTACTTATTAACGGCGGCAATGAACTTCCCTTTGGGTTATTCTAAGCGGCAGTGGAATTACCCCCAGGTTAAAACATTTTGGTTTAACAACATATTTGTAATTAAAAATAAGATCAGTAACAAACCTAGCTTTAAGAATTTTCGGGCAAGTCATTAATTAGTTTTAAGTTATAACTTTAAAATCATGGATCATGGTTTAAATAAATTAAAAATATTAAATTCGAAAATTTGAAAATTCTAATTGAACCGTCAAAATACTCGATTACTGTTCGATATTTGTAATTGCGATGCATCGATAGTTCTTACATCATTTGCAAATTGTTTGCTTTTTTGCCGTATGCGTTGCACGGTCACACTGTCCAGCAGTCTCGCGCTTAGTCTTGCTCAACAACAGCGGCCAAACTGAGCACGCTGCGCGCTTTAATTGATTAAGCGTTATGTTTACATTTAATTAACAAAAACAACGCTTGTTAAGCCGCTCATTTAACGGTCCTATTAACAAAACCTGAAATTATTTGATAATTGAAACAAGTCTGTTGAGTGCTTGTAACGGTGTGTGCGCGCATTGTTGGTGTAAGGATTACGCGTCGCTATGTGTGTATGTGCATGTGTGTATGTCCAATTTAACAAAATGCAGTGTAGTTATTAACCAAAACTGCGTCAACACCAGTTAGCGTCAAACAAGTGCAACGTTATTGAAAAAGGTGAGCACAATGTGCAGGTCACAACAATCAATAGTATTTTCATCCTTTCAACAACACAATAACACACACACACACACATAAGCACGCACACATTCAAATGCAACCCTCTGTTTATAATCCCGACAACAAAAAAAGAAAAAAAAAATAAGAAACCGGATTCAAGTTTAGTTGAGCGGCAGTACAAACCAACCAGACGAGACAACTAAATTTGTATTTTGCTTGACTTAAATCAAATTATCAAAATTGCTGCAAGTTGTTGATTTTGCGTATGTGTGCTTGCGTGAATGTATGCACGTTCAATTACCGTTACAGCGCACCTGACGCTGTGCGTCAAGGTTGTCTATCCCCCCAACCAACATTATCAGAAATTTGTTTAGCCCAAAATAAAAATACAAAAAAAAAAAATGTGCCCCAGACAGTCTGGCCACACCACAATATTTGCATCTCCTTTTTGTTGCCTGCGCCGCTTCTGCTGCTGCTGCTGCATTTACAAATTGTTACAAAATTGCGGCATCTTTAATTTATGCAGCCGCCGCCGCCGCCGTCGCCGTCGCAGCAGCTTGTCTTTATTTAGCTTTTTACTTACTCATTCGTGTTCGCATTGAATTCATTCATTCGGTTTTCTTATGCCTTACTTCAATTCTCTTGCCCAGTACTGAGCTCGTTTCTCAATTCTTTGCATGCAATAATCGTTTATTTTTCGTTTTATTGTATAATTCAATTTAAATTGATTTTCAGCCTTTTTTGCTTTTGCTTTTATACTGTTTTGCAAATGCTTTGTGACTTGTGCTTTCCCCTTTGTCATATGTACATACGTTGAATACGTTCCCTTTTCTTTGCTTTCTTTGACCTTTTTTCACACACTATTGGCAACGCCGCCGTTGCCGCCGACCCCCGCGTGGCTCCATTAACAACTACACGCTTGCTTGTGCTCTTGAACTTCGCTCAACATTTCTAATCTCGCTTTGGCTTAGGTATTCGTTGTTTTTGTTGTTGCCTTTTCCTGCTTGCTCGTTTGATGTTCTTGTAATGCGCATATACATACATACATATGTATATGTATGTATATGGATAATCTGTTTTGTGATCAAAGAAAGGTTCGCCCTGTTTCAGTTAACGACGAAAGTGTTTACAAACCTGCGTGTGAAATTCTTAAGCTCTTATCAATTTTAAACAATTATCATGTTTCCGAAAATTAAGTTTTTCAGTTAATGTGTGTCAAATGATTTAATTTGAAGTAAAGTATTTGAATATACGTAGCTTAATAACATAAATGTTTTAGTTTTGATTAAAACTGAAGCGCAAATTCACTATTAAATGTCAACTATCAACTGTGCTCGACTAACTGATACCCTGTACTCTGTTGCGAGACCTAATGATATGGACATTTATTAAGTGTGTTTCATTATCAATTGTTAAATAAAGTTAATTTTTATTTAACAATCGTTTGATAAATGACTGTTTGTTACATACCCTAGAAAAGTTCCACTTCCAGTTAACCCGATTTTATGTTAATTTTTAGCGGCTTCGCTTGAAATATTCGAACTATATTTAGCAACTTTTGCCAATGACACGCTAAAAATGCTAAAAAAAAAAAAATACATGTAAAATATTTTGTTGTTTGCTTTAGCGAAATGTGAATTAACGATTTGGAACAATTGCATTCCAACACGCAAACTTGGCCTGGAGCGATAATGTTAGAGTACAATCAACTTAAAAACTCGTATCTAAAAGAGATTTGAACAAAAAGTTAAATATAATGATCGGAAATTAAAAAACGATCAGACAAATCAAAATATTTTCGGTACACGAATGAAGAACGTGAAAAAAATACCAAGGAATACCTTGAATCAATATGGAAACAATAAAGATATTCTATAAAATACTTTCAAGATTCAAGAACTGTTCAAAATTACTTTCGGTTTCTTTTATTGTGCTCATTTATTCGCTTTTAATCTTTTAACAAACATTTGTTGTTGATTGTTTTAAGTAGACAAGTTGACAAATGAGAGGAATTGGCATTTCTTGTTGCTTCTGTATTAGCAGATAGCCAATTAGGAAGAAGCTTTTGTGTTCTTAAGATCGATAAGTTGTATAAAAAACATTGAAAATACGACAAAAAATGAATGAGAGATAACACGTAACACGAACACGTAATAAAAAACAAAAAGCATTAATTAAAAATGAGAAAAACTAATGTCTACTTTATCGCATCTATTACTATAATTATAGTTATCTGATTTTTCTATGAATCAGCAGACTCTCTAACAGCAAAATCCCCAACGGAAATACAATTTAGTGTTAACCGGTAAAATGAAACTCAAAATCAAAAAAAGGTTTAAAATATCATTTCCTTATTGCAATGGAGCTTGGCTTTTTGGGTGGTATTTCGTTTATCGTGACGTGAATTGAAAAAAGCCATATAATGGACACAATTCAGTCGAAAACTTGGAGTGGAGAATGCAACGTGGACAAAAGTGCAACAGTTAAAATAACAATAAAAACAACAAAAATGACAAAAGACGAGACGACTGATGGGCAATGTCACTTGCAGACGAACAAGAAGGAAGTTTGCAACTTTCGTATGCCGAATATAAAATACCCTCACAAATATGTCGAATTATTGCCGATTGTTCATATGTGTACTATACGATATATTAGTCCGAAGTTAATAAGATTTTATCATACTTAGTATAGATGTTGAAAAGATTTTGGTGAAATGTTTAAGGCAAAGAAAGAACCCAATTTTCAACAGATCGAATGGCAAGATCTATGGAAGTATATGGATTAGTTACTCGAATCCGATACACATAAAAAGAAGGAGCTATTCCATAGTTAATCTTAAACCTAATCTTAGCTTACCGTAAGCTTAAAGGATTTAGTTGTTATCCTTCAATGTATTCTTTTTAGTTAGTCTCAATAATTTGCCACTCTTTGTTAGGGTATAAAAACAGTCATAAATGGGAGCAACAAGAAAGCATATAAAACGAGATTTCAATGCAGGAATTTCCATTTCCATTACAAATGCTGCGGTTGATGTTGTTGTTGTTTTCGTTGTTGTTGTTGTTGGCTGCTTGGTTGGGTTTTGTCAACTGCTGGCGATGCGGCTACCGGTTGCGGCTATATGGGGATTGGTATGGGCCATCTGGGCCCCCTTGTTGGGCATGGGAACAGAAAGTGGCAATCGCCGCCGCAGCCGCCGTCGTCGTCGTTGTCGTTGCAGTTTGCAATTTGACAAACGTTGCACGCACTTCGAGTGCTCACTGACTAACTGACTGGCTGACTGACTGACTGACTGACTGACGGACTGACGGACGGGCTGACTGACGACTGACTGGCTCTTTTCTACCGTTACGTTTTAGTTGAGTGCAGCTCAACGGGCACTTCGGACCTGGCCCAGAACGTATTGCCAACTCGGGGGAAATTGTGAACGGGAACGTTGACGTGAACGAGGACAGTGACCGACTGCTGTCTACAGCCCAATTGACCTGCAAATCAAGAGAAATGTCCTGCCGACTGCATCGTTGGCGATGATTATACACTGTACAAAAAGCTGCAAGAGCGTATATTTGTTTTGTGTAAGAAATGGCTATAAACCAAAGCAAAAACTGGCTGGTGCCTTTTACGGTTGGGGCCAATATTTTGTATTCAGATTAGGTTTAGCACGCGGGTTTTCCACATCGGCGAACACAGTTCGTGGTTCGAACCTCGGTTCGTAGTATTCTTTGCAACTTTAAGTGGAACATCGGGCTCAAACTTGTTCGAACATAACACATCATTTTAGAGTATTGTGCAGTCGATTGCAAGCGTAGTGTAAATCGTTTACTTCTTTCATTTCTTATGTGCTTGTGCCACTTGGTTGAATGAGACGCCAGCATTTGGGGGCACATCCAAGTTGCTAGCTGCTCTCAGAAAGCATTTGTGCCCCAACATTAACAACAACTCTTGAGAAGATTGTCGTCTCTCAAGCTGTTGCAATTTGCCGTCCATTGACGTGCCCGATTTGTGGCACACACAAAGACTACGTCATCAATTTTTCCAAGGAAGAAACTGCAGTGCACAACACACGTTGTTATGTGGCCAAAGTGTTCCTTGGATCTCCTACATAAAGTTTAGTATTTCCTAGAATTAACGGGCTATTTATATCATATAATCATGAGTCATAATCCCACACGATTAGAATATTCCATGGGTCTTCAAAATTAAATTAACCCAAAACTTCTTAGCATAAGTAGACAAATGAAGTAATATCTGATTATTAAACAATATTATATTGTGCCTAATTCCTTTTTGAATATGCCTAAACTTAGTATTAATCAACTATAAGAAGAAAATACTATAATTAAGTACAAAAAGCTTGTTACAAAAATACTTATTATAAAAGTAATTGAAATTTAAAAGTTTCGATGTCAAGTTTTTCTTTCTGATGTACATTGTGAAAAAAAATAATCTCTATTGTGTATAGGGCATACGAATATTCGTTGTGCGAGAATTTTGACCGCTGCTGTTTGTCAGTAAATGCCATTTGCACTTGGTCGTCATCTTCACGTTGTGTCGCGTCGCATTTTGCGTGGGCTCAACGGTTTTTTTCAAGGGCCTGTGCCAATTCCCGGTTTGCTGGTGCTCTTCTTGTTGTCTGTTTTGGTTTCTGCTTTTGCCGTCATCCTCATTCTCATCGTCTTCGTCTGCGTCGCCCGCAATCAATAAACGGCGACCTTCTCCACTTAAAAGTTACTTGATTCTTTGTTTCTTAAGCTCTCCGCTCGTTTCGCTGGGGTTTTGGGGCCACTCGAGCGGCAGCCTTCTGTTTGGGGCTCTCTCCCATTCAGTCCGCACATGGCTGCAACTCGCCGCCCTTGCGGTTTTATTTGCAGGCATTCCTTAACAGTTAATTGCTGCACTCAACTGAGCCCAGGTAAGCCCCTTTCAAGCGAACAAGTTGCACCCTTGAGTCTTGCCAATCTACCCCAAGGCATGAACTCACAGCGCTAAGCAGTTCGCAGATTAATGCCATGGTAAAGATTTCCACGTTGTTGTCGTTTGAGTACTTAACAAGTTAAATGGCTCGTAGGCAACAAGGTTCAAGAACTTTACAACATATATACATATGTAAGTAAGGGATAAATTGCCTATAAAGTATATACATACAAGTATTTAAATGATATGCTCGAAATAAGGAACAGAAAGTCAAATTGGTATAGGTTTTATATCTAAAGATAATAATTTTATATATTTTATTTGTAATTCTTATTTGGGATTCTACTTCTTAAGAATTAATATTTTAAAATGGGTTTTGAGGTAGTACATTATACATTTACTTAAAAAAAATGGGAGAAATCGCCTTAATGCTAAGAAGACAGCGTTTTTTTGGAAAGTGTATTATGCAGTATGAGTTTGGGAATTTTACATTAAAATTTCAACAAAGCAGAAGCGTGGAATACTAATAAAAGGCATTTTTTTTGCTAATTTATATATATATATAGACTGTAGTTATTAAGTAACTTACTATCTTTTAAATATCAGTGCATATACCTTAATCTTCATTTGAAACAACTCTATAATCATATAGCCCGAGATTCGAATTCGAATTCGAATCTTCGTTTTTCAGTTGCCAAATGCAAGACTCGAAAATTAACAGTTGCAAGTACACGAACGAGCGCACGAGCAAAATAAAGATAACAACAAACGCATTGCTGTTGTTGTTGTTGTTGTTGTTGTTAGCCGAGGCAAAGTGCATGCTGTCGGGCCCCCGCATTGGTCGCTAGCTAAAAGGAGAGCAGCTGTTGCTGTTGTTGTTCTTGCTGCTGCTGGAGCCGAGTCAACGAGCGAAGTAAAAGTCGCAGTCGAAGTTGTTAAAGTCGTTCGCTCGTTGGCTGCGCTCAGTTGCGTTTTGTGCGGCATCGGCAACGGTTGGGCAAGCGCGAGAAGTCGTATGTATATTATTCCGAAAAGTCGTATATTATCTGTTGTTGTTTTCTCTTGGCACCTGGACCTTAACGAGCGAGCGTCCCGTCCGCAGGACGTTGAAAATTTAGAACGTGCCAGATTTAAAGTAAACTAAATGTTTTAACGCTTTTACCTTTCGAGTGCTGTGTGCCGTGTTTTTAATTATTCGTACGGTAAATGCAATTACTACAAAAAATTCAACGCCCAGTTGCTGGAGCATTAAGTGGCGCGAATCTGGTTCCTGGAAGCGCGCAACCCATTTAAAGTGCCGCATTGTTCTTTAATTCCCTTCTACACCAGGCATTTACTCTGTGTACGTTTGCCTTGATTTATGTTTCTGATTTATTTTATTTTTTTTCGCCGCCTCTGTTGTCCTTGGTGTGGCCAGGACTCGGTGGCATGGCATTAAAAGTTGCAGCACAACTTTTCTGATTTTTCTGTGTGTGTTAGTTGGCATTTTAATAACATGTGCATTTAAATATGTTGTGGGGTGTAGGGGGGCTTGTGAGCACCCTCTAGAGAGGGTGCTGCCACAGAAATTCTGATCTACAACCGAGATATGATGTGCTATTCATTAAGTTCTTGCCGTTTGCTGCTCTCACAACATATAACATATTATTTAATTTGTTTATTTAAGTTCCTGCACGCAATTATTGTTTTCCTGTTCTGTTCGTTTTCTTCCTCGTTGCAGCAGCTTCCTGTAACTAAAAATGGCTCCTTTTGTAAATAAGTTTCATTTCGTTCTTCATCTTCTCTACATTACATTACTTAGCTCTGGGTATGTTAAAATTGTCAATATAAGTGTAGTATACAAAGTTTTTCCAACGATGTTCAAGTTATTTCTGGATTTTTCATAATGGGCAACATTATATTGCTACCAAAACTTGCAGCATGGAGGTTTTCTGCGAGTACTTCTTAGACTTATGCATATAGATAGATACTTTCATTTTGCTCTTTAACTTTTCTGTGTTGCCTCAATAGAGGCCAATCGATACCTCTTTATCTAGTTAAGGCTCTAGATATTATCGTTTACACACACCCACACACCCCCACACACACACACACACACACACATGCTTGCAGCTAATAACTTGTGTCACTAAAATTAGCCGCTAGACCCCCACAAAGCGCACTCGCTGCATGCTGTGTTCCATTTATTCCATTACTTCTCATACTTGGATTTTGTTGCCCTCTCGCAACTCCCCCGCGCGCCTGATTCGCTTCCATTCGATGCGGTTATTGTTGCTGGCGTGCTGTCAATTTTCCGGTGGCGTCGCCGTTTCCAGCTTGACATTAGAGATGGGCCCGTGTCGTGAGTGGAATATTAAATATTACAGAAATCCCATATGATCATGTTAAGCATCAAAATACATAGTCATGTGGGTCTAGAAGTGAAAGTAAAGTAGCAATATCTGGACTAATGTATACTTAACACAAGTCTTTCTGTCTATCATCAAGAATATAATCATCAAATGTTTGATGATGTTTTTCTAGTTTCCTTGTCTTTCGTGTTGTTTGGTGCTCGCCCATCTCTAATTGGAATATTGTCTTTTAGTTGCTTGGGCATTGTCTGCCGACTGAGTCCCTGTGGTTGTGTGCCTCTTCAATAGACTTTATTATATGTCATGTCATCATGCAATCATATCGTTTTACCATATAAACTGCGGCGCGCAATATAATCAACATATCAGCCGACTGCTTGGGCTTCAGTTTTGGTCACGGCATCGGTAGCGCTCTCGCAATAAACGCCGATGGTACCGCTGACAACAACTCTTTTGGCCTACAATTCAGGCAGTTGCTAATGATGCGTTACAAAAGCAGAGGGGGCTGTATGGTCGTACATATGTGGGGATCATGAGTTGGCTAAAAGCAATTGGTACACGTATGCCATGTGTTATGATTTCATGACATTATCGGATCTACTAATGTCTATTTAGTTACAGTTAACTGACTACTGCTACAGTTAATACACGTTGGCAAAACATCGCCAACAGGTGTAGAACTAGAACCAATTTCATCCGTGATATCGCCCATTCATTATATGAATCAATTGATAATAATCGTCCATTGAGCAGCTCAAATGAATCAAAAGACTACTTCGAGTGAGTACTTTGAGTACTTTACTACTTCAGATACCAAAAATGAAGTAACTATATGAGACAAGTAAAATACTTTCCAGTTCCCACAGAGTTGCGTTTGGTTTACACACGTTTACACACACGCACACTTGTGTGTATGAAATTACATGATAAGTAACTGTAAACCTGTTATACATATACATACATATATAGTATATCTGTCGCACAACAATGTGAGTGTTATTTCCCAGCATTTAAACTGCATGAAAATGAAAAAAAAAAAAAAATAATAATAAAATGAAAAATTTCATAATCAATGCAATAAACGACTCTATTGTTTGTGCTCGTCGCTTTCATAGCTTTTGTTTTTGTTTTAGCGCCCCAAGGAGAAACAGAATAAATAGAAAAGAACTAACTACTGCTAGTCGAAGCTAAAATACCCTTTGTATCAAAGTTAAATTATGGAATACTTTCTATGCAACATTTTGTTAATTAGATAGAAAGTTATATCCAAACTAAGCTCACATCAGGAATATGAACATATGCACATAAGCATATTAAGTCGGTTATACCCTATTCAATTGCCTCGCTGCTACTGTAAGGGTATATGAAAACATACGAATAAATTTCTTTTCCTCTGCGTATGTTTTTCACAGCAAGAAAAATAGAAAAAGGCAAAAAAAGATATTCTTCACGCCCCTTTGTGGAGTGCTCCACAACGTTAAACTCTCACGTTTTAAATTTTATGACCAGGCATTTTTGTGCTTTATCAGCGCTTTCCAGCACTTATTGCTCTGCTTTAAGGCTAAAACGTACAACGAAATCTCTCGGCCAAATGCTTAAATACAAGAAGTTGAGTGCCTTAACGGCTTCTGGAATTCACTTTGTTGTTTCTTTGATGGCCAATTCATGAGAAACTAATTGCCCGTCGTTAAAAACTACAAACTTACAAGAAGCCTGCGAAATGGGTTCAGTTATTTGCATACAATACACAGCACTTAAATGGGATTAGTGTTGTAAAGTGTCATTGTGTGTGTTAAGAGCTTGAAATTGTATTTATCTTTGATAGGTCGTTGCTAGATTCTCAATGAAGTGATGAAGCGAGAGAAAGCTGGGCCTGAAATATGAAATTATAATTCCCATGTCTCGCTTATATTTTCAATATTTGTTTGTTATCTAAACACAATATTTAGTCTAACATATTTCTAGTTTTTATATCTTTTAATTAATATTATTTATACTTTACTTTTTCTTGAGCACTTATTAAATTGAATATCTCTGCTGAGATATAATATCTTAATCGTCCTCGTTCGTGATTAATGCGTTAAATAAAATGTCTTCAATCTCTCCTGGAATTATCCCCTCCAAAGAGCCGTTGCCAACGACTTTCCATTTAATCAATCGCTGTTTTCTGCAATTTAATTGCAAAATGTATAATTAAAATGGCTTGATTAATTAATTTCTGCTTTGTTGTCCACCAAGGAAGTCTTTATGCAAATATCTGCGAGCCACTTTCACAGGCCATTTCACAGTCATTAGCTAATGTCGTTGGACAGAACCGGGTTATGGCCATAACGCCCTGGCCAGACGAAAACGAGCCGATTTTATGGTTCTGTAAACTGAAAAAATAAAAAGAAAACACTAAAAAGGAAGGGCTATCTTCGGCACGCCGACGATTTAATACCCTTGCAGACCGAACCTTTTTATAATGCTTTGCTGGTATCTAATAAGCACAGGGAAAATAGCTAATGCCGAGTTTGGCAAAGATATCTTCAAGAACAGAAAGTTGTTCATATAACTTAATTTTCGATCAATCTTTCCAATGGCAGCTATATGATATTGGCGTACGATCCAGCCGGTTTCCGTGAATGACGAAAGCTTTAAAACTGAGAGACTACCACGGACTTCGCTACATCGACTCGGCTGTTGATACTGATCAAGAATACATATGATTATGCGTCACATATCTCGAGACAATATTATAATACCCTCTGCAAGGGTATAAGAACACACACACACACACAAAACTAAACAAAGCACAGACCCATTAGGCAATCGTTTTGTGACCCAAGCCCAACCCAAGTACTTTGCCCCTTTGAATATGGGCTTGCGACCGCAATCGGTTAGAAAAAAAATTGTTATACACTGGTTTTTTCGGTGGATTTTTGCCAAGAAATTTGATACGCTAACATCGTGTCTTAACAGTTTTGCAACTTGTGTCATTTTATTTGTATTTGTTGTGGCATTTTATGTGCCGCAATTTATAAAAGCTTTTCTTCAGTTAAGCAGACAAATGTCCTTCTTTGCACAGAATTCTCATGTGAAATTATTTCATGAAGTTTGCGCTTAAACCGTTTGGGAATTCGAAGCGCACATTATGACACAATTGCCTTGAATGTGCTTTTTGTAGCTACAGAGTATATTATTAAAACTGGCGAGGACAACCATAATCATAAGTTTCAATTAAGAGAACATAACATTTCTTACAACCAAGCTCAATATTGAAAATAAAAAATGAATGAAACAGCTGCAGAAGCTCCTAAATGACGAGAAAGGCACGAAGCAGAAAAATCAAATGCTGCAACTTTAGAGTAGGATTTGCAGATACATTAAAAATTGATATCAATGAGTCAGCTTCTCAGGCTAGAACTAGGAGTTAAAAGAAGTTGAAAGAAACCATCTGCTGCTGAACAGCAGATTTTCAATAGTTTCTAAATAAAACGAGAAAGAAGAGGTATCTTCGGCACGCCGAAGATTTAATACCCTTGCAGACCGAACCTTTTCATAAAGCTCATAATGTTGTGTTCGTATCTAGGAGGAGCATAGGGCACATCGGAATGACTAACGCTTGAAATCTATATTATTCAGTTTTGTAAAATATGGCTAGTTCACGAATAATTGAGTCGAAATGATGCTCGAATTTGTATCTAAATTTTAGGTCTAGTTCGTACAGGCTCTCAGATCGCCGACAAATATGAGTATACCGACTCGGCTATTGATACGTCAAATAAGTCATATATATATTCCTTCAGGGATCAGCTTACAATAATATCCATTATCTTCTTTATTTTCTACTTTTCAATGGGTACAGGGTATTAAAGCATGTAAACCCGAAAAGCCAAAACTTCTTTTCTCGCTGTGCATAAGTTTAGATGGGTCAGTTGGCGACCCTTTGGAGCTTGTTATTGCTACTTTTATTGTTGTAGCTGCGTGTTGTTGTTGTTGCTGTTTGTTGTTGTTGTTGTTGCTGTTATTGTTGTTGTTATTGTTATTCATATGTCACAAAGCGACGCTGTAAAAATGACTAACTGCTCCGCGGGTCTGTTGTGACTTTGCTCCATGTTGCTTATTGCGGTACGCATATTTCGATATGTATCTGTATGTGTACATTTATTTGTATCTGTAGCCGTATCTGTAGCTGTATCTGTATCTGTATCTGTTTGTGCGCGTCTAACGGCTTTTGAGTCCCAATGGCGCTGTTGCTGTTCAGTTCGTTTAAACTGCTTTTGGCTCAATTGCAACTGACATCGACATAAAGCAATTTGTGCTTTTATGATTGTTGTTGGTGTTGTTGTTGTTGTTGTTGTTGTTGTTGTTTTGTAGTCAATTGTTGGTAGTGGGTGAGCGCCAAAGAGTCGGCCGAGATTATCTTTAATAGCCTGCATACATCATTTGGAGCATGCAGCAGCTAGTAAAGTTAATTTTTCCGGGCATGTGTCTGAACAGATTGAAAACTCTCTTAACAACTTTAATAACAATAGTAATACATATATAAATATACAAATAGATGTTTATATCTACAATATATGGAAGCCGTTCGTGTTGTTTTTACCTTGTTTGTTGGGTCGTTGCCTATGCTAATGGGCCTTTTTCGGTTATGTTTTGGCGCACATGTCGTGCCCACACGCTCGCTCACCCAGAAGACCCCGCCCTGCCTTCAAGCTCATGCTTATCGTAGTTGAGAGCGGAAGATGACTAACTATCTTAAGCTCTATTACCGGTCCCGCTGGGCCTATCTCGCTCCCTCCCTCTCACTCTGCGTCTGTCTCTGTCGATTTTCAGTGCTTGGCTGCTTTGTTTAATTAAAATCTTGAACTTTCTACAGAGTTCCTGAGTGCTTTTGTGCTGGTGTCAACGGCAGAGCCCTTCACATAATCGCCACAAACACACACACACACACACACACACACACACACACGCACACACACACACACTTATTTTCCAGCATTTGCCACTGCATTTTCCGGCGGAAACTTTTGTGAAATTCTCAATTTGGCTCTCAACTGCAGTTGCAATTGATAAATGCCAAAGTGTTGTTATTGTTTACAACATTTTCTGCCTTTAACAAGTTTCTCTCGTTCCAGAGCTAACTTTCCTATTGTGATTTATCGTTGTATTCAAAGTTTTGGGCTAGATCAAAGCATAACTAATATTTAAGCACTAAAAGACGTACATGAACTTTGCTTGAGCGTCGCAGATATTTCGTGCACAGAACTTATCTACGTTTCTCTCTTAAGTTTGGGCAACTTTTGTGCTGATTATGAAATTATTTACTTATACATTTATATTGATGTTGAGCGTTTGTCTACACAGACACATGGACATAAAAGTCTAAACTAAGTTTATAATTTCCCTTCAATACACAGACTTTATAGAATCGAAGTTAATTACAACGATTTCCCTTTCAGCTTTTCCAAATACCTTCGATGTAAATAAAGTTTTCATTTAATCCTATTTGTTTATTAGCTTTTCCATTCATATGCTGACAGCAAAAAAGAGCAAGCCATCCATTTCCATGCATTTTACCAACTCTGGCAATTTCCTGCCAGCCAAATTCAATTCGATTTGAAATTATTACCAAAATTTACTAGCACAAAGAACAACAACAACAACAACAACTTGGAGTGCATAACACGCTGTGAACTCTGATAAACAAAGTTAAAAATTGAATTCGAGTGCTTTCAGAAAGTTTTGTTAAATCCGCCAAAAAAGAAAAACTGAACAAAAACAAAAACTAAAAACAAAATTGTAACTTTTTTCGGTTCAGCAGCAATCAATGCGTTTGGCTGTACGCAAAAACAACTACATATGCGAAATTTGACCTGCAATACGTTGACTTTGTGGCTGCAAAACAATGGGAAAACTCAGCACGAGGGGCAGGCGGAAAAACTTCAGGACTTTTGGGATTCGACTTGGGTATCAGGTTGTCATTGTTGGTTGTTATGTTTCTTGTTGTTGTTGTTGCTGTTGTTGTGGTTGTTGTTGCTGTGGGTGCATGCAAAACGGTTTGCAGCACAAAAATCACAGGAAGAACAGTTTGTGCAGCGCATGCTCGACTAAGCGATGCCCTGCAAAAATTATAACGCCTCCTAACATTTCATTTTAGTAGATTAGGATAACAGCAAATAAGAAAGCCAATTATATAAAACATAGATTATCTCAAACTTACAGTTCTTGAGATCGTGCAGACCAATTGACAAACAAGTCTAGATGAACTTGACTTACAATGATACTTTGGAAAATCCAAATACATATGTACATTATACTATAGTAATAAGAGCTGCAACTGTCACCCTCAACCTTTTACAAACATTCTCACAGATTGTGCATAGCCTATTTCAAGCCATCTTGACTACAGGGTATACAAAACCGAACCAAAACACATTTTTGAGCAGGAATGACTCGCATATTGCGCAGAAAGCCTGGCGACAAACCAAAAACCAAGCAACGGCAACGGGCAGCCATGTCAAAGAGGACATCAACCAGACGAGCTACTGAAAGCAACTGTCCGTCCCTTGGCTATGGCCAGAGCAATTTACGATGAAATCAAATTTGGCTAAAAAGTTTTTGCCCTTTCGGGCAACTAATAAGTCGGAATGTGTCAGCAGACGGTTTGATTTGCAAACATTCCGACAGTTAACTTAAAACGAAGCTACGTTAAAACATCTCCCGCATTTACGGAAATGTAGAAATTTAAAATCTCTTGGGGACCCGTAAATCATCACTTCCCAAAAGTTAAGCACAAACTTGCTGATAAGGATAATTCATATGGAAATAAGCTTTGAAAAATACTTTTCGGGTCTGATAAAATACCAGTCTTTGCTTTGGGAACTGCGCGTAATACAAGAAAATATTTCGTAGCTATTCGCATTGATAAGCGTGTTCTTTAAATGCGTATACAATACAATTCTTTCTTTACATAGGGGAACAAAGTTTTCTGACAACTGAGCAGCAAATTAAAATAAAACCCGTTTTAGCTTAATGCACTACAATGCGATTCTCATGAACTCAATTAAGAACAACAGGTTTTCAAGTTTTAATTCAAATTAAAAATAGATAGTATTTTTAGCTACTGCCCTACTATGCAATTCTCATTAATTGACGTAATAACAACCGGTTTATATGCTTTGAATGTAATTGTTCTATTAACATGTTGTGCCGGCAATCTGATAAACTTGATAAGCTCTGCTCACTCCAATTAACTGTCTTGACACATCTTCTCTTTTGATCTCCTTTATTAAATACCTCTTCAATTAGCCGTATTCTAACACGCGCTCTACTTCTTTTGTTTTTTAAGTGATGTGCATGTAAAAGAGTCTGTTTACCTCCTACTAATAATAATAATTAACAACAACAACAACAACTATAAGCTTGACAACTTTGGCTGTCAATGAAAAGGAGCAGCTGAAGTAAGAGAAGAAATCCATTGAAATTGTATTTAAATCAGTGAAGAAATTAAAACGACAGATGGCAGCTAAGAAAAACCCACTCATAATGCAAATTCTAACAGAAACGCAGTCGATTGCGTGCTTCAACTTAAGCATGAACTCCTCTTGTTAAGCTGAAAGCCCTCTTGAATTATTTCTCAGTTTTCCTGCAACTTGAGAAAACTTATGACAGCAATGCGAATGATATTTTTCAATGTCAATTGAAAGGCACTTGAGCGGCACTTGATAAATGTTTGTATATATTTTTTTTTATTCCGCCAATGGGACTCTAGACGAAGCGTGTCTTTAAGCGTTAAGATGTCATGCAAAGAAAATGGGGAACAAAAAATCCCCAACTGAAGTGTAACACGCGCAATGCTAGTTCCAGTTCCAGTTTACCCCCCTCCCCCGGCACCCCAACCGCCCGCTGCACTTCTAATGAGCTTAAGCAAGAGTTTTACACATTTTTGTTTTTTATACGCTTGGCACATTGTGACATGCTGTTGGTAAGGTGCGCGGGGGAAAGGGTGCAACGTTTAACTTAACTGCCGAACGTGTCGAGAGGGAGACACATATTTGCATGTTACCAGTGGCAGGTGCTCTCCGGAGAGAAGGGGGGCTCAGAGCAAACGTCATTTAATGGCCGTTGATTAGCATGCGAGGGTCTCTGACTGTGGCTGTGTTACTTGAATGTTTGTGTGTGTGTAACTGAGTGTGTGTGCTTGATGTGTGTGTGGCTAATTGAAACATTGGTTAAGGGGGGTCCCGACGCAGCAGCTGACACTTTACCTCTTGACTATGTAGTTTAGTCAAGCTTTTCACTTCAGATTAAATTTAATGCAAGTCAAATTTAGCTTCCATAAATGTCTCTTTTACCCTCCCTCTCGACGAGCCTATTAAATTAAAATTTGAAAATTGTTTTGCATGGCGTATGCGTAATGCATTTCCCTATTCCCATCACACATACGCACTGTGTGCCAACGCACAGGCAACCAATTTTGTGGGCAGCCCAGGCAAAGTTTTCACAAAACTTTATGCCAGTATGCACGCGTTTGTGTGTGAATAGTTTTTGATTGAGTTTGTAAATTCGACTTTTTTCCTCTATTTTAGGTACTTCTGGTTCGTTAGATCGTCGAGGGTAAAGTAATTTGCTTGCCTTGACTTTTCGACTTTGCCAAACTTGCATTTTGCAGCGCTTTGTCTGAGTGCGAAAATTGCGGCATGAAATATTTTTTATTGGGGACTAAGTTTAAATTAAATGTAAAGAATTATGTGATGTACTTGAATGAATTTATGATGTACATAATGAAGCCTTCACTAATGATAATTTAACGAGCACGAAGCAAAGACGTGCGTAGTCCATAATACGGCTACGAATCCTAACAATGCATGCAGAATAGCATATAATAAGGATGATATAAGGCTAATGATATTTGCATAGCTAGCAATAAAATGCATTAAAAACGTTCAGGAATTCAACAGAAAGTGAAACTGACAAATTCTAAATGCTCTCACAAGGGAGCAACTGTGACTTGAAGTAGTCTTATACTTATTATTATCTCTATATATAAAACGGCTTGACCTGACTGATTGACAGACTTATTGACTGACTTATTGACTGACTGATTGATCAAGGCACAACCCAAACCGTAGGAACTAGGAAGCTTAAATTTGCACAGTAGTTACCTTTTGTGATGAAGGTGCACGTTTAGACGGGGTTTCGGGAAATTCCACCATCAAGCGTGGAAAAATCGCGAAAAATCGTTTGTATGAAACTTTTTTCTGTATCATCCGATCAGCCTCAAGCTCAATTTCAAGGTTCTTTGTTCAAATTTATTTAAGGGCTGTTTCACACTTTTCCAAAAATGTATTCCTCCTTGTTGGAAAAGGGGGTCAAAGATTTGGTGGTTGACGTTTCGCGCTTACAATCATGTTCAAGGTTCCCTATGACAAATCATTTGAGACATGTTTCACATTATTCGCAAAATCAAAGCATCCTCGGTAAAAAGTGCGATTCTAAGACTTTTTTTTGGAGAAGTTGTAAGTTTTCTCCGATTTGCTGCAAACTTATTTTCAGAGCTCTACATGAGAACTTATCGAATATGTCTTTCAGCTTTTTGGGTAATTCGACTCGCAACGGTGGTAAATTGGCGGAAAACGTTTGTATGAAAGTTGTTCAGTTTCAAAATCATTTTCAAAGCTTGTTGAGAACATTGATTTTATAACAAAGGCGCCACGGGCAAGGCCGGGCTATACACGCTAGTTATTTTATTATAGGTAGCCGAAATACAGGCGCCCTCATCTGCAGCGATTGTTATTAGCATAATTGATAGAACGTAATTAATAATAATTCAATAATTAGGCAATTACCCGCATTTGCCCGCAAACTATTTATAGTTTATTAAATGCAAATTGCGTTCGGCATTTGGTGTGCGGAATTGCGAATTTAATGCTTTACACATTGGTAAATTTACTTATGCCACAAGCGCGCAGGTCCTAAAAGCAGGTCCTTCCCACTCTAACTCCTCCCCCGTTCAACGTAACCGAGAACTATTCCACATGTATGCGCAATATTCGTGACAGACATGCGAAGCATTTTGGGGATGTGCCTTAATTAAATTTTCGCAGGCAGCGTGTCTGCTGCTCCTCCCAGCTTCTCTCTGCTCTGCGTGCTCCTTTCCGCCCATTTCCTTGGCTTATCCTGGCTTGTATTGTATGCATAAAATATTCAATGTGATGTAAAATCTTATAGCACCATGATGTCGACACAAGACAAAGCGGAATCGATGAAAGGAATGGGCGTTGCTCGACCAGATCTTCAATTTATGAACACAGCAGAAACTGAAATCAAGGATTATGCAATGATTTTTATTGTATAGGACTTCCGTACAACGGTATATACCCTGCAATTGTGCTTTGAACGGATAAGCTATTCAGAAAGTTAGCTAAAGAGTTCAAGCCTTGCATTGCCAGCTCTCAGCTATAAATATAATGTCGAGAATCAAAAGCATTCAATGTTTTGAGTTGAATTCCGCATGGCTGTGCTTTATTAAATCGTTTGCATCAAGTGCTGCCTGTTGTGCATCGTTAGTTCATTAATTAATTAATTGGTAAACTTCTCTTCTGCTGCTCTGCTGTGCACACACTTGTCCCTGTCTGTTTCAAGTCTTTGTTGCGGTTGATTCATATTGTGTTCGAATTCATATCGTTTGAGCGTTTCCTAACACGTTCCTGACTAAATTTCCTGTGCATATGGGCATGCGGTCAATTAGAATATTCACATCGTGGATTCTTCAGAATTCTTGTATTTTGCTTAGGCTTTAAGCTTTGCCCCAAGAAAATCTTATATATTTCTCAATAACATTTAATAGATGTTCTTACAGGGTATATTTGATTAATAGCAAATATTTGTAAAGTTAATTACTTGCCCTTTAAATGGGTATTTGCTAGTCTAGCAGCTCAGCTGCTGTCTGGCTGTCAATTGTAAATTCCCTTTGAAGTTCGCATTTAAATCCTTTGGCTTTCATTGTGATGATTATAATAATATTATTCTTTTGGCCATTGCAGATACAGGCACAAAGCAGCAGCTCTCAAAGACATCCATCGCGACACACACAAGCAGCGCAACAAAGAAGCAAGAACGAGAAAAGCTGGACTAATCCGCAACATGTCCTTTAAGCTCTTCCGACGCGGCTCGGCGCGCTGCATTGGCCTCCTGTCGGCATTTGTGACCATTTTGCTGTGTCTGTACTACATTTCCATTGGCCAGCCCAATCAGGCGCACAGCACGGATGCCAATGCTCTGGGTCTGTCTGCGAGCCTGAATCGTGCCCACGAGTCGTCGCTTAACAGCTTGAACGTCGACGCCGGCAAAAGTGCCGCCCATCAGTTGCAGCAGCAGCAACACCAGCAACAGCAGCAACAGTTGCCGCGGCAGCAAAAGCATTATCCCAGCACGCAGCAACACGCGAATCAGGACTCGACTCCAGACGGCGAGACGGTGCGGAATGTGCACTGGGGCGACAAGTGCTACGTGCTGCTCCAAAGCAAAACAAACATAACTGCCTCAGAGGAGCATAGCAGGTTCGATTTTCAGGTATGTATTTTCACGGATTGCCTTTATATAAATGCGGCTAATACCCGGATTCAACCGGATCAAATACTAATACCCCGAAGCTCCCTACAATGGATAAAAGGGGTATAACAGGCAGAAGGAAGCATAATGCATATGTGTTATTGATCCATAGCCATGTCCATCCGCCTTTTCATCTATCTAGAGATAATATATATCTCCTCTATCATATGCAAGACAAGCACATAATTCTTATCTCCATCCGCAGCCCGAATGGATGCGCTCCAAGGAGTATTGGGATCGTGGCTTCGAGGAGCGCTACGAGGCGCAGAAGAAGGATAAACAGCGGCCACCCTTAAAGGTCATAGTGGTGCCGCATTCGCACAATGATCCCGGTTGGCTTAAGACCTTCTTCAACTACTTCCAATCGGACTCGCGGCAGATACTCAATCTGCTGGTGACCAAGATGCAAGAGTACAAGGACATGACCTTTATCTGGTCGGAGATTAGTTTCCTGCAGCTTTGGTGGGATCAGGCACATCCCACCAAGCAACGCGCTCTGAAGCGCTTGGTGAACTCTGGACGCATAGAAATCACCACCGGCGGCTGGGTCATGACAGATGAAGCCAATGTGCACATTTATCCCATGCTGGATCAACTCATCGAGGGTCATCAGTGGCTGAAGAACAATTTAAATGTCACGCCCAAGGTGGGCTGGTCGATTGATCCCTTTGGGCATGGCAGCACGGTGCCATATCTGCTATCCGGTGCCCAATTCGAGGGGGCGATTATACAGCGCATCCACTATGCCTGGAAGGAGTGGTTCGCGCGGCAGCAAAGCGGCGATTTCATATGGACTCCCTACTGGCGCTCGGCCAAGGATCAGGGCAAGCTGCTGACACACAATATGCCCTTTGACATATACTCCATCAAGGGCTCCTGTGGCCCACATCCCTCCATCTGCCTGAACTTTGACTTTCGCAAAATACCCGGCGAATACACGGAATACTCTCTAAAGGCCCAATATATAACCGATGAGAATGTGGAGGAGAAGGCCCAGCTGCTGCTGGAGCAATATGCACGCACCGCCTCCCTATTTCCGCACAATGTCGCCCTCATTCCTGTCGGCGATGATTTCCGCTACAACAGGGAACGCGAGGTGGACCAACAGTACAGCAACTACAAGAAGCTCATCAGCCACATTATGGCCAACAAGCGGCTGTACAACGTGGACATTAAATTTGGCACGCCCAGCGACTATTTTGCGGCCATACGTCAGCGCATGGGCGACATTAAGGCGTTCCCCAGCTTCAAGGGGGACTTCTTTGTCTACTCGGACATCTTCTCGGAGGGCAGGCCCGCCTACTGGTCGGGCTACTTTACGACACGGCCCTTTTACAAGCTGCTCAGCACTGAGCTGGAGCATAACTTGCGTGCCGCCGAGATACTCTTTACCATTGCCTACAATACGGCGCGTCAAGCGCATCATGAGGATGCCATCAAGATCTATGAGAAGAACTATGAGCAGATAATACACGCCCGGCGCAATCTAGGCCTGTTCCAGCATCACGATGCCATAACGGGCACCTCCAAGGGGGCGGTGATGCGTGATTATGCTATGCGCCTGTTCGATAGCACCCAGAACATGGTCAAGATGCAGGAGGCATGTGTGGAGCTGCTGCTCCAGAACTCCAGCTCACATCAGCACGGCTTTCTGCTCAGCGAATTTGAACGGGATAATTTTAGCAAATTGCCACGCAAAATGCCCATACAGTTGGTCAATCCGAGTTCTTCTTCTGGCAGTGACGAGGCCAGCGACACCAACACGATTGACGAGGAAGAGACATCTGTGCCACAGGCCAAGAATGCCGAGGCCAGCTTTGTGATCTTTAATGCGCTCACTCAGCGGCGCATCGAAATTGTCACGTTGCGCGTCCAGCAGCCCAATGTGCGCATCTACAACGAGCATGGCGTAGAGCTCAATCACATCCAGATCAATCCCGTCTGGAATATCACCAACGTCTATGAGCAGGGCTTCAATGAACGGCTGCAGGCGAACAGCGGCCGCATCCGCACCTCTATCCGGCAATTCGAGGTCATGTTCGTGGCCGAACTGGAGCCCCTATCACTGAGCACCTATCGCGTCCAGGTGGACGAGTTCAACTACAAGCGCAACATTGCCACCATCTACTGCGATGACTGCACGGAGAAGGCGGCCGATGTCGAGCCTCAACCTCAGTCGGCCACAGGCAGTGCCACGGCGCGCAATGTCAATGTTGTGGAGTTTGAGGCGAAGGCCAAGCCAGCGGGTAAGCAAAGACAGTAAATAGATATATACTAATCACAGTGCTAATTAGGAGTAAATACAAGTCGGGCTTAATCTTCAGACAAATACTATGAATCATTTTAAGATTTCGTGTAAGCAAACCTTTCAAAGCTTGCCCATTACGCCTCTTTTTCCCGTTCCGCCCATCCTAAAGGTTTTTGCAGAACCTGCGGGATACCCATGGAATTTCCGTGCCGTTCCTATCTCGACTGTGTAATATATGAAGCGACAGAGAATATATTTGGCTCGATCTGTAAAAACGTTTTTTGCCCCAAAACTAAATGTCACTACAGAAAACCAATATACTCTTCCAGGCTTTGCAAACAGAGTGTATTAACCTCTTAACTGTTTGACAAATATTTATTTATATATCACATATAAACAATATAATAAGCTAGTCAATAAGGGCTCTGTTTATTGAAGCCCAGTTTACTATCGATTTAATAATTAAGCCATTTATTTGAACACCGCCAGGTGACATCCAGCTGGAGAATGCCCACATGCGATTGCTGTTCGATGAGAAGAGCGGCTTCCTCAAGACCATCACCAGGAAGAACAAGCAGCAGCAGCTGCTGCAGCCGATGCAATGCGCTGTTAAATTCTCCGCCTATCGCAGTGCCCAGTTCCATTCGGGCGCGTATCTCTTTAAGACGGATCCCGAGCAGAGCGAGGCCGAGAAGGATGTGCTGGAGCAGTATGAAGATGTGCGCATCATAATCACCTCGGGACCCATTGCCAGCGATGTGACGGTCATCTATGGACCCTTCCTGGCACACACTGTACGCATTTTCAACACGCGCACCCACTTGGATGCGGCCATTTATATAGAGAACGACATTGACTTTGAGCCGCCGCCAAAGAATCGTGAAACGGAGCTGTTCATGCGGCTGATCACGAACATTGACAACATTGCGCCGGCGCCGCTGCAGCGTGATCCGCTCAAGGAGCCCACCGAGACAAGCATACCCGAATTGCCCGTTTTCTACAGCGATCAAAATGGTTTCCAATTTCATCAGTAAGTGCTACTATGTCAAGGATTATATAGATCTTAATCTGTGTTCTCTCAACAGACGCATCAAGGTGCCTGCGATTGGCATTGAGGGCAACTATTTCCCTATTACCTCGGCCGCATTTTTGCAGGATGCTCGCCTGCGGTTGACACTGCTCACCACGCACGCCCAGGGCGCCGCCAGCTATGAGCCTGGCCAGCTGGAGGTAATGTTGGATCGTCGCACACTCTACGATGATTATCGCGGCATGGGCGAGGGCGTGGTCGACAGTCGCCTGACGCGTCACAAGTTCTGGCTGCTGGTGGAGGACGTGCCGGCGAGTCAGCATGTGGACAAACCGCCCAGCTACAAGGTGCTTAGCCTGCAGGCTCAACAATTGGCCAATGGACTGCGCTACCCGCCGAATATCTACTTTTTGAGCAATTTTGAGCAGCCTCAAGCGGCGCTACAGCCTCTGGTTCGCCTGCTCCCACATGGCGCGCTGCCCTGCGATGTGCATCTGACCACGTTGCGCACGCTCTCCGAGTCGCAGCTGCAGCTGTTCCCGTCCGCCTCGGCGCTGATGGTGTTGCATCGTCAGGGCTACGATTGCAGCATCAGTTCACAGCATCTGGACATGAGCAGCCTGTGCCCGCTCACGGGCAACGGTCTGGGCGCCGTGCGCTTCGGCGATCTGCGTCTGCTGAGCATCGAGGCGACCAGCCTGACGGGCTTGCCCAAGCATATGCAGCCGCAGACCCTGCGCTCACTGGCACAGATCACGCTGGAGCCCATGGAGCTGCGCACCTTTAATCTTACCTTCCGTGGTGAACTGTAAGCCCTGCCAGGCAACTGGACAGCAGTGGCAGACAGTGTAGCTTCTAAGATTGCGTTGAATCTCATGTGTAACAAGCGAAAAAATATTTATTGTATTTATTTGATAGTTGAGTTAAGTTCTTATATATTTAGTTTTTACGTACGGACAAGTGCATGTTATTTAGCTTTATTAACACATCGTACACTCTTCTCCGCGTCTCACACATTTTAAAGTACAAAGCCCAGAGCATAGTTATCATATACCAAAACTATCTATGTGAATGTATATGCAATAGATCATTTTACTGCCCTTCAGCATTCCGTTTAAGCAACTGTCATATCCGAGCTCTATATGAATCTATAACTCTAACTGTGCGGTCCACACTTTGTGCAATATGTTTTAACTAAATCCTACAAATTCTTAAGTTCTACAAACTAGACAAGGTAAACTTCTGATATATACTTTGTTAAGCTAAAACCAACAGATAATGTCTCAAACTATTCTAATATTTGTTTTTAGATAATTATGTATTACTTTTTGTTTGTAAGCTGCTTATCTATAACTTCTCTAACTAGATAAAATCAATTTATGTTTGATCTAATATACAAATTCTTATATATATATAATTTATCTAACTTAAGGCCAACAACAGGCAATATCCAAATTTATTCTAACTTGAAAATCATTTAAACATAATTTTCTTACGTAGCTTGCCTGATTGGCCTTAGTTAAAATTAGTAGAGCTTAAAGATAATACTTATAGCATATAAATATTTAGCTGCAAATATTTAGACCGCATTTTAGCGAAAAATTTGTTCAGTTTTAGCCACAAATGTTGAATTTTTGTTGCCTTCTATTTAATTTATTTAGACTGATTAGCTTAAAATATACGCAAAACGAAGACAGAAAAGGAAAAGAAAAGAAAAACAAAACAAAACACAAATTAATCAATGCTTATTTAGCAAATATCTCAATTAAAGAAAGACACTTGGAATTAGAATAAGATTTTAACGGACGGCTGAATAGCAAAACAAAATGGAAAAAGAGTTAAGCCAAATATTGAAGTACATTAAATACCCAATACCCTATAATTATGTTTGCTGTAATTGTTTTTTTTTTTCTTTGTTTATTTTTCTTGTATATAGTTCTAAAAGGCACGGTAAATGATAGCTCTAATATGAAATCGAAACTAACCCGTTTAGGCTAGGCCACATTACCTGTAGTCCTGTACTTTATAAACGAATGTAAACGAATCTTTGATATAAAATACATACAAAATATACCATAGTTACTAACTAACTAAACAAAATATTTATAATTGTAAGGCCTCACATGTACCGAAAACAAAATGCATTCAAACCAAGCAAATATATTATGAAAATACATAGGATAATACACTGAACGAAAAGAAAAAAGACGAAAGCTAAGCAAGAGGACAGACATTTAATGAGTTGGATTTTAAACATATATGTATTTATATTTGATAATATATATGCAAAAATTAGCATGACAAATTCAATGTAATTTTATGAATTCAAAATGAATAAAGTATTAATTGAAACCAATGCAAATAGCTTAAGCTTCGCTTTTCAAGGAGCATTCCTGGTAATTAACCAGCTAGCATTGATTTTATATCTGATCCTGCGACATCCTATCTTTAGTGAGTGTACTTGGAATCCTACAGGATCTCGTGCTATAAAGATCTGCTAGGATACAATTTCAATTTCGGCTTATCACAAAATCGGTCATAGCTTGGTCATTTCAAGGACAATCCTGATATTCTTTGGCCAGCAGACAATCCTTATCCTGCCGATTTTTTATAAACAATAAAAATGGAAGAAAATCCATAAGGCAGCCATGATAAATAGACTTATTTTTGTAGAGAAAATAGGCCTTATCTTTGCTAAATCCTTGCGATTTCTGACAAGTCTTGTATCAAACAATTCGTTAGTGTAAGGTCCACAAACTGGCCAAAGGACAATGCGATCGTCCTTGTAGATTCCAAGATATGGCAATTTTTCTCAAAAGGACTTTCTATTTGTATTCATATCTCGGTCTTATCCTTAAGGATATTGGAGTGTTATACATTTTTGAACACGTGGGAAGCAGCACTATCGATTGGCATTCAAGGATTTCCAGGATTCCTTCAAAAATTTTACTTCAATTTTTCCAAGGGGGTTAGTCGCAAAATTGGCCAAAATCCCAAAAATTCGGTACAACTTAGCCATTTTTAGGACTAGCGGGATGTCCTTTGGCCAACAGAAACACATTATGGTCCACATAAAAAATAAACAACAAAAAGGACGAAAGTCCTTCAAATAGCTGAGAAAAAATTACAGTTTTGGGCACAGAAAATAGGTTATAACTCGGCCGCATCCTTGCGTATCCTGATAAACTATGTGTCAAATAATATATACTGATCAAGCCTATCAACTGGCCAAACGACATCCAAATTGTCCTTATAGTTCCTGAGAAATCGAGGATTTTGTGTTTTTGGCCTCTTTTCTCACGATCGGCAACTCAAAATTGTACAAGTCCTGGATTCTTAGATGACCCCAATAAACTTGAATGTATATTGATAGTGCTGGTCCTTGCGAGCCTAAAGCACCATGTCCTTCACAAATCTGCAAGGATATCGCTGAAATAAAGCTCTAAATAGAATGGTCCCGTTGAGAAAAAAATCTCCCAGACGGGATTTAAGATTTTGTTTGCTTGGATACCAAATTATTTGAATGTAGTTTAATGGAAATCCTCCAAACGGTTCCAATGCATCATATCATATAAAAATCTTCAAGGATTCGGACAAGCTGGAATTAAATTTTTGTTAAAATTAGTCTGCTTGGCAGATTTTTGATAAGCATAAAAGTATGCAACACAAATGCTGCACTTTACGCAAATGCAAATGCACCGCGAAAGTATGCAATATTTAAGATTATACGCTTTTAGCTTCGCTACATATCGCAAGATGGCGCTAGCGCTGCCCACACCAATTTGGGATTTCAAGCGTATGATTTGCAGTTCACATCTAATGATTTGTGATTCTTCTTTTAATTATACAAAAGTTTTGATTAACATCTCAAAAGTTGTTTGTCTCTTAGAAGGCAAAAAAAAATGGCAAAACATTGTCAACAATTTACGACTTACGAATAAAATGATTAGATATTTGCAGCTATAATGTAGCCTGAATTTATTTAAAGCACTTGAACAATGAATCAAGTGCGAAATTAAACAAAATTGGTTGTTTTGTAAGTGAACACTTGGTAAATATTAAAACTGATTGAAATTAAATAAGGAACTTAGCTAAACATGATTCTTGACTTCGCAAAACTTAAAACCAACTTAATGTATTAGTTTAACAACATTGTTACAATATTTACATAGACATTTGCCTAGTCGGGCACCACTTCGTACATGTTTGCGCCCTTCTTAAGCAAATAGCCGCCTATGTTGGCAATCTCCACTAACTTTGTGATGCCCGTCATAATGCCCGCTCGCGTGCCCATATCTTTCAGCTCCTCGAACTCAAAGATGCGCCGACCCAGCGCAGCCGAGCGCAACTGCATTATGCGTACAAAACTCTGAAGCTGTGAACTTTTGCCGGAACTACTTGGGGCAGCTGCTTCCGCGGTGGCGAGACGTGTCTGCGCCATACTCTCCGTCAGCACAGAGATCACATCACGCACGTGCAGCGGCGTCACAACGCTGGACAGATCCAGGCGGGCACGTGCCTGCGAAAGGCTAATCAAGCCGAGCAGCTGGCTGCAAAGAGTTGAAGCAAATAAAATAAGAGTAAGGATAGTTCGTTGCCTAAATCTTTCGTTTTGGGTGAGGCAAGAAGTTCGTTGACTAAGTCTTTCGTTTGGTAAACAGAACATAAGTTCGTTGCCTCAGTCTTTCGTTTTGCCTATTTCGTTTCTAGCCTTGGAGGCTCTTCTGCTTCTTGTTTGTTTTAATTATGATTGTAGCCAAACGCCATGTGCCAAATTTTGTTTTTTTTTTTTTGTTATGCTTTAGCCGACATTCTGCATAGTCATTATAAGATTCTGCTGTTCTGACTAATATTTGACATTAAAACCATATAAAAACAGCTGAAGCACAACCTGTTCCGATTCTTTACACTTATTTGTAAATTTCTATACGTATTTTGGGCCATAAAAATGTATGCTAATTTTTTGGCAACTTGTGAAGATATAATTAATTTTTCTTATTTGGTAATAGAACATTTGATGAAACCAGCCATGCTCCAAATACGGCAAATTGATCGATCGGCTATGGTAAAGGGCTCAAACTCGTTTCAGCGAGTTGGCGACAAACTCATACTCTATTATTCAGTTGAATGTGGGCGCATCGAACATGTTCCAATGCAATTTAACGGAAGAGTTTTGAAACGCTAAAAAATTCGTATATTACAGACGATGATGCTGGCTAGCTAGCAGCTGAACTGGCCAACTGGTTGGCTGCCCAGCGGCGAACCGGGCTCAACAAATCGATCCCAAACATCACGGCACGGCACGGCACGGCACACGCACCTTTCATTTGAATTTATCAATTTCGTATTTTCATTCTCGGCTCGCACGTTGCCGCGCATGGTTCAGTTCGGTTTCTGGGCTGGTTTAAACAGCATTTCCCTCGCACTGTGGAAAAGCGCATCGTGAACAGCTATCGGAAGCGCAGCGCAATTTCCTAACAGTTGGCATTGAAGCGGCTTTTGTTGAACGCTCAGGTTTTCGTTGATGAAATTTAACTTGCCCAGCGGCCAGAGATTTTTTTGTCGGGTGTCGCAAGCTTAAAGGGCTTATCACAAAACAAAATAAGAAAAACCAGAAATAAATATTTAAAAGTGCAGACAAAACAATTAAGCAGGTGTCGTTATTGTTATTGTTATTGTTATTGAGAGTGCACTGTGCTATCGTAAGGCGTCAACATGTGGCCGCTTAAGCTTATTGCAAGCTGCGGCGTGCTCCTGGCGGCAGCTCAATGCTTCGAGATGAACAGTAAGTAACCTTTTACTATATGCTACAGTGCATTATTGCTACTGTAATGGGTTTTTTATAGTTTTTTTGTTTTTGTTTTGTCAGTAAATAAAATGTACTCGCCCGCACGCAACGATTGGCGGGCGTTGTCGTCGCATTAAATTGTTACCCATCAAATAATTCTAATTACAATTGGGAACGTTTAGATTTACGACAGTTTGTATAATGCCCGACAATTGTTTATATCATGAGCAAATATCTGTGATACAATGCGCAAAATAATTTCAGTTTAAATGCAAATCTAATTTATGGAATTCAAATTAAATTAAACAATTTTGTTTTCAGCCATTGAAGCCTGATGCGAATTAAATAGAGAACTGAATCCGAACTTGAGCACATTTTTTATGACTATGTACATCATGCATATCATTCAAATCTATATATTAGCTCGATATATTGTTAAAGTCTGAGGAATTTGTTAACATTGCATACATATAGAATCAGACTTTAAAGTAAATTGGATATAGGAACAGGAAAAGATATTGGCATAGTTAGAAATATACCTAGATAGATATAGATATAGATATAGATATAGATATAGATATAGATATAGATATAGATATAGATATAGATATAGATATAGATATAGATATAGATATAGATATAGATATAGATATAGATATAGATATAGATATATATATAGATATAGATATAGATATAGATATAGATATAGATATAGATATAGATATAGATATAGATATAGATATAGATATAGATATAGATATAGATATAGATATAGATATAGATATAGATATAGATATAGATATAGATATAGATATAGATATAGATATAGATATAGATATAGATATAGATATAGATATAGATATAGATATAGATATAGATATAGATATAGATATAGATATAGATATAGATATAGATATAGATATAGATATAGATATAGATATAGATATAGATATAGATATAGATATAGATATAGATATAGATATAGATATAGATATAGATATAGATATAGATTTAGATATAGATATAGATATAGATATAGATATAGATATAGATATAGATATAGATATAGGTATAGATATAGATAAAGCTATAGATATAGATATAGATATAGATATAGAAATAAATATATAGATTCTATTGCAGATCTCTTGAAACATTTAAAACTTTCTTATAAGGCTCAGATTTTTGACATTTTTTCTCATGTTCAATAGCCTTAAAAAATGTAATATTCTTAACTATTGCATCATATTTTTAAGGACTTTTGATGAATAACATAGCACACTTTGAAGCTTTGTTTTCAATAACATATATAATCTTCCCATTTAAGCTCAGGTATTAGCAGTTTCTATTAGCTTCCCAGAGCTTAGGCTTAGTCCTGAGATCAAACAAGTTATGTAAATGTAATTAAAAGATTCACTTAATTGAAAAAAATATTCCCCGATGTGCATAATCAAGACTTATCTTCAAGGCCCCACACTCTACACTCATCATTTGCAAACAGTGACAATGAAAGATTTTAGCCAGACACTTGCACTTCGTATTAACGTCAGATGATTTGACAAATCCGCACTAGATACACAATGGCGTTTGGCCATTTTAATTGTCATAAATGTATTAAATAAACAGTCAGCAAAAACATTCCATTCAACAAAAGGTTTTTTACCCGAAACGATTGCCTACAGCGGATTTTTGGGTTCTGACCGATTGTCAAATCTCAGCTTTGAGTATCTGGTTTTTTATTTACACGTTTTTTTCTCTCTTCTGCGTGACACGGTTTATTGAACGAATCCCAAATTAAACGATTACAATTCATTCAGTTTCGCGTTATGACAACAACAACAACAACAACAACAACAAATAAAGTAAAGCCTCAAAAGCAAAGTTCCCTCACACTTGTGCACACACTTGTGTAAGAATCTTAGAGTCGGGTGCCATCGACTGCTTAATACTCTATTAACAATCCAACAAGAGTTTAAGACAGGCTATCTACATATCTTCTAGTCTCGATCTTTAGAGAAGCTCCACATTCTGATTTGTGGTAGATATCCGTTCCCTCCCATCCCCTCTTTGTGGTCCTCCTTACAGAAAGGCAGACAAAGTGACACACATGCCAATATACTCTTTTCACTTTGCATATGAACGAGTACAAATCAAGGGTAATATTTGACTTTTCTATCTGCTGGAGACAGGAACAAGATGACTTTGCACTATTTACATACTGATTTGCACATCACGAATCAAACTCTGATGTACTTAGGATACCTGTTTTTTTTTTATGTGAGTGCAAATTTATGGAATTTTTTTGGGATGAGCTTCAAATCTGGCACAGTTCAAGGACTTGAAATATGAGTTCAGTTTTGTGTTTAACGGCGTATTTGTTTTTCGATGCCTAACATAAAAATTCTTTTTTTATGCAAATTACAAATCCAGTTTGTGTCCTAAGTCTTTTTGAATAAATCGAGACTGACCCAAAAACAAGTTGACTTTCAGCTAATTGTTATTTTTCCCCGCCAAAGACTTAGAGTTCAAGTGCAAGTTCGTTGCCCAAGTCATTTCAGCCAAGTTCGTGTCCTAAGTCTTTTAACAAGTTTCCCTTCCTTCCAAGCTATTTGTAACCAATTTCAAGCTCGTTTAAATTCTATTCATGCTCGTCACCTCTCTTTTTTTTATGACTGCTGTGCGAATTCCAGAAGATTCCTTTTGGCTTGCAATCCGCCTAGGTGAATCACCTGAAATTCAAGTTCAAGTTTGTGTCCTAAGTCTTTTCGACTAATTCACAGAACTGCAAGGCAGGAAAACGAGTTTCCTTTCACTTGAATGATCGTACGAGTAGATACGGCTAGAGCTAGTTAAGGATACCATGTTCTTGGCTAATTTGTTGGATTTTATTTCAACAAAACTAGTTTTACTTCCCTGAATCACACGAGAGAACTCCCTAATGACTGTGCATTTGTTTGCATCCTCAGTGACGCAGTACTACGAGATGCCGCAGCTTTACGACTTCGATGACTACGACCGCTGTCTGCAGGAGTTCGATGCCAGCGACGTCACAGCCACCTATTGCTTTGTGCGCGCCGAGGTGCAGCCAAATGGCACTGCAGCCGCCTGGCGTGCCATAGAGGAGATCTCCAAGTATGATCGACATCACTTTGATCATCGCCAGCTCTACTTTGGCCTGTGCGTGCACAAGTGCGAGGCACAGTTGGCGGAACTGGATGCAGATGCCATTCAGCAGCTCCAGGCGGGCATTCTCACAGACAATGCCAAGGTGAATATGCATATATATATACATATATATTATACTAGAAACTAAGCTTATTTCAAGTATTGATTTATGTTGAATATTCTCTGGCAATGAATCGTAAATTTTCTAGTAGTAATTATTAACAACTTATGAAATGAACAGCTTCGGCTGATTAAGATGGTTCAATGGAATTCTATCAGCCTTATAGCTTAGATTCAATTAACACAAACATATGAAGCCATGAAAATGTATTCAATGGCTATGCCATCAAATCGAAAACCGCTTTTCAATGCATTTTGAAGATCGCACACAATTTAATTTAATTTTACGCCTTTGCCCAACCGCCACCAGCTGCAGCCCAAAGAAAAACAAAGATTTCATAATCTCTCACAGCTACCAATAAAAAAGATTGAAGAAATAAAATACATAAACGAAACGAAAATAAAGTGTTGAATGAAAAATAAAAGTGTTCAAACTAACAACAACAATCAAAAAGAGCCAGACAAATGTGCACAAGAAACATACAAAACAAACAAAATGCTTGAAAAGTGTGTTACGAGCGCAACGAATAGTGTATACCCTTGACAAGACACAGTATGATATGAACAGCACAGCAGACTTCTGTTTTCCGCTTTGTGCGTCATTCGTAAACACAAGAAGTTGTGAAACATACAAAAATCTCTTATTAGAATGTATAAAACTCTTCTCTTTTCCATTACGCTTTGTGTGTCATTCTTAAATGTTTTTCTTTAATTCACTTTGTGTGACATTCTTAAAAGTTTTACTGTCCGCCAATTTGCAGACTAGAAAGTTACAGTAAAAGTAAAAGCTTATCGCTATCGAAATTCTTTCATGTGCAGCAAAGAGTCTTAGATAGTCTATATACCCAACAAGACTGCAATTATTGAATAGCCCACAGTTTATTCAACTCAACGTTGCGGTTGACAGTGGCTTAGTTAAGGGGAGCGCTGCTTATTGGGTTTAAAAACATTAAGAATTAAAGGCGAAAATATTATATGCTCAATATTGAAACCCTAGTCAATTTTTTAGATACAAGGCAGAATTTGCATGTTTGCTTCTTAGTAGCCCCCCTTTGTGCATTGGGCCGCTGTCCAGGTGCACATCATCTTATCAAGCGTTGGTCATCATTTAGGTGGGTCTGCTGCATAATTAGGCGATGCGAGCGAGGAAAACCCACTGATTGACCGTCGTCAGTTGCTGGAGTAGCCAATGAAATGCAGTTTTACATTTTTGGGTTACACAAAAGGCAGCGTGGGCTATTTGATGGCGGGCCCCAAAAATTAGAGCACCTGCATTTCTTTCAAGGCCAAGGCTGTGACATTTAATGGCCAATTTGGTGGCAATTTGATGTGGCATCTTTTGATTTCGATCGTTTGTTTGCCGCAGGTGAACGTGTATCTGGAACTGTTCGCCATGGAGTCGGCCAATCGGGCGCGTTACAACAAACTGAGCAACGCCTGCCTTAACTGGCGCTTGCAGCAGCGCAACTTTGGAGTTCAGGCCAAGAGTGTGGTGGAGTATTGCGATACGTCAGCGACCGCCGGCAAGGTCAGCGAAGAAGGTGAGTCACAGGAAAAGCAGGTGACATTATCTTATACTAACAACAGGAGGGAGGATTTAATTACATGTTGATTACCGTTGATCGCAGCCCGATCCATCATCTTATATATTCTCCTGTACTTGAAGATCAAGAATAAATGTTTATAGTTTATGGACTCCTTAAGAATTCCTTAACAAACGTATAACAAGAGCTCTGCCTCTCCACAGATGATCCCTGGAACTTGGGCTTCTATGTGTTGGTCTGTGCCCTCATCCTGTTGTCCTGCCTCAGCAGCCTTGTCGATTTGCATTTGAAGCGCCGGCGACATGATAAAATGTTGAAGGAGCGCGATCATTATAAGACGCCGCCACGTAGCCTGGTCACGCGCCTGCTGCTGACGTGCTCCATAGCCAGGAATTGGTATCGATTGAATCAAGAGCCAAATGGCAAGATCGGACGCGAGTTGCGTTTTCTCGATTGCTTTAAGTTCTTTGCCATGTTTCTGGTCATCTTTGCGCACACCAACTGGGTGATCTACGAGAGCGCCATCAGTAATCCCCAAGATCCGGAGCGCATGCTGCACACGGCTGTCGGCACGCTCCTGATCTCTGGTTCTCTCATTACCGTCACCTTCTTTGTGATTAGCGGCTTGCTGCTGACCATCAACTGGCTGGCGGTGACTCGCGCGCTGTCGGACGACAAGAACGAGACGTGGAGCCCGGTCAAATATGCGGCACTCTTTGTCAAGTTCAATGTGTTTCGCTATATACGCCTCACCGTACCCTACGGCTTTGTGCTGCTGCTGAGCGGCGTTTACTTTGAGAACGCCGGCGGTCCGCTCTGGCGGCACGTTTACCAGCGGGAGCAGCTAGCCTGCCGCAAGAACTGGTGGACCAATTTGCTATTTATTAACAATTTTGTGCAAACCGATGAGCGTGTAAGTGAAGCTGCAGGATTAGCTAGATCGACAGCTGGCTGATCTCTTACTTTATGTTTGCAGTGCCTGCTGCAGGGCTGGTATTTGGCCGCGGACACGCAATCCTTTGCCTTGAGCTTGTTGGTGCTGATACTGGGACATCGCTTTGGACGCTGGAGCAAGCAGCTCTATGGCATCGTGCTGGGCATCTTTATGCTGCTGCCCGCTGTGCTGACATATGTCTTCGACTACTATCCCATTTTCCTGCCAACGCCGCAGTAAGTAACCGGGAAGTGGCCCGACTTGGCTTCGTTTGTGTTTGTTAATTTGTGTTTCCCTTACAGAACCCAGAAGGACTCGTTTATTGGCGATCGTCAGTTTACAGAGTTTTACACATCCTTTCAAATGAATTTCGGCGCCTACTTCTGTGGCGTCCTGGCGGCCATTGCGTATGATCAGCTGTCCCTCAAGCAGTATAAATTGCGTGAGCTGCGCAGCTTCCAGGTGTTCTGGTTTAGTTTGATTCCAGTTGGTGTCTTGTGGCTCTTTACGGCGCATCCCATTTATCAGCATTATTATGCGGAAACGCCGCGCTTCTGGGGCGCCATCTATGCGACCGTACAGCGCAACTTTTGGGCCTTTGGTCTGAGCATATTCGTTGTGGGCATGGCTGCCAAGGTGGGATGTAAGTATAGCTCCAAGTCACATTTACGTTCCTTTCCACCAGCAACAATTACTTTTAAGCCATATTCATATTTTAAGTAAATATCCTTCTACATCTTTATTTCTGTCATTCAAATGCTCATTATACCAAGTAATTACCTTTGAGTAATTGGAATGTAATTCGAAATTCCACTTAAATTCTTGCAATTCATTTTCATAATTAAATTGTAATTGAATATGCAAATTGATTACTTGATGTTCCCGGCACACTTGAATATTAATTACTTGAGTAATTAAAATGTAATTCTTTTTTTCCAGTTAAATGCTTACGTACAACATTTAATTCCTTCCACAATTATTCACGTTTTAATTTCCAATTTTAATTATATTAATTACCTTTGAATAATTGAATAAGAATTGAGGAGCTGTCATTCCATTAAACTTCTTATATTTGAATAATTTCCATCATTTAAAGATATACATTTTTCCAAATTATACAAATTTCCAGGGATTTTACGCAAGTTTGCCTGTCTGCCCATCTTTCGTATACTGGGTCGACTGACCTATGGCGCCTTCATTGTGCATCTCCTGGTGGCACGTTTGGCGCTGGCTACGGTACGTGAGCCCATATACTTTGGCACGGGCACAATGGTGAGTTGAAGATGATTCTCATGTAATCCAGTTAATATTAACTATATATCCTACACAGTTTGCTTATATATTCTACGTGTTATGCGCCTCGTATCTGAGTTCACTGCTCCTGGCCATTTTTGTGGAGTTACCTGTATCATCATGCCTTAAGCTGTTGCGCTAGTCCAAGCTAAACTTAAATGTTGATGACATTTGCTTAATGTAACTATCTAAGGATTAGTTTTATCAAGCGTTGGTTCTGGCAAGTAACTGAAAGCTTAAAATTCTATAAGAGCTTTAAGAGTATCAGCTTGTTGGAGACCAATTTGCAGAAGCTTCAAGTTAGCTTTGGAGTGTTTATCTAGAAAACCGAAAACAAGTGAAAGCAAACGAAGCCTAAGCAAAGGGTTTATTAGATAAAAAAATATAATATTGATTCTTTTAAACCTTACTTCAAGCAAGTGTCATCATTGTGTAAATTAAACTTTTAACCTGTGTAAAAGATTTTTGTAAGTAAATCCTAAATTTAAGTAACTTAAACTTAATAAAGCCCAAAGTGTCGTTAAATACCGTGGAGTTATCGGTATCGAAGTGTATCGATCAAAGGACAAAAAGTATTTAATATCATAGTGAAAATCGTAATAGCTGTGTTCAAATCGATACTTATTGATGTTAATCCATAAAATCATAAAGGATATTCAATGTTTGAGTAAGAACATGTTTTTTGTTGATTCAATACTTATCGAAATTTATCAATACAGCAATAAATGGATGCTCTATGTATGCAAGATACTACGATAAAATCGATAAAAGCACAGTGTTGTTAAATACCAAGGAGTTATCGGTATTGAAGTGTATCGATCAAAGGACAAAAAGTATTTCACATCATAGTAAAAATCGTAATAGCAGCGCTCAATGTGTATATAACTACTATTTTGTTGTGTCAAATCGATAGTTATCGAAGTTAATCGATAAAATCATAAAGGGTTTTTTGTTAATTCAATACTTATCGCAGTTTATCAATAAATTCATAAAGGGTTTTCAGTGTCAACACAAAATAAAAATCTATTACAGAGGCTCTATCTATGCAAGAAAACTTTCACTCGATACTTATCGAATAAATCGATTACAGCACAAAGGCCAAAATATTTGGGAAATGAAGAAGTAAGAGAATTATATATATGAAACTCACCCCATACCAATCTGACTCTGCTCGTGCTCCAGCTCGCTGCGACGGCACAGCTCCATGAAATGCCACTTGATGGCATTGGCGGCCTTATCGTTGAGCAGCGGCTTGACATTCTGGCGCGCATAGGCAATAAATTTCTTCATCAATATGGGCGGCAGCAGATCCAATTCAGGTTCCAGCACATTATACTCCAACCGCTTATCCAGATCATAATCCTGCTGCATAATGCTATCCTCATTATCCTCGGGCGCAACGGGCGCATCATGAAAGGTGGCCTCACATACGGATTCGCTCTTCTTGGGCTTCAGTGCATAGCGTGCAGCAATCTGCTCGCGCCTCTTGGAGCCGGCATGGAGGGCACGCACATGCTCCGTCAGGGATTTATCGCGCGTGGTCGATTGTTTGTCCAACAGCACATAGACCAGATGAAACTCTTTGAGCAGGGCCGCAGTTATGCGAATATTCTGCAGCAAATAACGCGCCTGATCGTACTGCCCACGCTGCGGATTGGCACAGGCAATTATCGCGGGCTGTGCTTCAAAGGAGGCAAAGACGCCCGGTAACGGCATATTCAGCTGTCCGGCTTGCATGCACTGCAGCAGCAACGTCTGCTTGGAAGCCAACTTGTCCACACCGTCCACAAGACAAGTACCCGATGTGCCGGCCATAAGTAGTGCGCCCGCATCCATGACCCGCTTGTTGCGCCCGCAAAAGCTGATTCCCAATTGGTTGGCTGCTTGGGCGCCACGTTTGCCGCTCACGTGAGCGCCACGCTCAGTGATCTGTGCACAGTTCTGCAGCAGCATGGATTTGCCAATGCCCGGATCACCGACTAGTAGCACATTTATGTTGTCGCCGAGCAACGACAGCAAACAGGCGGCCTTGGCCAACTCGTGACCGTGCAACTCCGGCGCCAGCGATTGCACCAGTAGCTTAAAGCAATTGGGCTCCGAGTTTATCGTTGAAATTGCCTCTAAATCGCGCTCGCTAAATTCAAGCTTTACGTCCCGCGCCTGCTGCACGCTGCAAGCTCGTAGATACACCTGCAAATCTCCGCTAGCTGTTGCTGCTCCAACAGAAGTCGACGGCTGTTCGCTGTTATCGCACAGCTCGCGCAGCTTCACGACGCCCGTGACTATAATCTCCTGGCCCACGTGCACAGCATCAACCAGATCGTGACGCAACTCTATGTCTAGTTCACCTGGCAGCGTACTGTCATAGTCCGTCAGCAGGGCGAGACTGGACTCCTCCAGCCGTATGATCTGCCGCACCGAGAGACGCGTATACGGCGAGCTGCGCAGCGCCAAAAAATTGTCCTTGGCACCGCACCGTGGCTTCAGACAGTGATAAGGGCGCGGAGTATAGTTGCCTCGCTGACGCAGAGTCTGCTCCGTCTGGCAACGTGTGCAGCGAAATGCCTGCCAGGCTAGGCCCAATGTGGGCTCACCTACGCTGCTCACAATGCCACGCACCGCAAACAGGCTGTCTACACGCGCATGTGTAATGCTGCTAACCAGCTCGACGGGCACAAACTCTTCGGGACGCGCGTAAATCTTGCGTGTGCGTCCAGTGCGCGGCACATACATTTCTTTTGTGGTCACCAAAGGCAATATGCTGTCCACAACTTCTTCGGCAGCATCCAGGCCATTGTTAACGACCACCGTGTGCATGGCCACGCCTATTGTGGAGAGTGTTCGCAGCGGATGTCTTTGCAAATCTTCTGTCAGCGTTGGCCACACTGCCTTGAGTTGTTCATCTTGCACTATGCCCGGAGCTGAGAGCTGAAAGTAGCCGCGTTGCCGAATACGAGCCGCGTCATATTTTTGCGGATTACGCTGGTAGTGCGCCTCCACAGCAACAATGCGCTTGGCCAGGTCGCTGTCCGCTTTGTACTCCTCACGCAAAAAGTACAGGCGCCAACCGGGATAAGCTCGTGGATTGTCAACAAGTAGACTGCGCACTTCCAGTGCATTCTCTGGGGCAGCATAGTTTTCAGGGCGCAAGTAACTGCAATCTATTGCCGCATTTGTCGCTCGCCTTCGAGCTGCATCGCCGCCGGACCGACTACGACTCCACCCACGGGGCTGCGGAGCACCCCTAGGCACTGAAGCCTGGTCTGCTGCCGGTTGACAATTGCCGCCAGCGGGTATAACGCGGCCATTGCGACGAAAATAGAAATATGGACGATAGCCACGGCCGCCGCGCGCTCTGCCGCGCACAAATCTCGATGCAGGCCGTCCGCCTGCTGGTGGATTCATTTAAATTTCGCAACACAAATTTGAAATAAGCACTAATTAAGGCCCCGCTTTGGCGCTTTGCTTCCTCTTTCAACAGTAATCGATGTCAATAAAAGCCGCCTTATATTTTATCGATTGGTCGATTTTATTTAAATTCAAATGCTTATAACAAAACTGAATATCATATTCGAGCTAGAATTGCTTCCTACTGTTTAATTGCATCATCTTCATATCGCGCTCCAATATATCTATTTCAGTGGGCAAGTAATGTTTAAACACAATCTTGACCTTAGCTTTTAACTCGATAAATGTTTCCAGCACAAGTTTCTCTTCCTCTTCGTTTTCGGCCTGGAATGTTTGAAGCTCGTGAAAGAAATTAACGCATCCATCAAGTAAACTAATTTGCTTCAGTTGAAGTTCGGATAACTGCTTTTGCAAAGCCGTTATATTTATAATATGCTCATCAACACGAGTTGACATTGAGGCAATAGAGGCCAACTGCGCCTGATGTTGATCATCTTTGTTTTCTGAAACTGTCTTCTCCAAACTAATATCCATCACATCGATGCCTGTATCATCAGCGCATTCCTCATATCTTGCTACGGGAGCTGGTGGCATATTACCAGGCTTGGGAGATTTGATTTGCTCCTCCATTTGCTTTTTAACCGCTCCTTTGCCAGCTGACTGTAACCAAATAAGATTGTTTTCAATGTTAGCTTTTAATGTATGCCTTCTAAGTACCTTCTTTTGAGCAGCTTTTGATTTATTCTTTTTCGGCATTTTTGTGAACACTTAAAATTGAAATCAAAATTGTTTTTACTTATTGCTGTAAAAACTTGAAAATATGTCGAAAGGATATTTTGCAGTGATGACAGTATATTCACAGCAATCTCATTTTGAAAATTGGGTGTAATAAACATTTTAAATGTTTATTATGCGCATAAAACGCCTCCCGCTGTTTGCGCAAAATTGAGTTTTCTTATATATATATCGATACAAAATTAGTAAGGCTTGAAGACTTCAACGTGTATGGCATTTTTGATATATTTTTGGTATTTTTAAATAATCCGAATGCACCCATACTGAAAAATTGTTTCAAGTGGGTGCTTCGCCAGTTGTTTTACAGAAAACTCAAGTAATTACAGTTTAAGGCCGCGAACTATTAAATTTGTAAAATGCCGGTGAGTATTTATGCTAATTCGCGTAGCCAACAAAAATTCCCAATAGGTATACCGGCTAATTGTGCTTAGTTTTTGTGGAAACGACAGACCACACGCAAAGCAATTCATAAAGTTCTTATCTATTGTTTACCTATTTCCAGGCATACCACTCGCAAATCAAGGACTTTCGCCAACAGGTGGGCAACATGGCCATCCTACCACTGCGGACCCAGGTACGCGGACCAGCCCCAAGTGCCAATGTAGAGAGTGATATTATCGATGAGTCACTTTACTTTTTTAAAGCAAATGTATTCTTTCGCACATACGAAGTGAAGGTGGGTGTTGGACTAGCTACAATGGCTTTGTGTATATATTTTATATATTTTATATCATGCATGCAGTCGGAAGTGGATCGTGTACTCATCTATATTACGCTGTATATAACCGAATGTCTTAAAAGACTTACCCGCTGCACCAGCAAAGCCCAGGGTCAACAGGAGATGTACAGTTTGGCCATCTCCAAATTCGATATACCCGGCGAGGCTGGATTTCCATTGAATTCGGTCTACGCCAAGCCGCAGTCCGCCCAGGATGCCGATCTTATGCGTCAGTATTTATTGCAGCTGCGTCACGAGACAGGCAACCGGGTAGTGGAGAAAGTGTTTAGCACAGAAGATGGCAAGCCAAACAAATGGTGGACTTGCTTTGCCAAGAAGAAGTTTATGGAGAAGAGCCTGGCCGGTCCAGGGCAGTAAATTAAAATGTAGCAAGGAATTTACAAGTGCATTATATTCCAATATCGAATTGTATTATTTAGTAATGGCGATTGTTTTTTATTTCGAATACAATAATCACGCAAATGTGTTTACGTTGTAAGTGTTGCCCGGTCAACTAACTTTTTTAATTGGAAAAACATTTCTAAACAAAAATTCTAATATGCACAAGAAGAGTTAACGGTACAGATGGTCGGCCTGCAGATTGGATGCTATCTCCGATTCCCATTTATCGCCATTGCACAAGAGCTTCTCCTTGTTGTAAAGCAATTCTTCGTGCGTCTCTGTCGAGAATTCAAAATTGGGGCCCTCAACAATCGCATCGACTGGACAGGCCTCCTGCAAATTAAACACACCATGAGCTTCATATGGGATACTTATGGATACTAATTACCTGACAAAAACCGCAATAGATGCACTTGGTCATGTCAATATCGTATCGCGTGGTGCGCCTGCTGCCATCGGCGCGTTCTTCTGCCTCAATCGTAATTGCCTGAGCAGGGCAAATAGCTTCGCAAAGCTTGCACGCAATGCAACGCTCCTCGCCGCTTGGATAACGGCGGAGGGCATGCTCACCACGGAACCGTGGACTCAGCGGTCCTTTCTCGAATGGATAATTAATTGTGGCCGGCTCCTTGAAGATGTGCGCCAGTGTGACGGCAAAGCCTCTAAAGAGCTCACCAAAGAACATTGTGGTAGCAGCACGATCTGTTATATCCTCCATTTCCATGCTCAGCTCCTTATTGTTAACATAAACATAGCCCTTGGGGACACAAACGATGTCTTTGGGCTCGGCTCTATTGGCAGATAGCATACGTGCGCCATTGGTGCCAAACATCCGCTGACCTGTGCAGGAAACATATTATATTATTTGATTCCAATCCAAAAATTGACAGTATGGCAAATCTGATTTACTATGACATAAGGTTACGTAACCTCTTTTAATGAAATTTACTAGAAATATGTTTATTGAATTGTATGAACTGTAAGCCCTGCTTTTAACTAACCATTGCGCGAGACTGTGAAAATTCGCATTGTTAGCGACATGTTTGCGGCACACAAATTAATTGTCGGAAAACAAAAATTACAATTGTTTTTGTTGTGGTATTTTTTGGTCGATAGTAAATTTCTTCCAGGGATGGCAGCTCGTTTCGCTTTTTCGATAGGCATCGATATATCATACAATTAACGATTATCGAGTATTTAGTGTCATTAAGTGTCGATTAGTATGTTTTTAAACAGCAAGGCAGCAAGTCGTTTATAGCTGAAGCATCCTTTTTTCTGGAAAAGTCTGGAAAATTAATTTTTTGTATTTGTATTTTTGTGCCCTTTATAAATACTGTGCTTATTTAACAAATTGTTCGCCGATTTGTGTACAATTAAAGGTCAATCGCAACAGCATTCCAAACGGTGACGACATCGCTAATTCTGTTTACAAATTTCACAAGCGGACGTAAGCATGTCGGATCTATCCTATCTCGAAACGATCTCGAACAAGGAGCTACACGCCAAATGCCTGGAATATGGCCTGCCCAATATACCGGTCACCGATTCCAGTCGCAAAGTTATATTGCGTCGTTTGCAGTCATCCATTCTGGGCGTTCCAAGCAAAAATGCTTCTGCAGCAACAAAGAAGACGCCTAGACGCGAAACCATACACAGCAGTAAGGCGACACCGGCAGCTGTGTTGAACACGAGTGTGCCGCGTGTGGCAGGTAAAAGCCCGAGCCGCAACAACAACAACAACAACAATAGTCGCCGCACAATTGGTGTGACACCCCGCGAATATTATCCGTTGGATAGTTCACCTGTGCGCTCTGTACAAACAACAACAACCGTGTCTGATGTGGGCTCACAGTCGGAGGATGATGATTTCTACCAAGTTAGTTCACCAAGCTTTAAACCCCAAAAGCGTGATGACCCTCGACTGCGTCGCTCTGTTTCCTTAACGAAATCAGGCGTGCTGACCACCTCATATACTCGCGAGGTGGAGAAGCCGCATTATGAGGAAGAGGAGCAGCCGCAAAGCTATACATATCAACGTCCACAGGTAGCGCCGTCGCATGCGCTCTCGCTGCCCATCTATGAGCCACGTATTGAGCGCAGCTATCGCCCGGATCTGTCCAGGCAAAGCCTTACCCAAACGCAACTAAACTCGACCAGCTATTTGGAAGCAGGCAACGAGTACAATGAGCCGCTCGTGCAACAGGCGCCGCGCAACACTTTCAGCGGCTCTGCGGCGCCTTTCAATTTGGGTGGTGCAACCACATCCACGGTGCGACAGCGCCAGACTATTGGAGACAGCGGCTTTGCCAGAGGTCGCCTCTTGCAGCCCACATACAAAGTGAACTCGCTGTATCCACAACTAAACGATTTCTATGATCAGCACAACAGCACCCCACAGCCCATGGACCTGGACACAGATAGCGAATCGGAGGCGGAGATTCAGCAGCGGCGTCAACATCAGCGTTCGCCTGGCGACAGCACTGATTCGCCTTATTTGAGCCACTTTTCGCGTCAGCTGGACACAAGAAAACGTTCATCGCCGCTGGCCAGACCACAAATGCGGTCCACCATTCAGCAAGAGGATCCGAATGCTCCTATGCATCAGTTTCGTGCGTTAATTACATCATTGGATCGTCAATATCATCTCAAGTTTTATTTCTTACTAATGCTGGCTGTTATGCTCGCTACGCTTATTTATGTGATAGTCACACCCGCTGTCTGAGGATTTGCAATGACTTCTTCACATGGTTATGGCTTAACTTGTAGTTTGTAATATCTCTCATCTGTATGTAAAACTCCTATATACATAAATTTACTAGACGAATTTCGAGCTATATTCACGTTTTCTGGTTCATTCATAGAAATCATAAGTTAATGACAAATGAAAATTCTATAAGCTGAAATCTTCCTGGTCAATTTCCAACCAAAAAAGAATAAACATTTTGCTCTTCATTAATATAAAGATTCTATTTTCGTTTTTATACTTTTTTTTGGTTGTTGTTTTGTTATAATTGTAACAATTAATTTTGCATTTTAGATTAAGAATTTATAAAATCTGAACATAATTGTTGCATATAAATTGTTTAATAAAAAAACAAGAATTAAACCAATGAATATTCTACAGAATAAATATCCTTTGATTTATACACATTGCATTTCATGCTCTATATTTTTGTACAAAATATATATATGATATGCTTGTCCGAAACTGATAAAATTTGAAAAGAAAAGTTCCTATTGCAGCCATTTGATATGCGGTTCGGATATTGATAAAATTATCCTATATTTTTGCGGAGCATGGGAACGACAAGTCGTTGTTAGTCCTTTTCCCACCCATACCTTGATCAACAATTTCAGTTCGTCTTGCTTCGCTTAATCGTTTTTTATGTATATATAATTAGAAAAATGTACTACATTACAATTATAATATTAAATAAACTAATTAAATTTACTTGTTTTTTTTTTCAGTTTTGTGTTGTGTGTGTTTCAGTTATCGGATTTTGTCTTTAGGCTAATATTTACACGCTATTCAAGAGTTGCAACACAAACAAGTGTAAAATCGTAAGGCTTGGGGTTATCCTGGGAGGTGTAGGCAAAACAGAAATTGCCGCGATTGTTGTGCGTAAACAATTGCGGGCAGAGGTGGCATAGACCGTGGTTATTAAAGTGACTCAATCAAATGGGGAAAAACAAGTAGAATAAACCCTGGCTCAACAATGGCAACTGGCCGCAGTGCTTGACACATCCATTTAATTAAAATGGAACTTGAATTGGAACGGCGAACCGTGCTGGAAGTGTGCGAATGGATCTGCTCCACGGAAACCATGCTGATTACTCTCCGGATCCAGCGGATCTTCGCCATTATCAAACTGACGTCGCTTCTCTGGATCTGTGAGCACTTCCTTGGCAGCGGCAATATCAATAAACTTCTTCTCGGCCACCTTTTTCTCGTCATCCTTAAAATTGTCCGGATGCCATTTCTGTGCCGCCTTGCGATACGCCTTTACAATCTCCTGTTTGCTGGCGTTGCGTTTTACGCCTAAGATTTTGTAGTAATCCCGGCGTTCAGCCTGTTTTTGCAGTTTCTTCGCCTTCTGGATGCCCTCCTTGGCGCGGGAATTGTTTTCGTCAATCTCGAGCGCCGCCTGGTAGTCGTGTATAGCATCGTCATACATCTCGCTGCCCAGCAGCGCCTCAGCGCGATCACAATACAGCTGCGCATCCTTCATAATCTCCAGCGCCTGCTTGCAGTGTGACAACGCTTTCCCATACTGCTCGTCCGTGGTGTAGCAGGAGCAGAGCAACTTGTGCGCCTCGTAGCGTATCATGGTCTCCTCGGGCTCGTGTTTAAGAACCGCCTCGCCGGCGATTATGCACTCCGTCGCGTGTTTTTCCTCTCGCGCTGTTTCCGCTGTCACCAGCTGTTTTTCCACTTTGCGCAACTTCTTGTAGAATGGAAAGCAGAGCTTGTGCTCGGGATCGAATTTGAGGCATTCGCGTATCTCCTTCAGCGCATTAGTAGCATGTCCTATAGTGTAAAGCAGTTTTGCTATGTTGTAATGCCCCTCGGTGCTGTCCTGTGACAGGCGGTTGACCTGCCGCAAATCCGCAATGGCCGAAAGCGGATCGTTTGTCTTCAGGTAGGCATCGGAGCGAGCCTGTCGGAATGCCACCGACCAGGGTGAGATCTCTAGCAGCTGTGTTATCATGCCTATGGCATTCTGCTCATCATTATTGTTCAGCAGATGCTGCACCAGCTGCCACTGCTCCTTAGCCGGCCTCAGTCTTGAATAGTGCTCTTGCACGAGCGCATTGTGTGGCTCCTCGCTGAGCACATACTCAAAGTCTAGCAATGCGTTATCATAATCACCGCTCTTCATGTGCACAGTGCCACGCTGGCTACGAGCGGCTGTAAAGTCTGGCTTGAGTTCTAGGACGCGATTGAAGTCCTGGATGGCAAAGCGTGTCTTACCCAGCGCCAGGTAGACTGTTCCTCGTTTGAAGAGCGTCAAATAATTGTTGGGATCACCCTCTAAAAATGGATGGATGTATGAATATGGTGAGCAATGTGGTGAGCAATTGCTTCATTACTCACCAACAGCTGCATGATAATGCGTCAGTGCATCCGACAGCTGACCGCGCGCTAGAAAGTCTTTGCCCAGCTCCAGATGATTGTCAATGTCCGACTGAGTAGGCGATGTCGCATCGGCGCCTATAGCAGGTGACGTGTACCGAAACAGTAAGAATTAAAGTATTATCAATTTGATTATTTCAATTACATTGCACAAAAGAGATAGGCGCGTGTCGGACGAATGCATATCGAACGGTCGAAACTAAAACCTAGGCATGTTGATTTTGAATTGTGATTCGGATTCGCATTGTGTCCAACACGCGGGTATCTCTAGATCCCCTGCCCACAAGGCCACCCATAAAGTACCTTCCATGAAGAGCTCCAGCAGCAGCAGCAGGACACAGGCTGCTAATTTCTTTTCGCCGCTGCCAAGCAGCAGCAGATCGCTTAATGGCAAGGCCATTATGCTCTGTGTGCGTGTATGTGCTTTATGTGTGTGTGTGTGGGCGTGTGCGTGTTTGTGGGCGTCTGAACCAGTTGGGATTGAGAGACGAGGCCAATTATTAAATTTAAATGCGATACACACGTCACACGTTATGGTTTTAACTTTGGCGTGGCAGCTAGCGCTTGCTTCTTCTTCCAATTGTCTGTATATCACAGCTGCTAATCTTTACCGTTGCACCTGCTTACTAGATACTGCTTGTTGTTGTTTTCGCGCTTGCCAAATAATTTAGTCCGTTTTAGGGAACAACAAAAATATAAACGTAATCGATTCTTTGTTTTAAATATATAAATAAAACTACGCAATATGTTGCTTTGTGTCCATTTTGATCGGAAGCCGACTCGTTATTGCACCTTAGCAAATACGTTTGCCTCAAATTTGGTAGAACTGGCTGCTTAAAAACCTAAACACTGACGTGTTATGCGAGCTACAAGAGGCCGAAGAAATAGCGTTGCCAGACAACCTAGCGGCATATGCTTTAGCACCTTCTGGCAGCTCCATTGAAAACAGGGCTGTTAAATATACGGGACATTTTCACTGAAGCATTTGGGATAATTATCGTGATTTCTTATTTGAAATTGAAAGTTTTCATAACAAATAAAACGAATATAATTTGAATTTTATGTTTTGCATGTATATGGAACTCGTATTTGGTAAATATACATATATTGCACTAACACAACTTATATACATGGTATTACTACAGATGTTGATATTTCTTAAAATACTTTCTATTTCATAATTCTAATTGTAAATATGTGTGTTTACTTCTTTTAAATAAATGCAATTTCTTTTTCGAGCATAAATACATTTTTTAAACTTTTTTTCTTATCACTAAAATGGTCACCAAATGGTCATGTTTGTGCATTATGTGAGAGGCATGGAAATAGGTATTCAAGATTAAAGATTTGGATGGAAAAAATACGTTATGTGAGAGCTTAGAGCTAATGCTGCAGAGTGTGATTTAAGTATTAAGGAAGTCTATGTAGTTTTATGAATTTTGCATACAAATAACAGTACCCTGTGCATGAGCCACATATGAATGTGTATTAAAGTTAAGTCTAATGATAGGATTGAATGGAGGGTCTACGATATAAAAATTCTGTGCTGGGCGTGACTTTTTGAAAGCGTTTTCACCCTTATAGAATTCCAGTATTTTTCATGCTTTGCTAACTGAATAATAGTTTTCTTTTTGCTGTTCCATTTGGACTATTTATATTGGTACAATTCAGGAAATCACAATTTTGATCAAATCATCCAGCGTATCTTTGGCATGCGACTGGCTGCTATCATGTGTCTTTTTCATATGAGCTGAAATTAAAGTAGAGTTCGAAAAAAGTTTTCACTTTCAATGATTATAAAAGAAAGTGTCTTAAATACTTTTAAATTTGATGTGAGTGACAAAACGCTCCTGGCATAGATCGCACTTATAGTAGGTGTTGCCCGTGTGAACGCGTTGATGCAGACGCAGAGACTTCTCAAACAGATAGGCCCGTCCGCAGGTCTCGCATTTGAAGTTCTTCTCAAGAACTGAAAGAAACGTACAAATATATGATAAAAATATGAGCCGAATGCCTCGCCTTTAGACTCCTCACATTGTTAAGACTATATTTTGGTTTGAATCCTAGCTCGTCTTCTTATTGAAAGCTATACAATTTAAGTTTCCGTATTTTTCGAACAGATACTAGCTACTATGACTAAAATTAATCTACAGTGGCTAAAAGGGACCACTCACCCTCATGACTGCGCATATGCTGGGTGAGCACATATTTCAGGGCAAACGCCTTGCCGCAGACATCGCACACATTGGGCTTCTCATTGGCGTGCGTCTTCATGTGCCACTTCAGGTCCTGGGCGCGCTTGTACCGCTTGGAGCAGTGCGGGCAGGCATGCAGCCGGTCAGCGGAATGGACAGCCATGTGCCGCTCCAGGGCGGACTTCATGTTGAAACGCTGCGTACAGCTGACGCACTGGAAGAGTCCCGTATACTGTCGCTCCCGTTTGCACTGGAGCACGCGTTTATTATTCGCAATTATCGGCGCGGAGGGTTCGCGCTGCACATGCTCAACGCTCATGTGCTGGATGAGCTCCTGCTCGGTGTCGAACTCCTGGCGACACGACTGAAACATGCATTCGCTGCGCTCCTGATGCGTCAGATTTTCCGTGTGCCGCTCAAGCATGTGTATGCGCTTTTCCGCATAGGACCCAAAAACTTTTTGAAGAAAATCAAAAGAGCAAACATAAAACTTTTAGTATGCTGTGAGATATTTTAATCATGTGAATCTCTAATTGGGATTGTCAGGTAACAATAATTGAATAGTTATAACTGCTTGCATGCGGCGCTCCAGAGGGGTTTGGGTGTGTACGTTATATATTATGCAAGGTGTTTATTATTTAATTAATTCAAAAACTAATCAAACATTATGCATGAAGTTTGTTGGCATGCTTCTTCTTCTTTTTGTTTTTGTTTTGGCTAATAGGTGTATTTAAATAAAGCTGAGCCATGTTTACCCTTAGTTTGCAAATAACTTGACTAACACACACAATAAAAAGCAGCATTTGACTTCTTCAGAGATCTTAAAGCTTTTGCGATGAATGTTTTGATGATGCGACAGATGTTTGGCATTAATGAGTTATTATTATTATACTTAAAATGTGAACTTTCGTTGTGTGAGCTGCACTTGATTTCAGTTTTCATCAATGTCTTGTGCATATCTCAGTGTCTCCGATTTGAAACTCACAAAACGAAAGAACATTTTTATATTTGAGCACTCAAAACCTATTTAGAAATCTACTAGAAGCTGTCAAGGACATTCCAAGAAATGATTGATACTCAAATTAAGCTCAAATAACGTACAATATATTATTTGAACAAAATAAACTATCAATGGATTTGAAAAGTTGATAATTTAAAGCAAGAGCATACCAAATCTATTATTATTTTTGTTAATGCCAATTTAGGAACAGAAAATAGTGAGAGCCATACCCAAAATTAGTTCATGTATTAGAATATACTAAATGAAACTTGATAAACATCTTTGACAGCAACTGATTGATTGTCCAAATAAGGCTTAAAGTGCCTTGCATCTTGTCTAGATCAACTTACCCTCCGTGCAGTTGGCGCACTTGAAAGGCTTCTCCCCGCCATGCTGTCGATAGATATGCCAACGTAGAGTCTTAACGTGTATGAAAGCTGTCAAACGATATTGAATAAATAATTAATTATATATAATAATAATAAATAATGCCATGTTTACACATAAAACGCAATTTGTTATGCGTTTCTTTAGCTTTAAAGATAAAAGCTTAGCCCGCTCGCGTCTGTGTAACTCCCGATGTGCATGTTCTCTCTCGCAGACCTTACTATGCGATTCTCATGAATTTAAGTAAGCCTAACAGGCTTTCATGCTTTGATTTCTGATGTTTTATAAACATATTGTATTGGTAATCTTAAAATCTCTCTGCCTCCTTCCCTCCCTCCAATTCGCTCTCTTCTTCGTATTATCTTTTGTTGTGTTTATGTTTAAAGGAGTATATCCCCGCTACTATTACATAAGAGTTTAATAATCGCGCGTTTATATGCAAATTGTAGTGGAAGTATATACGTACGTATGAAAGAATATATATATTAAAGTAATTCAGACCTGGTCATGGCTTATCTTCCAGTGTATATTATTAAAATGTAAGCAGGCGACCCACCTTTACCACAAAAGCCGCAGTATTCGCTCTTGCGGGGGCCCGTTGAGTGCGTTGCCTCGTGGCATATGAGATGTCGTTGGTTGATGAACAGCCGGTCGCAGCCGCTGTGACGACATCTGAGCTGGCGCTCCGGATTGTGCCAGTTCATGTGATAGTGCAGGCTTTTGCGCGTAAAGAAACGTTTCTCGCACAGGCTGCACTCGAAATCCGTTTCCGAGTGATATTTTTCAATATGATGTTCGAGATTATGGCGATCTCCGTACTTTTTGCCGCACACCTCACAGGTGTGGTGCTTGACCACATGAACGCTCTTCATGTGCACGGTACGTGATGCGGCATCTTGGAAGCACTCTGTGCACTCCGGACAATTGTAGGGCTGATCCGGATCGTGTGCGTTGCTGATGTGCTCTAGTAATAGGTGCTGCAGCTCATAGCTCTCCTGTGGCTTGTGACAAAATTTACAAGCATAGCTTATGTTTAATGTGCTGTAATCTGAAGCTAAGTCGGTTTCCTCATCTGGTTGCAAGGATTCAGATTCGTTGATGCTAATCGTTTCCACAAAGATTTCAATGGGTGTTTGCGTGTTGGCCTCAATATTGGCAGTGTTTTGTGTTGTTGTCGTTGTTTCAGTTTCTATTTCGGTCGCCGCTTCTATTTCATCCACATCCTCCTCTATATTGTCCTCGTCGTTTTTATCGTAGAGCGAACTCGCATCGATTTTATCAAAAATATTCGACAACTTTAACTGTGCGTCCTGGCAGGCCATGCGAAAAGTGTATATGGAGCAGAATTTTGTAAAGCAATCGCTGCAAATTTTTTGCGGCAGTCCATCGTTTGGTGAGATCTAAAAGTAATGCAGAAAAGTAAACTAGTTACTTTTAGCTTTTAAAAGCCGATAGGAAAACAAAGTAGTTAAATTATGTTAATACAGCAAACATCTCAGCACGAACCAAACTCGCATGTCTCTCTTTGTATTTGCGAATCAAATCAAATATTAACGGCACATTTGAAAAAAACAGTTATATTATGCTTATCGATACAGCACACATACACATGCTACGATCTGACACGCACACACTCTCATCGCAATCGCTAATTTGAACGAATATTTACGTTACATTTGCATGAACCGATAAATAAATGTTATCGATGACGAATACGCGCCGTTGCACGATCAAAAGCTTAATTAAAATGCAACGCACAAACTTTCATTTTCCATGCATTTTCCATGATGTTTTCTTTTGCTTCTTTTGTATTGCATTTGCAGCGTAGACTCACCTGTAACTTCCAGTTGACAAACTCCAAGCGAATTTGCGCCATCTCGCTCTGCCAACGCGTTGGATGGAACATGTCCAGCCAATAGTTGTTGCCATTTTCGAAATCGCACCTTGCACAAGTGCGACACGTTTCCATGGCTGCAGCAATAAACAAACTGAGCAGTCAACATCAATCCGTGACGCCCAGGTCCGAATTGCAATAGTCAGCAGACCTAAAAGCATGCACACAATAGTACCGTACATATGTATGTATGTATATGGTTGCATGTACATACATATGTACTTATGGGTTTGTTTTCGTGCCCATGCAAAGTTATGCAACTTCAGAAATAACTCCAAAACATACAACCGCACACATACAACTTATAAACTTGGCCACAGCTGGCATCGGCTGCCAACATCTGTTCCATATGCAACTTTATGCCAAAGTTAAGCAATTGGATGCTGCCTAACTGTGCCATGCGAACCTGGGCCACTTGAAAAAAATTTGTGCCTGTACACCAATTGAAGGGAGCAGCAATCGGGATGCTTTAGCCACATCCTGAGCAATTCGAGATGTTGTCTGTGCCACACTCCCGCCTGAACTGACCTTCAATGTGTGCTTAAGCCATTCCGTGTAGAGATTGAATTCCCACACACAAGCACCTACACACATACACATACACTCGCCCACAGAATTGCAACGGGCGCATGTGTCGGTGTTGGCCAACCCCAGCTTTTTGCCCCGCTCAGCTGATTTGATTTGTTTGTGTACTTGCGCAAAAGCCAGCAAAAGCTTTAATAATTTGCAAAACAAGAGAAACTTTTTGGTTGAGGTTTGCTTGAGGGGAAAACATAAACATTTGCCTCCTAACAATGCTGTACCACTGTGCTCTCCCATTGGCCACATACCACAAAAGCTTTTTTTTTCTAACGGTCAAGATTTGATTTTTGTTCGCGAGAGCTTTTATGGTGAAGTTTTGTTAACTCTGGATAGAAGATATCTTGAGCATATTCTTGAACAGTTCCAGTTCCATTTGCCTTTTTCTTTCTCTAAAATGTTTAAGCTGTATAATTTAAATCTTTGGAAAAAAGAGTGATTTTAATGTTTCACTTAATCGTAGTTTATTCTTAATTATATACAGATGCATATACATACATATATATATATATTTCTAACTATACACTTACAATAGGCAGAAATTAAGAATGCCGCCAGCAGATCGATGATTTCCTACTAACTCGGCGGCAAAATACCCAAAGCTCGTAAACACAACTTGGCCGCATTCAGTTTGGCTTCCTTCTTGCTGTTGCAGCTCTGGGCGGGCGTATACGTCTGTCCATTGATCTCCACGGAGAAGCGAAACATGCGGCTATGCGATGGACCCGAATCGTCCTTTAGCGTATATTGCGGAGGCGTCCATTTGTTTTTCGATGTCAGTTCGTTGAGCACACAAACCGGATGCTTGTCGTGGGCGGTCAGCGCAGCCTGCGCGATATTTGTAGCACTTGTGTTTTTGGGCGCACGTGCGCCCTGGGCGCGAGCCGGCTGCTGTTTAAGATCTTCGCGCGAGACTAGGCCACGCTTGTCCAACTTGACCGTCAACTGCAGCGGCTGCAGCGAGCCGGTCTTGGTGCGTCCCAAGCCCTCGCCCGGCTTCCAGCCCATTTTCTGCAATAGAGCCATGCCCATGCCGCCCGTAACGGGCTTGTTCGAAGTCAGCTGATCCCGGCGCGCCCACAACTGCGGCCCGCTGTTCAGCTCATGCACCTTCATAACCTGAGCACCAGTGCTACCCGTAAACTGGCCGGGCAAAAATTTAGAGGATGCCCAGGAAGACATGTCCCGCTGCGCATTGTACATCATTTTCAGGGCCTCCGAGTCGGCGGGATTATCCTGTAGAACGTTAAATATATTAGTTAAGGTTACAATTGTTGGATTAAAGCTAACAGCTGCTCACCTGCAGGCGTCGTATGGCACTCAAACGCTGTGTAATAATGCTGGACACATCCATGCTAGGCGCCGTGGCCTGCGGAAATATGGATGCACTCGGCGCGGCTAGTGCTGTGGATGGTATGGGTACTTCGGGCACAAAAGGCACTGGCGCTCTGGGCGCCGGTGACGGCTTCTGGACAACTGGCGTTGACGGAACAGAAGCAGATGCTGGAGCAGGCACGGGCAGCGGTTCGGCCAATGGCAGCATTGTGCTGCTCTGTAGGCTATTGTTCTCTACTGTGCAGGCGACGGCATCCGGCAGATTAGTTGCAGACTTAAAGGCGGGCTCCTGCTGCTCCTGCTGCGGTATAGTCTTGGCAAAGACATTGCGCTGCACATCTTTGAAAATGTTAGTGGCCTGTTTGGCCGGCGGCAGCGTTGGCAGCGGTGCCAGTGCGTCCTTTGGCTCTACAGGCACCCACACCTCAGACATGCGATGCACCTGGCCGGAGGAGACTGGAAATTGCATGGTTATGGCCTTGGTCTGCTCATCGCGACGCGTGGACGGCACTATTGGAGTGGAGTTGCGTATGTGCATGACAATGGGCTCGCGCTCCTTTAGCTGGAACGGATGATGGAAAGCCTTGGCATTGCCGTTCTTATCCACATCCGAATCTTCGTCGGAACTAAAATCGGACAGCATTTCGCCGTTGGAGATCTTCTTGCAGAAATCAGTTAGATCCTGCACGGTGCGTCCACCGTAGCGCATCTTGAGCAGCACCTTATCCTTTACCTCTGGCGTCATCTCGGACACTCCGGCCATGTTGCCACGCTTAAACATGCTGATTGCATTGCGCCGCGCGATCTCCAGCAAACGCTTCTTATCGATACCCAAATCTCGGGAACGAGAGCGGGAACGGGAACGCGTTCGCTGCCTGCCGCTCTGGTGACGAGTGCTGGCGCTGTGGCGCTTATTATCGCTCGGTTCTGGCTTGACGGCGCCGTAGAAACTACGTCGTTCGTTGGCTTTCTCCCGCAGATATGTCTCCTCATCGGACAACGACAATTCGTCGGACTCACGTCGTTCCACCTTGACCTTTGAGGATCTGTTGTTGTTGTTGTTCGCCTTGGAACGCGCATGTTTATCCTCGTGGTAGCCGTTATAGAAGCTATTGTGACCACGTTCACGTTCACGCTCACGCTCACGTTCGCGATCTCGCTCCCTCTCCCGCTCCCGCTCACGTGCTCGTTCCCTCTCCCGTTCGTCATTTTGTTCGTGCTCTACAACTGTTTCCTTCTTGACCGGCACAGGCGCCTCATCAGCTGGAGCGTGTCTTTTACGGTTTACCGTCCGTTCCTCCGCCCTGACTGTTGCCGTGCTTGTCCTTTCCTTAGACTTTTCGCGATCTTTGTCCTTCAGCTTGTCCTTGCTGTCCTTATGTTTGTGCTTGTGCTTCTTCCGCTTGTGCTTGTGCTTGGACTTTCCCTCGGCAGACGCCACATCCGTATCGGTGCATTCCCCATCGGATCTGGTCGGCTTACTACGCGACCTTTTCTTCTTATCTTTTCTTGATTTCTTGTGTTTCCTCAACAGATTCTTGTCGTTCAGCAGCTCCACGGGCGGCGCCGCATTGAACACGCTAAATAGCTCGGCGAGTATTTCATTGGAGGATTTAACTGGGGCTATTTGCTTTTTATCGTCTTGCGACGAGTCGTTGCTGTTGGTCACGTCGCTGTCGGTGCCCGATGCCGTTGGGGGCGAGGTACTTTCAGTTTTGACCTTCGCATTTAATGCGACAAGCCTCGCCTCGATCTCTGCGTCAATCCTCTCACGTTTCACCATTAGGGACAGTGGTACATCTCCTGCGGGCGTTGATTGCTGTGGCTGTTGCTCCAGCGTGCTGGCGCTCTCCGTATTTTCAGTCATTATCGCATCGGCGTCATCTGGTAGCGTTTATGAAAATGCATGCACATCGAGCTACATGCAGCGAATATATTTTATAAGTGCACATATACAGAAATTGTTCAGTTTTTGCACGCCTAAATCATATCAATCGATAGATTTGATGGCCAAAATATTACAAAAAATATATTGCACATACCTAATAGTGATGTTACAATAACGATAAATTCTTTGCAGCTATGTAGCTGTAAGTTGACAGCCCTGTCAAATTGAAGCGCAGCCAACTTTAGTCACGTCGCTGTCACGAATTGCAATTTTTATATCAAAAAAAGAAAAGGTTTAATCACTATATCATAGGCCTGTACGGTGTCAGTCCAGTTATAATTACGGAGAACACTAGCTGAAAATGTAAGTGAAAATATCGACAGCTCTATTTTACAATGGTGAATCGTACACCTGACTGTAAATTGGCAACGTTTTTAAACGCCATTTCTTTTTATTTTTTTTCCTCTTCGCCTGGTGGCTTTGCCCTCCTCCTCCTCCTTCTCTTCTGACACTGTCATTGTCATCGTGCTGCCCGTGCTGCCCGTGCTACTCTGCCATGCAACTGTGTTGGTTCTCTCGATGTCGATTTTGTTGGAACTAACGAACGGACGTCTGTCTACGCTGCTCTCTGCCATGCCCGTGCTCTGGCCTTATGATTGTGTCGGTATTTGTCTGTGTGTATGTGCGTTTGTATGTGGTTAAATTTTCGTTGCGCGTGTAATTGAAAATAACTGAAGCAGAAGTGGACAACGAATAAAATATATAAAAGCCACGAACTTATTTAGAACTTTAACAGGAAAGGCATTTCAATTTTGATTGGAAGTTGTTGAAAGTCCCATATAAACACATACACACACATAAACAGTGAAAATGACATCGCTGGATCAAAATCGCTTGCAAAACTTTAAAAACAAAGGAAAGGATCAAGATGTATGTTGTCCTCCTCTATTAGTTGGCAATAATAATTTAAAAATAATTAATTATTAATCAACAGGAGATGCGCCGTCGCCGCAATGAAGTTACCGTCGAGTTACGCAAAAATAAGCGCGACGAAACAATTCTGAAGCGTCGCAATGTGCCCAACCTGGACTCCAACACAGACGAGGATGAGCAATTGCCGAACTCGATTAATCTCAAGAAACTTGCTCAGGCCGCCGCCGATCCATCGAAACCGGATCAACAGTTGGCTGCCGTTCAAGCGGCACGCAAATTGCTATCATCGGACAAAAATCCACCCATTAATGATCTGATCAACAGCGATATATTGCCCATTCTGGTTGAATGCCTGAAGCAACATAATCACACAATGCTCCAGTTTGAGGCCGCATGGGCATTGACCAACATTGCATCAGGGACTTCCGATCAAACCAATCAGGTGAGCTGTCGAATTTATCATATTGTGCTGTTTAAGAATATCTGTTAACACTTTATGAATACGTATTAACGTGTCCTTCACACGTGTTGTAAGCGGTATAAACAAATTTAGAGGGCATCAAAAATTCCACAGGTTATGTGCTTAAAAAATACGAACATGTACATATACAATTACCTATATATATATACACATATATTTATATATTGAATACATATTGCTGATATAGCTATCAAAAAAAACCAAATGAATAATCACATTTGTCAGCAGTTGAATTATATTTGTCTCTGTTTTTGTTTTGCAGGTGGTTGCTGCAGGTGCTGTGCCGCTCTTCCTTCAATTACTGAACTCACCCGCTCCGAATGTCTGCGAACAAGCCGTATGGGCGCTGGGCAATATCATTGGCGATGGACCCTTGTTGCGTGATTTTGTTATTAAGCTTGGCGTTGTGCAGCCGCTGCTGTCGTTCATTAAGCCCGATATACCCATATCGTTCTTACGTAATGTCACCTGGGTGATTGTGAATTTGTGCAGAAACAAGGATCCGCCGCCACCAGCTGCCACAATACATGAAATCCTGCCTGCACTCAATGTGCTGATCCATCACACTGACACAAACATCTTGGTCGATACGGTTTGGGCCATCAGCTATTTGACTGATGGCGGCAACGAACAAATCCAAATGGTTATCGATAGCGGTGTGGTGCCCAAGCTGATACCGCTGCTGGGCAACAGCGAGGTTAAGGTACAGACGGCAGCATTGCGTGCTGTGGGCAATATTGTAACCGGATCCGATGAGCAGACACAGGTGGTACTCAATTACGATGCACTGTCGTATTTCCCAGCGCTGCTGTCGCATCCAAAGGAAAAGATACGCAAGGAAGCTGTCTGGTTTCTATCGAACATCACCGCCGGCAACGAATCCCAGGTGCAGGCTGTCATCAATGTTGGCCTGCTGCCGAAAATCATTGACAACCTGAGCAAGGGCGAATTCCAGACACAGAAAGAGGCAGCATGGGCCATAAGTAATCTAACCATTAGCGGCAGACCCGAGCAAGTGTTTACATTAATCAAGGAGGGTGTCATACCGCCATTCTGCGATCTGCTCTCGTGCCAGGACACACAAGTGATCAATGTAAGCTGAAATCATAAAAATAATAAAACTGACAGCTGAAATATATACTAATGTTGAATTTTGCAGGTTGTGCTCGATGGTCTCAACAATATGCTCAAAGTGGCCGCATCACATGTGGAGGAGGTTGCCAATTTGATTGAGGAATGCGAAGGACTCGCCAAAATTGAACGTCTGCAAAACCATGAGAACATTGAGATCTACAAGCTAGCATACGAAATTATTGAGAAATACTTTACAGAGGTAGGACATTTAACTTGCAGCTGCTTTAGCAAAATATTAACCACTCTCCACTTGGCATTTACAGGGCGAACAATCTAACCTGGCACCGACTTCTGATGGCACAGAATACAACTTTGATCCGAACACAGACAAACTACCAATGAACTCGTTCAACTTTTAATACCAATGGCTGAGAGCAGTGTCCCGTATACACACACACACGCACTTCTGATTTGGTGTATACTCGATTGAAAGCATAAAGCAATACGATTTCGAGCAATACTCTGTGCCCAATTACCAACAAAACAAAACAAAAAAAATCAACAGCCAAACACTGACAGCAAAACAGAAAAAAAAGGGAAAATAATTATGCACATTCTATAATGACAGCTTGGTTATATTATACAATAACAATTATACACACACACACACACGAACTAAAATCGTTGCAGCAAAACAGTTTCTTTTAAAATAACTTTTTGTGTTTTCAAACATACATAACTACTCTATGTATGTGAACATATAACAAAATAAGAAGAAAAATTATTATTATACTTTGTTGAACTTTGTCAGATGCATGTTGCAATAGCGAAATCCTCTTTTAGATTATTTATGTTTCCATTCAATTGAATAAGTTTAAAAATCATCATATGTCATTCAATTTTAAGTATATACTTCTTCAAACGGGCTGTAAAGGCGCAAACGAAATATTGCAACTGCAACATATGTGCTAAACAAAGCAAAAATAACAATAACAAACAAGAAATTACACAGGAATGATAAAATTTGTAGAACTATTTGATTTGTAATGAATAATTTTAATGACATGTACGCCTTTGATTTGTAATTGAAATTACATATACATTTCTAACATGAAAAACGATAAAAAAAAAAACACGGACATATTATCCAGTTTTATTTACATTATCAGGAAAATTCTAAACATCCACCTGATGTGTGCAGTCTAAAAAACAAAAAGCAAAATAAGCAAAACACATGTGTTTATTTGACTGCGGCTTTAAGGTGGGGCGAGCAGCTAATCAAGTTACAGAAGATCTACATAAGTACACGTATATATATACGCACATACATAGATGTACATACGGTATGTGTTGATGCGCAATAGGCGCTCCAAAATGTATATAAATATATGTATTTCGTTTATTTTGCCACACTGTGCTGAGAGTTGATTGCTTGCTTTGTATATGTAAATCACACGATGTGTATACATATTCCAATTTGATAGAGGCTGTGCAACACATATACATATACATAGCATTAGGGTGAGCCTTACCGACACGATAAGTTTTGGGTAGTTAATCCATCAACCAGCTTAGACCAAGCAATTATCGATGGCAACACAAAAATGTTCTAAAATACCAACATAATATCGATTGATCTCGCAGTTATGTAGTTTTCGATAGTGTTTAGTTCAGAGTTTTGTTCGTAGCTTCATTTAAAAGCATTTGTGAGTCACAAGTCGTTAATTTTTGCCATCTTGAAATATTTTTGCTTTAAATATTATTGGAAAATTCTTTAAAGATGAATATAAATTGGTTGTAAGGAGAGAATTCTAGATTGTGACCAAGCTCATGTAAAAAATTCACGACTTCTAAAGCTCATAGTCCCTAAGTTGGTATAACTAAAGTGTTTTTAAGTGTCTTGACCTTTTCGTCATGCATGGCTTGAAATCCAATTTGAGCTGGCTTTTAAATTATATACGTCTGTAAATTGATTTCATTTGCTTCTGGATTTATTGTGGCCATTTAATTATTTTAGTCTCTAAAATGGATCGAATAAAACGTAATATAGGTTATTTTTAGATGCTTCTAAGAGCTTTTTAAAGCTTTGAATATTGTCGCATGAAAGTGGTTAATTAACATGATTTTAAACGCGAGTAGTCCTAAATAGATAAACAGATGTGTGCTTGGCGAGCAAGTATAAGATTGTCGCGTGATGCAGCCAGAGCAAAAAGCGACACAAACTGCATTTTAATGTCTATTTTTAGAATAATATGCTTGTATTTGTGAATGCATTTAAGTGCGTATTAGCTGCTTCCGTCAACGGTGCTCTGCGGAAATTGGCGCTGGCATTAAACGATTGTCAAGGCCAAGGACGTTGCGTTTCCCATTTGAGTTGAGAGTTTGACGGGAAAAATAGAGCAATCTGAAAGTGGATCGTCAAACCAGTTTTTGTTGTTGTTGCTGTTTTTGTTTTCTTGGAATATTTGGAAAGCAAAAAACTCATGTAATAGCGCTCTCAGCTGTTTTTGCGTGTGTATAAGTGTGCGCTCTCGCGCCCCCTCATACCCGCTCTCACATGCACACAGCGAGAGCAAGAGCGTCGACTCTAATGTTAATCAAGTCAACACGCTTTTGTTATTCACATGGGCCCGCCACTGAATCAATTTAGTACGGGTAAAGCTGTCTGTCCGTACACTAGTCACTGCTCGCAGTTGTCTGAATTGTATTGCTGCCTAAATTCGTCGTTGATTTCGCACAAACAAAATGTCGTCGACCGCCGTACAGCCGCCACCACCCGCACCCGCACCGCCGCCGCCACCCTCATCAGCTGCTGCCGCTGCTGGAAAGGGCATCCATTCAAAGATCTACAATGGCATGATTGGCGTTTGCGACAAATTTGTGCCAGCTAAAATGCGGCCACTTTGGATGCATCCTGCAGGTGGGCTAAATACAACAACAAAAACTAAATGAAATATAACACGTGTCGCATTTGCTTAACACTAAATCGTTTTTTAGGTCCAAAAACGATTTTCTTCTGGGCACCAATTTTTAAATGGGTAAGTTACCTATCAGCCAGACTGACGGACAGCCTGTTACATAATTTCGACTGCGTGACCTTCGCTAATTTTCATTATCTCTGTCTGCTGCTGATATACAAAATCTAAATGACATTAATACGCAAATCTGTGAGAGTGTGCGAATTGCTTTTTATGATTATTTGTTTATTCGAGCAGAATAAACTTGTTGGGTGTTGCTTTAGACAGCTGCCCGTTCACAGAGCGCACGCGATAAGTGTGCATTAGGGTATGTTAGTGTGTGTGTGTGGTTGTATGTGTTGGAACTGTTATTGCTTTATTAGTATTTATTTATTTATATTTATTTTATTGCACGCGCCAAAATGACGATAGCATAAGCTAACGCTGTAATCGCTACTTCTAATGTTAATTAACATAAATATGTTTACGTTTCAATTTGTACTATTTACGTTTTTATAGGGTCTAGTCGCCGCTGGATTAAGTGATTTGGCCCGCCCTGCGGACACCATTTCCGTTTCTGCATGCGGTGCACTGGCTGCCACGGGCATTATCTGGTCACGTTATTCGCTGGTGATTATACCAAAAAATTACAGTTTGTTTGCCGTCAATTTGTTTGTGGGCCTAACGCAATTGGTACAACTGGGACGTGCATATAACTATCAGTTGGAGCAGGAAAAGCTGAAGAAGGAGCAGAGCGAAAAGCCAGCGATAACTCAATGAAAAACTGTATAAAATTGACCCTTGATGTGAACACGCACACCGTATAGCACAACAGACGCATATCGAACCATTGCGTTTTATATTAAGTTGTTTAAGTTTCAGCGACTGACCATTTTTAATTTGTGGTTAATTGTTGCCTTACAAAACGTGATTCGTATTACTTAAGTTTGTAAATGTTGGAGGCTTCGCGTATATTTGTAATTACTCGTAGCATTAATAGACTTTTTGTGATTTTTGTCAAGAAAAAAGAGAAATAAACAAATACATTCTCAGGACTGTAGAAGGTAATGTAAAATAAACGAGCTTTTAAGTTGAATCGAGGCGCGCTTGCGCCGCCCGATAAGTATCGATAACTAATGAGTACTTTGGCTGAGGTGTGTGGTATAAACTCTACACAATGCAGTCAACAGCTGTTCACACAAATAAAATATTTGCAATTTGATTCGCTTAGTTAAAAACTAGCTTTAATTATGAATTTAATAAGTGGTATTAAATTGTACATTGAAAAGATGTGCACAGAGTCTGGACCGGGCATGAAAATTATATTGCTAGACAAGGAGACGGTATTAAGAAGCCCAATTTCAATGTGACAAATTTTACACTGCCAACTTTTTAAATTTTTTTAGACAAGCATAATTTCCATGGCCTTTAGCCAATCGGATATGTTACAACGTGAGGTCTATCTCTTTGAACGCTTGGATTCCGGCCGTTCCAACGAGCGTTTGAAGTACCTCAAGTGCATTGTTTTCATACGCCCCACAAAGCAAAACATCCAGCTGCTGGCCAATGAGCTACGCAATCCAAAATATAGCGCCTATTTTATATGTAAGTCTGCTATAACAGTTGCCAAAGATTGCCTGATAACGTAAATTAATCCTGTTATATAGACTTTAGCAACATAATACCACGCACTGATATCAAATACCTTGCCGAATGCGATGAGTCAGAGTCGGTGCGCGAAGTGAAAGAATTGTATGCAGACTATTTGTGCGTTAATCCGAATCTATTTTCCATAAACATGCCGAATTGCATGACAAACCTTAACTGGCTGCCAGATGCCTTGACTCGCAGCGTGCAGGGCATTACGGCCGTGCTGCTGTCGCTAAAACTGAATCCGGTCATACGCTATCGCGCCGGCTCGCAGGTGGCGCAGCTGCTGGCCAAGCTGATCTACGATCAAACGACCAAGGAATCATCGCTATTCGATTTTCGGGGCAATGTGGATGGCGCTGCGCCGCCTCTGCTCTTGCTGTTGGATCGCAGGGATGATCCAGTGACGCCCTTGCTGCATCAGTGGTCGTATCAGGCCATGGTGCATGAGCTACTCAATATACGCAACAATCGAGTCGACTTGTCCGAGCGTCCCAATGTGCCCAAAGAGTTCAAGGAGCTGGTGCTATCCGGTGATCAGGATGAGTTCTATGGCAGCAACATGTATGCAAACTATGGTGAAATCGGCTCCACAATCAAACAGCTAATGGAGGAGTTTCAGCGCAAGGCAAACGATCACAAGAAAGTCGAGAGCATAGCCGATATGAAGAACTTCATTGATTCCTATCCGCAGTTCAAGAAAATGTCGGGCACCGTTCAAAAGCATTTGTGCGTCATGGGTGAATTGTCCAGCATATCCAATAAGCGTAATCTGTTCGAAGTATCCGAACTGGAGCAGGAGATTGCCTGCAAGGCGGAGCATTCGGCACAGCTGCAGCGCATCAAGAAACTAATAGCCGACGAGCGCGTCAACGTTGATGATGCCATCAAATTGGTTGCACTGTATGCATTACGCTACGAGCGCCATGCGAATTGCGATACATCCGGTCTCCTGCAGATTATCAAGACACGCGGCGGTAACACACAAATTGTGCCCGCTTTGATTGAGTATGCGGGCACACATGTGCGTCAGGGTGATTTATTTAATATGGTGCGCATCACGGATGCCGTCAAGTTGACAAGGATACTGATCAAGGGCCTCAAGGGTGTGGAGAATGTGTTCACACAGCACACGCCGCTGCTGAAGGAAACACTGGATGATGTCTTCAAAGGTCGCGAGCTGGAACCAGTTTATCCAGCCATCAATTCGGAGCTTGTGCCATACCGAAGGCCCCCTCAGGAGGTGGTTGTCTTTATCATCGGAGGCGCCACCTACGAGGAGGCCCTCACAGTACATCAGCTCAATAATGCCGGATATAGGGTGATTCTGGGCGGCACCACCATACACAATTCCCAGAGCTTCATCAACGAAGTTCTGGCGGCCACAAGCGGCACCCAATTCAAACATACCAAATCCATGCTAAAATATTGCTCCCCAGACAACATATAAGACCCCGAGCTGATTCCTTAAAAATAAACTATTGCTATTGTTAACTATTTATGTGTAATCTAAACCATTTATTATATTTTTAATTCTTTGCTAAATATTATGTAAAAAATATATGTAACATACATTTATATATACATAAACAAATCAAATTATACAATTATACAAAGCATTATGGAAAGTAAATATGCCATGACAACGGTTGCGCCGGCTACCCAATGCACCCGTAGAAACTTTATAATCAATAAGAATCATTGTGAAAATTAAGCTCGCCATGTCCAGCACCTATTTCAACGAGATCTGGCATCAGGCGCAGCACGAATGCGAGCAACTGGCCATTATCGACTATGAGCGACAGCACCAGAATGTGGACACCACGGTAGCGACCATAAGCGGTGTCACTGGTGTCATTACCAGCTCCGTGGCCGCTGCGGCCGAATCTAAGGCCCTGCTGCAGGCCAGCCTCTACGAGTTCTATCTGCGCTACATATGTCTGAGCAATCGCCTGGAGGAAGTCTATGATAATGCAAGTATCAGGGCTTATTACTCAAGTAATCTTTAAAGAAAGAACCAAATTAGATGAATATCAATGAAGATAGATTTTATAGATGTTTTCGTTGGTCAATATTGGACATGGGAATAGAAGAAAAAGTTGGAAATATATTTTATTCCATTCCTTGATTCAGCTCAGTCTTAACATTTGTTCTTAAAGTGGAACCTTTAGCTTGTCTTCAGTAATTTATTTAAGTTAAGTTATTATTCTCCACTGTTCCCCATTTCTTGCACCGCAGATGATTCAACCCCAGAAACGTGAATTGGTGCGTAAGCTGTTGGACGCTTGCCTGGGGCGTGTCGTTGAACTGAAACATGATCTGGTTAACATTGATCTCATGGAGTTTAGCTACAATGATGAGGTTGTGGAGCGTCTGCGGCTTACACCTATGGAAACGGAACTGCGCATTCCACGCTACTTTCTGCGCGAGCGTGAGCAAGAGCTGGAGTTCCGTAAGCGCACCATGCATGAGCTTCTGATCAAGTTGGGCTGGCTGGAGGAGCATGCCCTGGAAGAGCCGCTCACCGAGATTGAGGCCATACGTTTGCTGCAGATGCACGAGCGTGCGCGTCAGGGTCGCCTCCGCGCGCACTTTATGAAGGAGATACGCAAGGAGAAGGGCAAAATGGAGGATCGCAGCGATAAGGAGCGCAGCGACTCCGGCCTCCTGGCAGCTATGAAGATACAAAAAATGTGGCGCGGCCATACGGCGCGTCGTATTACCCGACGCCGCAAGATGGATGAGATGATACTGATTGGCATGGTTCCGCCACCGGCGTCGGTGCTCAAGGAACGTGCCGAGAAGGTGGAGCGGCACAACGAGACGGATGTGCGACGCCGGCATGTAGCACAGCAAACCTATGCGGCGCAATTTGAGGCGCGCCAGGTTGCCATACAGGAGGAGATTAGGCTGAAGCATGGCCCCACCATGAAGGAGGACATTGCCGATGAAATACGCGCCTGGATAAAGGATTGTTATGACAAGACGGGCAAGCTGCCCGATTTCCCCTCAGAGGATCAGGGCGGTTCGCTGCACATATTCAGTCGTCCCGGCACTGAGAGCGAGCACAGCCGCTCCTCGGCGCGTTCCTCCAAGGAGTCGCGCAAAACCAAGGATAAATCCAAATCACCGGCGCGCAGCGGCGATTTGAATGTTAACGAAAATCAGGATGAGGACATGAACTTTCAACCGGCTCCATCGGTTTGCCTGCCCGACATACGTGCGGAAATTGAATAGTAGGCAATCCCATGAGATTCTAATCCAATCAACAAATAAATTGTCCTTCCACAGCTTCAATGACACCTGGCGCGACAAGGATGAGTCGGGCGTAATTAGCCAGGCACCCTACGAGGACATGATCTATGCCGAAAAGTACCAGGAAGTGGAGTTGGAATTCCGACGTGCCGTCGACGATGTTATGCGCCAAGAGCTCGAGCTACTCCAGACCATGGTGGGCAAAAAAGTCAAGAAAAGCAACAAGAAGACTCGCCGTTCCGGCAAGAAGAACAAAAAGAAGAAGGAAAAAGATCTGACGCCCGATCGGACTACGGAATCGCTATACGAAGAGCTGGTCACAAATGGCATTATACGCAAGCATCCCGAGATCAAATTGAAGCAATTTCTCGGCGACAAGGCACTAACCGCACGCAACGGTACAAATCCCTCTCCGGGTGACATACGCCAGGTGCTAACCGAATACTGCATCCTGCCGCTCGGCTCGGAGGCCATACACAATTGTACGCCACTCATACGCTCTGTACTGCTGGCCGGTCCGCGAGGATCTGGCAAAAAGGCGCTGCTTCATGCCATCTGCACGGAGGTTGGCGCCGTTTTGTTTGACCTAACGCCAGCTAACATCGTTGGCAAATATCCGGGCAAATCTGGATTGATCATGCTTATACATCTGGTGCTTAAGGTGTCCAGGCTTCTGCAGCCGGCGGTCATATACATGGGCGATGCAGAACGTCCGTTTATGAAGAAAATACCCAAAACGGATCGAACCGATCCCAAGCGCTTGAAAAAGGATTTGCCCAAAATGATTAAGAATATTGCACCGGAGGATAGGGTTATCTTTATAGGTACCTCTAATTTGCCGTGGGAGGCGGATCAGAAGCTACTGCAGTCTGTGTATAACCGGTTTATATACATTCCACGCCCGGATTATGGCGCCATGTCGCACGCCTGGAAAACGCTGCTCCAGTGAGTATTCGATATGGCTAACTCTGTGGCTGTGCTCAATGCCAATTCTTTGCAGCGAGTACTCTGGCGGCATCTCCAATTTGGACACCAGTGCCATGGCCAAAATATCCGATGGGTATACCATAGGTGCCGTTGATGCTTGCCTACGCGAGGTGATGACCTGCAAGCGGAAGCTGCAGCTGCGTTCACAACCGTTGACCAATGCAGAGATCATCAATGTGCTCTGGTAGGTATGATGGTTGATCCAGCCAGGCTGTGCTCATCATCTTTATCTAATCCTTGCAGCGCTCGTGATCCCGTTTATCGGGAGGAAGAGGAGGCTTTCGAATCATGGTGGTCTAAAACTCCGCTGGGTCGTCGGAGACAACGCTTTCTGGAACTGGAAGAGGAACGCCTGCTTGAGGAGCAGGCACAGCAGGCCAAACAGGGCAACGGCAACAAAAAGAAAGGCTTAAATTAAGCTAAATACAGTTTCTGAGCTTTCTATTACAATTTTAACCTAAAAATAAAATCCTTATTGCCGCATTTGCAGCGCAGCTCATAAACGGCAAGTTTGAGCGTCTCATGTTCCTCCAGCAGTTGCTGCAGCTCCTGCAGCTTATCCTGCAGCAAGAGCTGCTGATCACCAACACACCACAGGAGACTGACATGGAATGAAGGATTCTCATAGAATTGCGCTAGGCGATAGTCACGCATAACCAAGTCCACGGGTCGCAACAGGGCAGACATTTTGGTCCCATAGGCAGCATCAAGCTGTACGGCCAGAAAGGTTCTCGTGCGCTCCTCATTTGTGTAGACTCGGAGCTAGGTCAGAAAATACTTTATACGTCTATAAACCATTAGCCTTCTGGTACATACCGAATTCAGCGTGCTGCTGAAGCTGTGTAGATTTAGATAATATGCAACTTTAATACACATTGATAGGATAGTTAAAGGATTAAAACTACGCACCCCACACAGCTGTGCAACGCCTGCTGCAGCGATCGCTGAAACTCATCAATTTGATGATATTGTAGGACCACAGTTTTGCTCAAACTCAGATGCAGTGATTCATTGGCCCGCAGTTCCAGGTCCGGGGAAAGTCTCTTTATAGCATCAATTTGAAAATCCTCCAGTTGCTCGGCACAAGCTAGAACGGGTACATAAACGAAAGTTGCCCAATTGCCGCGCTCATGCTTAAAGCTACGTATGCGACCGCCATGCAACTCGGAATTATCAAAATCCTCCTCCTGCTCCTCATCTTCGGCAGGTTTTGTTATCTTAGAGCCCAGCAAAGAGGCAGCTGTGGGTAATGCCGGTCTAGCGGCTTTTTAATTAAGGAAACATTATATATTAAAAGTAATTAACATTACCTCTTCAGACTGATCGGCGCGGGAGCTTTGTTTTCTGTTTCGTCGCTTTCTGAGCTTGAGCTGCTGCCATAATCCACCAGAGCCATCATTCTGGTAAGTTTTCTTAATTTTTTGATTTACATGTATTGTGCTGCTCTTGCCCCCATTTTATAGAGTGACCATGTGTCTAGATAAAACCACTAACCGTACAATGCATATGATATATACATATGATTATCGATAAATTTTTCGACATTTTCTATGGTATTTTTGTGGAATATTATTTTTTTGTCAATTTCGGCTATTTTTGAATTTGCTACGTACGTTCACACTCGCACTGAGTATTAATCAAAAGTCTCTCTCCAAATCGTCCGGCACATTTAGGCAGATCTATTTATTTTTTGATTAATCTTTTTCAACAATGCAAATGCATGTGCATTGCTAAGCGACCCGTAAAAGATTATAGTTAGTGACTAGAAATATTAAAAGCACAAAATGCAATTGGGCTCCAAGCTTCATGTGTACAAGGGCGAATGGGGACTGCCGTCCATTGATTTCGAATGTATGCGTGCCTTGGTAAGTTCAGTTGCATCATAATCAGCAACTCCTCGCTATCGGCAGTATCAATGGGTATATATATATATGTATTAATAAATCTATTGTCATTTGACAAAATTGTTGACAGTGTCTTCTGCGCTTCACCCGCTGCCCCATGGACATTGAAACAAACACAAACCCATTGCGTTCGGGCGCTGGAAAGTTGCCCTATCTACAGATTGGCAATGATAAATTTCTTGGATATAAGGAAATCAAACGCGTGCTGGATCTTGAGGTGAACAAAACATAAAATCGCCGGGTGAATAAACCTGTTGGCTATTTATAGCACGTGCGACAGCTCTTACATTTATCTGCATTTATTCCAATTGAGCGCGAAATTCATTTGCTTTTTTTTCTGTTATATATTTCAGGGTTATCCGGTCGATGCGCATTTAAATATAAAACAAAAGCACTTGTCTACCACATACTCGAACTGGGTATTCACACAGCTGCATGCCTACTACCATTACTTCCTGTACGGTGAACCCCACAACTATGATACAACCACACGTGGCTTGTACGCAAAGCGCACACCATTCCCATTCAATTTCTACTATCCGTCAACTTATCTGCGCGAAGCCACCGATGTAGTCCAGGTGCTGGGTGGTTTCGACATAAACGACAAGCTGGAAAAGCACGAGGCCGAATATGTAAGTGTATGCTCATTGAAACAGACCAACATCTGACAGCTGCCAAGCCATGTCTATCGGCTTGTATCTAAAAACATAGTTCCCACTGTGGAAGCTATCCTGGCGCAGATTCGTATGCTTTTGACTTTCAGTGTATATGAAGGGGTCCGTCGGTTCGAATCCCTATGACGTTGAAACAATTGGTCAAACAAAAAATGCTTGTGTGATAAGTTTTTGTTTTGCTTTGATTTCTTCACCAGTCGAAACTATCCCTGACATCGACCTATTATATCATCGCTTGAGAATTGCTTTTATATGTCTGCAGGGAAATTTAATGTTCTGTTTCTTATCTGTTTCCAGCTGACAGCCAATGCCAAAAAGTGTGTTAACTTACTTTCTCGTAAATTGGGACGCAAAGTTTGGTTCTTTGGTGACACCTACAGCGAATTGGACGCCATTGTCTACAGTTATTTGGCGATTATTTACAAAATAACACTGCCCAATAATCCGCTACAGAATCACATAAAAGGCTGTCATAATCTAGTCAATTTCATAAATCGCATCACCAAGGATATATTCCGCAATGAATGTTATAGTTCCACAAAACTAACCAAAGCCTCCAGCCAGCCGGACAATGCGATGACGCCGTCGGAGCGCAAATTCTTGGAGACGGAGCTAAATACAAAGATTGTCGCTGGCGTTGGCGCTGCGCTGGCAATGGGCGCATTTGCAGCTTGGCGTGGCATTTACACCCAGGTAGGCATCAATGGCAATTTCTTAAATCTATTTGCTTAACAACATTTTGCCGCAAGCTCAAGATGAAATATTTTGCTTGTCTTCACAAGGCGAACGCTGTAATCAAAGAATAAATAGATCCTAAATTTAAATTAAAGTGCAACCAAATTTTAAGGTAACTTTGAGTAATGTTGATATTTTTGCTTTATGTCAATTTTTACTTGCAGTTAACACGCTCGTCAACGGATTATGATGGCATCGACTACGAGGACGATGAGCTGGAGGAGGTCTTGGATTAGTTTCAGCTCTGTACATTTTTAATTCTAACCATCGATGTATATTTATAAATATTTCGAACACGAGTGAAACGGAAGGCACATCGGAAAATTGTTTTTAAGCACGCATATATATATATATATATATATATATATATATACGATTTGAAGCTTATATAAATTAATAATGCGCCCTCCATCATTTTTCATTTGTTTTTAAAACTATTTACCCAATATGAAATTGTATGTTAAAAGGAAAAAGAAGCAGCAACCAAAGCGTAATTAAACGTACAACTGACGCTGCTAACGTTAATTGTAACTAGATTGAATTATTCAGTTATTTTAATGATATATAGCCAGATATGCAAATGTTGCATATAGTATATATAATAACTCCCGTTTTATATGTGTGTTTTTTGCTTGACTATATTAATGTTTATTAAAAATCTAAGCTAAGTATTAAAATAGTTTTCACATTGATATTTGCAGAGGAAACGAAAATCAAGCAATTGGTTTACCTCATGAATTGGAAGTGAATATAATAAGTTATACAATATAAATGTATGTAGAAGCCGTAATGGAATATCTAAGTGAAGGATGACCCAGCTATTGGCATTCATGTCTTGAGCGCATCTTGTAGTTTCCGTCGTGCGACGCCCACGCGATCTTCCTGCTTGCGTATATCATCTTCGGAGATGATAACTGCATGCATTAGCGGCTGTTCAGGATTCATGAAAGCCATCGCATTCTTGGTTAGCTCCGCCTTTGTGGAGCTCTGGCCATGCACGCCGGCATTCAGCATATGCAGCGCTGTGGCCACCGACTGCAATACGGTCTGTTCATTGACATTGGGACCGACGGTCCGTATGGTTTTTGGCAGTGTTATGTCGTCCAGTTCCTCGCCATTGTCATGACAGGCACGCAAACGCTCCAGACGCTTTTCCCAAAACAGCTGCTTTGGCTTCTCCTGGCCACCGTGTTTGGCATCGTGCTTGACCTTACTGGGCTCATGATTGCGCACCACGGTCACCGGCTGCTTAAAAATGGAGGCAGTCTGTCGTATGGGCGGTACCAGGGAGACATCTGTGCGCAGAGCACGGCTGTAAAAATGGGACTATCAATTAGACTTTGGTCTTATAGAAGACGTACACAAATTCGGACAACACATAAGAAATATGAGAGTACATGCAAATACATATTTGTCGATTAAGAACTATGAAGGAAAGTAGAAAATGATAGCAATTAATTACAATTTGGCCAATTGTTGTGATTGTACTAAGAATTTGAGTTGTTAGTTTAACAAAATTAGGTAGATAGGCGCATGCAAGAGCTCGGTCAGCCAAGGACAATCAACTTGGCTATACCTGAATTCAAATTGTTGCTGCTGCTGCTGTTGTTGCTGCTGTTGCTGCTGCTGCTGCTGGCGCAGATTAGCTGCAGATGTTGTGGTCGTTGCTGAAGTCGCTGTTATCGATGCTGCTGGTGTTATCGATGCTGCAATAAACCCACCGCTGCTGTTGTTGTTGCTGAAGCTTTGTGCTTGAGCTCGGCTATATTTACGTTTGAGCGCATTGGTAGCGTTGCCACCTAGGCTAGCGTTACTGATAATGGCGCCCGCTGCATTGCAACGATATAGTGATATGGATGGCGAGGGCATTTGCCGATGCATCTGCATTTTGCCAGTTTGAAAATCAAAATTGCTAACGTCAAACATTTCGGCGCTCAATTGGCGTGCTAATTGCGGTTTGCTTTCAATTCTTTTGCCTGTGGGGCTGTACACATCCAATTGGTGAACGGGGCAGGTATGGTTGAGGGTAGGTAATGTGTGGCGTGTGTGTGTGTGTGTGTGCGTATTTGTGTGTGTAGTAAATGTAATAACAAAAAAAGTAGTGAGAGTGAGTTAAACGTATTCGTTATCGCACGTGCACTCGCTGTGTGTATGTATGTGTTTATATTACAATTTACGTTAGTTTCCAGGTTTCACCTTCACCGTGTACCTGCTTAAAGTTCAGCCAAGTAATTCGCTTGGTTACCTGTAGTAGAATACATCAACGCCCGTGTTACAGCCCGATTTCTTGTGCACTTCCTCGCGCTGCCAGCCCTTTGGTAGTGCGTTGCAATCAACGCGTTTCCGTTCGATTGTGATGCTCGGATTCATTTGCATGCTCCAAATATTTAATTATGTCTGCCCCTTTTGTTTATTTTTCTTACATTTGAAGAGAACCTCTTTTTCGATACTCTTGCTTAGAGAAATATGTACTCACAAGAATAATAGGTGTTAGAAGATTCGCCAGGCCCTGGCAGCAGTGGCAACAGTTGCCCATGACGTCACAGTTGCATACGTTTATCTATTGTATGATGAATCAGGTCCCTTAACATTTTGTTTTTACTGTACTAAACATAGCATACAATTTTAATTTTTTGATCATTCAAAGACAAGTTGGCAACATAGCTTAATAGATTCATTATACTACAAATTTGATTAACGATACCGGCGTAATCTTGTACATGCCAACATTTATATACTTTTGTACTCGTTGCTAAAATGACAGTGTTGGAAAATGTTGTAATGGTGAACGCGAATCAGCGGAAAAAGAAGAAGATCCAGTAGACGACGTAAGTAATTTTCGTGTGACTAAACTTTAATTCCACTTGTGCAGTTAATCGACAGTTTCTCAGTTATTACAATAATAATGTAATATATGATTGCACAAGGTTTTTTCAAGCTATTTAAACACGCTAACTTCAACTTTACAGGCTCCTAAACACTAGAGTTTGACAGTCATCGTTTTGGGGCAACAAGAACAAGTGGCAGCTGGAATCTTTTGACCAAAAAAAAAAAACAACAACTTAAAGAAAAAATGTCTTCATCAGCCATATTTGTGCTGGACGTTAAGGGCAAGGTGTTGATATCCCGTAATTACCGCGGCGACAACATTGACATGGCTGTAATCGATAAATTCATGCCACTGCTCATGGAACGCGAAGAGGAAGGTCTCGTCACGCCCATTCTGCAGACTTCAGAGACCACCTTTGCCTATATAAAGACAAATAATTTGTATATTGTGTCTACGACGCCACGTAATAAGAATGTTAATATTGCCCTGGTCTTTGTATTTCTGCACAAAATCGCACAGGTGTTTGTGGAGTATTTCAAGGAACTGGAGGAGGAATCCATCCGCGATAATTTCGTCATCATATACGAGTTGCTCGACGAGCTCATCGACTTTGGCTATCCACAAACGACAGACTCCAAAATACTACAGGAGTATATCACGCAAGAGGGTCACAAATTAGAGCTGCAGCCGCGCATACCTGTGGCTGTAACAAATGCCGTCTCCTGGCGCTCGGAGGGCATCAAGTATCGCAAAAATGAGGTTTTCCTTGATGTCATCGAGTCGGTCAATCTGCTTGCCAATGCCAATGGCAATGTGCTGCGCAGCGAAATCGTTGGCGCCATTAAAATGCGCGTCTATTTGTCTGGCATGCCCGAGCTGCGTTTGGGCCTCAACGACAAGGTGCTCTTCGAGAGCACTGGGCGTGGCAAATCCAAGTCCGTTGAGCTGGAGGATGTCAAGTTCCATCAGTGTGTGCGACTGTCGCGATTCGAAAATGATCGCACCATCTCGTTTATACCACCGGATGGCGAATTCGAGCTGATGTCCTATCGCCTCAACACGCATGTGAGTGTGAGCACAATATAATCCTAAAGAGTCCGTCTAATATCGCTGTCCCCCTTCCCCTCCCGTCACGACAGGTCAAGCCACTGATCTGGATTGAATCGGTCATTGAGCGGCATGCACACTCGCGCGTCGAATACATGATCAAGGCAAAATCTCAATTTAAGCGCAGATCGACGGCCAATAATGTGGAAATTGTTATACCCGTGCCGGCAGATGCGGATTCACCCAAATTCAAAACAACCATTGGCAGCTGCAAATATGCTCCGGAGCAGAATGCCATCATATGGACAATCAAATCGTTCCCAGGCGGCAAGGAGTATCTGATGCGTGCACACTTTGGCCTGCCCAGCGTGGAGAGCGAGGACAATACCGAAGGCAAGCCACCGATACAGGTGCGTTTCGAGATACCCTATTTCACGACGTCGGGCATACAGGTGCGCTATCTGAAGATCATTGAGAAGAGCGGCTACCAGGCATTGCCCTGGGTGCGTTACATCACTCAGAACGGCGATTATCAGCTGCGCACCAACTAATCCCTGTCCACACACATACACAAACGCGCGCATTCCAGCCAAGCTTAAGCGAAAAACCTTGTTGTGTCCGATTTGAGTTGGGAGTATATTAGTTAGCTGCCTCACCTTCACACTGTGCGTTAAGTCGAAAGCATATTGTAAAGGGTGTTCCCGCAAACGCACAGCCTTTCCAGCTGATTAGTAAATCGATATTTCAGCGTTTGATATCAACATTCTTAAACATTTTGTTAAGCTTTAAATTGGGTCAAATGTTAGCCGGCCTATTCTGTACTTACTAAAATGTCAACAAATTAGCCATATTTTGAATTTAACTGGTGAATAACTATGCAACAAATTAATATGGCGCATTAGTAGGAAACCTTGATTAAATGCAGGACATTCACTTTTTAAAATTATCTTTAAAACTGACATTGATTATACATAAATTATTTAGAAAATCTTATTGTGACATATTTTCTACAAAATTCACAGTTTTAAACACTTTGATAAAGATTTTATGAAACGCCCTTTGAAATTTGACTAAAAATCTTTCAACTTAAAAGATTAGATTTTTTTTAATATCGGACTACAACAATTTTCGACAGCCCACTGTAGATAAATTTAAGTATTTGCTACTGCAAAGTGTTGTACATCGCAAAAAAAAAAAAACTTAACGAAACGATCCAAGTACATTTCTGCACAACATTGTTCAATAAATTTCAGCTTAGACGTTTGCCGGAATACCCTTAACTATTATTACAAATGTATTGTTTTATTTTTGCGTATTGTATTTGTATTTTATATGTAAATCAAACTAATAAATTTTTAAAAACATTTTTCAAATGTAATTAAGGCTAAGGTCGAGTAAATGCCCAAAAAATGTATATTATAACGGTTTTGCATGGCATGCCTCTAAATAAAACACAAGTTTTCAGTTTTGTTTACATATTTAACAACAAATCGCGAATGGTTTGGAACCATTAAAACAGAACAAAAGATTGCTTAAGCTTAATAAATGCACTTTTTAATGAGTCTCTCCGGTTAAGTTTTGTAGGATATTCAAGTGTTTGTTTTTTTGGTACAGGCTCTTACTGCTTGAAGCTCTTTAGCGGATAGTGTTCCTTGTGCGCCTCGATGTGCTGCTCCAGCTCGCGCTGCTGCTGCTTCAGATGCTCGGGCATCACATCGTACACACCCTCGAACATCTCACGCCAATTGGGCTTCAACTTCTTCTCGGAGATGGCAATTTGCTTGAGCACCTGCTTGCGCACACCGCTTACAAATTCCGTTTCCTGCTGCTCATTGAACCAGCCCTTGTGGACCATGTAGCTCTTCAGCTTCGAGATGGGATGCTCCAGTGTGTTCCACACTTCGATTTCCTCCGCCGAACGATAGGCTGTGCTGTCATCCGAAGTGGAATGATGACCCACACGGTAGGCCAGCGCCTCGAACACAATCGGCTTGTTCTCTCGCAGCACATACTCGCGGGCCCGTTTCATCGCATTATAAACGGCAAAGACATCGGTGCCATCCACTCTTATGGTAGCAATGCCATAGCCCATGGGACCACGTCCAGCGATGCCATCGCCCCGGTATTGTTCATTGGAGGGCGTGGATATGGCAAATCCATTGTTGCGGCTGCAATCATAGGGATTGTGAGATAACATTTGGGTATTCATTGAGATTCTACTGTAATACCCACCAGAAGAGTATGACTGGACACTCCAGGGTGGCGGCAAAATTAAATGCGGCATGTGCATCGCCCTCGGAAGCAGCGCCCTCACCAAAGTAACAAACAACGCAGGAATCGTTGTTGGGCTGACGCTTCAGTGCGTAGGCGGCGCCCACAGCCTGTGGTATTTGCGTGGCTAAACAGTGGCAGTTGCAAGATGAAAGATTAGCATTGATATTAAGGATAAAGAAATAACTGCGGCTTACACAACGGGCTGGAGATGGTCACAAAGTTGAGCTCTTTGGAGCCATAATGTACGGGCATTTGCTTTCCGCGTCCAAGATCATCATCGTTGCCATAGCACTGATCGATGAACTGATCAATGCGAAAACCGCGCCAGACCAGGACACCCGCCTCCCGATACTGGCCGTAGATGATGTCGCGCATCTCCAAGGCCGCGGCGCTGCCAATATGGGATGCCTCCTCACCAAAGTTGGTCATGTAGAAGGAAATGCGTCCCTGTCGCTGCGATTCGTACAGTATTTTATCCATGGTAGACAGCAGGAGCATGTCGCGGAACATTTTCTCAACGACCTCCTGACTAAGCTGTGGATCCTCCTGTTCGTTGAGTATGTAGCCATCGCGATCCAATACCCGGTAGATGGGTATGGGCGAATAGTCCTCGGGCATTGTCAGCTTCAGATTGTTAATAAATGGCGCATCACGAGCGCCTGGAAATGCGTAACGATCGTCCGCCGACTTTCCACTGGAACTGTAGCCTCGCTGTGCACTCGCTGCCCCAAACTGAACATGAAGAGTCGATAACAAAAACAACGAACTACAAGTTATTATAAATTCCAATTGGAATACGCACCGTTTTGACATTTTGTCTGGCAGCATTTAACAGTTGAGCGGATTTGCGCAGGAATGACATGTTTACGAATGAAAAACGAAAACGGAAACTGCAACAGGACAAAATGCAAGAAAAATATTGTATTTTTTTATTTGCTGCGTCGTGTTCTGCTGCTGCCTTGTGCTACAAATCAGCTGCGTTACGCAACAGGTATACACTTAGGCTTAGTACGCAGCATATAACCTTTGCGCGCTTAATTTGCATGAACAGAAATCTTATAAATTAATATTCAAGTCTTTTTTTTGGGAAAAAAATTCAACAAGTGGTTTTAAATTACTTTTAATCATCATATGTACACGACTATTTCAATATGCAAAGAATTTTTATATATCATATGGCACATTTTGCTCTGCTTTTGCTATATTTGATTAGCATACTAGTCCGCAAGTGTTGGTAAACATTGCAAGACATGGCAGCTGTGAAGCTCGACGAAGCGCAATTCTGGCAGTCCATAGCAATATTAATAAAAAACTATCATGCGTTGAATAAAAAAATATTCGAGGTGCTTATGACGCAGGTGCAAAAGCTGCAGCAGGGTAAACTATATGAATCCAACGAGGATGAGCTGGAGCAGCAGTTGCATACCAATGGTGATGCAAGAACTTGTGAGGGTTTTAGGATTGGCTACAAGATGCTGACCAAAAAGTTGGCCACAAATATTTTGGCCAATGGAACAGTAGGTGAGCTTAATCGAAATTAATTTCGAATGATATAATTACAAAATTGATTAATTAATTGACAGATTTTGGGAAGCAAAGCTATGAATGCCATTTCCTGGGGGATGCCGGTTTCGATGATTTCTCCGTCAATTTAATTGGTGACCACCTGGAAGCCGTTATGCTGCCGCATCGAGTGGAATTGGACTGCGAGCAAAGCTCTCGCTGGGCGCAGTTTGTGCTAAAGCCTAAGCTTTACAGTTGGTCACAGAGCAAGTGGGACAAAAGCGCACAGAAATCGTTGCGTTTATTGGATGTGGAAATGTACAGCGATCTGTACAAAAAACTCAAGCAAAAGCACGCGCAGCGTCTGCTGCAGTGCTGGCAAACGGCAAACGAATCGACAGATCCGTTAAAGTTTATATACGAGGATTTAGCCATTGCCGCATACCTAATCACCCTGTGGAACTGCACACAGTCGCAGCCGACAGCATTTGCTGATTTGGGCTGTGGCAATGGGCTGCTCGTGCATGTGCTCAATGCGGAGGGCTACAAGGGATACGGCTACGATGTGCGCAGGCGTAAACTGTGGTCACTTTATCCGGCGCAAACGAATGCGAGTCTCATTGAGCAAACCGTGGAGCCAAATAGCTTTTCTTTGGATTATCCGGACATTGACTGGCTAATAGGCAATCATTCCGATGAGCTGTCACCCTGGTTGCCAGTGTTAGCGGCGCGCCTGAAAACCAGCTTTTTTCTGCTGCCGTGCTGTCCGTTTGAGCTTTCCGGCATCAAGTTTCAACGGCGCAACACTGGCATCAGCGCTTATCAGGATTTTCTGATATATGCACGACAAATCTCGGATAAGTGTGGCTTCGAAACGCTGCAGGATCGCCTGAAGATACCAAGCACCAAACGCTTAGCTTTAATTGGCCTAAAGCACACAGCAAAAGCGACCCAGTGCCTGGAACACTTTGTGCAGCAAGAGCTGCAAAAGCACAAAGCGGGCGGCGAAAGCGCGGCGAATTCAGTAAAGCTGCGCGAGAAAGCAGAGAGCGTTAGAAATTGCACGCAAGTGGAAAGGAGCATAATTGACGCGTTAGTTTTGAAAATCTTTTGCATGTTGTTGGGCAATACAAATACAACCAGCAATGCAATGAACAACGGTTGGCTGCCAGGACAACAGTTGACAATGCGTGACATAGCACAGGGCCTCACCAAAGCAGAGCTTAGCGGCATCAAGTCCGAGTGCGGCGGTATTAAAACACTGCTGCGAAATAAGCGCGAAGTATTTGAGTTTTGCGGCGAAGATCGCATTGGCATACGTAAGCCCAAAGCTGCTGCGGCGACTGAAAGCACTGGAGAGCAGTTAACGACTAAGAAACGACCCTGTTTCTTCAAGCTCCACCATCCGCAGGGCTGTCCGTTACAAGGCAGCGAGTGCTCCTTTATACACTAATTGTAAACATTCGTCATTAGAACCAAATTTTAAAACCATATTTTAAACAATTTATTAATACAGTGGATGTTTGCCAGTTAAAATGCTTGAGTTGGTGATATTTATTTGCGGAAGATATGGAAATTTGATGTTATTTTTAGATAACACAAGAAAGAAGTCCTGTTTTGCCTTGTCAGTTAGGTTATTTGATTTTCGGTAGCCCAAAGTTAATGATATATAACATATATCCCAGATTTTGTAACTTAGAACCTTCTACGGGTTTAGTTTTGTAATTTAATATAATTCGTTTCTACATTTAAATAATTGTTTCGGATATAAATTTTAATTCAAATGCATATTTTGTTTTTGCTGTTTGTTATTGTTTTTTGATGTTTACCAATCGAAATGAAATATTTTTTCTAAATTCTTTTCAACGGGAACTGTCCGAACTGTTGCTGCGACGCCGGCGGCGTATGGGTGAACGTGAACGACGTCGCGGAGAGCGACGGCCGCGCGGCGGTGAATTGCGACGTCCGCCACCTCCGCCGCCGCCACGATTGTTGAAGCGATTGAACTGCGGCGGGGAACGCCAGCGACCGCCCTGAGGACGGCGCATCTGGGGCGATGGTCGTCGCATGGGCGGTCGCTGCTTTGGCACAATAACCGGCGATACTGTTATTTCCTGGCCATCGATCTGGCCGCCATCCATGTGCTTCATGGCCGACTCGCAGTCCTCGGCCGTGGCATACTCCACATAGGCCATCCCACGTCCAAAATTTGGATGATAACGATCCGTCGGAAATTCCACATTCTTAACAGTGCCAAAGCTGCTAAAGATCTCCAGTACATGGTCCTTGGTCACGTTCCGTGTCAGTCGGCCGACATGAATTCGCACCGGCTTTGGTGTGGGTGAGCGTGAACGGGTGCGACTGCGAGTACGTGAGCGCTCGCGGCGTTTGGGCGGCGGGGTGCGATCGACGGTGCCACGACCACCACGTCGCCGTGGCGAACGCGAGCGGCTGATCGAGCGGGAACGTTCGCGTTTCACGTTATTCACCTCGCCACCAGCTACTCCGCCGCCAGCAGCACCACGATCGTTGGAGCTGCGCCGTGCTCGATCTCTGGAACGGCTGCGACTACGCTGCACGCGATCCCGGTCGCGTTCCGTGCGTTCACGGTCTGATTCCTTGCGAATCTTGCTATTGGGGCGTGGCGATTTGGAGGCTCTGCGCGGAGAACGAGAGGTATCCTTGCCGGCTGCTGCGCTGCCGCCGGCACCACGACGTCGATTTTTCTCGCTGCGATCGGTATCGGTAGACGATGAGGACGAGGAGCTGGACGAATCACTTGAGCTGCTCGAACTGGAGCGTGAGTTGGAGCCGGAGCTGCTGCGCGATGATGAACTGCCCGATGAGCTGTAAAAAATAGGGTAAACTTTTGTGTGAGACCGGCTAAAATACGTGAAATAAATGTGCACCTTCTGCTGGAGTCGCTGCTTGAGGAGGCGGAGCCTCGACGCTTGCGTTCTCGCTCTCGGCGCGACGAATTGGATGTAGCGGCCTTTGCGTCCTTCTCTTTAATATCTTTCTCTTTATTTTCCTTTTCGCCCTCGGCGGTGGGAGACCGGGCACGCGCCCTAATGGGAAAAAAATGTCGGTCATGAAATACCGCTACGAAAATAACACTTTTACTTACATTTTGCACTTGAGCTTTAACTTAATTAGTTATCCAGTGATAAGTTGTCAAATTGTTAACAAATTTGTTGGAAAAACAAAACTTTTTAAAACACGAAAATACCAAGTTAAATATTCAATGGCGTTCTGGCATCGATGTATATTTTTTATTTGCCGATAGCATATCGATGTCAATTCAACAAACAATGCAGGACTGTATTGATTGCGTTTTTGATGTGCAAAAGTACCCCATACACATTCGATATATGCGCCATGCAACACTGCCAAACAAATATCATAGGCACAGACAGTGTGACCGTTTTGTTGAAGTACGAAATACATATGTGCATACATATACAGCGCTTTGTCAGGTCGAGAATCGTGCAGAGGTAAACTCCCATAAAAAATTTGGATACATTTTATACCAAGTGTAATTTGTTTTTAAAAGGACTATTTTTCTTGAGCTTTCCTCTAATGCAAATAGTGCTCTTCAACATTAACGCATATACGTAGTGAAATTATATAAAACGCAATTGTTTAATGCTAGTTTTTCTGTGGATGGTGACGAAGTGGTTGTCATTGTGAATTCATATACATATGTGCTTATGCATGTGTGTTTGAATGCATGTGTACACACACTCATACAGCAATAAATATGTGAACTTGTGTTGATTTAAGTGAGCTATGGTCAAAGGGGAGCGGTTCGAAGCCACTGTGGGGCATAAAGTTTCGATTTTTTTTTTTACCCATATCTATGTATACCCACAACGCATTTACAATTGATACGCTTTGGCTCCCCACACAAAGAGCGAGAGAGAGGCAGACGAATGGTGAGAGTTCAAGTAAACGAGGGAGCAAATAAATGGTCCGTCTGAGCATTTTACCACACTACCTCTTTGTCTGTTCAAGCGAGCTCTCGTGCTGGTATTTTACTCGCTCGCGTTGATGTGTAAAATTATTTATTTTTCCCCCGTTGATTTTGCAATACATTGTGCCTGTGTGTATGTGTTGTGCGCGTTATTGTGAATGTTGTTAACGTATATGCAATAATATGGAACGTAATTATCTGTATGTGCATAGTTAACAAAAGGCAGGCAAACATTTTTATGGTATACATATATTCATATAATCGATGTGCGTATGCGTATGTGTGTGTGTGTGTCTCAAAAAAGAGCAATCGTCGTTGAAGTTCGACTACCATGACTACGCAATAGCAACAACAAGAGACAGCGAGACTTGGTTAGGTGGGTTTTTGCTTTTCTCTTCTGCTCATTGCCGTCGCACTCTCATTCAGCTTTATGTATGTATGTGTGTGTGTGTGTGTGTTTGTATGTGCTTGTCCGTCTGTTTGGTTTGCTTTTGCTTATCTCTCATTCTCTCATCATAATTTGGCTTTGAGCTGTGTGGAGAATAAAAGACGAGTGATGTACATACATACGTACATATGTACACTTTTATAGACGTACATATTTTTCTTTTGATAATTTATTGTTTTAATTTTGAGAGGGTGGCAAGTGTGTTCAACTTTTTTGTGTGGAGCCCTGGCCCTCAGCGACACACACACACACTCACATGCATTAATGCAAAGTGAGGTGTTTTACATAAATACGTTCATACATCTGTATGTATGTAGATTTATATGTAAACACAAATGAGCGTATTTTGTTTTTGTTGCCAGGTTTTAGGATTCTGCAATTGCTTATGTGACCAGTGTGTGCATTTGTTTCATACCAACATCTATACCCACATATATATATATATAAATATAAACATTTTAACTGCCTGCTTAACTTACATAGTATTTTACCTTATATAACATGTGCATTTTACTATTTGGCAATTAAAACCACGCTTTTTATATAAATATATTTATATATATACATTCATTCCTATGTCCAAAAACACATATTACACATGTATACTATGTATTTAAAACTAACCTGACTAAAAAAAATCATTCTAGTTATTTTCGGAATGTCGAATATTGAATACCCTTGCAGATAAACGGGAGATTCGCGAGATTGTTGAGTAAGGTTCACAATAAAATTCAATTTCTGACCGATTGTTCCCATACGATCTGTATGTTATAGTCGTCCGATGTCGATGACACTTTCCTCATGTGCCAGAAGCCGGTTGTTGATTGTTATTGTCCAACTTGATCATGATGTCCCACAAATATATCATCCCGGCTGATCAATCTGATCAATAATATACGATTATAGTTCCTGCTGCAAGGGTATATAAGAAGAAAATCCTTTTAAAAGTAAATTAGTCTCAAAAACTATGAATGTAATTGCAAATGTTTCTTTTACTTTTATTTTTTCTTTGTTTTTAGCATACATACAATATTTAATTGCTGGTTTTGGTGGTAAATTTGCATTTGTTAATGGCCGTGGCCAGACGTGCCAGCTTTTTAACACACACAAAAATAAAAACAACAACAATGAAAACTGTTCATCAAGTGTTTTTCTATCTATTGACTATCCCCACATGTAAAAATAAATATTGAAACTAAACCGAAATGTATGCTAAGTACGATATAGCACATAAGACTGCCATTTTGCCGCGCGTGTATCTGTATCTGTATCTATATCTGTATCCGTATCTGTATCTGTATCTCACTGACCAACTACCGCAACTGCAACTGTAACTGCAAGCGCAAACTGCACAAACCTCAACCTCAGCCTCAAGCTCATGTTAAAATTACCAAAAAAAAAAAACAAATAGAGCGCTATCTATCGCTCGCTCGCCTCCATAAATGCCAACTTATATATCTATATATATATATATTGTATTATTCCTCGTACCGCCTACCAACTACTACTACCAACAACTACAACAACAACAACCACCACCATCAACAACCAACAACAACAACATTCTACTGCAACTTGGCAAAAGACTCGGCTTTAGATTGTAAGCTTGTTTTTGTAAATTTGATAAACATTTATACTATCTTTAATATGTACTATTCAAAATAAGTCATGCGAAATGAAAGACAATCACACAAACTCTCTAAACATTGCAAATTAATACAAATAGCAAATAGTTGTTGCTTTTTTTTTCTTTTACTTCGCATGGCTTAGAGCTCACTTGTAACTTTTTGTATTTGTCCTACGTTCTTTGGTTCCAAAACTGCTCTAACCCCATTTATACCATCCAACAGAAACAACAACAACTACACACACACACACATTTGTTTTTGCACACACACATACATATATGTATATGCATCTTACAGTACAACTTTGATAGTCTATCCAATGAATTTACTATATAAAAACTTGAATTGTAGAAGATATGGGCATTTCTAGGAGACCTTCTATCGTTACTTTTATGCTGCTTTTATCATCAAATAGTTGTATTAGTTTGTTCGATGTAAATTTCCTTTGCTTAAGATGTGAGATGTGTTAAGATCTGAGAGTAGGAAAAGTGCCCATGCAAAAGTATTGTATCGAAAGGACTACCCAAGGAAACAATTCCTGAGAAGACTTATTCAAGAAGTTTTCTGGAAACGTACGGCTATTCCGTGTGATGTCCTGAAATTGTCCATGTCTGCCTTGTTGATCTAGGAGATTTTAAAGAACTACTACTTTAAGTAGTTTTAAAGAGCAGTTGAAAGGGTTGAATAAACAATAGTATGGAGTGAGAACTAGAAATTGAAGATACACTGAAACTAAACCTAAATCAGCATCAGTACACATATAGAAAGTACATATATGGGTCAGAGCAGTGGAGATAAACTTAAGCTAAGGAAAGAAAAAGACTGTTTTTTTTTTAAGGATTGTTATATGAATTTAGAACTAATTCGAAAGAGTTTCGTGATAACTGTACGCTGTGGTAGTTGTAAAGCCATTGTAATAGCTTTCTAAGTATACATAGATATGTTATCCAAGTTGTACAAAGTTGTGTCGCCTAGAAACATGTACGTACATATATACATACATATAAATACCAAACATACATACACGTAAGATAAGTGTTATATTCTCTCAACTCTAAAGCTCTCAATAGTACTAACTACACTCGCAAACAACTGATAAGTAATTTTGTAATAAACCCACCCGACTCCTAGGAAAAACAACAACAACAACAACATAAGAGAACATTTACTAATAATGTGTTTTGTTTATTATTGTATTATCATACAAACATACATACATACACACTCTTACACACGCCCATGCATTTAAAATATATATAACTCTTAGCTCTGTATGACAAGAATTTGTTTCCATATAATAAAACGCATATATCAGGCATATTGTATACTCTATATATGTATATGTAGTACCCAGAAAACTAATCACGCACGTATCCAATCATGAAATTACATTTTATTAATTATTTTTTCTTCAATTATTGACAAACTATTAAAGCTACACGTTTTAAAACCAAACTCAAATTGTTGCTGTTTTATTTATGATCAAGAAAGTATCTATATATACTCTATCTTCTTTACATATTTACCACTACACACACAAACACATACACATACATTTTTATGCTCTTTTCTCTAAGTAAGTACTAGTGTTTTAGCCCTATCCATAAATGTTTTGTTTATCGTATCGTTTGGGTTTTGTTTTATTTATTTATTTAATTATCTATAATATTTGAGCATGTTGGCTTTGTTGGTTGTTTAATTGCTTTGTGTACTGGAGCGCGGGCGCGGCTTTAAACTTAACTCAGTTCAAGTTTTTCAAAACGCAAACGTTTCCGTTTTTCCTCTTGTACAACTTGCAGCTATAAATGAACAAAACAAAGTTTGCATAAACAAATTACTAGAAACAACAACAACAACAACAGCAACAACTAAGTCTCAAGCAGCAGCAGCAGCCGCAACATGCTGAACTCCAATGCGAATCATTCGGGCAACAGCCGGCGGCCATTTTCTCGTAATTCCTCATCGGCGCGTTCCCAGCGCGGCCGCAATGTCTACTCACCGCATCCACACGGACAGCAGCAGCAACAACAACAGCAGCAGCAGCAGAGGAATAACAATAACAACAACAACAACAACAATGGCCTTGTGCCGGGTCATAGTCCCTGGTGCAATGTCAATCTGAATCGCCACAATAATGACAACAGCAACAACAACAACAACAATGCCAACAATAACAAAGACGCAATCGATGGCAGAAACTCAAATTGGTAAGAGCTACGCTGCTTATGGTATATGAATAAAAAAAAAAAACAACAAAAAAAGATTTTCCAAATATACCAAATAAATTTTGCAAATTACGTTAGTTTTAAGTGACATAAAAGCGAATTTGAAGTACCCCATCCAATTGCCCTTTATCCCGCCGCTATCCCACACCGTACTATGCCTACGACCTGCCATAAAAATAATAATAATAACAACAACAACTACAACATCCTTGTAACTCGTTCCCCACGCTCCCCACGACAACTATAGAACAGTTTTCTCTACTCTTCAATCTATATCTATCTCTATATATATATATATCTAACTACTTCTACGTAACTACACCTCAGATATAAAAATCGCTTTTAGGTTAAAGGGAGAATTTTGTAATTAATTGCGTGTTGTCCAATAATAGAGTAAAAAGTAAAGAACAAAATTTATCATGCAAAGCCAAAACATTTCGTTGGCCTCCTTTTACCGTTGAATTTTCGAAGCACTCAACAAACTTGCATTAACAACAAGACAGCTGCAGGCTCAGCACATCAAGAGAGTGCAAGCTTTTACAACACCAGCCCGCTCTCTCGCGCTCTCTCTTGCTCTCTCTCGCTCTCTTTGGCAGCTGTGCAGTACTGCACGTGTTGCACAACGGTTTGCAGCTGCAGCTGTTTTGTTGTTTTCTCAACGTTTAGAAATTCGTGTTCATTTGTTCATTTCTGTTCTCTTTCGTACTGTACATTTACTTTATGTTTTGTTCTTGTCAATTGGCACATATGTATTACTTCTAACTACTAATTATCGTTGTATCTATTATCTCTGCATTTACATTCAATTCAAAAACAATACACAACTTTCGTTTTGCTCCAAAAAAAAAGTAAAAACTTAAACAATACATTCCTAATTGTATCGTATGTACATTTTCTAACCGCTTCAATTACAAATATGTATACATACCAGGCGAAATTCCATAGTAGATACATATATATTTACATCTAACAGAACTTTTATCAGAAAATTTTTCATTTTCAACCGTTAAAAATCAAAAACAACTCAAAAAAAAAATCCTAATGAAAAATGCATGAAGAGCACTTGAAAATGGCGAACAAAACTTTATACGTAGCAAATGTCCTAAGTTTTTCAGTATGTAGTTGTTTCTTTGTCCAAAAAAAAGCTTCTTAATTTATCGTACTTATTAAATACTACTTTTAAATACTCGTACATATGAAAAGCGCGCTTAACGGGTATTACCAAGCATGCCAACATCAAAAAAAAAAAACCACAACAAAATTTACTTTACAAGTTTGGGCCGAAACAGTTTTCTTGGCCGAGAGCCAAATATGAACCTAAGCTCTGTGTAAATTCGTATTCGTAGTTGGTAAATAATTTTCTATTTGCAATTTGCATATAACTTGTTTGCTTTTATTTAAAAACTAGTTTAATGCTGCGTGTGTATGTCATTTTTAATGTTTATTTTTAACGATTTAACGAAGAAAACAAAGCAGCTTTTAATATATCTTTAAAGTGCTTCTGCGGAACTCCTGGCAAATGTATGTAAAATAATGTTTAAATTATAATTTACAAATCATTTACTTTCCATAGACTTTTACCGCTAGTATCAAGATATACATACACACTGATCTCTTTACCCATTCATAGCGTGTTTATAGCTGTAATATAAAAAACGAACCTTAAAGTGAGGTTAGATAGTACATGAATTGAACACAGTACGACTCAGGGAAAACGAGTAGAATTATAAAAAGGAGAAAGCAAAGACTACGTTTTACCTGCAAGTGTTTTTCATGCATATTCAGTCAAGAAACTAAAAACAACAAACGAGTACACCACATTTAGTCGTTCCACTCGCAACGCGAACTAGTTCCAAGTGGAACTAACCCAGCTGACCAAAAGCACAACTGTACTACTTACCGTTAGTATATGCTGCATTGGGCTGCTATTTGCTTTTCTTTTCTTTTTTTTATTTTAAAAATATTTTTTAAATTATATTTTTAGTTTGTTTTGCGCTTAGTTTCGCTTCACGTTTATGCTAAATGAACTTTACAAGAAAAAAAAAAATTGAACCCAATTTAAATACTTTTGAAAACAAATATTGTGATGTTTGAAATCCATGTGTGATTATTATATACATAAATGCAACCGTCAAAGTGCAAGCCAAAATATACGTATATATATAAAAATTTAGTTACAAAATTTCCTCTTTATCCAAACCGTACAGTAAATACTTAGTTGTAATATTTTTTCAATTCAACATTTTATGAATGATGATGCATTTTAGTTGAGTTTATTGATTGTTATCGATAGAATTTTATAGATTGGTGTATTTTGTATACGTACGCTTAAATGCATTTTTGGTGCTGGTAAAAATATAAAATTATTTTGTGACAATGTTGAAAAAATCATATTTAATGATCAAGAAACTCAGCTTAATGTTTTACTTATTTATTTGCATTATGCACACTGCGGCTTAGAATGTTTAATAAACAATTTTAATGTACCTAACTAGAAATTCCAAAAAAAAAACCAAGATATGTCGAAAAACCAAAGCTACTAAACAACTTTCAAAATATATAGTAAATGCGTTACTATAATTTCTTTCGTATCTTTCTTTATATCAACATAAATTCCATAATTGATTGTGTGTGAGCGCTACATCAAAATCAGAGCAACAACTTTTTGAACTTTTGCAACACTGTCTGTTTCAAATAGTTGACTATTTTAGCATATATGTACCATATGATTTCTTCTCTTAAGTTTTTTCTTGGACACGTAAGCGAATGAGTTGCAGTCGCAGCTTTTGCAATTAGTGCGTAAGTGTTAAACGTTAACGTATAATTTTTGGCGCTTTTTGGCCCACGCCCACCCAACTGCTGCTGTATGTATGTATGTCTGACTGTCTGTGTGTTTGCGTGTGTGTGTGTGTAGGTACGTGCAAATATATATATTTACTATACTTATGTTGTATACCCCAGCTCGATCACTCGACCTGTGTCACCCTATGATATTGTCTTAAGCTTTGCATACGCATGCTGTTGTGCTCACGTTTACATTACGTTAACGAATACGTCGCGCGTTGCGTGCCCAAAAGCTGATTCTTCAGAGCGCGCCACACCCACATGCTCCCCAAGCTTTTTTTAAAGGAAAGTACTCGTACTTGGATTAACGGTTTACGTTACGTTTTTTGCGTTCTCTTTTGTATATTTTTGAGCATGTACAGCACTCTCTCTCTCTCTCTTATAAGTACATATAACTCTCTCTCTCTCTATCTATCTCATGTTTAGCTAGTGAAAGTGTTGCGTTGAAAAGTGTCCTAAGAACTGTGATACTCGCATTTGTTGTTTAATTCCTTCTTTTAAAAATTTATTATTCATTTCTTTTCGTAAGCGTAGTGTGCATTAAAGCGAAAGCCAAACAAATAAATAAATAAAATAGCAAACTAACAATTTCTATTTAAAATGCATAAGTACAACAAAAACAATAAGATAACAAAAAAAAAAACCAAAAAAAAAAGAAAATATTGTGCAAAATTAGTACGTATTTGTTTCTACTAAATGCATATTGTATATGTGTGTATATGTAGTTAATTATTGAATAATATTATTAATAACAAATTCTCGCTACATATACACCCATTGCCATAATATTATTATAAACTATATGTGTGTGTATATATTGATATTATATAATTACATAAATATATATATATATCTATATTAAACTAATAATCTAATTATTGCATTTTGCCATTTACATATATATTATTTTTATCTTTTTCGTTTCTTTCTTCTTCATAAAAAAAAACCGAAAAACTGCAAAATAATAAAAATAAAAAAACTATATAAATAACGTATATGTGTGGCTATCACTCTGCATATATACACTACTACTACTACTACTACCTACTACCTGTACATGTATATGCATACAAAAATAACTATATATGGGTTGTGTTTTAATACTACCACCACACTGCTACTGCATTGATTTGATTGAACAATTTTCAAATGTATCTCGTAAAACCGAATATATATATTATATACGTATATCTTATTATATGTATTACATATTATCTGAAAAAAAAAACGCAATTGCAAACCTAAATCGAAAATCCAGCGATGTACAAACAAGTAATTCTAGCGGAACTTGTATTTATAACAATAGCAAAACGCATCATCACAACAACAGCCTTAACCTCAATCACAGTCGCAATGCCCCACAAAACAGTCATCAGTCACAAGCCCAACATAACCACACACAGTATAACAGTAACAGTAACAATAACAGTAACAGTAACGTTAATCATAACAGTTATCATCATTCAATTACCAACACTGCACACAATAACAACAATTGCACTGATAACATTAGCAGCAATAATCAGAGTAGTTTACGAACACCACACAACGAAAACCACAATCCCAATCAGTGCCCGAATCCCAATCAGACCCCAATTGTAAATCACGGCTATCACAGCTATATTGATATGTGCAACAGTGCGCCGAGTGCGCCGCCCGCTTATGGTTCAATGTCCGTGTCCGTTGTTAGACTGAATCCAGCACGCTTATGTTTAACTGTTGCCGCCCCGCCCACATCCACGCTCATGCCTATACCAAACCCAAATCAGCAGCGCCGTAGCACGCCCCTTGCTCTGCTAACCTTTCCAGCCAATCACGATAACAATCATTCCCATAATTTCAATCATAATCATCAATATCACAGCACCCATCACAGCTACAACAACAACACCAACAACAATAACAACAATCACCATCACCAACCACACCAACAACAACCACAACAAGAACAACAACAACAACCGACTAATCGCCAATCCCTCCCGCTAACACGTACGAATTCAAATTCAACAACCGCAACAACTTTCAATTCAACCAATACAACAACAAATAGTAACCCTACTGATGTTGTGAATGTCAATTCTTGTACCGATATAATTCCTCATGGGTCGTCTGCGCCACAACAACAACAACAACAACAACACCAACAACCACAACGACAACCCCAACAAATGTGTTCACAACGACAACAACGTCAACGACGATCTCAAACCCAACAACAACCACAACAACAACAACAACAACAACTGTCGCCGTCGCCTCTTATGATAAACCACAACCAATTGACTGATTCTCATATTAACCACGCACCTATCAATAGCCATAGCCAAGGACCTTCCGGCCCACAGGCAGGACCAACGGGCCATGGGCATCACAGCCAGCGCAACTACAATCGCAACGGCAACAACATAATCATCAACAGCAACGGCAACAACAATGCGAATGGGTTAGGCAATGGCAACAATCCGGACTATATGAATTATCGTCGAGCTTGCCCCGCCTTATCCCGCGACTATCAGCAACATCACAACAACAACAACAACAACAACAATTCGGGCAATGGTCACAACAACAACAACAATCGTCGTCACAATGGAAACTACGATCGAAATCCAAACAATAATGTGAGTTAGCAAGTCAGTTCATTAATATATTTAAAATAAAAACTTTTCGCAAGACTATCATAACAAGAAGATGCCCTGTTCCTTTGCTTCCTCCTATTTTAAATCCACATTATGAGAAATTCTATATATTATATTCTGATGCAAAGCAAATGCTTTTAATCAAGCAGAAACCATATCTCTTAAGCATATTTATAGGGTATTTTCTACTCACTTTTCCAGATTTGCATTAGTTATGTCCTCAGATTTAATTATATTTCGACTTCTTGCAGCACTTTGGCAATGGCAGCTCGGAACAGGGTCTGGATCATAGATCCGACGGTGGTTATAGCTTTATGCGCAGCGGCTATGGCCGGAATGGTGCACACTATCAGCACATGGGCAATGGTTATGGCAATAACAATGGTCCATCCACATCCGCTGCTGGTCCAGGTTTAATGGGCGATGTGCCCTCCGGCTCTGGTTTGTCTGGCTCCACACTTTCGCTTAACAATGGGCTCGGACCTGGTCCCAACGGGCTTAACTCGGACAGTCCGTCGCGCAAGCGTCGCCGCATTTCGGGACGACCAAGTCAATCGCCGCCAGCCGTTTGGGAACCGCGGCGCTCACAACGTGTCATGGTGAAACTACGAGCACTGTGCTCAATGTCCGGTCAGATCTTTAATGTATTTTTCTCTTTTTCGCAGATGCAACAAGGCAGTCCACCACTGCGTCGGCCACGCCTGCGTGATGTGGCCACCTCCACCCAGCAGCAGCAGCAGCAACAACAACAGCACCAGCAGCAACAGCAGCACCAGCAGCAATACGCACCACAGATGCACCACTCGCAGCAACAACAGCAGCAGGCGCCACCCAACTACCATCCAATGCATCATCATCAGCCACAGCCGCACTATGCGCCGCAGCAGCAACAGCAGCAGGCGCCACATCCGCATCCACACCCGCATACGCACACGCATCGCTCACCCTGGGATTTGGGCGGCAATGTGCCGTCGGTGGGCAATGCCGGCGGCAATGTCGTTGGCGGGCCGCCCACGAACAGCTCCGTTGGCGCGATATTGCAGCAGGTGCCGGCACCGCCGCAGGCTGCCACTCATCAGCAGGCAGTGAACGCTGGGCCGCCACCACCGCCACCCGCCTCGGTAATGGTTGACCTTAATTTGGCGCTGCGCCATGAGCCCATCTGGGCTTCCTTTTGCACGTATCCGCTGCCAGCGCAGGCGCGTCTGGCGCCCTGCCATCTGCACGGCATCTATACGCAGCCCTTCTCGGCGGCGCCCGCTGGACTGGCCGCTGCCCCACTGCAGGTGGCCCAGGTGCCGACGCCCACACAGGTGGCGGCTGCTGCGGCCGCGGCACAGCACATGCTACAGCAGGCAACGATCACGGCACAGCAGCAGCAACGCGATGTGACTGCGATTGCGGTGGCCAATTTAACATTAACTGAGCCGCCCAGTGCACATCATCTGGACGGTCATCAGGCAGCCGCTGCAGCGGCGGCAGCAGCAGCCGCAGCAGCAGCTGCATCTGTGCCAGTGGGCGGCCAAGCGCAGCATCCACATCCACATGCACATCAGATGCCGCCAAGCCACATCCACATCGCCTCGATGAACGCCGCCGCTGCAGCTGCCGCACAGCATCTACATTCCAATGCCGCGGCGGCGGCAGCTGCTGCCCATGTAACCCAGATGTCGGCGGCGGCAGCACCGCAGCAGATAATCATATCGTCGGAGCGACGCACATTCCCGCCACATAGGCGTTTACCGCGCTTCTGGCCGGCAAATCATGGTCCTCATCGGCATGTCCTGCCACCGCAATCGTTGGGACCACATCAGGCGCCCGTGCAGATCCAAACCACCGCTGGCATTATCAATCCGGGCTTCTTGCTCAATTTCCTGTATGTCCTTACTATCATGCATTTATTCTTATCTTTAATCATCTTGCCTGTTTGCAGTGCCATGTTCCCGCTATCTCCCTATAACCAGCACGATCTGAGCTCCGCGGACACCAACGAGACGGAGAACTATGAGGCGCTGCTCAGTCTGGCCGAGCGTCTGGGCGAGGCCAAGCCGCGCGGTCTCACACGCAACGAAGTTGATCAGCTGCCCAGCTACAAGTACAATCCGGAAGCACATAACGGTAAGGCATAATCAGTTCTTTTATGTCATGTTTGCATAAACCTCTTTTTTCCTATGCATCCATAATAGGCGATCAATCCTCCTGCGTGGTCTGCATGTGCGACTTTGAGCTGCGTCAGCTACTGCGCGTTTTACCCTGCTCCCACGAGTTCCATGCCAAGTGTGTGGATAAATGGCTGCGCGTAAGTTGAATAAATAATCAACAATATTTTTTAAATGTTTCTGTAAGAACTGCAGTGCTGCCACCTGGCAGTGCATTCCAAGCTGGCAACACTGTACAATTTACAAATGAACGGATGATTGCCAGTTGGCTTATTGTATTTATCGATGTGTCCTGCCCACCAGTGTTGCCAGCTCTTCTGACTGCAGGCAAATTTTTTAAATACCGGCGCCGTTAGTTTCGTTTTAGTATATTATCAGTACTTATCAATAATATAAAGTTTATCATCACTATCACCCCACTTTTGCTTTCTGCTTACAAATAATACAATTTTAGATGTAGATGGAAACGCATTATAAAATCTATACAATATTCGATTCTGAAATGTCAATTATGAATTTATCGACACTGTTAAACTATTGCAGCTACTAACTTGATTTTATAATTTTGCAGTCGAATCGCACGTGCCCCATTTGTCGTGGCAACGCCTCCGATTACTTTGACAGTGCCGATCATCAGCAGCAACAGGCGCAGGCAGCAGCTGCCACTGCGGGCACAACCACAATAGCTGGCAACGCTGCCACGGTGACCAGCAATCCGGCTGTGACCGTTGCAGCAACCGGCGCCAATTCGCAGCAGAGTCAGGCCGCTTAGGGCAATGCTTGCAACAAAGACAACACAACCATAACCAAATGCTTTCGCCACGTCGTCCAGGTGCAAAAAGTAATGGAGCACACACGCAAACATAAACAACAACAAAACACTCACAGATAGCCTATTTAAATAATTGATATAACGCGCAACGAATCCAACTGCCAAAACGCTTCCCTTTAAACCAGAACACTTCAATAGCTTGTCGTAGAACTCTACTTAGGCGGTAGTTGTATGTAAGTAACGGTAAATGGTTAAAAACAAAAATACAGTAATTTGTAACAACAATGTAATTATAATCAAATATGCATACCACCAAGATTTCATACATACATAAGGAATACATAACATAATGTGCACAATTATCGATAAACATAATCGATAGTTTTGTTGAATGTGTTGAAAAGTGGAAAACAAAAACAAAAACAATTCAAAATTTACTGTTTTTTATGTAGTACAGTGCAAGTTCAAAGAAACCAAAATTTCAACTGAGTCAATAATGTAATTCGGGTAACATTTTGGCCTCAGCTGCCGCCTGTGCTTATATTTTCCTTATGCATTACATTGCAACAGCTCCATTCAAAACGAGTGCATACTATATATACAAAAAAAAAACAAAAAACATTACCTATACTAAATGGTGTATTTTAAAATGTTGCTGTCCACATACATACACACACATATATATATATTATATTAATTAACACTCTATCTGCAAATTACAAAAAAAAAAGAATGAAAATTAAAAAAAAATTATATTTGTACTTGTTTATGCTTTATGTTTTCTTATATACACATACATATATACATGCATACATAATACTTGCATTGCATTTTAATTTTATACTTACAACAAAACATATATACATATATATATAAATATATGTCCGATTCGTATTTGTTGATTTTGAAAGTGCATGGCGGCCATGTTGTTTGCACTAGAGATGGAACAAAATGGCGGCCTTCTGCTGTCAGATTCTACACGTACCAATTGGAAAGTCCTGTATATTGTACGAACTGAACCCACTGAAGAAGTTCTTCTTCTTTTTGCACTAAGCAAAGAAAAACACAAACACAAACTATAAGAAAAAAAAAATGAATATTCAACTCTTACAATTTTTGCGTTTGAACTGTTTAAACATTTTTATTTGATTATTAGTATAAATAACTATATAAACAAAGCAACTAACTCTGAAACATATAAGCAATCTTTGAAATCGACTAAAATATAAACTAAAAATATATGAACGTAACGTTTAACAAAACATTTATATATGCATATATACAAAATGAGCAGACATACAACTATTATAACAATAATAATACATCATAATAATATGAATATGAATATGAATTTAGCCTCGTAATACATATATACATGCATATAAATACATACATACATATATTGGTGGGCTTATCTAACTGTATTGTCGTAGACGTGAGCAATTCGCTAAATATATACATACATACATATATACATACGTACGTACACACGCATATATAGACGCAACTTTTGAGAGTGGAGCTCCGGCAGCTCCACAGTTCCGTAGTTTTGCCTATTACGAAAAAACAAATTAAACGTGTTTAACCAGGCTCTATGTTACATGGTATATATGTACATCATAACCTACACCAAAAACCTCCTTGAATTTGAATCAATGTGACTTGTCTATTAAAAGTAGCACGCTGGCCGAGCATCAGATGCATATATATATATATATCTATCTATATAGAGTTTTCTTCTATTATTATGGTATAACTTAATTATATGTATATGCATAATGTGTACGATATTTACATGCACTTGACTAGCCTGTAAATCCTTACGGTTTTTAACAATATACTATACATACATACATATATTGAATAACAATAACAATGATTAACAATGACAAGTAATATGTTTATATACACTTTAAAATACAGAATACAGAATTACCAAGTAAATTGAAATGATTCCTGCCCTCCATTCGTATCAAACCATTGAAACTAACTCAAAGCGTTTTTTATATAAGACACATGTATGGCATTGATTTTTTTGTGACAAATGCGCATATACAGAGCATACATACATACATATATATATATGTATATATATGGAAAACTATATATATATATAGAAGATAGATTAGCATTTTCAGACAGTACTAAATAACAAATAGCAGATGATTTGCTTCTAGCGAAAGCTCCTTTTCCTTTTAAATCTCTCTGTGCTGTATGCTTCTACAATTTCCGGTGCCCATCCAGAAAATCAAATCAATTTTGGCATTACGATTGGGTCCGTTGACAACAACAACAACAACAACAAGCAGAAGAAGACGGGGAAGAAGAGGAACGACAACGATGAGCACTTTACAGAATGCCTCCTCCCCCCCTGTCCCCTACCCATGAATGCTATGCGTAACAGTGAAGAAAACAAAAACAAACAAGCAATTCTTGATACATAGTATATATTAATACATATACATATAGTATATATATATGTATGTAAAGTGCGTGTGTATTTATTTTAAATCTACATAAATGTAAATGGTATTTTAAAAAGACCATTATAAAGGTGTTGTGCTTTTCTAGAATTTTATTAGTAGAAGAAAATGTTTATTTTTTGTCACAATGATAAAACAATATAAATTAAAACAGAAAAAAAGCGTTATAATGAAAACAAAAAGATAAAAGCAAATATATATATATATACATATATATATATATGTATATAGATGGATATGAATTGAATACCTTTTGTACGTGCACTGACATACTTACCTACGAGTATATAAATAAAATCTCAATCAACCGAACTAAGAAGCAGACAGCTTAAATAAACATTCTTTAAGCTTATTTCCCTATTGAAATTTTATAGTTTCGTTGTTCTCTTTCATTAAATTGAATCTTATCACCTTTCTCTGGAACCTACAATAATAACAGCACTTTCTAAACTTTATTGTTTTTATAGTTTCAAAATACCAAACAAAAATCAAAAGCTTCTCGTAAAAATTATATGAACAAGAAATAAAAGAAAATTATAATATAAAGTTTTGCTGTGATTCGTGATGTAGATGTACGTTATATATATATATTTAATTACATAAAATGCAATAAAAATTCAAGCATATAAAAGCATAATTATTCGAAATTATTACGTCGAGAAACGATTAAAAAAAAAAAAACAAAAAAAAAAATTAATAAAAACATTTTATGCATGAGATCTTCTCCAAACAATATGTACGTCATAATCTAACATCACTTGTCTAGAATTGTCTAGAATTATGCAATTTTAAATGTGACTATTATTTTACATTTTTGTAGACAAGAACCGAGACACTCTTAAAGTAATTGTAAAAATCAGTTAACCATAGTATTAAACAAACCTTTTTCAATGGCATTGTAATGGTGAGCGGGCGTTTTTAATGTTAATTGCAATAATTTCAGTTTTGTTTTTGTATTAACTCGCAAAATTTCAATAAAATTCAATGAACGTAAAAAATAAATGAAATCTACCTGATTTTACTATAGTGTACTTTATTTTCAATTTCATTGCATTGAAAATTGTTTAAAGAAGTTGAACTTATGGTCAGTTGAAAAAAATGTGACCAGATGTGCTAAGCGATAATCCCTAGGTTCTGTAAAAATGGCCACCCTGCTTCTTGCAATTATGTTTGCAGAAAGTGTTAGGCAATAGCAAATACGTGATTTGCTTAAATTATGTCAATGCTAAGTTCAATTAAGAAGACTTGTCCGAAATTATTTGGCCGAGCTATTACGACGTTATCGACAACTACTTGTCCATTCAAATCGAAAACAGCTGCTGATTACAGGTATGTTAACGCTTAACAGAGACTGTAAACAATTTTAAAGCGATTTAGTTTTGCTATCGATTGTGCTCTCAATCGAAAACAGCTGACGTTTACAGTTGGTTAACAGCGGCGGCGGCGTGTGAATGCAAGGCGGATGAATTATTTTTAATTATAAACACGGTCACATAAATAATTGAAAAAAAAAGAAAATGCATTTGTGCAAGCGAAGAGCAAAGCGAAAATATGGCCTGTAAATTATATCATAAATGTGAAAGTGTTCGCCAAGCGTCAACGGCAAACGCAAAGTGAAAAAAGGAGTGCGAGTGGAAGAAAAATCAATTGAAAAGGAAAAATTGCATTTCGCTGCCCCAGCCCCCGAATACGAATCAAATAAAAGTGTAGTTGTAGTAGTGAAAATATATTAAGTTGTTGTACGTGTTTGTGCGCTGAGAGTCAGTCGGGTGCATGTGCTAAGAAAAGAAGAAGAAAAGCAGCTGCAGAAATAGCAAAAGGAGACAGCGACGACAGCGGCCAAGTGTAATAAAGCGTTGGAAAAATGAGTTCAAGTTGTGAAAGGTGTGTGCCGTTACACTATATCCAGCACTGAAAAAAAGAAACAACAACGACAACAACAGCAACAACGAAGAGAAGTGTTGAAATGAGTATACAAATATGTTAGCAACAACAACAACAGTTTATATTGTTGAATGTTTTATTTAAAAAGTTGCCTTATAACAAAGCATACGATTGTTTGCGTGTGTTGGGAAGTGCGAAAATTTATACGCATTGCAACTCAATGGATTGTACAGCAGGAGCTCCTCCCCCTTAAGGCTAGCCCAACGATGGCAACGCCAACCGCAGCCTGTCTCTGTGTGCGTGCGTGCGTGAATGTGTGCGTGTGGATTGCATTGCTCCTGTATAGCCCTGTTCCGTCCTCCACCGCAGCCACTTAGCCATTTTCCCCTTCGCTTAATTAAATGCTAGTTGCCTCAAAATTTATGCATTTTGGCCTGCAAAATCGATTTCTTGCAAGGCGCGGCAACAAGCGTCGTTTTGTTTGGCATCCGCGGCCGTTCAAGTACATATATACATACGAGAGAGCAAGAGAGAGAGCGCCCGCTCTCTGTATATGTATTTGGCGTGTCTACATGTGTGTGTAAGGACGGCGCGGCGTTCCTAGCTGCAGCTTCGAATAAGGAAAAACCGGAAAATGTTTGACAAAATATATTTGTATGCTTGTGTATAGAGAAAAGCCCAAAACAAGGCATTCATGGGGGAAAACCAACAACGGACACACACACACACACAAAATAGGGCGACGACTCACGCACAGGGCAATTTGGGTGGTACTTTTTTTTGTGGGTGGTATTTTTATTTTTGGGCTATTTTTCTGGCCCTTTTTGCAACACATCTTTTGCGTGTTTGCATTCATGAATGAATGAATGAATGATATATTGAATGAAATTTGTCTGCGTGTGCATTCAATTCTTTAATGTTGTTGTTGTTGTTGTTGTTTTTCCTTGTTGTTGCATTGCAGAGATGCCTTTTACCTTCAAAATAGCAACACACTCGCATCTCGCCTCTTTAATATCTTTTATTTATGTTACGTTTTCTAACATTTAATCTCATGCTCTCTCTTTCTGGCTTACAGAATAGAATGGGTAGAAATTATCGAACCACGCACCAAGGAGCACATGTACGCCAATTTAACAACTGGCGAGTGCGTCTGGGATCCACCCGAGGTAAGTTTCTCAAATCGTTTACGATCTACGTGTAAATAATTCAATTAATTATTTTATTTACACAAAGTACATACAGTACGCTTCATTAACACTCTCACGCCAATTGCCAAATGGGGATTAATGAACTTATTTGTTTTTATTAGGCTTATATTATATACCCTTACCGGTGGGTATTATGATTAAAGCATTAATTCACCGGGGCAATTATACAGTATCAAGCTTTTATTTTATTTGTTTTATTTTCATTAGTTTAACACTTTTTCTAGGGAATACTTATTTCAAGCGAACTGTTCTAATTGGCAAGTATTTACTCTATAGTTAGGGCATAGAATCTTCGTTGCACATAACATTTGCCTTCTTGTTCGGCTTTGGCTTAATTGACATGGGTCACTTGTTTTGCAAATTTTACACACATACATATGTTTATGGAAAATAATTTGACCCAGTTCGTCAATGGCGTAAACAATGTTAATTAATTGTATTTAAAACAATTCTCTGCGTAACATTCGTTCGATTGGCATAGGGCCTGATCTTATGTAATTGGTTAACAACAACTGGGTTAAAAGATAGATTACACATTTTTTTTTTTAGAAATTTGTTTATATAAACCGTGAAGAGTACAGTGAACGATCTCTTGAAGAAATAACCATCTAATTAAAAAGGTAAAGTGGGCTAAGGAAGTTATCCGTTAGTTGAGTTCCTTGACTGCATATTCTTAATTTCCTTAAAACTCTCGGTGAGGGCATACAAAGCAAAGTATAAAAAACTTGATGTTACTTCAGTTTAGAATTGAAATCTATTGACAGAGAAATATAGACGGATCACACCAGCTTACATATACATATATGTATGTACATAGGTAATATCCTACTTTTCCTTTTTTCTCGGCTGCAGTCACAACTTTTGCTTTCTGAGCACACAAAACATCATCGTCAGAGACGGCGGCGAGTTGTTTGCACAGCTCCAGCTCCTTTATACGCTTTGTCCAGTCTCCACTCCACCCACCCGTCTACCTTTGCAATGCGGCATTACCAAAAGGTGTCGCAGGCTAATAACTTTAGACGTCTGGGCCAGAGAGGCAAAGCTCTAAAGCAAACAAATCCAACAGAAGCAAAAGTTCTTTCAGCACATGTCATAACATAGACATACCTCCTCTCTCTCTCTTTTCTTAAAGCTTTGTTATTTTTTTGTATACCCTATGCTTACATAAAGAATATGGGGATATTCGATCGTGTTAGGAAGCGTTCCTTTACATCATTTTGTTAGTAGAAGCTATTACTGAATGAATATTTCGTAATGTGCGTGAAGTGAAGAAGAAGAAGCACATCTGTTGCTGATTATTGGTAATGAGTATCTCCTATTCTATCACTTTCAATTAGAGCAGGCTTAGTTGTTTTTGTACTGCCGGAAGTAGTGAAAATTTCATTGATTTTGTTGTTTGGCTCCGCAATGTCCCCGACTGCGTCCTCGTTTTTCATGTATGCGTGCGATTATGTATGTATGTGTGTGTGTGTCCTTACTGAAAAGACTTGCATGCACAGTGCAGCCGCCTTAGTGCACAGGACATGCAGTGCATGGCGCTTGCCTTGCCTTTGGCTTCACTCGGGTGTTATTGTCCATTTTACGCTGAGATTTATTGCGACCCTTTTTGCAGTTATGTAGATGCACACACACATGCTCACACATGTGTATGTGTATGTACATCAGCTTAAAAGCGAAGCCTTCTGAATGCACTCTCTCGTCAATGTGTGTGTGAGTGTGTGCATTGCGTGTGAGTGTGCCCTGTGTATGTTGGGTTTTGTACACTGCTTTTCGGTTTTTGTCACTCTCGCTCTCTTTTGAGTCATCGCCCACACTTCACAACACTTTTGCCTGGTTCGCCGTGTGACCGCGTGTTGGGCTGCAGGAAGTGAGCGTCAATTGAAGTTTCAATATCGACTGGTCGCACCTTTTAATACACTACATATTGTGTTGGGCAGAAATCATACAAATATAAGATATTACAGATTAATATATGTTTTCATTCTGCACACATTTTGTAGCCCTGCAGAGTAACTATTTAAGCAAGTCAGCATTGTTTGCTTTATGGTTTGGGCTATGCGTTTATTAACAGTTTGAACCGGTCAGTCGAGCAGTCTGGAGCTCTTGAGTATACCCTCACTGCACCCTACTGGCACATGGAATAGCCCTAGCATATGCCCTAAATTCTGCTGCAGCAATGTTGCTGGCGCCGACGCAGATGTCACTGCAGTTATTGCCGAGTTGCCATGAGGAAGTGAACGAAGAATCCTTTTAGCTGCGCAATATAATCTATTCAGCTGATGCAGCATACCGTGCACAGTGACAGGCTCAGGGCACAAAAGGAACACTACACACACACACACAACACATGCACACATGCTTTACATTCTCACCCTCACCTCTCGTTTTTCCCTCTCTCCCTCTCTCTTTCCCACGCCCACCCAGCTGCAAACGCGCTTTAAATTAGCAACAACTTTTTTTGTTTTCGTTTTATGTTGTCGCTTTGCCGTTGTTGGCAGCTTTTTTGTTTTAATGACGTCGTCGCTTCTTTTTTTCTGCTTCTTCTTCTTGCCACTGCTGCTGCTGCTGCTCTTTTTTTTTTGTGTGTCACCAGCAGTTGCAACAACAACAACAACTAAATAGAAGACAAAGACAGCAACAATTGCTGCGTTCATTGTACGTGATTTGAAATTTATGCACAGCAAGTTGAGTCCACTGCCTATTTGTTGTATACCCTGTAAGCATAATGCGAAATGAGGTATATTGGTAATGGGACCAAAAATCAGTTTTGAAAGGCAGACAGTTTTTCCTGTTGCTACAAGCGGAACCTTGAACCGGATCACGGCTGGTTCGGATGGTTCGTAGTACGAACCAAACTGTAAGCAAGTTCTATTTCATCATTTCCCTGACCAATTAAAGGGTATTTGGTGCTCGTGCTTTCTTGCTATGAATTGCACCAAAGCTTTTTTTATTATAACTCTTGGCTTACTTCCCCTCAGTGCTCGTTGTCGGGCTGCTTTATATTTTTTTCATACTTTTTGCTCATTTGCCTTTGTAAAACTTCCGGTTAGGAAAGAAGCACAGAAAAGTTGCCCACACGCTCGTTTAGTGTTACAAAGCGCCACAAGATAGAGAGAGAGAGAAGCGGAGAGAAGCGCAAAGAAGCACTCAACGATAATGCTTACGTGCGTCCGCCAAAGCGGCCCAAAACCAATACAAACGAGCTCCGTTTAAAAGGCTGCAGAGGGTGACTTTTGGGCTTGGGTCCGGTGCTACGCAATCGTCAAAATATTTCAAATTGTTGTTCAGTTTTCTTTTTCATTATATGTATATTGTTAGAGTATCGCATAGTTATCGCCATAACCGTTTTTGGCCGCATCGACTTCCTGTGTATTTTTTTGCTTCTTCTTGCCAAGTGGGTTATTGGCTTGGCCAAGTTGCACGGCCTGCATAAATTTGTTGGCAATTACATTGGCAATTAAACGCGCATAAATATCGCTAATAGATTTCGGTTATTAGAGGTAGTTACATTGCCCGGCTCGAGGCCTACGTTATGCATCAGTTACAGGAAATATTACGACTTGTTGATTGCATTTAGGCTAATATCTATTAATCGGCGGTACAGTGAAAGCTCTACTGACGGACAGCCATCGTGGTTTCTTGTCCATTTTTTACCTTTATTTACCCTCAACTCTATATATACAACATGTAAATATATGGGAATCCATTTTGGGAAGAGCTTAATTGATTTGATGAACATTCTTTTGTCCTTAGCAGCTCAGGCAGCTTTGAGCTCCAGGTGTTCGCTTAAGTGAATGCTTACTGTAGTTCTCTTTTATCAGTTGCACATTTTAACAAATGTTTCCTCACATGAAAGAATCGGGAATATAAGAAATGAAACTATTTGTCATTCAAATTCGTTGAATGTTTCCCAATTCTCATATCCAAAGTTGACTCAATCGAATCGGTTTCAAAGCTTGCGTCATGGAACTATAAGAATGGAACTCTAAGAAGGCCCTGGGGGGAATTAAGAAAGACCATTTATGGAAGCCATGGGCTTAGAGGGTTTTATTTGCTACTTTACTTTCTCAAACGATTTCATCGGGTTTACTTAAATCAAAAACAATCATTTTTAATGTCTAACACATGTTTTTATCAGTTCCCCTGAGGCTATACGAACCAAGAAAATACCATAATCTATAATTAGCAATGTTTTCTTTTATATCTATGTATATATTTTTTTATAGATTTTACAATTTTGCTTGGAAATATTGTCCACACACGCGTCATTAATTTAATTCATTATCAATCTACGGCAATTAAAACTGTGTCGCAGTCGAGTCTATGCGACTTTTCTGATGCTCTACAAATTGTTTGAACACCATACAAAATGAAGTTAAACTCTAGAAACTTTAGATAGAATTATTGTCTAATAGCTATTGAAATTCTGGAAGAAACTTGACAGTTAAATATTTGGAATTAAAATGGAAGACTTTGATTCGAAGTTAGTTTATTAGGTGGAAAATTCTAATTTTCGGCAGAAGGAAGCATCTCCAATCGCATAAAGTATATATATTCTTGATCTGCATCAACCACCGAGTCGATCAAGCCATGTCAGTCTGTCCGACTGTCAGTTCAAGAATCTCAGAATCTATAAGAGCTAGAGACTTGATAGTTTAGCTGTGCAGATCGAGCTTGTTTCCGATATTCGATAACTTGCCCCGTGTCCAACCGCAATCGATAAAAATCGATATCGAAATCCTGCTTTTGACTTGTAGCTCCTAGAAAAGTATATTCAGATGCGGTATCTTTCAAGGAAGTAGATGGTTCGGGATATCCTCTAGTCGTGTACTCCCGACTAAAGCACAAGTAAGAATTGTTTTACAAGTTTGGTTTATGGGTTGCTGAATACCAAACTTAAGAACTATAATTGCAGACAGGCAGACGCCAGGCGAGGAGAGCAGATATATGTTGTCATGGAGAAAACACGAATTTCAATATTAATGAACTCTATAAAAATGCTGTTCAAATTACATTTTCGCCAGCTGATGACACAATTTCAATTTAAATTGCAAAATATTCTTGAAATATTTCAATTGTTGTTGTTATTGCAGTCAGATGTTATCGCCCGTGTTATTTTTAGGCCTCAACTGCGCTTGAAGTTTATGTTTTTTTTTATTTTCCTCTTATTTCTATTTGTTTTTTCCTACTTTTATTTCCTAAAATATCGACGCTGACCTAATTTACTATGGTGCCAAGCTCTCTGTGGCTCTTCGAGCATGATTCACAGATGCGACGTCCGTTTACGTTGAGGGGGCTTGGGATTGGGTTCCATTACTGACCTCGGCAATAGGCGGGCAACGGCGATAGGCTCCGTTCGTAGCTGATTAGAAATTGTGCGTGCCCATTTGTGTTTTTCCTCCACACTGATTAAAAGCTTAATTGTTTTTCAATAGGGCCGAGAGAATAATATGTTCTAAATTTAGCAAATTTAATGAATTTATAATGATCAGGAATGCGCCTTATCCATGAGTCTTTCGCAGCAATCGAATTTCATTGTGGAGTAATGGAATTTGGGCAATTTCAGATGCCAAAAATAAAGTTTACCAACAAGAAAAGTACCTAATTGCGTTTCAATTTGATAAACCTTTGCCAGGACTTACATGCTAATACAGAACTTTTACTGAAATTCGTAGCCTGGCATTTTCCACCCATCTTCCGCTGGAAAAGTTATAAAATGGACTGAAATCTTTATTAGTTTGATTTTCTTTTCATTTTTAAGAAACATATTTCCATTCAATTCAATTTGTGAACTTTTTACAAATCTTATTTATCTCGCTATTTTTTGTATATATTAAAAATCTTAAAAATATTATCTTTTGCATTTGACTCATAGTTAAATGTTTTGGTGCGTATTTGCGTATGACTAATAATTATAAATATTGTCAGCTTCTGCTATGCTTTTATCCACTGCTCCGCAAATTTGTACACAAATATAATCCGAGCATATTAATTTTGACAGATTTTCCTCAGATATTTTGACAGTGTGCTCGTTGCTCTAATTTCATTTTCTTAAATGGAGGCAAAAACACAAATTCCATCAATGAGATAAAGATGTTGCCTCGTTGTTCTTGTTCTTGCTGTTGTTATTGTTATAGTTGTTGTTGTTGTTGTATTTCCATAATTACAAAATATTCGGTATATCGCACAAGGCCGAAATGGGGACGTGTCGAAGGCAGCAAATTGAGATGCAGACTTCAGTCCATGCTTTTATTTAGCGTAAGAATCAGGAGGGGAATACTGTGAAGTTTTAATTCGTTTTGTTTGCATAGTTAAATCAGAGAATATTTTGAAAACGAAAACAACGATAGTGGGAACTGCTAGCATTATCGATACTTTTGTTTAGTAAATAAAATCGACTATCGATATATTAATTGAAAACTAATTTATGGAAAGAGCGTCATAATAGTTGGTCAAAAAAGGTACTAAATACTGTGTGCTTTTATCGAAATACTCTTGAAACTTATCGATATATCGATATTTGATGTTTAATACTGGAACTTGTCGCATTCTGCATCTTATTGCGTTTAATTTCTAGTGTTACAAGCTAAAGTATCGACAATCGAATATCGACTTGACACTTTATCGATATATCGAACTTTTCTTAATATCGAAATAGCATTTATCGTAATTGTAATATAAGAAGCATTGCGGTAAGGGCATACAAACGTCGCATTGCTGCACTTAAGATTTTTATTTGCGCTACTTTTGCCGTGGCTTCTGCTGCATGTGGCACGCGCTGGAATATACAACAGAGTGTGGCGCGGCAGGCGGGGTGGGGAGGTTCAAAGTGGAAGGTCTCACAATGAAATAGACCCACTTAAGCACTGTCAGTCTATCTGACTGTCCGGCTCAACGGCTGCACGGATGAATGACTGACGGACTGACTGACAGTTGGAAACGCAACAATGCAAAAAGCGTAACGATGATGATGCTTCTCCCTGCTCGCTGCTCGCTTCTGCCTGCTGTTAGCCTTGTCCCAATCAACGCGTTGGGTGCGCCCACAAAAAATTATGCAATGCGCGCGACGTATGAAAATGGAAATGAAAACCAGAAATGAAAAGGCAGCCGAGCCGAAAGCTTTCAATGCAAAAGCGCGCAGTGGGCGGACTGCATTGTTGCTGTTATCAGACCCAACAAACCACAACAAACAACAACAACAACAACAACACAACAATGTCGCCGATGAGAAGAGCAGAAAAAAAGAGGCCCTCGCCTGTGCCTGGGCCTGGGCCTGGGTCAGGGCCTGTCTCTCGGCCTTTGTCGCGGCTGCAGCGAGATGGTGGGGGTTGCTCCACTTGGGCGCAGCTGCTGCTGCTGCAGCTGCAAAGTTCAAGGTCAACGCAGAAAACTGACGTTGACTTGGCCACGGGTCGGACAGAGAGAGGGGCTACTGACAAACCGAAAGAGATAGCTAAAAATAAACTGAGCCTGGGCAAAAAGTCGACATAAGTTTTTTTTTCTTGTTCTTCAAGAGCTGATGGCACGATTATAAAGTCCACAATAAAGCAGGCCAAAAGATGCAGCTGATTGGTTCGAAATTTGCTGATTAAGCCCCAATTCATGGAGAACCCTTGAGTCCAAAACTGTTTTCCAAAGTATTTGTTTGATAAAAATTGAGTTAACCAAACGACAGACATCAGCTTAAGGGCTTTGAGCGACGACTCTTGAAATATAATACTGAAACGAGGGGCTGGGGTGGGAACTGGGGCTGCCTTTGCCTGAGACGTTGTGCAAACGTGCCCATTACCCTAAAGACCTATTCGATGCAACGCGTAAAATGCTGATGCTGAAAAATGCCTTATAAAATATAGGGTCTAATTATTGTTCGTTACGTTTAGTATTTCCATAGGCTCCAGGAAATCTTAAATGGGTTATCTCTGTGGGAGATTAAGACCAGTTTTTTGAGTTTCTAGACACATAAAACTCATTGCTTAAGCGAAAATCCAACTAGTGAATTATTTTATTTTATTTATTTAAAAGCTTGATTAATCGCTTTTGCCAAATTCACCTACAAAATGTGTACAAAACTTAAACTTACTTAAGCATGATAAGATAAGAAAACATTGGGCTGGGTCAAAGCCAGTTCGTAGTTAGTTATTTAGTAGAAAAAAACGGAAAACAAAAACATGATTTTTATCATTTTGAAAATAATTATCAAGTATATGATAAAATTTGCTTGACTTATGCGCATGAATGATGTGAATGATATTCATTCAATAAGCGCATAATCCAATGCACTCGACTATATCAAAACACACATAATTGAACATAACACCTCACACACACTCACGTACACCCACACACACCCACACCCACACACGCACACACTTGTGCATTAGAGCTTTATGAAACGCAGTTATGATATATGAGATTTGCTCATTTGATTCGCTTGGATTCATTTCCATTTCGCTCACTCCCTCTCTCTCTCACTCTATCACTCTCTCTCTGACTGTGTACAGGATGTGCCAATTAAGCGCACCGACTCATCGCAATGGTGGGAATTGTTTGATACGAATACGCAGCGCTTCTATTACTATAATGCGGCCACGCAGAAGACCGTGTGGCATCGGCCGAGCAAGTGTGACATCATACCGCTGGCCAAGCTGCAGACGCTCAAACAGAACACCGATCCCAGCGAGCGACGGGAGCAGACCACGCCCCAGAAGCAATCTGTGCTGGCAAAGCAGCAGCAGCTGCAACAGCAGCAAACCCAGCAACAGCAGCAGCAACAACAGCAGCCATCGCCCATGTCGGCGGCCAATAAGAAGGGGCGTGGCCAACGCGGCAACGGAACCATGGCCAACTCAGAGGAGAAGCTGAGCAGCTCCGCGTGCAATGAAATGATCTCTAGTCCACGAGGCCGTCAAAGTTTTCGGTGAGCTTCTGTCTAAATTACCTGTAATTGAATTTATGATGACCTCGTCTGGTCCTCTTCTATTGCAGCGTCGGCACAGGTGACTCAGCGCGTTCGATGGACATGCAGCAGCCGCCACAGCAGCAGCAAGTGCAGGGCTACGCCTCCCGACGTTCGCAAGGTAAGCAGCTGCATGATGTCATTTCCATTTCTCTTGCGAATCAACTCTCATTTAACTTTCTCTCACACAGACTCTTGCAATCACTACAAGGAATCGGGCAAGTCGAGCGATTCGAGTCTGTCCAGCGCCCATGGCTATCGGCGCTTCAATGATGCCGCCAATGGTGCTCCCGGGCCCAATGAGGCACTGCGTCTCGGCTCCTTGCAGAAGCATCAGCGCGGTGGCAAGGACAATGGCGCGTAAGTCTTAGTTTTTTAATAGGTTTGGCTTTGGGAAGTGGTTGCTAGACATGAACAAAGCTTGTTAGGGTTTGTTTTATACATAAAGCTATGGGATGGGAATGGTCATGTTGGCTTATGTTAAACGCTTGTACTACTAGGCGTATGCGTAATGCATTTATATTATGCATAGATGTCGGATCTTGTATGCTTTTCAACACAATTAGCTACAAACTGCAAATTGGTATTCTTACAAATTTCATCTTGAATTCGATATGTTCTTTAATTCAAGATTAAGATTGTTTCTTAATAAGGAATATTTCTAGTTTGATTTGGGTCTTTTCGAGCTAGGATTAGCATTCCTTACTTATAGTTGCAAGGGTGATTTAATTGGTTGAATATTGTTTTGGTAAACACCTGCCAATACACATTTATGCCTTACATAGCACACACTCACACTTACACACACATAAAACAACAACCACTTTCTAATAGTTTGTCATCTCACGCTCTCCCTCTCTCTCTCTCTCTCTCTCTCTTTCGCTATCATCAGCTTTGAAATGTTGCAAGAAAGCGTCAGTTCACATAATTTACCACATGGCTCGGCCACGTCCTCATCCTATGTTGGTGGTAGTGTCGCCGTCGCTGACAGCAACAAATACTTTGATCATCAGCTGCTGCCCGGCCATATGCAGGGCTATTGCTCCTCCAAGTCATCCGATATTGCCTCACCCACACATTCGATACATACGCCGCAGGCGCAGAAGAAGAAGATATCCCCAGATGCCGAGCGACAGTACAACTACGCACAACAACAACATCAGCAACAACAACAGCAACAACGCAACGCACAACGCAGCGGAGCAGGTGCGCCCACTTCGGGCAAATCCTTTGGCGCAGCCATGGGCGGTAAGTCCAAATTGCAATTTTTTTATTTATCAAATATCGAACTAATCGTTTTCATCTTGACAGATCGCGAGTACAAGGTCGCACTGGCGCGCTCCGGCAGCTTTATGTCCTCGTCTATAAATCCTGCCGCCGCTGGACATCACAGCAAATCGTATCGCAAAAGCAGCGCCGAGGCTAATGGCGGCGGAGGCGGCGGCGGCGTCGGTAGTGGTGTTGGCGGTGCTGTTTATGGTGGCGCCGCCAGCGATGATTCCATGCACGAAAAGTACTTTAAATCGGTGGAGAATACACCGCTCTCACGGCGACGCCACACAACCAATACCAAGGGCCATGGCGGTGGGGCAAGTGGCAGCAATACCGCCACCAGCACCGCCGGCAGCGGCAGCAGTGGCCACAAGAAGCACTCAAGCGACTCCAGTCCACAGAGTCCGATTAGTCCGCAAACGAAAAGCTCGCGTCAGGCCAAAACAAGTGCCACAAATCCGCCACCACAGTTGGCGCAACTGCAGCATTCACCGCGCATTCAGGAGCCCGGCTGCGGCCTGGATCGGCTCAGCTTGGAGCGCATGTCGCTGGGCAAAACGGCGCCCATTTCGCCCAGTGGTGGCTCAGATAATCTTGGTATGCTAACACACTCGTCCAGAGGCTCCAATGATTCAGCGGCTAGGCGGCAGAAATCGAACAGCTCGACGGCAAATCGCTCGCAATCGCATCATTACCCGGGTCAGAGCTCCTTGCGGCACAGCGCCAGCTCCAGCCTGGACAAGCGTGGCTATCATCCCCTACAAAATGCTGGTGAGAAGCGTGATTCGCGTCGCGCCAAGACCCATCATCATCCGCAGCAGCATTTGCACGCAGACAGCAGCGATGTGGAGTACGATAATGGCAACATATCGCCGTTGTATAGCAATTGTGGCCAGGAGATGCCGCATCTGCTGCCGCTCAAGCACTACATCATTGAGCAGGCCAAGCTCTGTGGTGGTTACGATTATCGCGGCGATGGCGACGGTGTGGGCGACTCGGACTCGTATCACTCGGATAGTCAGTCGGAACATTCGCTGTCTGGTCATGAGCCGGATAATGAGGACTCTGATGGTGGCTCGGATACGCATGGCGGCTATTTGGAGCACAATTATGGCATGATCGATGACTATGCCAATATGGGCGACAGCGTGTCCTACTATGCCTATCAGTATCCGCCCTACGACCCAGCTGGACGCGAGGAAATGTAAGCCATATAGCAGATATATTAAACTATTTGTTCGGACAAACAGCCGGACTTATAGATAGATTGATATGATTCACTAATTCTGTTTTACCAATTTACAGCTCCGATAACGTGGAGGCCGTGCTGGAGGGTATTGGCAGCAATCAGGAGCCTGCTGCTGCGCCCAAGCCCAAAGCCCGTTATCAGATCTCATACTATGACACCGTCTCGCACAGCCCCGCATCGTCGGCGGGTCAGGGCCATCAGTATAACCAGCACAATCAGCAGCTGTACTCAAATACGCCCTCCTATCCGTTCGGCGGTCATGGTCATGGCTTGGGCCAGCCACCTCCGCCACCGCATCAACAGCAGCTGCATTTGGATCCCAGCGATGCGTCCAGCGTCAAGCAGAAGCAATCACAAACTCTGCCCTCGCCCAATCGTCAAATCTCGCGTCTAGTCACCGGCCAGTTAACCAAAGAGGATGCCAATCATGGCCAGCAGCTGCACCCCCCGCAGCTGCCGCAGCAGCAGCAGCAGCAGTCGCAGCTCCTGGCAACTGTCGCACAATCAGCGGCGGGCAGCAGCAGCCTGAACCGTGGCGGCAATCATAAGCTGGCGCCGCCATCGCTAAAGCCCACCATACAGCAGATCTTTCCGCCCAGCGAGCGAGCGCCCGGCGCCGCAACGCTGGCGTGCATGAAGGAATGTGATATTGAGAAATTCGCAGCGGACAATTTGAATCTGCACTCGAAGGGCATCTTTCGCAAGAAGGCATCGGTGCGCGATATGCTCAGCTGGACGGCGGAGGCCATTACCCGACCCATGTTGGCCCTGTCGCGAGATAAGGCCGACAAAAAGACGGCCATTGAGCTGTTCAAGCTGGTCCAAATCTACATGGGCGATCGCAAGGCACGCATTGGCATGAGCCTAAACTCGGTGGCCATAGATATCATAACCGCCTCCCTGCCGCAACAGCAGTAAGTACACAACTCGATCTAATTCCAAATTCAACGTCTTATCCTATGCATTTCTTTGGCAGATTACGCGATGAGCTTTATGTGCAGCTTTGCCGTCAGACCACGGAGAATCCCAAGCGCGAGTCTCTTATACGTGGCTGGGAGCTAATGGCCATATGTCTGAGCTTTGTGCCGCCGTCACCCACATTTCAGCCCACGCTGCTCAAGTAGGTGCCACAAATTTGTCAGCCCATTAAAGCGTCTAATTCGGTTGTTTATTTGCAGCTATGTGAATCGTCATCGTGATCCTTCATTTGCCACCGGCTTCCTGGAGGTTTGCAAATGGCCCATACATGTGCAGATATCGCATTATGCAACTGTTTGTTGTCGCCGCTTGGATCGCATTGGCAGCAGCGGTCGCCGTTTGGCTAAGAAGCCCACCGAGGATGAGGTGGAACAGGCGCGGGTTAGTTGGCATTTTTTGATATAGAAGACATAGAATATACCTATACTTGTGGAACGATAAGTTCTTGATCCGCAGCCCAGCTGATATGACCATGTCCCTCTGTCTGTCTGTTTCTTGATTTATTGTTTAATAATTAATGTTTGTTTATTTGCAGCAACAAATCCTTCGCAATAGCATGTTTGGCAATACGCTCTCTGAGGTGATGGATCTACAAAAGGATAAATTTCCATTGCGTAAACTGCCATGGATACAAACCACGCTCTCAGAGCATGTAAGTAATACCCCAACTGAAGTCTGGCATGCAGCTCCTTAATATTCCTCGTATTTGCTAGGTGCTGCTGCTCAATGGCAAACAAACGGAGGGCATTTTTCGTGTATCCGCTGATGTGGATGAGGTCAATTGCATGAAGAATCGCTTGGATCGATGGGATGTTCCTGACTATAAGAATACTATGGGTGTGTTAGCTATGAACCAGACTTTATCTCTATATACTCAGACCTTAATTTGTTTCTGCAGTTGATGCCCATGCGCCCGCTAGTCTGCTTAAGTTATGGTATCGTGAACTGTACGATCCGCTCATACCCGATGATTATTACGAGGATTGTGTTAATACCGAGGATCCCGATAAAGCCAAAGAAATAGTTAATAAGTTGCCACAAATTAATCAACTGGTCAGTAAAAAACTCCTAGCTTATAATAACTCGCAAATAAACTTAATTGTTGGTTTCTTCAATAGGTCCTAACGTATTTAATACACTTTCTGCAACAATTCTCCAATTCGGAAGTGGTTAGCTGCACCAAAATGGATTCATCGAATCTGGCCATGGTGTTTGCGCCAAATTGCTTGCGCTGCACTTCAGATGATCCCAAGGTGATACTGGAGAATGCGCGCAAGGAGATGTCCTTCATACACGTCTTAATACAGCACATGGATACAACGCATGTGGCCAATCTGGTCTAGAGAGCTTTGATAGCTATTTAAATAACTAATCAAATACCAATGAGCATACCTATAATATATATATATATATATACATATATATATATGTATATCTACACAAATATGTAAAACGTTATTAACCTATCCTAAACTTACTTAATTACCTGCTTGAATTTGTATTTATACAAACTGAGAAGGTCAACAGCTCCTAACTAACTCCTAACTTTAACTATACTAATCATTTTTTGCTACTTGAATTTTCTAATCTAATTCAAATAATTTTATTGTATGCCTAGGCTGCCTAATTTTTAACAACAAATACTCAGAACTTTTATCGGCATTGTAATGTGTAGTGCTTATCAAACCAAAAAGTTAAAACAGATCTAATCCAATACCGAAATTATAAAACATATGAATTTCAATTTGAAAGTGTTAACCCAATGTGTGTGACATTATTAATATAATTTATTTATTTCGCATTCTCATCTATGAAAGTTCACACAAAAAGCCAAGCGTAATACTCACAACAAACAACTCTCAATAACTGCAACATAGAACAACTTGTGAAGCATATAAATATATATATAAATAATATAAATATAATAATAAAAAATGTACTGTAAACAAGAAGCGAATGCAATAACTGATTAAATTCAATGAATAGAAACCTGCTTTAAATTTACTTGCAGCAACTTAGTGCTAAATATATAAATATTTATTCGTTTGCATTAACTAATAAATAAATGTTATAAAAGAGGATAATTCGGACAATGCTGCGCAAACAATTTAATCAATTAGTTTATAGCTGTAAAACAACAATTTTACACAAATATTCAAATATATATATATCTGAATACGAAGCTGTAAGAACCGGAAATCAATTGAACATATATAAATATGTGTGTATGTAAAGCGCAAGCGGTTGAAGCATGAGAATGAATAAAGTTATATAAATAAAGAGCCAACATATTTAAGTCTCAGCTTGAATGATTGAAATTTGATGTATTGACGCCCCTGACGATCATTCAAAATGTGAAACATGCCAATTATTGTAGCATGCCTATCAGAATTATATTTCTGACGCGTCTTATCACATGGCTGGGCTTCAATTTTCAGACAACTAATAAATTTCGAAGAGCTCTTCCAAAATTATTTGATTTTTTTTTTTGGTAGCTTCATTGTACTGCAAATTTATGCCCAATTTTAAAGTCGTTTCGAACCGTTTGTCTCCGATAATTGCTAATAATTTAGTGTCATTTGACGAAACTTAAGCCGCACGAACGACATATCATTATCATTTATTTGCCAACTGGCATTTTGGGGCCCACAGACGGCGATCAATTCGCTCGAATCGGGTGCATTTATATTTATCACCAAGCGTTTGTTTATTGGGTTTCACATTCGAAACAATTTCGGTAAAATTTATCAAGGTTTTTATTTGGTAATTTGTTTAAGTACAATTCTGAGGCTTGTTTATGCAGCAATCTTGAAGGCAGCGATTGTCGATAGCATTCAATGCCTTTAAGCACCTTAAATACCAATTGTGATTCATGTAGTTGAATATTCAAAATGACCGCAAATGCCGTGCGCAAAATATAGTTTTCATTGAGTTTTATCCTTCCACTCACACTTAGCCTCTTGTCAAAGTTGCCAGAAGCATTAAAGTTAAGTAAGGAAACTGTTTAAAAATGTGGCAACGCCGCGTCATTGCTTTGAAAATAACCAAATAACCTATCAACAGACTAAATTGTCAATTACAGGCTGTTTTTCGTTTACATACAATTCTCATATATGCGATGGTGGCAACTCTGCAAGGCTATCTGCTTGTCAACTGTTAAGCCAAGCAGTGACAGGCAGATCAACTTGTGAAACTTGATAAGAACATGGGCATGAGCTTAATAGTAATTAGAGTCAAACTTGAGCATTGCCAGATAAATCAACTGACAAAAACACGAGCTTTTACGAAACTTCGATGGAAGTGCTAAAGTAGCTGTTAACTTTGTCAGGAACATGCAAAATATAAGCTTAGCTAACTAAATTAAGTAGTTATAGGATCAACGGGAATTGCTTTCGAAAACAAAGCATACATTTCGGCGCATGTTAACGAGATAAACAAACATTTTACAGCACTGTCTTTAGACTGAAATTAGTACGTTTGCTCGAAATGGGAACACGATCTATCTAGCTTCCACTGATAAAACACAAAATATTTAAGCTACACACATTAAAGGCCATTCTATGTTGCCTGTGGGTGGATTTAAATGGAACTTTTCCAGTTTTGATAGCACCATATTATCAATATATTATTGTCATGCTCGGGTTCATTCATAACATTAAGAATTAAATAATAAAATTATCATGCTTACGATAAACTGGCAAGTATTTCAAAATTTGCTTATCAATTGCTCGTGTGCCTCTTCTTTTACCTGATATTTTATCAACTTCATTTTTTGCCATGTGAACCAATTGAATCACCAAATTTGATTATCTTTCTACGAATTTGAGTGAAAAATGTCACCAAAAAAAAAACCCGTCGGGTAATCAAAAATAGCTTATTGTTATTTATAGAGAAACTTTTATGGTTATACGATTATAGTCGGTTTTTATTATTTACCGGAACTAGAAGCTTATCGCTATTGATTGGATACGTTAAAGTACGCTGAACATCGTGATACTTTTGTGGAAATCAGATAAATTCTTTTCTTCAGAACATGGTATATGGTATATGGTATATGGTATATGGTATATGGTATATGGTATATGGTATATGGTATATGGTATATGGTATATGGTATATGGTATATGGTATATGGTATATGGTATATGGTATATGGTATATGGTATATGGTATATGGTATATGGTATATGGTATATGGTATATGGTATATAGTATATGGTATATGGTATATGGTATATGGTATATGGTATATGGTATATGGTATATGGTATATGGTATATGGTATATGGTATATGGTATATGGTATATGGTATATGGTATATGGTATATGGTATATGGTATATGGTATATGGTATATGGTATATAGTATATGTATAGTATATGGTATATGGTATATGTATATGTATATGTATATGTATATGGTATATGGTATATGGTATATAGTATATAGTATATGGTATATGGTATATGGTATATGGTATATGGTATATGGTATATGGTATATGGTATATGGTATATGGTATATGGTATATGGTATATGGTATATGGTATATGGTATATGGTATATGGTATATGGTATATGGTATATGGTATATGGTATATGGTATATGGTATATGGTATATGGTATATGGTATATGGTATATGGTATATGGTATATGGTATATGGTATATGGTATATGGTATATGGTATATGGTATATGGTATATGGTATATGGTATATGGTATATGGTATATGGTATATGGTATATGGTATATGGTATATGGTATATGGTATATGGTATATGGTAAGTCTATATCATACGATATCTAATGACTAGTATTCCAGTCTATAAGAAATTTAGAAGATATTCATTATGTTTAAAGTAAATCATGCCGTCAGAACACATAGTAGGATACAGGTCTTATAGTTAGGTTAACAAAAATTTTACCAAATGGGGAATACTTAAGTCGCCTTTTGTATTTCCAATAGTTAGTTGAATGGGCGCTTCAGAGTTCGCCCTCGAAGTGATATCTATGTAGATACTTGTATCTAAAAGATACAAACGGCGACCTGAAAACAATATCGCGCTCAGGTAGCGGGTAAATAACAATAACAACAATTAGGCGCATTTATTTTGTATATTTTATCGCGAACGCCAATGCCCAAAATCAAAAGTAATCCATCATCTCAGAGGCTTTAAGGGGACCCCGACTACCCCGTCTGATAAGCGACCGCCCTCCCCCCTCCACCCCGTCGCCGTACAGCAGTTGTATCAACGCATAAATTGTTTCGAAAGTCCCAAAAAATACAGAAATGTTAACCAGAGGGCTCAAATCATAGCAGCAACTCGATTACTCAATCAAATGCGACATTCGTGGATCGCTGCGGTGCGTGGAAAGTTCTGCGGGGGAGGCGGCAGTCAGCCGGTGAGAGCCTATTGGTAATTTTAATTTGTTTACAACTACAATAAGCGAATGGGAGCAGAGAGTATGGCTGACTAACTAATATACCCTGTAAAGTGGAATTGTTGTAGATAACTGAAGTAAGGAATTGGCTCTACGAAACTCGGACTATTTTCCAATTTATATACGCAAAGAATATTTAAGTACCATATTTCTTTCATTTCTAACACTTAAAAATAGTGTTGTACACAAATTGATGAAAGGAAAATCCTTCTTAAATATATATTGATGATCATTTTAACTTAATATCATTTCGAAAGCAACAAGCTCTCCTTCTCTTAATATATTTTATGGAGAACTAATCAGAGCATCATACCAGCCTCTTGTTGTATTACAGGGTATATAGCAAAACGAACAGTAGTTGTGCTCTGAGGATGAGAACATCGAGAAGGATGAGGAGCAAGAACGAGAAGTCTAACGACAAACAACGACGTCCGAGCGATATTGATAAGCGGGTGATTAACAATTACTCGATCAAAAGTACCGACAATACTGTCGTGCGAGTGAGATGGCCATACGTAGAGCGAGATGGCAACACATTGCCGCAGCCAGTGTTGGCAATGCTCGTGTGTGTGTGCGTGTGTGTGTGTGTGTTTAATAAGTCCCGAGTGTTTTGATTTATATGACTGGTGGATCGGCTCGATTGGACTGCCAACTACTGAGGGCCGAGCCAACGAGCCATCGGGCCATCGGGCCAGATCGGTGCTGCCTACCGGGGCGACGGTGACGACGACCTTATCGATGATAGTAGCCCCCCATTCATTATCTATGTACATGCGTATCTACATAGGGTCGGTTATATTATTGTTAATATAGATATCAATACCCATTAGCACAACATTATATGTATATGTACAATCTATTATATTCTGTGAAATCAGATTTAGTACAATTTATTGGACCCTGCGAACGGCCAGCAATTAGTTCATCGTCGGCGCCCGTTCAAGTCGCGTCGCCTCTTTTCCGTTGCCCGGCGCTTGTTTCTTTGTGGGATCGCCAGCAGCGAACATGGATAACAACACAATAAAAGCGAATAAGTCCGCCTTCTCCATAGACAACATTCTGGAGCATAAAACACAAGCCACGCAGGGCAACCTTAAAAAACCTTCAACACAGTCGAGTTCCGGCGCCGCAGCTCCTCCGACGGGATTTGCGCCCACATCCAATCCAACGTCCATATACGATCTGTCACGCGAGGCGATGGCCGCACAATATGCGCTCAAGAATCTGGAGTCCGGCACGGGCACTCTGCTGACGCCGACAACGCTGCGCTTCAATCCCGTCTACTCAGATCCCGCCTCGTTATTCTATCAGCAAATGCTGAATCTACAGAAGAACTCTTCGCTCTTCATGCCCCACTTTCAGGCCGCCGCGGTGGCAGCCGCTGCGGCAGCACAGCCAGCCGCCTATTGTGATCAGTACAGCCCGTTTCTGGATTGTGAAGGTGAGCTATCTAAGCGAATATATACTCCAGATTAACTATGATTTCTAGGAATTATCAATTGAAGATATTGGGAAGTTTTCATTATAAAGGGGAATATTTGGGAATATTTGGAACCTAATATCATATATACTTAGTATAGATATCATTCTTATAGCAGGCATTTGTATAATAACAGAACAGTTCTTGAGAAACTTGATTATTCAAGAATTAACAATCCAAAATTACTGAATTTGGAATAAGAAGAATTTATGGGATAAAGTTCTTCAAAGATTGTGAAGTTCTTGAAAGTTTTTCGATTCATTTAGAGAAAAAAGATAGCGAATTTGGAGAAAAGCTGAGTTTTGATTAGGATCTTGAATTTCTAGCACTAAGTTCTTTCTATATTATAATGAAAAGGTGAATATGAGACAAGATATTTAAAAGAGCATTACGAATAACAAAAGTTTATATTTCGCGGCATCTACAACTTCTTTGAGGATAAGCAAAGGAAATGAATCTTTCTGACCATCTATAAGATAGACAAATAGTACTCCAAATAGGGAAACACAATCGGGAACAGTCCAACTTAATAATTTCCTTTGTAATAATAACTGACTATATAAAGTATATTACCAAAGTCCAAAGTTATTCTATGGAGGTGCTTATACAAATGGCTACTAGAAAGGTATCATTCGATCAGGCAGAGTTATGAAATACCGGATGTGAGTCAGGGCATTCGTAGCACCCATAATGAACGAGCGATATAAATACATAATTAATAACTTAGGCGGGTAAAAGTCCAACTATAATATCTAATAAAACTTGCCCAATTTGATAAAGGAAATAATTTAGCATTTGTTAAAATCGCAATTTCTAGAGCAGAGTACGTCTAGAGCTCAAGATATTGGGAAAGGGAATTTTGTATGCTTCAAGAACTTTTTAGCCCATGACATTAAGCAAGAATGGGGAGGGAGAAGAAAGGAAAAGTAATTCTTGAGAATATCATTTCAGATCGGAGCTGACAATATGATACAGGAAATCATTTAGGATTTGTTGAAATCGTAATTTCTAATGCCCAAGATAATTGACTAAGGGAATATTGTACGCCTCAAGAACTTTTTACGCCATGACATTAAGCAAGAATGTGAAGGGAGAAGAAACGAAAGTAGAGGAAAAGTTATTTCGTGGGAATATCATTTCAGATCGGAGCTGAAAATATGATAAAGGAAATCATTTAAGATTTCTTGAAATCGCATTTTGTACGCTTCAAGAACTTTTTACCCCATGACATTAAACAAGACTGTGAAGGAAGAAGAAACGAAAGTATAGGAAAAGTTATTTCGTGGGAATATCATTTCAGATCGGAGCTGAAAACATGCCCAGCTCCTGGCTCTGGGGCGCCGACATGCCCAAGTTCAAGTCAACGAACTTGGCATTACAAGGCCCCATAATACCTTAAGGCCCCAGGCCCCAACAACATATCACATGGAAATCTATCAAGCTAGCTTCATTTAAATACGCAACGACCTTGCTGATTGAGTATTCAAAACTAAGTCGCATATTTAAATGCATTTTCAACATTTCCTTCCACCCGCATCAAATATTTTGGTATTACGTGTTTCCCCTCCACGCCAACACATGATTAATGTGCATCGATGTTTGTCAAAGTCAAGTGTTGGCGCCAACGCTTGCCACTTGAAATTCCCCTCTCCCTCTCCCTTTCCCTCTCAGCACCCTACACACCCCCCTTCATCGACCACACACACTCACTGTGTGCAGTTCCCAGTGCAATGTGCTCGGAGAGATTAGCCCGTCGTCTGGCAAATGGATCAACTGCGGCCCCTCTCACTGCCCTTACATCCCTTCCCTCCCTCCCTTCCCCCTTCACAGCCCGAAAGCCCTTGTCGTTCTCATATGACACGCACTATTTTTCGGGAGCCTTATCAAAGTGACAAATATTTGAAATTGAGGTGAGAGCTAGACACAGTTATATGGCATTCTTTGGGTTAGACTGTTCCACAGACACCCTGTAATTATGTACATATATGTTGATTCTGTGGATTAGTTTGCCGTTCTCAGCTTAACTGCCGCTGATAATATTTATCGTAAGAAAATTTCAATATTCTTCAATAAAACCCAAAGTTTCGGGCATTTATCGACTGAAGTGCCGTGTGAATAATATATTTTTCCTATCATAAATCCAAGCTTCGGTGGGTTAGGTTCAGGCATAGGATATTTCTTCTCAGCAAAGAAACATTTTCAAGATAATATTCTAATGTTGTATAAAAACAAAGTATCTAGCATTAATAGATATAGAAACGTCTGATAAAATACATGTTCACTTTCATAAATCTCCCTCTTCTTGGACTCGAATCTTATTTTGTCATATTTTGTCGGTTCAATTCTTAGTTCGTCATATTCTTCGTTTTTTTCCGGTAAAGTTCAGGCTTTAGATGTTTTATTGATTTCGGTTCGGCTGTTTTCGGTAGTTGATTTCGGCAAAGATATTGTTCGTAAGTAAAAAGCCAAAGTTATAGTTACGAGTTCGAACCGCCGAGGCTGCAAGCCCATTTGGAATCTTTTGTTTTCTAAACCACAGGACATTTTGTTATAAGGAACATGCTGAAGCTTAATTCCGTTACTTAGGTGCAGAAAGCCTAAAGATTCATTTCCAGTTAATTCTTTAGTTTTTCATATTTTCAATTTCGCAGTAGAACATAACCTCAAAAACCTTAACAAAATACAAAAATACTAAATATTGCTTTTGCGACTTAAATAAGATTAAATGTATTTAAACATTTGGTTGAATACACTTGAGGAAGAGAACAATATAATGAGGATCAAAGATTTGCACTTTTATTATGAAATATATATTTTAACTCTTTCGCTTTATTTATAAATATCCTATAGTATCCTATAGAATCGCAGTATTTTGCAAAATATACTGACGAGAAGCTTGATGTGTATTTTAATATATATTTTGCACTTTTCCCTTTACTTAGGAATTTTTCTATTTTTAACTTAGTATTTTTGATAATATTGAACTAATTGAGTAAGGCTTATAAAGTATATTTTGTATTTTTTTCTCTCACAAACAGAGTATTTTTTCGATTCGTTTTCCGAATCTTTGGCTAACACATAAATATACTTTTGCCATTGGGATCCTATGGATCATTTTTTTCTTTTTCCTCTTAGGATTGCAGTATTTTTCATAATATTGATCTGTTGAAAAGAACTTGATTCGTATTTAAAAAATACTTTTTAGCTTCTCCCTTTACCTGTTAATCATATTCATAATATTGAGCTGATCTGAAGCTTGATTTGTATTTTGAAATGAATTTTTAAACTTTTCTTTCCCGAACAAGCAGAGCATGTGCGATTCGTGTCCGAATCTTTGGTAACAAATACATATATATATATATACGTATATATATTTGTGGGCTTATCTGAACAAAAAAATGCTATTAGTGGCGATTAATAGGCGCTGTCCATCATCTTGTGGCGACAATTGCCATTCGATTCTGATTGAGATCGAGATAAGCGCGTCCGCTGTCGTCTAAGCGAACGGGTTCCTCAATTCCAATTCCATTTTCAATAATATTTTCTTTTTCGTTTTTGGGTACAAGTGTCGCCTGCCTCTTCATTCAATATTTGAACGATTAACAACAAATTGTTCTCAAGTGCAAGAAATCAAAAAAAAATATATATATATAAAGAAAACCAGTGCAAGCAGAGCAGGGAGAAGGGGGAAGGGGAAGGGGGCTGGTTCCATGTTTCGGGGCTTATCGCGCAATACGCCACTTAATAAAAATAAACGTTAATAATTGTATTTGTACAATTTAAATTATGACATTAAATCGCAAGCGTTATTAATTTTTTACGATATGTCCAGTTCAGTTCGTATTTGTTCGATTTATATTCGCAGATATTCCACGGGCTGAGGTCAGTCGGTCTAAGTATGGATAGTTATCTCAGCGTCGTGCTCTCTATCATAAAGAGTTCTCAGTTCAATTATGCCCCGAACCCATTGAAAATGGGTGAAAAGGGTATAATGTTCTTGTGCAAATGCATGTAACAGGCAGAAGGAAGCAGCTCCGAGCCCATAAAGTATATATATTCTTGATCAGCATCAATCGGTCTGTCTGTCCGTCTGTCTGTCCGTCTGTCTGTCTGTCGTCGTCTGTCTGTTCGTCTGTCTGTCTCGTCTGTCTGTCCGTCTGTCTGTCTGTCCGTCTGTCTGTCTGTCCGTCTGTCTGTCTGTTCGTCTTCTGTTGTTGTTGTGTCTGTTCGTCTGTCCGTATGTATGAACGCAAGGATCTTAGAAACTGTAAGACCTAGAGACTAGCTGTAGGTCCTCCTAGTCTAGTCCTCAGATCGAGTTTGTTGCCGATAATCGATAACTTACTCCGTTTCCAAGTAATCGATAAAAATCTATATCGAAATCTCTTGTTGACAAATTGGGTAAATATTAAGAGCTAGAGTCCGCAAACTTGACATGTTCTTCTTCTAGAATAGTAAATCTTTATATCTCCAGTATCTCTCCATTTGGTATTGGATGAAAAGGGTGCAGGGTATCCCCTAGACGTGAGCTCCCGACTAGAACCTCTTACTTGTTAGAATTGTGAGTGCGAATTTCCGTTTGCAGTCTGACATGGGCATTTTTGGTTTTTTTTTTTTGGCGCTCCGGGAGCGATATGAATTTTGGACTAGGCACCTTATCACGCCATCCACTCGACACTCTTCCATTATGCGAGCCCATATACAATCGAATTAGTTGTTGGCCAGCTGCCCCCGCGATAACAATTATGGCAATTGATTCTTCCTCAATTGCCGACAGCCCCAGCCAGTTCCCAGCCAGCTCCCAGCCAGCTCCCAGCTCCATTTATTGGTGGGCGTAGCCATTGCCCATTGCCGTGCACAGCGAGTGGGTGAAATAGCACGCCCGACGGCCCTTCTGGGTGTGCGAAAGAGACGCACGAAACTCTAGCGAATCGACCAATCAAAAGCGTTGGTGAATTTCCCTCCAATTTATCATGAAGTACATTTAAATGTAAAGCTTTTATAGGCAAATACAAAATTACTTTAGGAACAAGAAAATTTTAAGTTCGTCTTAGAACATGATATCTCAATATATTTGAAATAATTTGCAGGGAAAAAAAAACAAGTTAAAACACGTTTCTCACAAATTTTAACCTAAAATATATATCAAATTTAGATGCAGATTTAATATTTTTTTATAAGAGATCCCATTGGAAAGTTATCCTTCAACTTTATTAAAACATTGGAAAATATGTAGGAAAAGGCAACATTTTACGATGAAAAATTAAAACAGGCTTGAAACCATGATCAAGCTATTTAGGAGCTTTAAAATTGGCTTAGTTTTGAAATAATTATCAAGACAGAGTTGAATTTTTGGAAGACTTAAACAAATAGTTCCGAAGAACATCTAACAGATATCCAACAGATATTATCTTATGATTATTTTGATTTTACAAATCGATTGCAAAATATTTTTAACGAAAAAGTTAACCTTGTCGACATTTGCCTTGTGCAGCTATGTGACATATTGAAGCTTTAAATGTTGAATTCGACTTAAAATATCTTGGAAAACAGAATATATTGCTATATAAAAACCTACCATTCGTCGGATCGTAGCTATGGCACCTATATGATAAAGTGGTTCGATGTTGATAAGATTCTTATACATATATGAGGAGCATAGTGAAACTTACAAATGCTGCGTTTGGTCAATATATCTTGGATATACAAAAAAGGGGCTTCATAAAAGAACCTACCTTTCGACGGATCCTACCTATGGTGTACCTATATAATAAAGTGGTCCGATTTGGTGCAACAGAAAGACCGACCTATGTCAAGATAAAAGCTTTATATCTGAGAGATTAGTTTGTATAGAAACTGACAGAGAGGCAGAAGGACGGACCGACGGCCAGACGAACATGCGGACATGGCTAGATCAACTCGGCTGATCTAGAATATATATACCTTATGAGGTCAGAGGACTTTTCCTTCCATGCGTTACCCTCTACAGAGGTATATGGGCTATTAAAGTTCCATAAAGTTCTTTCCATTTAAATAGGAATCCAATTTGTGATTTACCTTCATACTTATGTGGCCAAACTCTTTTTGCAGGCTTCAGCAATCCCGCATCCGCTGCCGCCGCCCTCTACTGCAATGCGGCCTATCCGGGCGCCAGTTTCTACATGTCCAACTTCGGGGTGAAGCGCAAAGGGGGCCAAATCCGATTCACGTCGCAGCAGACGAAAAATCTCGAGAATCGTTTCTCCAGCTCAAAGTATTTGTCGCCCGAGGAGCGACGGCACTTGGCGCTGCAGCTGAAGCTGACGGATCGCCAGGTGAAGACCTGGTTTCAGAATCGCCGCGCCAAATGGCGACGTGCCAATCAGACCAAACGCAGCGGCAGCGCAGCTGCCACGCCCACTTCGAACAGCAGCGGCAGCAGCGCACCGACGGTAACGGGAACGGGGACGGGGATGGGCAGAGGGTCGCAGCAGCAGGCGCACAGCGAAGATGAGGATCGCATGTACCTGTCGGCAGATGAGGACGACGACGATGACGAGGAGGAGGGGGAGGAGGATGTGGCGCAGCAGGTGGATACGTAGCCAGCCGGAATACAACAAAGATTTAATTTAAGCTTTGTTTTACGTTTACTTTAAATAAATTTATTAATTTTTGCATAGTTTTTGCTTTGTTGTTGTGCTCAGTGGAACTGATAGCTCTCCAGGCAGTTGCAGTTGGGCAGGTTGCAGCGCGGCGCCAAATTGGACAGGTGGCCCATGGTGACGGGAAAGGAGAGCGGCACAAACCACTTGGGATACGCGCAAATGGCGGCGGCTGCCGTCGACGAAGCCTTTGCCGCATACTGAAATTGGAACGATGGAAACTGCAGACTCAACAATGAAGAACGTTGCAAGTCGACTGCAACCGACTGCTCAATACTCTGTTCACAGCGCTTCATACTAACCGAACTCTTGTGGATAGCGTTCCGACTTAGATAGAAACTAACTTTTGGGTATCTATCTGATATATTTATCGAAATATCTTTAAAAAATATGACTCGTTATCTACCGATATAAGGGAAAATGGGGAAATATATCGATGGAAAGGAATATAAACTATTTAAGTGTAAAGATTCGGGATTTCTCTTTAACCCCGATAGTTTTTATATAATACCTATTACATAAGCATACCCTTACAGGGTATAGGGTATATACAGATGGTCCTACTAGGAGACGAATTTCTTTCTCTCTTGCTCCGATGGTATCCATTTATTACCTATCATATAAGCATTGGGTTAATATATCCATTTTCAATGGGAACAGGGTATATAGAGGCGGAGACGAGAACATACAAACCGAATTTGTCCGTGTCTAGCTCTTTAATTGCCCGAGATAATTTAAAATAACATTTCTTTTTTCGAGAATCGATTGTTTATCGACGTTAGGAAAAGATATCGAAGCAAATAATCGATTGTATAGATTGCAAAGTTTTCTCTCTTTTTCTCTCTCTCTCTCTCTCTCTCTGTCTCTCTCTCTCTTTTTTTTGTACCTATCCCTTTAACATTTTTCATTACATCATTTGTTATCAATTTTCTTCTGCGAACAGGGTATATAGATGTGGTAGAAGTAGATACACATACATCTAGCTAGGGAAATATACCCTAAATATGCCTTATGAAAGTTTCAATAATCGATATTTATCGATGATTGGAAAATGGTGAAAGATATCGGATAAGAATAGTAACTTCTTATGCGTATGCGTAATTTAAATTTCATATTACTAATCTACCCGTTTTCAGTGGGTATAAAGTATAAAAAGGTCGAAACCCTTTTTAAATTGTAGATAAGAGTATGTACGCGTATATTTCAGATTAAGAGTCGAACGGCTACCAAAACCCCAAATACACTTTCTGATCCGTGAACAGAGTATGGGAAAGTTGGTAACTGCTGCCGTGGCTCACCTGTTCGGCTATGACTGGCCTGAAGGCGCTGCTGCGCGGCGGCATGGCCAGCTGCAGTGTTTGCGGCAAGGGCAGCGATGGGGGCTGTGGGAACGGCGGCAGGTGTTCCGCCGGCGTCTGGTCCGCCGGCGGCGAGACGTTCTCAATGGCGCGTATCAAGTCCAGGTCGCAGCGCTTGAGCACCAGCTCCAGCACGGAGCGCTTGCGCTGTGGGAATAGCTGCGCCAGCATATCAATCGCCGTTTGGGAGACGATCTCGCGACGCGGTGCACTAAGATCCTGGGCCACAGCCAAGGTTTCGGGCTCCACAACAACCGGCTTCGGCTGCTTCTGCTGCTCCGGCGCCTCCTGTGGACTGTGTGCTCTGGAGCCGGCAGCCTGGTCCTTGGGCTGCGTAACGGTCAGGCCAAAGATGCTGCCCGGCGGCAGGGCATCGATTTTGCGGCCCGTCTTGTTCGCCACCAGGCGCAACGCGATGGCATCCTCCACCGCCTGCTGGCGCTTGAGGGCAACCTGCGAATGGCCAAATGCCAATTGAAATTAATATGCGACAAGTGTTGAACGCGGCTTTCCAGAATCTCTGTTTGACTTTGCGTGCAGCAAACAGACAAACAAAACAAACCGTCAAACGGCCACAAAACAACTGCAATTCCTTTGGGTATCACATACGCACCGAGGCAGGGTGTTCCCAAATACAGAAACCGCCCCAAAAAAGGAAAGAAATGAAGAGTAATGAACGTGACTTTTCATATTTCAACGTTTTAGCAGCTGCTTGCTGAAAGCTCATTAAAGCTCACGGAAAGCTGTCAAGTAGCAGCTGTTTCATTAAAGCTTTTAAAAGCTCATGGGAAGCTGTCAAGTAGAAACGCTTTCCTTAAAGGCTTTTAAGGCTCATGGAAAGCTGTTATGTTTGTATTCAAAACCTGCCTCAAGGCTTAAGCTTCATCAAACCAAATCTAATTTAGCTCTAGAAAAAACACTAACGAGATTTACACAAAGCAAAATTGATTTGAAAAGCTTTGATTTGTGCAACGCTGCAAAAAACACTCAACGATTTGAAAACTTCAATTCCTGTGAATTTGGGAACAGTCTTCGCCTAGTTAATTTCCCCCTCGTGTAATGCGAGCCCCGGCAGCAGTTGTGCAAACATTTGGTAAGCGGATATTTTAGCTCGATTTGTTCGTACGCTTTGACAACTTTCCATCATCATCATCGTCGTCATTATTCACCAAGTGCGAGACCAGAAGAAGGTTAACCCAAATCTGGACAGCATTTCGTATTTCATTTGTTTGCTTTTGCTCGCTGGGAGCAGGGAGCAGGAGTCAGGGGCAGGGGCAGTTGGCCCGTGGCATGTTTATCTTTCAAATTAGAACATTGCGGTGGTTAATCTAAAGACAATACTAATAGAATAACTATTAATATGTGCGAAACGTCCGATAAGCAAGCCGATAGTTTATAAAGTTAAGGCTTGCAAGGGTTAACAAGCGTATAATTATAGCAAGAGCTGTCAGCTTGGGGCAAAACAGGTTTCACGAGGTTTCACTTACTCCAAAGTTAGAAATGAATAGATTGAAGTGTAGTTTAATAAGTCGAGTATAACAGCAATTCATGTGCAAAACGTTTACGAATGCGTAAGAAGAAAGAATAGAGAAAATCAAGGGGAGATATTGGAACGAGATTCTTTTATAGATATATGTAAGTAACGTATCTTCTCCTCTCACCTGTGCGGCCATAATGCGCTGTCGCTCGAAGATCAGGACACACTTGGCACACTTGCAGCTCTTGTAGGTGCAGAGCTTCTTGTGGCCGCGCAGCTCCGAGATGATGCCATGGTTGCGGCAACGGGCGCACTTGGGCACCCGGTTCGAGGCTTTGGCCAGCTGCGTCTCAATGGGTTTCGCCAACTTCGAGCCGGCTGCGAGACGTGGCCGCTTGGTCGCGTTAACCTGCCCAGCCACCGCACTTTCATCGGCCATTGCAGCAGAAAGGATTCAATATCAAAATGATAATTGTTCAAAGTTGCGACCGTTGGCTTTGGTAGCGTTGCAAATGCCAAGCGAAAAGAAACTAAATTTTGGAAACACTTGACTTGATGTCGAATTGTTTCAAACCAAATTTTCAATTGGCCGTTTTGTTGATCTACGCAGGCGCATTAGCTAAATGCGCTTGCAGCAAGTCCTGGACAATCTGATTGGCGGTTGTAAGGTGCTCTGGCCCCACCCACAGGGCGGAGCTTAAAATAGGGGCGGTTAATGTCATAAGCTGAGACATAGTTACAAAATGAAATACCAGACAATCACCGTAATTGTGCTTCAAGTTTAAGAAATACTGAAATTTTGAGTGTTCGAACGAATTTAAATACAAAACTCGTTAAGTGTGTGTTGGTAAGTGGGAAATTAAATTGGCTTAACATTTGCTAACCACGTAACATATTTGCTCCACACCTAACAGAGTACACTCCACAGCTAACAGAATATGCAATCGATAATAAGCTGTTTCTTAAGGGCCAAGCAGCAAACACGTTAGCAAAGCATAAAATTAAATAACTAATAGCAATATTAAAATGAAATGCAATTTGTTGCACTAACATAAATGTTAATGCACTTTTGCAGTTAACATCAATACATCGAGTACGTCAATGAATAAATATCGCAAATGTTGTGAAATTAACAGGGTTATCGATATTTCGATATTTCTTCGACGGTGCATCGCTAATTTTAGTCAGTCGGAAATCATCTTCGAACGTTAAAAAATGGATCGGTAGCTAAAAGAGATAATTTAAAGCGAAAAACGCAAAGAAAACGGCTTTTGTCCGCTATTTCAGCGATTTTTTTTGTGTTGTAATCAGCAGGAAATTTTTAACAACAGCTACAACGACCAAACACCACCACAGTCAGTCCCAGGCAATAACCAACAGCAATTTTGCAATATTCTATCAAATTTTACTGCAACTACAACAACAGCAACCACTATCAAAGCCCAATAGAAAGTCCCCACAAAGGAAAAGTGAAGAGCAAGATTCATTTAAATTGAAAAATAGAAGGAATATTCAATTTTTGCTCGCTTTTCCCGATGTGATGAGAAAATCCAACAATAACAACCACAATTACCAACAACCGACCGACAACAGTGCAGCGCAGCCAACGCCAGCAGAGCAGCAGCTGCCGAACAGTGGCTAAAAATTGTATTGCCAAATTAAATTTTCCTTCAAACATTTTTTCATGCTGCTGCGCAATTCGCAACGACGCCGACTGCAATTACAGCAACATCAACTGCAGTAGCTAGAATTCAAATCATTTCTTGGCAGAGCAGCAGCAGAAAAATCTTTTCATCAGCCACCATTTTGAATGAGCGCAGCGCAACAACAACTAACGCCGCAGCAGCAGAGAGAGCGAGAGCGAGAGACCAGCGCAGCAGCGACGTTGACGTCAACATTGTGTCTTATTAGCGTCGACTAAGAGCGGAGAGGAGGTGCAGGCCCAAGCATTGCAGCTGTTAGACCGGAAAAATTAAAACAAAAAAAAGGCAGTGCGTGCATTTGCTTGCTTGTGTGATTGGAGCAGAGAGACTGTTTGAGTGCCAATAATTTAAGGGAATCAACCGAAAGGCCAAAAAAATGGTTGAGCGCATTTTGGAGGAGAAAAATAGCAGCACAGCAGCTGCTGCCAAGGAGTTTGCGTTGCTGCGACGCAACACCGGCTGCGGCAGCAGCAGCAGCGCAAACAACAACGCTAGCGGCTCCGCAGACAGCGGCGTAGGCGGCAGCAATGTCTCTTGCAGCAACACCGACAACAGCTGCAGCCAAAGTCAATCAGGTGAGTGTTGAATTTCAAGTTATTTTTTTCTCTAAACTTAACTCCTTTTTTGCTACTCTTACGCTCTCGTGCTCTTTGGCTTTCCCTTGTCAATATACGTATGTATGTACGTATTTATGTATATTTTTTTCGTTACATTTTAAGTGGTTTTGTAGCCACTGTGCGGGATATGTGCATTGAAAGTTTTTGCAGCTGCCGCTCGTTGCCACGCACATGAATAGAGTGAGAGGGAGCGAGAGAGATAGACGCATAACTGAAGAGTGCGGCGCCCTTCATCCCTTTACCTTGCGTGTTAGCTGCCCTTGTATATGTGTGTGTGAGTGTGTGTCGTCCACTTTTCTGCCTCTTCTTTCGTTACGTTCTGTTACGTTTTTATGCCCCGTCGGTGTCGGTGTAATGCCTGCCACTTGTTTCTTCTTCTTATTGTTCAGTTCGAAATTGTTCTGGAAACGCAGTGCACTTGCCTCAGTGTGCGTGTGTTTTCACATTTCCATTACGCATACATTTTCATGCTATATTTTTAGTGCTGCGCTCAAACAGCTGAGGCCCCTGGCAACAGTTCATTGAATAGAGTTTTCAATATACTCTTCTCTAGAATTGTTAACATTTTTCTAGGAAATGTATATATATATGTAAATATATAGATATGCATTCGGTTATAAGTATGTATGGGTGTGTGTATATGAATTGTAGGGTATAGCCCGCACGTACAAGTTTCGGCAACAAGTTCATTAATTGGCCCATCAATTGTGCCACGTCAGCTATTGATTTGCGCAAACCTATCTCTCGTTATTCGTAAGCAATTACGCATCTACAGTGGGCCACAGCTTATTAATATGCGAGCGAATTTGTTCCAGCTTTAAACTTATAATAAATTAAGCGGCTTTGCCTCATTTTATATCATTTTTCAACAAGGAAATAGTAAAGTTCAGAAACTAAGAAACAATTTTGAGCCTAAGAGCGTTTTTCCTAGTCAAATACCTTCGGGTACTACGTATTTTGCGGTCTTACGGCAACAAATACCGCAAGTCGCGCTTGTTGAAGTTTTAGCGACAATAAACATTTTTATTTGCTTGAATAATAGTCGCGTCTTTATGACATGCATTGCTAGACCTCTGTCTCAGTCGCGTCTATTAAATTAAATAAATGAAAACATTTATATAAACAAATGTACTATATGTACATATATAATCCAAACACGTGTCGTTCCTGATTGTCTTTTATGAACTTTGCGACGTCAATAACAAAGCTTGCATTACTTAATAAATACACTTAATAAAGAATATATAAGATTTGTGTTATAAATAGGAAATGTTTAAAGAAAATGGAGGCATGGCAGACGTAATATTATTCATAGGAAAATGATAGATAGATTGTTGAATAATACTTTTAAAACAATTGCCATTGTATATAAAATATGTGTTTATAAAGATTTGATATGAAGCACAACTAATAAAACGTTAAATCTATAAAAGAAAAAATCTTTGGTCCAAGTCAACATTTTCAAAATCTGAGTATTATTTCCATCCCACATTTTATTTTGTTCTTATCTAAAGAACATTGGAAGAACTTTCTTCCATTAGCTTTTTAAAGGCCTCTCCATTTATCTCTTGAGCACCAATCGAAATAGTCTCACTTCAATTAATCCTTCTTCCAAGTACCAAGAGCGCAGCGCATATATTCAAAAATTAATAAACGATTGGCTTATCTATGCATTGAGCATGGGAAATGAAAATGAAAGAGTGCCAGCGATAAGATAGGGAGCATATTCCCCTCTGCCTCGTAGATCTGCAAACAGCTGGAAGGAAATGCGCACCACGTTCATATAAACAGCTGTCCTCAGAAGAAACGCGCGGACAAAACCGAAGAAACTTTCCCAGAATGTTGCCCATCAAGTCTGTCTGAAAGTGTCAGAGGCGGGGAGTTAGGGGTAGGGACGCGGCGTTGTGTGGGCAGGCAGCGTGAAATGAATTGTTGTTGTTGCTTTTGGGCTAGCTGCGCGCCGAAGCTTATTTCCGGAATTGACAAATTAACAAAATACATTTGCATTTTTGTGAAGTACATACATATGAAAAAGAGCTGAAAGCGTGCAAGCGAGACGGCGATATATGCATGGCTATCTTGGCTGAGTGTTCAGGCAATTAATACAAAATGATTCACTGTGCGAGCTGTTCAACACGCAAAGAGCTTAACAAATGAAAACGGATCAAAGTGTTAATAAACTGTAAAGCGAAACTAGCGCTGCGGCAACCAGCTTCTGCAACTGCAACAGCGACGCGGGCAGCGCAGCGACAGCGCATAACCTTGATGACGTTTATTGCACTTTGGCGCTGCATCGAGCGGCAGCAACAACAGCAGCAGCAGCAGCAACCCAAAATAGAACGACAGCCAAAGCAAGCGAGCAAACAAAAATGAACGAAACGGTGCGAACAAAGACAAAGCGATGAGCGCTGCGGCCGCCCGCTCTCTGCTAGCAAAGCTGACCGAGTTCGAGCCAACGTCTGCTGACGTGTAGCGACTGCGCTGCCACTAGTGCAACAGCAGCGGCGGCAGAGGTTGATGATGACAAACCTAAAAAAAAATAAAATAAAATTGAGAGAAAAAAACCACGTTTATCAGCGCCTTAACTGAGCTGAATGCATATCAATTGAATTGAAGGCTGTGTGTGTGTGTGGGGGGACGACGGAACGGGTGAAGCGCCGTGTATATTCAGCAATTTGCAGCTGCATGCTGGATACACGCGCCTTGCGAAAAAAAACAAACGGGATTTGGTGGGGAAAAAGGCGAAGGCGTCGTCTGTCGCTGTGCCGATATTTTATTTTGCAATTTTCGCGCAAGCAACAATGAAAGTTGCTGCATATGTATGCGTGTGTATGCACACATAAGTATGTATGTGAGCAAGCATCGCGATTTGACGACTACTTTGTGGGTGGTTGCTTGGCCAATTGCCACCGTGCGTTGGTCTGTGCCACGTTTAATGAGTGGCAGACAAGCTAGATACATACATATATAAAGTGGACCATTATTATTATCAAGAACCTCGTGTGTGTTTTGTATAAACAACAACCACCCAAAAATTGCGTGCGTACGTGCAGCTTCTCACACGCATCTGCTACAACCCCCCCTCCCACACACACACACAGACGCACACAAGCAACGTGCATATATTTAAATGTAAACACTGCCCTGCAAAGTTTTTTCGTGCATATGGCAACGCTGTTGCTGTCGTGCAATGTAAAAAATAAGGAAAATAAATCCCAGCCTCAAACATATTTATACGTTTTGTCGTTTTTTCTTTTGAGAAAACAAAGCACCATTAAAGAGAAGTGTTTTTGTTGTTTTTGCTTTGCTTTTTGCCCTTCCACTTATTTGTTTTTGAACGCAATTCGCACATCAGGCGACGATATTGGTGCGCGTGTATTTGTATATGTATTTAGTGGTGTCGATGTCTGCGTTAACCTCGTTTTTCACGCTGCCCTCAACAGCACGTCAGCAGCCTACGTGATGTTGTGCTTGTATGTGTGCCGCACACTTCAATTCAGGTACAAGCAAGAGTGCGAGAAAGATAGGAAGAGAGAGAGAGAGAGAGAGAGAAAGAACTAACGAGTGGCAGCGCCGTGTCTGTTTGTTCATTTTTGTCTTTTACTCGCTCATTCGTTGCTGGCGTTGCTGCTTTTTGCGTGGTCATACCGGTCTTTTTCAATGCGCAGCCCAATGAGTGGGCTCTCTCTCTCTGCTAGTGTCTGTTCGGCTCATCCGCCCGCTCTGTCCTGCACCGAACGGCTGAGCTGTGCTGTGGCCACCACTTGTCGCTTTTGTTGTTATTTTGCTGTTATTTGCTGCTGTTTGTGTTTTGAGTTGCAGCGACAAAGCGGCTGTCGCCTTTTGGCTCAGCTGTTTGTCGGTCTGCTCGTCTATACTGTGGCTTTCCTTTCGCTCTCTCGCTCGTGATTACTTGGCCAACCCAAAACAAAAACAAAAAAACGTGCTTTACTGCTGCGATTATGTCAGTCTCTAATATTCTCTCTGTTATCGTCAGCTGCTCTCTTTCGTTCTTTCTCTCTCTTGCGCTCTTTTTTGATCCGCCTATGTATTTGTATTTGTAATGTTTATTTCATTATTTTTAATAGAACGCAATTTAAATTCGTTAAACATTTAACACGATCTGCCATCATCTTTCGCTTCCCACTTCTCACACACGCCCATGCCATGTTGCCAAATTTCATACGCCGTTCAGTTTCACTCTTTTTCGTTGTGGAGATTTTTCTCTTTTTTTAAGATATCCCGGCATCGATTCTCTAAATTGAATCAAATTGAAAAACTTTCCATGCCAAAGTACTCGATTGTTTTTATTGGCCCTAACTATCTTAGCAGGGGATCAATAATTTGTTACTGCAATTTGCTTGAAGGCTCATTATCAAATTTACTTCTATCTTAAAAATTCTAAAAACCGGCTCAACTTTGCTTCCGGCTGTTCGTTTTTGCATTTGGTTAAATTCTTAAATTTATTGTGTAAACAAAAACCGCAAAAGCTTGCGTACATTGTACCTATATACATGTATGTATGTATGTACATGTGTACTTATTGACATAACGAGTGTAACCGCAATTTGTACATATGTATGTTTGTTGTACTGTATATCTCTTAAACCGCTTCATATGTCAAAAAAGTCACGTAAGCACAAAAAATATGCACAAACATTTGCGACGTCAGCGTGCACTAACTCGCTCTTTGGCACGTGCAAAGAGCACAAAGCTGAACATAAATATTCCAAAGCTCTACACCTTCGCCCTTACCCATTACATTACAATACAGCGGGCCGTTCGCCCATACTCTTATTAGAAATGCGTTTGGCACTCACTCGCACCGATGTACGCTCTGCATTGCCTCTGTGCTGTTGTTCTCTCACAGCTGCTCTCTGACGCGTTCTCTCGTTGAGTTAGTTTTTCGGCTGCTGCCGCCTGGCCTGGGCCTGACACTGCTGACTGCTCGACGGCGCGTGTTTGTTTCTTTCCTCGTTTGCGCCGCGCGACGACAGTCCGGCTACATTTTCGTCCGTGTTTTAAGAATTGTTCTGTTTTATACATTTTCCACCATTCGGTTTTATCACATTCGCGCACACATATATATATATATATACTATTTCCCGCAGCGGCCGCAATACAACAGAAAAAGCAAAAAAAAAAAAACAAAAACCACGTCGTCTTCTCCCACACACCATTCAGTAGCTAAAGTTTTTCCGCGTGTTTTTGGCAACGTTCATTCATCAGCGCTCGTTCGATTCGATATCGAATTGTGGTTGCCTTAAAGATGACGATTGCGTTTTAAAATTGCATACAACAAATTCGAAAAATAACTTCATCAGTCAAAACAAAAAGTGTAAAAGCAGTTTTTAGCTACAAAACAAAAAAAATAGCAAAAAACGTGCGACGCTAGCAGCGGGCGTTGCTTAGATAAATTGCGTTGCGGCTAAAAGCAAAGCACAGCAACAGCAGCGGCAACAACAACAACCACAAACATGTTGGGTAAATACAAAAAAATTACACATTTAAGAAGCTTTAAGAGGTAGATTTTGTACATACATATATGTACATGTACATATGCACATATACATACATACATATATCCCATATCCATACGTTTGGGGATATTAATAAGTGTGCTCACTAAAACAGAATTCGATTGAAATGCCGGTTTTGCATTTGTGTGTTTGCCTTTTGTTTCATTCGCTGCCTTTCCGCTAACTTGTGCGTGCGTGTGTGTGTGTGAGTTGTTTGCCATTTGCTATGCCTTCTGCTGTTGCATTTCCTTGTTGCTGCTACTATTATATTTAATTCTTTCTACTCCCATTGTTTTGCGAGAAAACATTAAAAACTATGGAGAAAAAAACAAAATGGCATGTGAATATTTTGCTATGCATATGCATGAGTACAACAAACGGTAAACAACATTTTGCAATTCCAATTAGAATACTTGGCAACTACAACTATAACCCAACTGGAGGGGCCAATGCCTTTCTGTTCTATTCCAAGGTAGCTGTGCTATTGAAGACGAACACCTGATATGGGTATACAAATAATTTCTATTGTTACCACGTGTAACTAGTTTCAATTTCAAATCTAGAGACCAGAGCAATATTTTGACGACCTTTGAATCCTGCAGAAATGATTTCTTCTTATTTCGAAAATTTGTGCTTGGTCAGCCTTGGCAACCCCAGCAAATAATATTCGCAGCAGCCCCGTCATTTCGGAGCAGTCTGTACGTTCCAATACGAAATTGCGTTGCAGCAAACATGCTCAACAAAAGTCTAGTTGGGGGCGAACAAGGCGTATATGGAGTGAGCGAGGAAGTTAAGGCAGTAGCGCGTGCCTTCTTTTTCTCTTTCCCTCTCTCCCACTCTCCTGACTGGCACACATCGACAAAGCACGCCGGCAAGCATTGCAGCGCCCTAACACCCCCTGCATAGCAGAAATGGCGACCTTGAGCATTGCGCCGGTAGCGCTACCCACAAATATACAAATATCCGTTCATTGTATGTACATATGTGTGTCTGAGTTAGTGATTATATATTTTCCTCCTCATATAATTATGCATTTTAGTTTGCTTTTGTTTTTACAAGCACACACATAGCGCACCCCGCACACGCTTTGCCGGTCGGCTTATTTGTTGCTCTTTTCTTTTACTTCTCGCCATTTTTATTCGACTTTTGCTTTTACAATTTTATTCGGCGGCGCAATAATTTTCTTCTTCTTCCTCTGGGTGGATTTGTGTTTGTTGCTGCCCGTATATGAAGTAACACACCATGAGATTGAGCGACAGCAACAAAAGAGCGTGACAGCTAAAGAGAGCGGCGCGTGTATCGGGCCTGCTCTTTGAATGGTCTTTGCTCGATTTGCTGCCTCGGTCTCGCATCTGGCCGCATGTGTTTTCCAATTGGGAACTTTCTTGCTTCAAGTTATCTTTTTGCTATATATATATATGTATATATTATAATTGGTTTACTGCTGTTGCCTTTTTTTATTATTTAATTTCGTTTTGCCACGCTTTGTTAATCTTTTACCGTACCGGTGCTCTCTGGCGCTCTGGCTCATACTCTGCTTTTGGTTTCGCCTTTGCTTCTTCTTAATTATTGTTATTACTGTTTATAGCACTTTACTGCTGTTTTCATGTTTTTTTTCCATTCTTGTTTTTGCTTGCAGCGTAACTAAAATGTTTCAAGGTTCTTTTGTTTTTTCTTTTCATAATTTGCTGTTCTTTCTCTTTGATTGTTGTTTTGCTATCAGCTTCGTTTTGATAAGCTGGTATGACGAGGGGCGGTGGGGGACTGGCATTCAATTAAAAATTGGCAGACGCCTTGTGCTTTAAGAGGAGCGCAATCAGATCGTCTGATATTTTGAGCTGATATTAGTCAAGCGTTATTTTCGTTTACTACTTTGTCTTCTTCTTCTCTGCTTGTTTATTTTTAAGTGACTTGTTTTCAGAGTCTGACCTTGTTTCGAGTTCTTTATGAGCATCGTTCTTGTTATCTAGCCTAATATTATTGCTATTTAATTAATTTAAAAAAGAAAACAACAAAAACTGCTTCTAACTGATTTAGTAAAAAACGAGAAAAAGTCTAGTTTTACACTTATTTTAACTTTTCCAATAACCCATTTTACTAAATCAGAAGCAGTTTTTTGTTGTTTGGTCTTTGGCTATCTTCGGCACGCCGAAGATCTAATACACTTGCAGACCAAATTTGGTCAATATATCTTGCGAAACAATCAAGTTTTCTATACAATAACTAAATTGATTTTCGACCAAGCGTTCCTATGGCAGCTATATGATATAGTGGGCCGGATCGACTCGATACAGATCAAGAATCTATATACTTTATGGCGTCGGAGAGAAAATCTCCTTCTATACGTTACATATTTCGTTGACAAAATTATAATACCCTCTGCAAGGGTATAAAAAAGAACTTGTAAGTGTGCTGTTGTTTAATAAGAAAAGATTTCTATAGTTAAAAACAAGTTTTTAGAATAATTTATTTGCCCCATTATTGTTATTTTCATTTGTTTTCTATGAGTTCCTATAGGCTCTGGGGGCTCGCATCAGGCGACATGTGCTTACATGTAAAGACTTTCTATAGCCCGTTTACTACAGGGTATACTAAAAGAATTCGTAGCATGTGGAAAAGTTTTTCAAATAGTCGTTAGCTGTTGTTTTTTTTGTCATATAATTCTTGTATTCTTGGCATTTATTTGGCTTCGATGCTTGTTTCCTAACCCAGGCTAAACTGAAATGCATTATCTACATACGTCTCGCTTTTAACTAGAATGTTCTATTCACTTGCCACATGTTGCATCATCGCGACCTCTACCAACAACTGTTTCAGTTTGCAATTCTTGGGCAAACACATGACAGCAATTTTTTATTGTTATTTGTTGTTGTTGCTTTTGTTTTTTAATAGCCTATTTATGGCCTTATATCTGAAACGCAGTTTAATATTTCTTGCATTTTATATACATATATACATATCCACACGTGCATACGTAGGCACAATCTCTTGGCAAATATTTGTTGCATAGTTTTGTTTATAGAGTTGTTCTGGCAATTTAATGCAAAAATATGGCAGTAGCAGCAGCGAAAACAATTTATTTATTTCCTCTGGCCTTTTTCTGTGTGTGTGTGCTCAGCAAACGAAACACCCTAAACAAAAATAATTAATGAGGGGTATATACACATATGTACATACATATAGAACTCTGGCTAATATTGTTGTCTAAGCGGTAAAAACGAAACCTTGTTATCATGGGTTAGTTGAGTTAAACATTTGTGTGGCTGGGTGTTTGCTTATAGAGGGAGAAACCCACTTGAAGTTGACAGTAGACGTTGGCTAAAGAAAACGCTACGGTTTCAGGTATTCATATTACGTTGGCGTCGATAATCCGTTCCGTAAGGTGTTTTTGTTCTAGAATCCAGCCAATTTTTGCCTATACCAGAAATCGTAATTAAAGCCATAATCACGGAGGACCTTTATCCAACTGTGTAATACACAGTACAGGGTGTCCCTTTAGTCAAATTTATATTCCCTAAGGTATATGTGTCTAGAAGCCAGCCAATTCTTCCTATTCCAAATATCCAGACTTAACACAATATTCGAGGATGACCTTTGCCCAACTGTTAAGAACCGTTTTCCCCCTGTGTACAGGGTGTCATGTTAGTCAAACAAACTCGACTCGGTACTCTGTTCCCTATGTTCTAGACTCAAATGTCTAGAATCCAGCCAAGTCTTCCCATCTCTAAAATCTACAATTAAACCATAATCAAGGAGGGCCTTAGCTTAGGTTCTTCACTGTGTACAGGGTATCCGTTAGTCAAACAAGCTCAATTGAACTTGCAAACTTTCGATTTTTCTTTATTTATTTAATTATAGAACTTTATCTGCTGTTCTACAAATATTTAAATTAACTTTTTTTGCTGCTCAATGCAAAAAGAAAAACAACTTTGGGAGCTGGGAGAGTACGACGCAATAAATTCAAATAGAGTCGCGGCGCAAGCTGAGACTCAGCTAGAACCTGATAGTACGAGCGACGACTGAGCCCCGTCCCGACCCGCCCCGCGGCTTTACCGGCCGGCAAACACGTCAGAGATAAGTTGACTCAAGAGCTGGAAATTTCAGACCCAAAGAAAGAGGATGAAAACAAAAAGCAGCAACTACTTTAAAGCTTGTTTTAGTTTGCAGTTTTCTACGGCTTCGCATTGACGTTTGACGAAAACTGAAAACAAAACAACAGACGAGAGCTGTTTACGTTTATGTTTTTCGCAATAGGGTCTCTTACGTAGTATATATACTCTATACATACATTTAATAGGGTTCCCGAACCACACTCAAGGTGATTCGATAATCGGTAATGCGAGAGGTCAAAAGCAATAGAAAACTGTTAACGCTTCTCCCGGTTCTTAGATAAGCTGGCAACATCGAATGATTCTCTCGCCTGTCTTTTGACACTTTTGAGGGGTTTTGTTGTTTTTTGACTAAAAACAAGCTGATGAAATACGATGAACATGTTTCATTGCAGCGTCTCTCAATCGATTCAATAAAGACATCAGGTGATGTCTTCCGAACGATAAGCTTCTGATTAAATCGAACATATAGAGAAGCATTGCATCTAGCTCTAGAAGCTTTCGTAGGCCAATTAATAGAAAATGAAAAGGTTATCATTAACAATGAAACGAAACCAATAGTTTTCAGCATGAATTTCACTTTTCTCGAAAGGGAAACGTGCTTTTAAATAGTTTCTCGAAGAATGCAGAAGCAGAAATCGTTCGAAGCAAATGAAAATCCATGTAAATTGTCAACAGCTTTTGGGCAACAAATCGCCGGCAATTTATCATAATTAATTTCGCCTGCGACAGCAAATCGTTTGAAAAACCGGCTCGTGTGGAAAATGAGCAGAAAAACAAAAATGATTTGCCAGAAAGATTCGGAAAGCAATGCGCAAAAAGATATCGCAAGCGAGGCAATGAAAATACATAATAAAAGAAGAGGAAGAGCACACAATGTTTATGTGTAAATATTTTTATTATTTCTTGCAGCACGCGTCTTTGTTTTGCCATAATTTAATTGACGTAATTGATAAGAATTAACAAAACAAAAACGATCAAATAAAACGCACTAATTAGGCCAAATTTAAATTTAGATAGCACCGAATAGCCACAGCGTGTGTGTGCTTGTGTGTGTGTGTGTGCGTCAAGTGGGCGCAAGCAACGTGTGTGCGCTGGGCGTGGCAGCGCAGAATGACGCGTTTTGGGGGGATGTAGACTTTTGCTGGGCTTTCGGCCAAAATTTCACTCGTTGGCGAGACACAATTAAAATCAAAGAAACAACAAAACGAAGAAGAATTTTATAATCGCAATATCATTCGATGAGAGAACAACCTGAAATGACGTCTGCGAATTGATGATTCGATGGGTAAAGGGGAAAGGCGGGGAGAAGGGAGGGGGGTCTGCACCGGAACCAAAAAGAAAAGGCGGAAAAGCTAGAAAATAAAAATGAAAGCTTGTCTAAATATTTAAAAGTATTTGTGTTTATCAACGGGATATGCTGCGTATATTGCGTTCTAGAGAAATAGTTGCTGCCAACAGTCGACGACGATCGAGAAGGCGGAAGAGTATACAAGAGAATGAATGTCTAGAAAGAAATTGGGTCACACAAGAAAATACTATACACCAGTATATGGCATCTACGTACGTACGTATGTGTGTGATTGACAAGTGGATTTATAAAGCATGCGATAAGAATGATTGATCGCCTTCTAAAGAAATTGAAGGAAACCTTTCGATGAACTCTGCCATCTGTCTGCTTGATCCTAAGCATGTTTGAGAGTGGAAAATTGTAAAGTTATATGAATACAGAATTTGAATGTGTTCAATATCATTGCTGATCAGTGATCGACTTAGAAAATACTTCTTACATACATGTGTATCCAAAGCTTGCAGTTACAATTGAGATTATGATATTAAGTGAGATTATGATATTAAGTAAATATTAAGTGTCATCATTGATCAGTTAGAGAAATGCTTCAAGTATCATTGCGACCACAATGTTACAATAATGAACACTGATAAGCTTCTTTAGAGAGCAATTTTTACCTAGTCTATGATAAGTATAACCTTTGGAGATCATCTTATTTTAAAGTAATCTGCGGTCAAGCTCTGATCTGTTTGAACTTGGGCGAAGAATTGTAATTGCAGCAATCATATTTATGCATTCATATTCATTTAAGTAAACATATATGCATTATTTATTGTTTTATATCTATTTATCTCAAACAAGCGACGAAATACGAACTGCATTTCTCGTCTTTTTTTATGCACTTCTATAATCATGCACTTCTATTATCATTGAGCTGATCTTGTCATCTGATGCGAGCTTCTGTTGTTGTGCAGCCCTATCCAATTATGTGTCTGTGTGTGTGTATTTGTGTCTGTGTGTGTGTTTATGTGTGTCTATACACACCATCTACATGCTTCTCAAGTACTTGAATGGCTCGTCTGATCGTTTATTTATTTTATTGTGCGTCTCAACAACAACATCACGAGCCACTCGCAAAAGGCCAACTACCTCTGGCGCTCAAAAGTCCAACAGAATGCAACAATGCATATTAGCATTAGATTTATTATTATTATTATTATTATGGACACCCGACCTCCCCCTCTACGCTCACAACTCAGCTACACCCCATTGAACTCCACAGCATATGCAGCTGATTGCGCCTTTTCCATTCGCAATGCAATTGAAGATTGGCGATTGGCTGGGCCAGCGATCTGTCGGCTGCTCCTGTCTCCCCCCAACTCCCCTTCCTCCATCTCCCCCCTCCACCCTCCTGCTTATACGCTTTTAAGTAAGTGGCCGGACAGACTCGTAAGTCCCATGGTATCTATAAATAGAACATTGAACGCACAAGCGATTCGTGTGCCTGGTTTATGATGACAATTAAAAATTATACAACGTTCAACTTGGGCACGCCGAACTTCAAATACCCTTCCACCACAATCGATTGCTGATAAAGAGCTGTATCGATAAAGATCAACCTTGTCTTCCTATAGTTAGTTGAATTTATACAGATTTACATGTGTATAACATATTCGCATCGCCTCGCCGACTTCCTTGAAGCGTTACCAACTACATGCAAAAGTTACAATTGTCCTTTCGTAGAGTATTGATACTCAAAAATGCGTTGCCTTCGTTTCGTCATTATGATCATTATCATGATCATTACAAAGAGCATTATTGTAATGATTACTGTCAGGCTTTGGCTCAGTCACTGGCCCCGCTCCCCGCTCTTCCCTCTCCCATTCCGCTGTTCCCCCATCCCTTCGTTTTTTATTATGTGCCCTGCCCATTTAGCATTTATTTTATTTGAATTTAACATATTTTATTTTTTATTTTGTTTCGTTTTTTTTTGTTTCTTATTATTTTCACTGGCTCGCCTTTGCATCGCCGGCGACTTGTTTACGACACGCGATTTGCTTTCTACGCAGTTGCGCTAAAATTATGTACTCGCTAAAGCGATCTATCTATAATATATATACATATATATATATGTGTACATAAAGTACAGGGAAAAAAAAAATGAAAATTTTGTTGAAAAAAAAGTTTTTTTTTAAATTTTTTTTTTTTTTTGTTTGTTTTTTTTTTTGTTTATTTGGTTTTTATGGTAAGGGGGGGGGGATATTTTTTTTTGTTTGTATGTATATTATTTTTCAATATACCCGTTTATTTATAAACATTTATGCATTGATAAAAACTTGAAAATAGGCATACAAATATGGCAAGTGGTCGCCACCGCCGATAAATGTAATGTGCTGTGCGCAAATATCTGGATTGTTGTTTGCTTTGCCCCAAGCCAAAGCCCAATGGGCCATGTCTGTTTGCTTTTGTCGTAGCTGTGTCGCTTGATAAGTATTTGTTGGTTTATTTGATTAACATTTTTCTTGAATCTCGATTTGACGCTAGCCTACGAAATCGCTAGATAGGCTAGACAATAATTATTTTGGCAAAAAATTAAAATGTCACGCTTTGACGTTTTCGAGATGGACGACAGCAACAGATGCTTAGAAAGCTACACTGGCATATTTTGATCTTTACAGAGTTTTAAAACACGCTTTAAAGTGCGAAAAAATGTGATTAAACAAGAGACATGTTAGACAAAGTCGCGTGTGTGTCTCTTTAAGCACACCGATGCTCAGGACGAATAGTTTTTGCCGTTAGCTCAGCGGCCTTTCTATGCGATTTTCATGATTTGCAAAAGGGGCTGACTTAACGTTAGCTTTGAGTTAAGTGTGTGTGGCATATAAAGTCTTCTTTTAGCAATGAATTTAGGTTCTAGATTCTCTGCTCTCCCAGACTCAATATCTTTCTATTTGTGTTTCAAATACCTTTGAAACTGTCTTCTGAGTGGCTCAAGCTGCTTTCTTTCGGCTAGTTTTGGCTATGTTTCTTTCATTACACCAACATCCTTATGAATATTTATTTAAGACTTAGCTTCTTTCATATGTAAATCAAAGCATTATATGGTGCAATTTCTAATTTCGTATGGTATTTCAATTCCACAAAGGGAGATTTCGTCATTATTTGCAAGCAGCTGCCTACAATCTTTGGTTACGCTCACGACACGATCTACGGCGAGCCGAGTAGGAACCTCTTTAAAAAAAAAGGTGACTCAAACGACGAGTTGAAAGCAGAATAAGCGACAGAATGTTTACACGTTGTTTCAACTTATGATAGAAAACAATGGAAATTTATTGAAATTAGATTAAGTAGCAAGCAAATGCAAATAAATATAAAAATATATGCATCTATAGTTTCTAATCGGCAAGATTTTATAAACAAGAAATCAAAATCAAAAGCAAAAGCAATCGGTTAATCATGAGAATAAAAACGAATACATAATAAACATTGTGATATAAAACAACGTGTAAACAACTTTTTTTTGTTTTATAAACATATCTGATTGTGCATATCGAAATTAATTTTTGGACCTACCTAATAAGCTGGGAAATAGTTTTAGCAAATGCTTCAGTTCGCTTTCAAACGTTGTGCAGAGCAGTTGCAATCAGCAACAACAGTTATATTCGATCTATCAGACAGAAAGATCAAACGTCTGCCATTTCATCATATTACCCAAATACTCTACCTATTTCAAATAAGTTAGTTCTTTCATTAAACCTGAGTTTTGAATAACAAACTTCTTTAATTCTTCCATTTTGCAGACGGTCAGAATGAGCTAACGCGCTACAGCAGCGAAGATGTGTCCGGCAACGAGTCAAGCGAAGCGCCCAATATGACAGAAGTGGAGCGTCAGGCGGAGCTCAATCGGCACAAGGAGGAGATGCAAAAGAAGAGGCGTAAGAAACGCATCAGCTCCTCGCTGCACTCGTCAACGTTTCAAGGCAAGTATTATATTTATAATACAATTCTTGCAGATCTTTTAGAATGAAAACCCGATTTCTCTTTTCTCACTCCAGAGCTGTACAAGCTGACGGGCGAAATACTGGGCGAGGGCGCTTATGCATCGGTGCAGACATGTGTTAACATTTACACCGATCTGGAGTATGCTGTGAAGGTTATCGATAAGATACCGGGACATGCGCGTGCGCGCGTCTTTCGCGAAGTGGAGACATTCCATCACTGTCAGGGACATCCGGGCATCTTGCAATTGATTGAGTTCTTCGAGGATGATGAGAAATTCTATTTGGTGTTTGAGAAAATTAACGGCGGCCCATTGCTGACACGTATCCAGGAGCATATCTGTTTTTCGGAGCATGAGGCGGCGCAGATCATTAAAGAGATCGCGTCCGGCTTAGATTTTCTGCACAAGAAGGGCATCGCTCATCGTGATCTCAAGCCAGAGAATATATTGTGCGTAAAAACGGATTCGCTGTGCCCAATTAAAATTTGTGATTTCGATTTGGGCTCTGGCATCAAGTTCACCACGGACATTTCATCGCCAGCCGCCACGCCGCAGCTAATGACACCAGTGAGTTAGCTTGGATTACATATATATATATATATAGATATATATATATCTATATATATCGATATATAGATATATATATAGATATATATATATATATATATATAATATATAGTTGTTGCTGATTGCTAATCGATTTTGGCGTATTCACAGGTCGGCAGCGCCGAGTTTATGGCGCCCGAAGTTGTCGATCTGTTTGTCGGCGAGGCCAACTATTATGATAAGCGCTGCGATTTATGGTCCTTGGGTGTTATTGCGTACATTTTGCTCTGTGGCTATCCGCCATTTTCCGGGAATTGCGGCGAGGATTGCGGCTGGAATCGCGGTGAAAACTGTCGCACGTGCCAGGAGCTGCTTTTCGAGTCCATTCAAGAGGGTATAGCCAACATATTTAAACCACTTTTTGGAACGAATATAAATTTATGTTTTCCTTAATCACACAGGACGTTTTTCCTTTCCGGAAGCCGAATGGCATGATGTGAGCGATGAGGCCAAAGATTTAATTTGCCGTCTTCTAGTTAAGCAGGCATCCAAGCGTCTCAGCGCCGAAGCGGTGCTCAATCATAATTGGATACGCATGTGCGAACAGGAGCCACCAGTCAGCAAGCAGGCGGGTCGCCACAAGGCGCTTCAAACGCCCAACAATATACGACGGTAGGGTTTTGACTTATTCACTAAATAAAGCATACATTAATTATCATTCCCTGACCTCTTCGCTCGCACAGCAATCATCAGTCCGCGCGTGAGATCTCGCAGTTTGCCGAGTCTGCAATGGCAGTGAAGCGTGTGATCCTGCAGCATTTCTCGATGCGCTACGATTATATGAAGGAGCGCCCGAATATCTATCAGCCGTCGCAGGCGTACATGGATGCGTATAGCGATGAGAACTATAATCCAAAGCCGCCGGCTCATTTCACACGCAGCCGCTCGCAGCGCAAGGGAACATCAGCTGCTTCCGCTGCCGCCTCATCGTCCACCTATGGGGGTCGCTTGTCTACAGCTCAGCGGAACGCCAGCAGCAGTCTCAGTCGTCAATCTTCAAGGAATGCCTCTGGCATATTCAATAACAGTGGCGGCTTTAAGACGCTCAATGTGCATGAAGAGGACGACGATGATGACGAGGCGTTGGAGGCTTTTGGACGCCTGGACGAAGGTGTCGATGATGAGTGGGCGCAGGCGACGCGTCGCTATGAGGAGCAACGTGAGCTGCAACAGCAGCAGGAGAAACATCACCAAACTGGCCAAGGCAGCTGCAGCGAGGCTGAGGGCGACGAGATGGATGATGATGAAGATTATGAGCTGGGCGAGAAGGAGAGAGAAGGCGAGAACTATCAGCACTATAAGCATTATTGGCGCGAGCTGGACGAAGATGAGGGCGACGATTATCTTTATGAGCAGCAGCAGCGCGTGGATGACATAGCTGAAGAAGATGAGTACGACGAGGAGGAGGAGGAGGAAGAGGAGGATGAAGCCGACAATCGAAAAGAATTGAAAGCTAAAGTTGATGAGAACGACGAGGTAAAGGTAGTAGAGAAGGAGCAGAAAATGGAGAAAGAGGAGGAGAATGAGAAGGAGAAGGAGGAGAAGAAGGATAAACTTATTATTGATAATATGGAAAAATCGAAGCAAAGCGAATTTGCTACAACAACAAGAATGCGCAACAATGCGCAGGAGATAGAAATGTTTAAGGATGAGGCGAGGCAGGAAAACGACGATGTTGATGGGGCTAAAAAGCAACAAACAGCATCAAGTGATATTAGTGCTACTACAATCACCAACACCAACACCAACAGCAGCAGCAGCAGCAGCCGCAGCATTAACAGCAACAAAAAGCAACCAACACCAGTTACAGCAGCAGCAACAACAACAACAACAACGCAAATAAATGGCAGCAACGGCGTTCAGCCAACTGGCAATGAAAGGGATAACGATTATGCTAACGATTACGATAATGATGATGATAATGATGATTATGTTAAACTATTGGATAGTATTAGTGATTTAAATGAAAAGCTACCTGAAATTTATGAGACTGCAAATATTGTTGTCAACTCAGCGGCAGTGCCAGCAGCAACAACAACAACAACAACAGCAGCAGCAAGTGCAACATGCCCACCAAATGATGATAACAATGTAAATGATTCGAAAGTGCCGACAACTGCAGCTGAGGGGACAACAATGCGAACGACTTTTGGCAAACAGCAACAACAACAACAACAGCAGCAGCAGCCAGAAGAACAACAACAACATCTGCCTGCTGGCAACACCAACAAACAACAGCGAAATGTTTACTTTGCATTGGATGCATATCAAAATGACGAGGACGCCGACATTGATGAGGAGGATGACGATTACGAGGATGATGACGATGAAGAGCGCGAGCTGGAGCTAACTGGAAATGGTTTTAAGGCCACGCCACCTGCCATTTGCAACGCATACACGCGCAAGCAACGGCAGCAGCAGCAACAGCGCTATATAGCACCACGGCCGGAACAGCGGCTAGAGAACTGGCGCAATCGCAGCAGCCATCAATCGGAGCAGCCTACACTTGTTGCCGCCGGCGGTTTTCGCAAATATCGTCCACCATTTAGCACCGGCGGCGGTGGCGGTCACTATGGCAATCAGCAGCGCAACTATTTGGGCAGCTTCTCGCACAGCGGCGGTGCCGCTGGCTACAAAGTAGCGCCAACAACAGCACCACAGCCACCGCTGGCGGTTAAGCAGCAGCAGCAGCGGCACAACAGCGCCGGGAGCAGCAGCGGCGGTTCACCGCCATCCGATGAGCATTCGCCCGCGACGCAGCAGATACGCAACTGGCGCCAGGACTGCGTCTATGCGCCAATGCGCGGCTGCGGCATGAACCAGCCCAGAGGCATGCAACGCGCTCAGCAGCAGCAGCAGCAGCCGCCTGGGCGTATTGGTTCCGGGCGCTTTGCGCACTCATCACAGGTGCCGCCGCATCTGTTGGATGAGCCGCCCACATTGGGCATAGGACTGTCGCCGCCCAGCGAGAGCCTGTTGCTGCAACGGCGCATGCGGCAGCAGCAGCGACCCGGCGACTTGTCCGAATACTGTGAGCCAGCCACGGCCAGTGGCTAAACGGGTGGCTGGAACCACAGCACAGCATCCACAACAACAAGAGCAGCTGTGAGCAGGCGTCGGCTGCCTTTGGCCAGCAAATTGTTTGGCCCGGAAATTGTGGAAACATGTTAAATGTTTACTTTTTCCCGTTTTTTTTTTTGTTCGTTTTCTTTGTATAATTCTTTTTTTTTCTATATATACAAATCAAAAAACAACAAAAATAGCAAACAGATTATAATTATTATACATTTGCAATACACAATTTACTTGAAAACTTTCTACAAAAACTGTTAACTAAAAGAAGAAGAAACTACTTAAAATTCCGTCTTCAGTTAATGCAAACTTTAAAATTGTATTGATAAAATCCTTAAAACGAAGAAGAAGAAGAAGAAGAAGCGAAAAGCGCCTTAAAAAAGCAATCCAAACAAGCTGTTTAATCGTGAAAGTTAACGAAGAAGAAGAACCAAACAGTCGTTCGAAAAAAAAAACAAAAAACACAAAAAAAATATATAAACAAAACCTTTTTTTATAAAAAAGATTTAAAAAAGTGAAAAAAGAACATGTAATTAATCGCTATAATTTTTTTATTATGAAAATAAAAACAAAAACATGAATGAAAATTCAAAAATATGAATGAAAATTGTGTTTAAGCGAGTTACACACACAGAGACACACACGCCACACACACACACAGAAACACACACACAAACTATTTCTATTTTTGCAAAGAAAAAAATGTTAACTTTTTGTGCTTTTCTGTTGAGACTAGAAGAAGGAGCAGAAGTTATTGCATATAAATGTTTTTCTTTGTCTGTTTTTGGCCGAAATATATCAATTATAAACAAAATTTTGTAAACAATTAAGCAAAACCAAAATGTACAACACGAACACACGAAAAGCTGTTGAAATTTTTGACAATTTTCATTTCAATTAACAACAAATTGTTACAAAAATATCTTAAAAAGAAGAAAAGAAAAGAAAGAAACTTTAAAGTTGAGTTACATTTTTGACGGGCTCTGAACAGAGGTTCGAGTCCCACACTCAAACACACATGTACACAACAGACTTTGCGTTTGCCTAATTGGACTTTTGAGAATTTCTAGCTATTTCATACGCAATTTTTGTAATTATATTTTATTTGTAATAATTAAATGTTATACAACAATTGCGTATAAAATAGCTGAAACTCCACTCGGGCAATTGAACTTAATATGCGCTTAACATTTATGTTAAAATATATAAAACAAAAACAAAAACAAATCCCATTCCTTTAACATGCATGTTAAACGCATATTAAGTGCTCTAAACAAATTCGAACACTTTTTTAACAACTAAATTTCAACTTTTCCAACACTAAACACACAAATTTATTAAAATACAAGAAAAACAAAAAGAAAGCAGAGAGAATTCTTGACACATTGCTCAACAGGTTTTTTGCTGGGCGTAAATAACAATATTGAAATGGAAAACATGTGTTAATTACAAAATAAAAATAATAATACAAATTGTGATATAAAATCTAAATGTAAAATGCACCTGAAGAAAGAAGAATGAAGAAGAAAAACTATCAACTGACGCTGTGCCATTAACAACAACAACAACAACAAACACGACCACAACAACAACAACTACATAAAGAAAAACTAATAAAAGTAGTAGACAGAGGTTAAGGGAGACAGAAATTTGTTTAATTACATTTATTATAATAATTTTGTTTTTCTTTTTGGATACGTTTACGCCCCAACGAGATCGGAGAATGTCAGAATGCTTTGCGCCTCAATTAATTGTATACATAAGAACATACTTCTATTTTTCCAAACAACAAAACTGTAACTAAAACCTATAAGAAGAAAAACAAAACAAAAAACAATACTTCCACAAAGAAAAAAAAAAGTAATTTAAATGAGAATCTAACTATTGCTATGCATAAACATAAACTACAACAACAACAAATGCAATCCTATTAATATCAAACTTTTTTAAAAACACAATAAATTCAGTTACAATTTGACAAAAAAACAAATATTTTTAATATTTAAGTGCGAGTACCCCAGATAATTTAAATACTAATTTATACAAATATGTATTCCTATGAAACAAAACAAAAGAAAACTTAAAACAAATAGTTTGTTTGCATTGTAAACAGGAACTCACGATGATATTTCATGATGATGGCAAAACAAAATGAAAAAAAAAACAAAAACTAAAACTAAAAAAAAAACAAAAAACTAAGAAACGCTCTTGTTTTAATTTGTAAAACTGTGAGAAATGTTTCGCAACGAAACAAAAAAATATATATGTAAATAACATTTATAAGTAAAGGGAACTAAGCGAGAGGCATGTTAAGCTAGCAGCGCTCCAAAAGCAAAGAATCGTATACTATACACAACACTACTTTACACAACACTACACAACACTACACAAACTGACACACACACACACACACACACATATATACATATACTACATAAATTTAAACAAAGAAACAAGTTTTACTTTAGTTTTGATTCTTTTGCAAGAAAATGTCCATTCAAAAGCGAGTAATATTTGGCCGTTAACATTTATACTAAAAACTAAAGAGAAAGAAAGCCAATATACTCTCTATTGTCCCACTGGGAGTAGAGTATATTTGAATAGTGTAGCCGACGAGCGAGTATTTGAGAGCGTTGTGAACCGCAGGAATGTTTGAAAGATCTATAACGAATGCAAACAATAATAATGTCCGAATATATTTCTAAGCGACGAATTGTTTTTTCCTTTTTTTAAATTATCAAAAACACACGGCAAAAAGAAAAAGAGAGATCGAAATGATGCAAAAGTTAAGAAAAACAAAAAAAAAACATACTAAAAAAAAGAAGATATATTGTTTTATACATAAAAACGAAGAAAAAGTCAATAAAAATGCAAAATATACAAAATGTTAAATGGTTCGAGTTTTACTTAACTGAGCACTAGCGAGCATTACCCGGCTTAGCCCGGCGCAAGTGGTTTTCGGTTCTGCGATGAACAATTTTTAACGATTATCGGCTATTTAGTTCGATTTGGAAGTGAGACAACTTTTAAAACTCAAACGGATCACAAATTGAATTACATATTGTTGAGCAAATTTGACACAAATGTCAAAGGGTTTTCATAACAATTTGACTAAAGTGGAGTCGGTTTTAAGGTTTCCCAGCTCTCGAAAGCATTTCCTTCTAAGATTGGTATTTATGGAACCGTTTAAAACTGATTCTTCAGGAATATGTATTGTAATGAAAGTAAATATGTATTATAGTGTTCGATCTTTAATTCTTACTCTCTTTGACTTATTAGCCTAGTTAACAAATGCAGCTTTTAACTGGATCGTATAAAGCTTTCTTTCTTTTGATTGTGGATCGCATAAAGTCTGAGAATAATTGTTTCTCACCTTGATCTACCTGCCCAAATAGTGTTTGCCTTATGGTCGCCCGTTTTAACTGACATACTCATAAACTATAAACAAAATTGTAAGACATTTATTGTCGTAAGTTATATCAACATAATTGTAATACATAACAAGCAAACCTTTTGAACATCTTTTTAGGTACAACCTCTTAAAATATATGTATGTATGTATGTAGTATAAGTATTATTCAGTTTCGTTTCGAAGGCGGCGCACCAGATGAGTCCAGTCATTTGGATTTAACTTTTAACATTTCTATAGATAGCTGGTTTCTGTTTTTGTATAGCGAAACAAGTGTGCTCTGAGTCCTGCTCTAAACTAGGTATAATAGTTTTCATTTGGGTTATCTGTTAACCCACTTCGTGTCTCAGGTGATCCCCAGCTAAACGTTAGAGTGTGCGCCCTGATTGACTGCGCCGTTTCCTTGCGCCTCCATGAGATTGGTCCGAATGTTGCCAGACATGGAGTTTACGGAGGTGATGGTGCTATTGACGCCCTCATCACTGGAGCTGCCAGCGAGCAGGGGCTTCACATCTGGCGGATGTTCGCGGGCTGAAGGCTCAAAGCTCTGATTGTTAATGTCCTCAATGGCTTTGCGAAGCTGCAAAACAATCGATCATTGGTTGAAATAGTTTGGATAGTTGTGCCATAGTTGACTCACCTCCTTAAGGCTCACCACGCCCACAAGGCGACCAATATTGGTTACGTAGGCGTGATTAACGCCCATCATGGAGAACAGAGAGTGGACGCGCAGCAACGAGGTGCGTTCCACCAGCTGAAAGGGTGAAGGATCGATGCGTGTCGCAGAGTTGTAAAAGTCTATGGGCTTGGCCAATTGATCTAGTTCCCAAAGCTTTTTGCCCTCGGGTGACATGTCGACGACACGATCGCCAATCTAGTGTTGGACAATGGTTAGAGACTTACTTTTTACAAAACATTCAACAGCACTTACCAGGTGCACACGCTTGGATGGACTGGCCACGGGCTGCAGCTGCTCATTTGAACCAGTTTCGAGATCGAGCACCGGATCCGAGGGCCTTTTGAAAATGGACTGAAAAGCTGAGCGCAGCGGGGACTCGGAATTGCTGTGGACGCTGTTCAGAGAGTCGCTGGACTGCTGATTTCCTTTCTTCAGTATGGACTTGTGCGCCTCGGCATCCTCAGCGTTAAGCTGGCGTAGATTCAACATGTCCTGGGCGGGCACAACGTCGAAGCGTGATGGGCGTCGGTCAGCGGACTGCTCCTTGATCTCCTCTTCGCGCCATCTTTGCGCCATCTCCATGCGCTTCTCGCGTCCAACCTGCTCCTCGATCAATTTAACCAACTCTAGACGCTGCACGGAGCCCAGGAGAATCATATTTTCAGGACTCTCAACCAAAGGCAGCGAGCGCAGCTTTTTGTTCTTCCGCAGCAAATCCTTGAGGCTCTGATAGGAGATGCCCTGCCAAATGTACTTAACATCGCGCAGCATAAAGTCCGCCACATACTTGTTGTACAGCGAGGAGTTTGTGTAGAGCAGATCGGGTAGATAGGGCAGCTTCTTGATCATGATTACACTCTCGTACATGGACGGCTGCAGCAGCGAGGCCACCGCATTGGCCACCAGCACAGCCACCAGCACGGGCACCACAAACGCAATTTGTCCCGTGATCTCAAACACGACCACGGCCACGGAAATGGAATGGGTCACCGACCCGGCAAATGCAGCAGCGCCCACAATGGCATACGCCGCCGGCATAAGGGGTGACATGCAGTTGCCATAACGCACGCCCAGCGGAAAGATCCATGCAATAAATTCTCCAATCAAGCGACCAAAGCCGCTGCCAATCTTCAGAGCTGGTATGAACATGCCATGCGGCACGGCCATCGTGGAGCCAATGATGGAGAAGAAGTACTGCGGGAAGTGGGAGTGTTGGATGAGTGGTTGGTCCTTTGGCTGTGCCAAGAGCTACCTACATGGAAGAGCGTATAGCTTATCAGATTGCCAAAGATGGTGGTGTACTTGGTTTGCCAGTGGGCGACAATGTTCGCCTGTTCCGCGCTCATATCCTTTTCGGTCCAGGTAAAGTTGCTAAACAGCTCAATCAACTGATCCTCAGTGCTGAGATCTCCGCCCAGAAACTGGCCAGTGCCCAGGGGGAAGGTCAGCGTGGATATCAGCAGGGTCAAGAAGGCCAGGATATATAAGGCGACTATTAAAGAGAGACTCTGCATTAAATGAAGCGTTCATGATATTACCTATATACAGAAAACTGCTTGACCTGATTTACTGACTGATTGAGTGACTGACTGATTGAGCGTCAGATTAACTGGCAGACTGAGTAACTGACTGACAGGATAACTGATTGACCGACTGATTAACCATCTGATTGTTTAAGTGATTGCTTGACTGACCTATTAACCGAGTGATTGACAGACTAACTGACTGACAGATTGACTAATTGTCTGGCTGATTGATTAACTGATTGACTGACTGACTGATTAACCGAGTGATTGACTGATTAATTGACTGTCCGATTGACTAATTGTGTGACTGATTAGGTATCATAAGAAATAGTGCGTTTTTCGACTGACTTATTGATTAACTGATTGACCGACTGATTTACCGAGTGATGCAAGGATTAACTGGCTGGCTGATTGACTAATTATCTGACTGATAAGGAATTATGAGAAATAGTGCGTTTTTCGCTTCCATTTCCATTTAGAATACACACTCACTTTTTTTGCAGAAACTTATTCAGTTTTTTGCTGGAACGTATGAAGAGCACATAATGACGATGCACCCAGACAAAGGAGGCGCCCAGCAGGCCACAGAGTGCACTAAAGGAATAGAACGAGGTATGTAATATGACGAAACAGCATAAGATTTCAGATTTAACAAAGTGCTTACCCAGTCAAGGCAAAGAAGACAAGCTCCCGCGAATCGAAAGGAAACTCTGTGCTTATATGCGTAGGATAGACAGCGGTAACTGTGTCAGCGCCCTGAAACCACACGGCCAAAAGACGCACCGCCGAAGCGCCCACCACACAGCCAAAGAAACCACGCCAATAATTGCGCACCGCAAAGTACGTGGTGGTCACCTCAATGCTGAAAAGCACAGCTGTAAGCATGAGATTCATTAGTTTACATATACTGAGTGTATTTAGATCAGTTTCCGCCACACCTCCTATGGGCGCCGCGAAGCAGGTGCCGAGACCCAAAGCGCAGGCAGCGGCCAGCATTTCGGTGCTGCGTGATTCATTCTGATAGATGCTGCGAAATGGCGTTGCCAGCTTGCTTAAAAGATGCGCCACAATGCTAGCGATGTGCACGTAAGGACCCTAAACCAAGGAAAACTTTAACTTGTTGCGAATTGTAAGCAAAAACTGTTTATTTCAGCTCACCTCCTTACCCAGCGGCATGCCGCTGCCCAAAACGAATGTTAGGCCCAAAACCTTGGCCACCAGGGTCTTAAATGTGAGATAGTTCTTCAGTTGAACGCCACGCAGAATGGTCTTCATTTCAGGTATGCCAGAACCTTAAAGTTAGACCAATTACAGTGCTTTGGAGGGAGAATTGTTAACAGACACCTCCTACCTGCAGCTTGTGGTGCCAAGTAATGAACAAAAGTGGCTGAAAATAATATCATTAGCACGGGTATTGTGACCCAAGTCAAATACTGGGCAAACGGATCGCCAGTTATATCCTTATAGAACCAAAAGCGCGCTGAAATGATGCGAGAAGTGTAACAATATATCTCGATATCAGGCTATAAGCTAGTATTACCAGCCACAAACAACCGAATGCCTTCGTCCATGGCCAGGGATATGAAGGCCATTATAATGGCACACGTGGTTAAAAAGATCCAATCCTTGCTCAGGCGATCGGAGACATGGTACCAGGCCCACGAGGACATGCTGTGCAATCGTGTCGGGTCATTGGACTCCAGCTGCAGTAGCTAAATGGAGAGAAGAGAGTGGACGGGGTTGTGTGTGTGTTATATTTATGTTGTATAAGTTATATTCAAACCTGACTCCTGAGCTTATCCTCCTGTTTGCGCAACTTGGCGAGCTTGCGCAATCTTCGTGCCTCATCGCCTGCAAATTGTTGTAGATCCCTTGAATAGCGGCCATACATCTAAAGATCAATACCAATATAAAAATATCAAGAAAAAACCGAAAAATAAGACATGACTCATCAATATTTCAGACGGTAGGACAAATAAAAAACAGACAGAATTTGTCACATGTGAGGTGCTAAAAAATTAACGTATTTAGATAGTCGCACAATACATCTCACATATATATACATATATATATGTATTTGTTTTTATGTATGTTTTCTGGCAAAATATAAAAGAATTGTAAATAATATAGTCACATTTTTCACATGCGCAGCGAATTAAACATTTTAAACGATGCTAATTAGGCACAATTAACGCAGTTTCCCCGGAAAATAATGGATAAAATTACAAAAGAAAAAACAAAATTTGAAAAAAGTCAAAAAAAAAGCGTGACATTAATCAAAGCAGGTGCAAAAAAAACAGGTAGATATTTGCAACGCAAACAATTGGGACTCGGGGCCTGCTGCCGGCAATGCCATCAAATATTAGATCAGGTAAGTGATAAATTATCACTAGATGTTTGCCAATTAGTTGTCATACAATAGCCACAAGCTGTGAACACCAGCGAGGCAGCAAAAAATTGGCTTGATTGAATATCTTTCGGCTGTTTATTCAGTATTTCTTCTTTTTCTTTTTTATTATAAACTGTTTGGTTATACCCATTTGTCAGATTATAATGTTTTTGTCATTGCAATTGTTTAACTAAACTCGTACCAGTCGCGCGTTTAGATTCTGTTTCAGAATTTGCCGCGAAAGCTTTCGCTGGGTTTGTGTCTTCGCTATTTCTCTTGTACAGAGTACATGCAGACACCTAATTTCTGCACCAATGATGGCAGGATTTGTGGAAAGAGATCGTTAGGTTCTGAATTCCTCAGTTTCAGTTGTAACTAAATTAATTGGCACTACAAAAATTAAACAAAATTTAGAAAATGACTATATAGGAGGAGTATTTAAGTACATGAATATATATTGATTGGACAAAACAATCTTTTTCTAATAATATCTTATTAGTTTTGCCAAGAATCGGTCTTCGATATCGACTATAACAGGACAGGCAGGGTAAATATAGAAGCCACGCCTCAAATGCACAAAGTTCAAGTTTCTTTTATTGATTTCCAAAAAATGAGGCAAGAGTTAGAGTCCAATCCTTTTAGCTACAACAAGCTTGTATTGTACGACATGAAGAAGCACAGCTTTACGATCAGAAGTTACTTAAATATAATATTTGAATGTATTTCCTGTTCAACGGACTCTCAAAAAATTCTATTTTATCGCAAGCCTTTGTAACTTTATGTGGCTTAAAAGCCAGACGAACTTGTGCACACATGTCGTATGCTTAATATATATTTATAACCTCAAAAGAAAAAAGACTGGCTTTCGGCCGCGTTTCGTAATCTTCTTAGCCCACTTATCGCTCACCAGCGTATGCGTGTAGCCCAAATCTTCCTGATCATCGCCGGCGATCTCGCGTGTCTCCTGCTCCTGCCGCGCTGTGGAGCCATTGGAATAGGTATCTGGCGATTGGGGCGCTACGATGCTGGGCGCGGGCTGTCGCGAGGACGAGACAATGGGCTCCACATCGTCGGCTTGGCTGTGGCGTTTCATTTTGATATCTATCGAACGGCGCACACGAGAAGTGCCCTAATAAACTTAATTATCGAAATATTTTTGTGTTATTTTTAAGTTTTATTTAATCAACACTTGCACTTTTTATTCAAGTTAATATTTTATTTTATTTATATTTTTTTATGGCAATTGCGGAAGACATCCGAGCACCTGCGCTGCCAGAATAGGTTTATCAACCCAGAGCAATAAATGCTCTGGAGTTTCCACAGCTGTTGCCCTCAGGCTGCTGCTGCTGCGACTGCGACTGCGACTGCGACTGCTGCCTCAGTCGACTTGGACGCAGGTGATAACTGCGCGAGTCCAACTGGCCAATAAGCCTACTAACTGCTGTCGAAATTCGCTCTCATTTTTCGCCAAGCTGTGATGATGTTTATACCCACTAAAATCATTTTTGATGTGGGGCTTGTTGAGTGTTACGAAAGAATCTTCACAAAGAACTAACTATTTAGGTTTTCTAATATAAAGAACTGACTTGAAAGAAGTTTTTGTTTTGTACTTTATGTTCGAAGGACGAAATGCGTCCATATTCGCAAGATACTTTATCAAATTTAACAATACAGGGCTACAAATATTGCTTAGATTCTATTAAGACGTAAAACAATCAATTTTTAGAAAATATAATCGAAAATTTCGTCAACTTTCGGCACGTGTAACTCTGCCGATCATTGTCAATGAGAACTTCTATTTTAGCGTCCCAAAAAAGGAAAATCATTTTTGTTTGTTGTATTTTATTTCTGTAATAGATAAAAATCGGAACATCTTTCTCGTGTCGCTTAAATTGTTCGTAATCTTAACGTTTTATTACAAATGTCAAGTTAATTTACACATTATTTACTGGGTATCTTGTAGTTGTGATAGATAGCTGAACAGCCGCTAGCATGTGGGGCTTGCAATTCTGTTTTTAATCGTTAACATCTTTGGATTATGTAAAGCCGCAACTTGAACTTATGTTAACGTGCTGTTAATTTGTACAGAATATGTTAAGGCTCCACTTAGTTTAACAGCAGCAGTTTTTTACTGTTCACATCCAGAAATTTTTGCAATGTTTTACATTCGAAAACGACTCGAAATGATTGTCCAGCATAGCAGCAAGCCGAAAAAAACTGCAATCCACCAATTGAAGTTCTTCGAATAGAGAGCACAATTGGTTTCGTTCCCGTCAACTACGCCGCCCAGTTGATATCCGAATTTCATTTGGGCTCGCATGGATTGTCTCTTATAGAGCGGATAGTTGAGTAGTGTGTAACTCGCGTCGGACATGTTTTCAGTGTTTAAACAGTTCGCCACGAGTTCCTCAGTATAGCGAAATCTATAGGGTAAACATGTAATGGCGACCACATGTTCGAGCGTCTTTCCAGTTTTTGGATTCACAAAGTGTCCATTAACATTTAATGCAATTTGGGTCTCATTAAATATTGGCGACACATCCATAGATATTAGATAAACACTTTCTTTAATTTTGAACACTATATATGGATCGCCTGCTGACATTAATTTGTCACCATATTTTTGGATAATCCTTGATGGGTAACTGCCGTTGCATACCCTAGTCCAATTTTCGTCAAGTATGTTTGAGCAGCTTTTGGGTAGATTTCGTGTTTTCATACTCTCGTTCTGCCTTAGAAACACTTTTTTCAGGCTTAATTTGTAATAGTTTTTATTTTCAAAAATACTTTGGTTTATTGACTTATAAGTCCGATGTTTCGGGATTTGATCTGTTTGTGATTTACGAGAGTTCCCCTAGCGAAATCAATCCACAAGTAATCCTTTCTATAAACCTGAAATTAATCTATTATATTCAACCAGCTGAATTGAATAAAAGATTTATTACCTTACCTTTTGATTAAAAATAGTCCATTGTCAGACATAGAATTATAGCCGATTCTTAGTCCTTAGCCTTAGAAACAACGTGTTCTCAACCTGAACCTGAACTAATAGAACACCTTTTAACTTGGGAGATTGCATCTACGATGTATTCAGTACATGTATATAAACCAAATTATTTAAATAAGAGAACTTAACCATCAAATTTAACAAAAATACAAAACTTGGTTCGAGGAAAGGCGGGTTCCATGTGGACAACCAGGCACAAGAACAGAATCCAAAGTCGAGGTTCCAGCTTGATTCGATTCGTAGTCTAAGCCTCGACTTTGTCTTTTTTTGAGTTTACTGGCAGGCATTAAGACAATTTTGATGTTCATTTGAATATTTGTTAAACTTTTATTTCGCATTGGTTGTAACTTAAAAATAGATCACGATATCTTTGACTTTATGCACTAACGAGATATAAATACATAACAACTTGATAAACTAATTAATTAATTATGACATAACTTAGTTTAGTGTTTAACTGTATCTTTACAGACTTTGCAACAGCATTAAACAAGCATTGTTGCCGTGGCTAACGAGTTAACATATATGGTTAAAAAGATGTTCGCTTAACTTAAACAGATTTGTTTATGTTCTGTGTATTGTTTGTGTCTTGTATTGTTGTATTTGCATTTGTATCGGTTGGCGGCATTGTGAGCGTGACTTCCGGCGTATCCAAGGACTTGAGATGCTCCATTTCAATATCGGAACAATTGTCGGAATTGGACAGCGCCGAATCCATTGAGGTGATGGTCATGTCTACGGCCTTGTCGCTGGCGCTGGCTGCGAGCAGTGGCTTTTCCACAGCTGGCTTGGAGTCGACCTCATCGTCACGCGGATGTGCCACAAAGCTGTTGCTATTGATGTCCTCGATGGCCTTGCGAAGCTGTCAAATACGGTGTGAATTAGCAGCTGTTAAAGTGCATGTTAAGATATTTGATAGGAACCAACCTCCTTGAGGCCCACCACGCCGACAAGTCGTCCGATTTTTGTTACATACGCATGATTGATGCCCACCATGGAGAACAGCGAATGCACCTTGAGTATGGAGGTGCGTTCGACCAGCTGAAAGGGCGAGGGATCAATGTGTATCTGTGTCTTTTCCAAATCGATGGGCTTCAGCATCTCTTCCAGTTCCCATTGCTTCTGATCCTCCGGTGACATGTCTATGACGCGCTCCCTAGGCTAAAAGAGGCAGATGCAGACGAGTCAACATTTATGTGAGCTACAACTTATATATATATTATTTATCGATGGATCTATCTATATATTGATACATACCAATTGCACCGATTTCGTCTTTTTAATAGTCGTATTCTGTTTAATGTGTTTGTTTTGTGTGTTCATTGAGATATATATGTGTGTGCGTATACAAGAACAGTTACGATTGGGACAATAGAGAGAATAGAAAATGTTGTGGGTTAAATGTTGGATATATATATATATACAATAGATCGGTTAGTATGGATTACAATACACCAGACATGTAAAAATACAGACTCTACTTACCTTAGTTCCATTCGGTTCGTTGTCAACAATCGATTTCTGATCGTCATCTTCTATCGTTAGATCCATTTCACTTGATTCTTGCTTATCGGATAACTTATCCAACGTATAGCTACGATTTGGCGAATCTTTGACTCTTACATCGCTGCTGAATTGAATTTTTTTCTTTGGCTTTTTCTGTTTATCTACGTGATTCTCGTTAACATGGAACACAGCAGCCGGTTCGTGGGCATGTCTATTAATATCTGAAACTTTATTTGTTTTGTATTTAATGCAGGTCTTATCTGTATTCACATCGTTGAGCGGCAAATTAATTGGCTTATACGAATCTGTATTATCTGTTATGGTATCATCTTTGTCATCCTTATCGGGCGGCATACACAAAGCGTTCAATTTTATAGATATTATTTTGTATCACCTGATTTTTGAGCTTACAAACATAGCTAAGCAGAGAAGCGAAAAGAAAAACAACAGCTGCGGCTACTTTCAAGACAATTCAGGACTGTCACAGATATCTGAAAATCCCTAGCAATTTTTCTTTGACTTCTCTTTAAGATTTATGAAGCTAAATCTGTAGTCAGAGTAGTAGAGATTTGGAATTGAGTTCGAATTGAATTGAAAGAGATATCTGTGACGCCTGCCTTAACAAGATTCTTCAGTTAGAGATATATTACCATTTGTTTGGTGCCTTTCGTTTGAATTGTTATAGGATTTACTTGCTTGCAGATATAGAATAGGATTAGTAATATGCCAGACAGAGAGAGAGAGCGGAGAGAGAGAGATAGAGAGAGAGAGAGAGAGCGAGAGAGAAAGAGAGAGAGAATACCAAAGATGAATGTTTGTTTTTTTTTCATTCTGTTTTTTTCAGAGGAGCTACTTACCAGCATGATCTGATCGGTAACAAAGTTCCAATTGTTTTGTGCTTGCTTGGAATGCAAAATTTGTACAAATAAGCGTGACAGATAAAGCACATGGTGGAGCTTAGCTCCATTAGTAGTTAAGCGTGCCCCCCCGGAACCATAGATCGTAAGGAAAGAAGGGAAGGATATTGGACTTACCAGCTGAACCTTCTTGGATATGCCGGGTGTACTGGGTGCACTGGGCGCACGCTGAACTTGCACCTCATTGTTGCTGGCCACCGGCGAGATGGAGCCCATTTCCGGATCCGGTTGTACATCCTGCAGCGTGGTGGACTTCTTAAATATTGCCTCAAAGGCGGAGCGTATACGAAACTCTGAGTTGCCCGTGATGGTGGTGTAGGGCGTGATGCTGGGGCTGTGCGGTGAGGCGGGCGCATAGGTCTTCAGGTTGAAGGAGTTGGTCTTCTTCAATATGGATTTGCGTGGCGTTAGGGAGCTGTGCATGGTTTCTGCTCGCTTCTTGGGCGGCAGCATCTCATCGTTAGCAATCTGGCGCAGACTGAGTATGTCCGGTGCGGGCAGCACCTCGAAGCGTGAGGGTCGACGTTGCTTGAGCTCCGCTTCCTGTTTCTTTTTCTCCTCCTCCAGGGCGCGCTCCTCGGCCTCCTTTTGCCACTTTTGCGCCACCTCCATGCGCTTCTCGCGCCCTATGTGCTTCTCAATGATTTTGATTAGCTCGTAGCGCTGAACGGAGCCCAGCAGGATCATGTTCTCTGGACTGTCGACCAGGGGCAGCGAGCGCAGCGTCTTATTGATTTTGAGCACCTCCTTGAGCTTTTGATAGGAGATGCCATGCCAAATGTACTTCACGTCTCGCACCATGAAGTCCTCCACAAAGATGCTGTACATGCCGGAGCTGGAGGGGAGCAGATCAGGCAGATACGGCAGCTTCTTAATCAGTATAATACTGTCGTAGATCGAGGGCTGCAGCAGCGCTGCCACCGCATTGGCCACCAGCACGGCTATCATCACGGGCACAACATGCGTTATCTGACCGGTCATCTCAAAGATAATCACTGCCACGGATACCGTATGCGTCACAGAGCCAGAGAAGGCAGCTGCTCCGACAACGGCATAGCCACCTGGCATAATGGGTGACAATCGACCGCCGTAGCGCACGCCATGTGGAAACCAGGAGGCCATCAGTTCGCCCACCAAGCGACCAAATGCGGCGCCAATTTTAAATACCGGTATAAACATGCCCGAGGGCACAGGTATCGTGGACGCAATGATGGAAAAGAAGAACTGCGCAACGAAACATTCAATTAGTTGTGCACGTATTTGAAATATTTTATAATACTTGCCGTGAAGATGGTAAAGATCACCAGATTGGCAAAGACGCTGGTGTAGCTGGTCATCCAGTGGGTCACGACGGCAGCCTGTTCCACGGTCAAATCTTCGCGTGACCAGCTGAAATTGCTGAACAGCTGCGTCACCTGCTCATGGGTGCTGAGCTCACCAGCCAGAAACTGACCCGTGCCCAGGGGAAATGAAATGCTGGAGACCAACAGTGCCAGAAATCCGGGATACAAAAAGCGGCTGAAATGGATGAAAATATGTTACGTAATTCAAAAATATAACGGAACTTTATGTAAAATATGCAGCAGTTTCCGAGCGGTCAATATCGATACTCAAATAGATATCGATAAATTTGCTTGACATAAGTAATCGATGCCTTGGGTACTCACTTTTTCTGCAGAAATTTGTTCATGCGTTTGTTGGAGCGCATGAAAAGGACGTAGCGACGATGAACCCAAACATAGGTGGCGCCACCCAAGCCGCAAACGAAGCTATTTAAAGAGAAGAATTTGAAATTGCTTGCTTTTAATGATTAACACTTTAAGACTCACCCAATCAATGCGAAAACAAACAACTCCTGCGGATCAAAGGGAAATTCGGTGGTGAAATTGGTCAGAAACAGGGCACGCACAGTGTCCGCATTTTGAAACCAAACGGCGAGCAGTCGAAAAACCGTCGCACCACAGACGGCCGCAAAGAAACCGCGCCAATAATTGCGCACCGCAAAATAGGTGGTGGTTACCTCAATGCTGAATAGAACGCCTGCAGGTGGATCGTTTTGCTAGTTTTCTTCTGCTGTTGCTCAGCTAATCTAATGAGGATCGAATCGATCTCTCCTGTACTCACCACCAACGGGCGCGGCAAAACAGGCGCCCACGCCGACGGCACAGGCGGCCGCCAGCATTTCGGAGTTGCGGGACTCGTTCTCATAGATGCCTTGGAATGATGTGACGAGTTTACTTAATAATTGTGCTACAATACTTGCTATATGTACGAAAGGACCCTAGAGACGAAGTTAGTATATATTTTTTTTTCATGTTTTGAAGAGTTTTCCAAACATTGTGAGTGTGTTCGTGTGTGTGTACGTGTGCGTGTGTGTGTGAGTGTGCCGCTTTTCAAGCTAGCATCAATTTTTCATACTTACTTCCTTTCCTAATGGCATACCGCTGCCCAGAGTTGCCGTTAAACCAATTACCTTGGCCACTAATGTCTTAAATGTGAGATACTCTTTCAGCGCAACGCCACGCAGAATGGTCTTCATTTCAGGTATACCGGAACCTAGACACAGGTATGGTAATACAATACAATATGTATGTGGAATTTGCAATGAGCATATGCATATTGCTTGGGTATATACATAAATATATTTGTTGATTCTTTTTCAAGGTCTTCAATTCGAGTATATAACATATAGACACAGGGGATATATCAGTTATTGGAGGTGCCAAGTGTGCTTGGTGTGGGCAGCTGCCGGAGTGCAGTGGTACAGGGTGTTTATAAGGTATCTATCACTTGCAAGGCGGATAAATATATAACATTGAGTTATCAATGAAGCTAGTAACTGGGTGCATAAACCTAAAGAAAATATTTTAAGTGGTTCGAGACGTTCTAGAATTCTTGAAATCTTCTGAAACACTTGAATCTGTTGTGTGAAATGCTAAACAACCATCGAAGTAAGTAAGTAAGTAAAAAAATTAATATAGTTTTCAGTTTTGTAGTTAGTTTTTGCTTTGGAAAACCCAAATAACTACAATATATCAATGAATTCTAGAACTACAAACAAGACTACTTTCACGTTCAAAAGATTAGTTGAATAAAACATACAAAATGCTCTCCAAATATACCAATAACAAAAACTACTAAATACTGTTTACTTGAAAGAACAAAACAAAATACCAAAGTCTACTATAACATAGATAGTTCTTCTTCTTCTGCACTTACCTATACTTTGTGGTGCGATTAGATGCACAAAGCCGGCTGAGAATAATATTAAACAGACCGGCAATGAGACCCAAGCAATATACTGTATGAAGGGCTGTGAAGTAAGATCGCGATAGAGCCAAATACGAGCTAAAACGATATCAGACCAAAATATTTAGCAAGTTTTTAAGCAAAGGGCTCAACTGTTGGTTGTCTTGGACTGCGTTTACCATTTGTACATATCGATATGCCCTTGTCCATGATGAAGGAGAGCAGGGCCATTATGATGCCGAGCAGGGCCAGGAATACCCAGTCCTCGCCCAGGCGTGCCAGTGTATGCTTCCAGACCCATGATGAGATGCGCTTTATACGCGTCGCTCGCTTGCCCAGCAATTCCTGTAAATATTTCCCAGCACTGCTGCTTTATAAACCGATGCACTCAAAATGCTCTCAAACTATGTGTTATATGGATTATTATATATTTATAATATAGCTACTACAACTGTCAATGGCTGCTGTTGGGATGGATGCCAAATTATTTTTGTGTGCTGTATCAAAATGGCGTTCATGAATTCATGAATGCGAGTACTTAGCATAATTTGGTCGCCATTGAACATGATTCGCAGGCATTTTTTGATGTCAACTGAATTTTATATTTATATATATCTATATAGAAACAAACGAATTACCTTAAGTATTTATATATTTCTCATTACGTTTGCATTGAATATTACGTGGATTGTCACATGATTAAACAAATAAGGTCTTTGCATTGTTGATATATTCAAAATTTACCTTATTCCTTTGTTTATCTTCTTGCTTTCGTCGCTTTTCGAGTAGCTTGAGTTTTCTGGCTTCATCTTTAGCAAATTCTCCTAGATCTTTCGTATAACGACCGTACATCTGTGCAGAAATACAAAGTACAGTATTAGAATTATTTATGACTATATTTTCTATAACTATATCTATTACACGTCTTTATGCGCTTGCTTAATAGTATATGGAGATTGGGCATACAAACAAATAGACATTTTCCACCATCCTCCAAGCACGCCAAACACTTACTAACGCATTCGTTTCACTTGTTGATCAGTTTGGCAGGCAGGCAGGCAAACGTCCAATATACAATATAAATAACTTAAAAAACTCTCATCTTTTAAAATAAACAAAGCAACAAACACACAAAAAGAGAACATATCCCATGGGCAAAGAATTTTCGTCATGAAACGATTTTTCATGCACGGAATTTCCCATAACAAAAACAAGAGGAAAAGCAAACTTTAGCATTTCCAAAGAAGTCGACCAAGATAAGCCAGATAAATGAGCTTTAGAGTCGTCCGAAGAAACTTATATTTTCTTAAGATTTGTCATAAAAGAGGAAAAAAAACCGTTTGGCTAATTCTACTTAAAGAGCAAATATTTATTTAATAGTTTAATTGAAAGAAAAGCTGACCACAAACTATAATAAGTAAGAGGTAAGAGGTCGGGAGCTTTCGACTAGGAGATACCCTGAGCCCGGGGAGGTGGCGATAGGTATAAAATGAAAGAAACTTTATATATATATAATAGTCCAGAAACAACATATCAAGTTTGGTGACTCTAGTTCTTATTATTTACCCAATTTACTCAAAAAACGGGATGTCGATATCGATATTTATCGATTGCTTGGAAACGAAGTAAGGTATAGAATATCGGAGCCAAACTCGATCTGCGTAGGCACTAGAAAGACCTAGTGCTAAGATTTCTGATATCCTTGCGTTCATACATACAGACGAACGGACGGACGGACGGACAGACGGACAGACAGACAGTCAAACGGACGGACGGACAGACGGACAAGGCTAGATCGACTCGGCTATTGATGCTGATCAAGAATATATATACTTTATGGGGTCGCAGATGCTTCCTTCTGCCTGTTACATACATTTACATTTTGCAGAATAACATTTTACCCATTTTAAATGGGTTCAGGGTGTAATAAAGACCTGCAAATATTCTGTTGATGTGACTATCAACTTGTGTTCTCTGAATATACATGATATCACTTAATCTCTCATTAAAAGAATTAAGTATATTATAGTCAAGTTGGTTTATTCCGCGAGGTCCCCAAGCCCAAACCCATTGAAAATGCAAACCAAAAATATATTTCGAAAGGTGTCTAACACACATATGCCACGGTCAAAACAAAAAGCAACTACATAAATAAATAAAAATTGTTCAGGCATGCGACAAGAAAAACAGCAAGAGCCAAAGAAAATTATAAGAAAATAAAGGAAAATGTGACAAGAAAAAGAGAAAAAAGAAAGGAAAAACCAAGAGCGCGGCTAATTTCCCAGAGGTCTGGGCGAAGGTCTGCTTTGGCAGGGTAAACGCAATGTGTCTTCGCTTTGACTAGATAATGCTCTTTTCTATGTAGAATTCGAACCAGCGCGATCTCAGCTTGAAGCTAGCTTGTAACATTTTTGAGCATAGCCTTACTTTCTTTAAGAGAATAAGTTTGTTTTTATAATATTTACTTAGTTTGTAGTATTTCTTAAAGAAAGCTACCAATACAGCTCAGAAAATTCAGGTTCGAACCGGCTTAAGCCTGGATTCATGTGCTTACATAGTAGAAAGCCTCGATTTCGAACTCAATTTGATCTTTGTCATCGTTGACTGTTTCGGCGGGCTTGGGTTTGGGTTTCCGTTTCTGTTGTTGCTTCTGTTTGGCAATGGCCTCATCCCAGCGCAGGCGGACGGGCGTGGAGGCTAACTTTTGGGCTAGCTCCTCCTCGCGCAGATAATCCGCGCGATTGATCAGCAGCTCCGGCTCAAAGGCGTATTCCCGAATGTACTCATCCTGGTGGGTGCGACTGTTGTTGAACATGAAGCAAACCGATTTGACTACCGCACACAAATACGCTTGCGAATTTCAATTCGAATAGACGAATCTGATTGTTCTATATAAGATCGTGCTCTTGTTGCTCTCGTTGTTGTTGTTGTTCTCGTTGTTGTTGTTGTTGTTGTTGTTGCTGCTGCAAGCGTGTTTTGTGTCAGTCGCATAGATCCGTATTGCGGCCTTTGACATGCCTGCGGCTGTTGGCCGAATTTCTGTTTCGCATTTTGTTGCCAATTATTTTTAGTTTTCGCCGATGTTGTTGTTGTTGTTGTTTCTGCTTCTTCTTCTCAGTTGATATTTCTCACTGCAAGTCGTCGGAATTACACGTCGCTGCCCTTGAGGCCCGCCCCGTCAACAGTTGTAATTTTTATTGCAATTTATTTTTAACATTCTTACAATGCTGCACGGCCTTAAATCCCATTATTTATGCACAATAATTTTCACCAAAACACACAATTTTGATTCATAAATATGTATATGAATATTTTTTAAATATATTTCCATGCACTTTCTCGTAGATTATAATTTCTAACGATTTCTTTCTTGGCTTTGTCTATTGATTTTCGCGTTTTTGTCCGCGACATTCACGCAACGTTCTAAACTTTGTGAAAACTTTTTTGAAACTAACTAAAACGGACGCTCTCGAGCTTTTCCGTTTGTGCGAAAAATTATTGAAAATTTTCTTTCAACGCTGTGCATGGGCCAGGGTAACCAGCTATGCCGACAAAATCTCAATTGTTAGAATCTTGAGAAAGCTCTCAAGAGTTCTTGCCTCTTGTTAGAAGCTCAAGTTTCTTAATTCCCAATCAATTTCAAAGCAATTAAGCTGCCATAAATTAAATATCCCATAGGATTTATAAACATAAACAATTTGACAATGTTTGAAAGGCAAAAAAGATAATAAATTATCTAGCTTTTCTCTGCATTCTCTTAAACTGTAAACACTTAAATTTCTCTAGTTATTAAACTTTTTTCATAACCTTTTCTTAGATCAAGTCAAACCTAACCTCAAAGTAAATGTCATGTTTAAAATTCTTTCGGCAGCATGGTCACCCTTTTTTTTGCGGCCTACTGGCTTCTACATTGAAATAATTTCTTAACTTATAATAAACACTAAATACTATTCATTATAATCCGATTATAAATAGCAACATATTTTTCGCTCGTCTTTCCATTCCCATTCACAATATTTTCATTGCTTTTACACGTTGACTCAGACTCGGATTGGGAAAAGGAATCGAAACACACAGGAAAATGATGAAAACGTTGAATTTCGCTTAAACAAACAAGCTCCATTAATTAAAATTTCCTCTTGATTTCCCATTAAAAATGGGTAAAAGGGGTATAATGTATTTGTGCAATTGTATGTAACAGGCAGAAGGAAGCATCTACGACCCCATAAAGTACATATATTCTTGATCAGCATCAATAGCCGCGTCGATCTAGCCATTTCCGTCTGTCTGTCCGTATGTCCACCTGTCCGTATGTAAGGATCTTAGAAACTATAAGAGCTAGAAACTGAAATTTTAGCTGTAGATCCTCCTAGTCCATGCGCAGATCGAGTTTGTTTCCGATAATCGATAACTTACTCCGTTTCCAAACAATCGATAAAAATCGATAACGACATCCGGTTTTGAGCAAATTGGGTAAATAATAAGAACTAGAGTCACCAATCTTGATATGTTGCTTCTAGAATATTATAAATATATCAAGTATCTTTCATTTTATATCTATCTCCACCTCCCCGGGCTTAGGGTATCCCCTAGTCGGGTGCTCCCGACTAGAACCTGTTACTTGTTGACAGTGTTTTCTTCAAAAACAAAAATTTAGTTAGCTCCAAATTATAAAATCGTATCGTAAATAACTTTGAATGTTCTCAATTCACAATTAATGCTCAATCTGGTTTGCATTTTAGAATCTTTAATTAAAAAGTATTCTTATGGAAAATTTATAAAAGTTAACAGCATTTAAAAAAGGAATGAAATGCATTAGAGTAGAAAAATTGCAATTGGTAAAGATGTGAAAAGTATGCTCTGTGTAGCCCTCAAACTTCTATTGATCAGATAAAACTGAACCAACATCGATGAGGAATACAATTCTGGGCATTGTCGGATTCAGTATATGAATGCTTTGTTAATATATTTTGGAAAATCCTCCCATTATTTTGTCTTACCCAGTTTATGATGAACGCTTTTAGTACACCAAATTTGATCGATGTACGTTTTGTGGTTCTGGAAATTCTGCCTTTTCTTATGGTTATTGAGTCTATGCAAAGAAGTTTTCCTCCTTTGCAGTCTGATACCGACAATTATGATTATACAAATCACATATTGTTAGAGTGAACAAGATCAATTAAATTGATATATAGCCTGGCTATAACCAGACATGATTGTTGATTGGATTGCGTGGTGCATAGGCCATTCACGATCGATATAAAGATAACGGTCTTGTCGCACTCGTTACTAGGTAAGCTACATATAGGTCGAGAAATCTTATCACTAAAACGGATGTCTTAATGGAATAGATTAACAACAGTTGGTGCACTATAGAACTGAACCTGCACTGAGAGATGAGATTGATAGAAATTGTGTTGCTTACAAGTGTATCGATGTATCCAAACGGATCATCATCGTCCGATGAGTCGGAATCGGGTCCATTCTCGGCTGGCGGCGGACAGGGATAGAATGCCTGCGACTTGACTTTGGGATGACGCGGAACATGGCGCAGCTCCACCTCCATGGATATGTTGCTGTTGCGTCGCTGGCGCAACTGACGAATGAACTTCTCAAAATCGGCCCACTCGGAGTCGACCAGCTCGACGTTCTCTTCGCCAAACTCTTCATCGTGTATGATGCGTTCGACTTGCTGTTTGGCTTTGGCTTTGGCTTTGCCGTTCCGATCACGATTGTCGCGAGTGGCAAAGTACACCATGGCGGCTATTTGGGGTGTGCGCGCGTGTGTGTGTGTGTGTGTGTATGTGTAGGCAGCTGAGAGTGCCGCGATATCGATACGAAATACGAAAAAGTCAGGAACTAATCAACAGTCTGGGTGAACGAGCGTGGCTATTGCCATGGCTAAACGCCTTAACGGGCTAATCAGTTGTCGATGTTTTCTACCAAATCGCGCAGCTTATGCAATTGCATTAATTGAGCGTTTCCCGTCCTGATTGTATCTATTGCACTTTTTGTATCCGCCAGATACTTTTTACTGTGTGCGACTCGCACCGAGCTTAGAACTCAACTGAATCTGCGGCAGACTCGACGATATTTTCTCGCTTAGGCTCAAGACTTTACGGAATTTAGCACACCAATACCAGCGTAGTCTGCGACCCGGACTTACAGTCTCAAGTGCTTAGAAGCCACTTGCAATTTGCCCCCCGCCTCCTTCCTTTCATCCATTCCCACACACACACGCACACCCGCACAACCATCCGCACTCGAGCGGTCAAAGTTTGTGTGTAAGACATCAATAAAATTTCATAAATTTAATCATTTGTGCCGCCTGTGCTAGAGCAAAAGTGAAAATGACTCTGCTGGGTTGACAACAAGCCACGACGCACAGTGGGACAAAAGCAATTGCAAACAGCTGCGTTTACAATATATGATTTTGATTAAGTTATATTATATAGTTAACCCTGCCCGGTGCCGGCAAATTGTTTGCTGAGCTCATCATTCAACAGTTGGTTTAGTTACTTTTTTGTGCGTCTTGCCCCACTGTGCCATGTCACTTAAACAGCTCAAATTGAGCTGACTTTTCGTCGACATCATCTTGCTTTAATCTCTTCAAGTGTTTTTTTACATATATGTGTAGGTGGATTATGCACATGGCACGGAGTCACATGTTTGTGATTTTCTATGCGGCATTTTCTCAGATACAAATGTATCTTATTTTCTGCCTTTTGTTTCTCTGTAAGTGCCGTGAACGCAGTGCAAAGTTTCGCTTTGATTGAATTGCCCAATTTAGTGCGACACCCGTCCAAATGACGGCATTAATGATATGCCTAACCCTAACTAGGTTGAGTACACTGTCGCAGATTTATGGCTGATCGCCGAGGATTTCAAGTATCTTAACTACCTCTATAACATAATAGTTGCCAGTAAAACGATTAAGGAAGTTATGCAAAGAAGAGACGCAACAAATCATTTACTAACGGGAGGGTTAACAGCAAAAGAAGGAGAAAGGAAGAAAGGAAACGTAGATGTACAGCTAGAATATGGGCAAATGAGGGAGAGAGGTTGAGGAAGGTAATCAAAAAAGGAACAAATTGCATTCTCTTTATAGAGAAAGTAATCAAAATACGAAAAAATGATAAAGAAAGAAGGAGATGGAGGCAAATAGAGCAAATGCTAGAGGTTAAATAGTCAAGGGTCGCCAAATCGAGCACTATTACAGCCAAATGAATGATAATAAATCCAATCCCTCCAAGTAAATTCTATATCTAAATAAGGGATACTGAGTAGTTGATATTCAGCTAGTTTAATAAGTCTAGTACTCTCTTGGCGGCACAATAGCTCTTATATCATTATTGTTGTAGTCAAGTTTTTGACTGTGCACCTCTGCGAAACAACATAAATTCAGATTAAGAGGTTTCAAATTGAATATAGCCTGCCAGGTCTATTACAAGCATAAATCAGTTTTGGACACAGTACTTAAATAGTTTTTGAAATAGTTAGCTTCAAATTGCTTGGATTTATGTTTTATTTCAGTGCACTTCAGCTTTGCTTAGATCGCTTTAAAATGCGTCAATTGAACTGAAAGCTTTTTAACATTTCTTTAGGTAAGAGAATCGAAAAGAGCGCAAATTAAGAGCGCTGCGCTGTAAACTTTGTTGATATGCGATCTGAGAGAGATTCAAGTTTGTTTTTGACGCTCCACGCTGATCAATTCGATTGATAAAGATCGAAATGAGCGACAAATTGATTACAGAGCTTAATGTTATTAAGATCTCTTTATTATAAAGATCTCTTACGAAGAACTCTGCAAGAATTCTGCAAGCTCTCAAAGCTAAGCCAGAAATGAGCAGAAATAACTTTTAAGCAGGCAAATCGATTTCTGTTTCGTGAAGCAGGCATATATTTAATTCAAGCAGATTTTTAAGAATTTTATGTTAATGATAGAGAAATATATAATATTCAATATATTTATATATATATATTTATGTATAAAGCTTTGTAGACTATACAAAATCGATTTATATTTATTATAAAGATAATTCTGATCGATATTCATTCTCTTCAAGGTAACTAAACACTTGGATATTTTTGAAAATTTATCAATTTTTGATTTTGCAGCTTCTCGAATTGTAGTGTACGGCAATTAAAAAGTAAGAGGGGGGGTTTATGGTTTTTTTTATTTGGGGTGGGGGGGGGGGGTTTTTTTTTTATATTTTATAATAATTAAATGCTAAGTGGGGGTATTTAATCGAATAACGCGATTAATTATTAAAAGCAAATGTAAACAAAAGTTGCAAAACGTTGCTTTTAAATGATTTTACGATTGTTTCAGACATATATATAAAGCTTTATTTTGATCATATTTCAATTATCAATATCAAAGAAATTCCCCAAACAAATCGAGGCAAAAAAGTTCTGCTGATCATATATACATATAATTGATTGCTTTTGTTTTTTATGCGAATTGAAGGAAATGTTCTTATTAGTTAACAAACCTTACGATTTCTGTTGAACATGGCACAGCTTATTCCTGTAACTTTATATAATTGTATGGAAATATTTAAATTTTGGCCAGAACGCAAAGTGAATCTGGCAACAATTGCACGGCAACTAAAGAACACAGCATGGCATCTTTGGGCGCAGCCACAGAAGCCAACTTTGACGCCCCCCAGCCCGATTTTCGGCCAAGATAAAGGCGTGAATAACAGCAACAAGAACAACACCTGGGCGAAACTCAAAAGCCGAACAGAAGAAAGAAAATTAATTAAAAATTTCAGAATGCGATCGCTAAACAAATAGCGTGATCATGTAATATTTGCATAGATGCGCGAGATAAATTTGAACTTATGTAAGTTCAAATAGCATGGAATACAATATTATCTCGAGCACAATTCACATTTATGGCCCGTGCCAACTGTTTGGCAGCCGGAGCGCAGCGGACGGGCTGTCGACAGCTTTTAAGGCCCCACAATAAAGCACATTGTTAATTGTATTTAACAATAAACCGGCCATAAAAATTCATAATCAATAAATGCAGCAGCGAGCGGTGGCGAGCCGCCAATTGAACGCTAGAAATCAAATCTATCCGGATTTTACGCCCCATCGATCCCGGCACTAAATCAAAGTGCCGGGCCGATAGGGAAGCCCATTTGATTGATGATGGCTCAGACCGCAACCCCGATGGCCGACGAGGGTAATCTACGGTACAATAGCTAAATAGGCTAGAAAAAAACATTAATTGATTTAAATACTAACCACAAATGCTTTTTGTCGGAGGATCTAGCAAGGCTGCGTCCACAGCTCAAGCTCGCTTCTCTCTTTAAATGAATCATAACAAGTCATGGTCTCTAGTTAAAACTAAAAACAAGTAAGAGGTTCTTGTTGGGAGCTCCCGACTAGGGGATACCCTGAACCCTCTTCTTCCAACACTAAATGCAGATACATAGACTGTTCTAGAAGCTACATGTCTAGTTTGGTGACTCTAGCTCCTATTATTTACCAAAATTGGTTGGAAACGGAGTAAGTTATCGATTATCGGAAACAAACTCGATCTGTGTAGGCCCTAGGAGGACGTATAGCTATGTCTCTAGCTCTTATAGGCTCTGAGATCTACGGACGGACAGACAGACGGACATGGGTAGATCGACTCGGCTATTGATGCTGATCAAGAATATATATACTTTATGGAGTCGGAGATGCTTCCTTCTGCCTGTTACATACATTTACATTTTACACAAAAACATTATACCCCTTTTACCCATTTTTAATGGGTTCAGGGTATAAAAATATTGTGCTTAATTATATAATTAACATAGTATATTTCGCTATAATTTTATGACATACTTCAAGTAATAACTACAAGGAACTCATCGAAGGATCAGAGTTCAAGAAAGTTCGATATTCACGTTTTCCCCTACTATGAATCAAGCAAAGCCCTGGTCTTTAGATAAGCTATACCATAATCAACATTGCTTGGTTATATATGATTATTTAAATATATTAATCTTTAAGAGTATACTATACTTTTCTAAATAAGACTATAATTTTAGTTATTGTAGTTATTAGTCACAGATACAGCTACAGAAATATCTCCATACTGGAATATAACCATTTTTAGTTGCCACGGCTGGCAGTTATTTATGTGCATTTCGTTCGGCATGTGCTAATTACAAATTTCAAATTGTAATTTTGTGGCTTTGCGTTGGGTATTCAATAATTAATTAGTGTGGGGATGAATCTTAACATACTTGGGTTAGTGACTTGCACATTACTCATACGTCCCGTTGAACGAAATTTATTTGTGCGAAAAGACAACTTCTGTTGTATGTATAAGTTAGTGTATCAAATGCTGTATTATTCAGCATTTAGTATGGGGCATTTCACTGTTAACTGTGCCCCTCTACATATTATCTATATTGAGTATATCCTTAGATTTGATATCTCATTTGACATTTCTAATTTCTGTATGCATTGTAATACATTATAGTTTAATATAATATATATATATGTATAGTATATTATAGTTAGAGTATTTTAAAGGGTATTCAGTATTCAGTCATCAGTTTAAAGGGTATTCGGGCAATTCGCAATTAACTGTGCCCCTCTACATATGAAGCATCAAATATTACTCATACGCACAGTTGAGTTGAGTCTCTTAAGCCAGCTATTCAATATGATGTATATACAATTCATCTAGATGTTTATCTAGGCGGCAAATATTAGAATGATTTTTTACATATTTAAACAGCTTTTAGACTTACAAACGCAGTTGTCGGCAAGTGCCAAAAGTCAAGCAGCGAATCGAAAACCTGAACTCATTAAAGCTACAATTGAAAACCAATTTGGATTTTCCAACTAATGCCAAATAAATGATAAATGAGCCGCGACAATGGCTGTTATCAGTGGAGCTTACGAAAAAAGAGTAAATATTTTATATGCCCAGCGACTAATTAAACGGCCAAGCCCAGGTCTTTTCGAGGCAACATATAAACTAATCATCTGCTTGTTTTCTTTTGTTACCTTTGTTTACTCATTAAACGATAATTGTGTTATTTCAATCATTGTGCTAAATCAATCAATCAATTAGAAATTTGTTTATGAGTGGCAAAACAGTTTGGTAATTTGTACAAAACTGCGAAAAATTTGCACGTCAATCAGATAAAAAAAATGTTTGTTAATACTATGTATGGCAGTGTGAAAAATGTGCTGAAAGTCCGTCGATTAACATATTGTACATTTTTGATAAGCATTTCCTACGTTATTTCTGCGGCTTCAAACTGACAAGAAGACATAAAAGCCAGATGCGTGCATATATAATGAATATAATCCCATATCTTTCCATTAGCGTGTGCCATTTTATCTGCCTTTGAACTGTAGGAAAGATCTCTGGCAGCTTTCAAGAAGCATCAGAGCTCGGCAAAGATCTGTGTAAATGTTTGCTCCATAAATATTTTCTGTTTTCGGGAGGCAACTCGCAGACGCTAATTGCTTCTTATCGCACGCAAAACACTTACGAATTAAATTCTTAAGGCAAACAGATAAATTGGTGACCCACTCGCAGCAAAGGTCAAGCAACTTCAAAGGGGGCGCCACCCTCCCCACTTACAGACAAGCAAAAGATAAATATATACGCAGAAAATTAAATAACATTATATTCATAATTTTTCATGTGCGTTTGCTTCGATGACGCAAATTTATTAAAGAAAGTTATATACAGACTGGAAGATGCTCTGTACTCAGCTCTGAGGCACGAATCATTGTTAGGGGTCATTGTTAGCATAGGGTATCTAAGAGTCTGCATACCCACTTTGCCATCACTAGCTCATATAATTAGTTGCTGAGATCAATGAGTACACAGAAGAATGGATAGATTTATAGTTGGTATCAAGTCAAATGCAGATCTTAAGATACCCATCACGCACTGAATTTGTTAACAGGGTATAACAACAAGGTGGTGAGTGCCATGCCGTCAGCATTTAGAGGCAAAAAAGCAACAGGAGAAAGACCAAAACAATATCAACGAAAGCTTTCGATGACAAGGCACAAATTTGGAATGTTATTGTATATACAGGTTCAAAGTTCAAATTATCTTGTTATTGCCACCGAAATGCTTAGGGGATTCCCTTGTAAATTCCCAATAATTAAGTATGCAAGAAACAAATCAACGAATCTAATGCGTATTCAAAATGAAATACGTTAAGCCTATCAACAGGTATGGCGTGTAAAAACCTGACCGCAGCCAGAGATCGCTGTGCTCCCTGCCCACACCTGTAGCACAACATATTTGCCACACAAAACGTCTTAATTCAACTGGTTGTCTTGCTGGCCTAGCCAGATCAGGTGCACAATCTTTGTACGTATATATGAATCGCATATGATCGGACTGTCATGTGATCGCAGTGCAAAACCAAAATAAATGAGATTACGAATCTGTAATGTTATATAAACTATATATAGAATTTGGAGAACAGTGACTAACTTTGATGAAGGGATCTATAGAAGGCATTTAAAAGAAATCTTTGTAGGAATTAGTTGAAGCAATAATTTCATAAATAATAATAGTAATACTTCTAGGAACAAGGAAAAATATGTTATAACTTTGCAATCTAGAGATTTTTATATATCATATCATATCATATCATAATATCTTGGCCAAGCCCTGGGCTCGAACTGCGAAGCTTCAAAACTATAATGTCGGATGATTAAGTAAATATATAATAATTCAGATAAATCCTTTGATTTAAATTGAATTATTAGTAAGGTTTTTTGTTTACTATTTTTGTTTTTAACATTATATATTTCAGGCTTAAGACTATCAGGCTTATTTGATACTTACCAGCGTGTGCGTATAGCCTAGACCCTCCTCGGAACCATCTGGGCTCTTGTCGTGCTCGTGACCCATATTTAAGCGCAGCGAGGACGCATTGGAGCACGTGCGCACGGGGAACGTGTGGTTCGGCGAGGGCACCAGCAGCTGAGATTCGCGTCCGTTTTTGTTAATCTTCATGTTTGAGTTTTCGTTTAACAAGTTGCAATATCACAATAAAAAGCTGACGACTTGAATATTAATGTGTCGCTATATAATGTTGTTAATGTACATATATTGTTTTGTATTTGCACTTAATTTATTTTGTTTATTTTTGAATTGCATTCGCGTTTCACTGTGCAGATTCGCTTGTTGTGCGATTTCTGCTGTTGCTTCGATTGTCAGTCGCGTTTTCTTTCCGCATTGCGTTCACTTCTGCTGGGCTCTGCGTATGCGTCACATGTGAAAATGAAATCAAATTCCTTTTGCTTGTGCATTAAATTCAATTAGCTGCACTTTTGTTGCACCAACCCAGTCACAAGATCGACTTCCTTTGCAGCGGCAGTGACGCCAACGCATCCCAATGCGCTGCTGCGACTCGAGTGAGTAAAGTTGGGCGCACTGTGCGGGAGTGCGGTCGACGATTGCGCGCAGTCGCGCACGAAAAGTTTCTCTACGAACAAAAACAAAAAATGCGTTAAGCGTGCAGCGGCAGCGACGCAGCTCACTACGACTGCGGCGTTGACAGCGTTTATGCTTCGCAAAACTGTTGTTGACGCTCTGCTACTGCGGCGGCGGCGGCGGCGACGGCGGCGACTTCTGCGGCTACCGGTGATAACTTTGTGCGCTGCTGACTTGTTGTTGTTCTTCCTCTTCGTCTGCTTCCTTTTCTTTTTGTTGTTGCCTCTTTCGAACTGCGATAGTGTAGCGCGGGGTGGTGTGGCGTTATGCGTTATGTTTGAAGTGGCGCACTTGAGCGTGTGAAGGCTTAATTAACAACGGCGACAACTGAAACTGCCAAATGTATCACAGTTTCATTATCTGCTTTATCTGTGCGCTGGATTAACGGCAACTGCAGACAGAAATTAGCAACTACTTTTTTTTTTGGGAAATTAATTAACTGTGCTCAATGTTAGGTGGTCACATCCGATGGCTATTTATTGTTCTAGCCTGAAATGATAAAAATATAAATAGCCTGTTGTAAATATCTGAATATGAACTGCTTTATTAGCTAAGCTAATTAAATTATGCATGGGCAAGCAGTACTCCTCACTCTCCACACACGCCACCCAACGATCGCCCACACATGTAAATGTGCTGTGAATTGGTATGCAAAGCAGGTTTGATGTTTGTTAGAGAGAGATAGAGAGAGTTGTGTGCGTTGGAGAGTAAGTGCGAATATGCAGAGAGAGTGTGAATTGAGAGAGCATTGCGCTGAAGGCCGTCGCGCAAATGCACAATGCGTGTGGCGTGTGTGTGTGCGCGAAGCTTACACTAATAAACAGGATAACCGTTAAATGAGTAAAATGGATGGCAACTAAAACAAAATGGAGATTTATCGTGAGAGTGCGACAGGCAGTAAACAAGTACGAGTTGGAGTTGGAAGTTTTCAGCAAAAGGTCCTGTTGTTCTTTGTGAAATGGAAAATAAAAGTATAGGCAAGATTGTGCTCCGTATAAGATACTTTTTAAAAACAACATTTTAGAACTAAACAGATTATTATGCACATATGCAAACAAACAATAATATATGTAGATATTTTAACCTTAAAGCCAAAACAATGCTGAGCTGTGTAAGTTATCTTGCGCGCACTCTCTAATCACTCAAAATGAGATCGTATAGCTCAGCGAGAACATTAAGAAAACAGTTTAAGTACATATTTATCTTAGTGCAATAATTTGTTTAGTTCACGAGGCCTTTTCCTACTCCAGCTAGCCTTATCGTCATGCCAAAAAACCGAGTAGCCCAGGAATCTCAAAGCCAAGTGCCCAAATGCGTTTTGATTTACGATCTCCTAATAATAAAAATACTTGGAACATGTTTAGCGGCAAAGATTTATTAAAATGTTTTAATCTTTTGTCAGCATTATGGCTGAAAGATTTATGAACCTAAGCGTATTAATTTTCGCACAAATAGAGCACAGTAAATACACTACATGTATTTACGCTAGCCCAAGGCCCTTCAACTACTTCTGGCATTTGCATAGAACATTTCTGTTAAGACTAACAACAACAACAACAAATCAAGAAGAAAGCGGTTTTAGCTGGTTTTTATTTTGTTCACTACATCCACGCGCTGATAATGAGCCTCAAATACTCGGAATAAATGCCTTTTTGTTTCGCTTTGGGAGTTTATGTAAAAAGATAAACAATAACAAAAAACAACTGCATTATACAAATGTGTGTCGTTTGCATGCTATATATACACATACTTTGTTTCTTTAATTAATTCTCGATTCCATTAAGTTTTTATTTCTTTTTGTGGCCATTGCGAAATACGTATAAAAGAACTTTTAAATCGCCAACAAAATCTTATTGTTGACGGTTCCAATTTATTGGCCTGCCTTTCAGCTAAACGAGGCATAGGGTATTATATTATATTGTTGTATTTAATGTCAGAGCATTTGATTATAAATAACTCAATATTCACAATTCTATTTTTATTTATTACAATGTAATAACAACATATTTTCACACTTGACAGCGCTTATCGATAAGATTATCTACGTATCTTATGAATGTTGTTTTATGAGTAGTTCGGATGTCTTTAAGTGCTTGCTCAAGTTTTGATTTTGTTTAATTACCTGTTAAAATTTTCAATTATCAATAGTTAAAGCTAACTCTTAAGCCTGAAGAACTAAGCTTAACTACACTCGCGATTTCTTGAAACATATGTACATATATGGAAAGTCGGTGGGAAAAAAGTATCTATAGGACTTTGAACCGGAAACATTTGTTGTTGTGCCTAACTTTTGACCAGAAAGTAACAATTATTTACAATTTGGCATACAAAACTCATTATTTGGCATTTAAGACAAGAACATTTTCAAAACAATTCTCATAAAATGAATAGAAAATTGAGTCGAGGCAATATTTTGTGTGGTTGTTAAAACAAACGTAGCAAATGCTCGTCCAATATACAAAGTACTCAGAGTATTTATTAGTTGTTATCTATTTAGTTGTTTATATTTGTTTAAAGTCAATTTCCGACCCTGTAATTATAGCACATTATTTACTTGCATTTAAATATAATTTAAGCAATAGCGTCAAAAAACACATCTACAACATCCGAACTGTGTTGGGTATAAAATAAAAGCTGAAACACAAGCGAGCACCTCCTCCCTTTAGCCACACCTGCGACACCTGTTTCGCTGCGCACACACACGCTGAACGCGTGCTTTGATTTGCTCACTTTTGTTGCTATTGTTGTTGTTGGCACAGACACTTGTTGTGATCGCACATATTACGTTTGATTGATATGCGTTTGATTGACGCTCTGATTGACACTTTGATTGACTCGTTGTTGTTTTTTTTGCCGTTAGCCGCGTACGCTTTGCCTAAGCTGTAAACTGTAAGCTGTAAGTTTGCCGCTGGCAGAGCGATTCTAGAGCAGCTCCGTTGTCAACGCGGCCGCTTCGCGTTCTGGCATTGACTGCTGGCGCCGTCGCCGCTGTCGCTGCTTCTGCTGCTGCTGCTGTCGCCGCCGTCGCTGCTGCTGCTGTTGCTGGCGTTGTCGCTCTTGTTAGGTATTTTGTTGCTCCAGACCCGGTTATCACCTTCGGTCAGTTCGAGAATTCGTTCCGTTTCGATTGATGACGTTGATCTACAAAACGAGAGCTTTTTAGCGCGCGCCGCGATCAGCTGATTTGCATTTTTACAGTTTTGCTTTTCTGATTGGATTTCTGATTGGATTTCTGGACAAATTTCTCCCGGCCAGTGCAATTGGGCACGGAATTAGCATTGCCTGAAAGTGCTTGATTTGGCAACTAAACCTTAGTCTAATCAAAGTCTTTATTTTAACATTAAATGCTAGTTAGAGCATAAATTAACATTAGTTGTTTTTTGACCTGTCTAAGCTGAGCAGCTAGATGTTTATATAAGATGAAATTGTTGTTGGATATTTTAAATTTTTGGGGGGATTTTCTCTAACAAGCTAACATTGATATTATAATTTTGCCAATGCACAATAATATAAACATTTATACTCTGCTTTAAAAGCTTTATTGCATGTACTTAATTTAATTATATATTTTGCTTTTCGACAGAAAGATGTTAATTGAAATCTGATCACAATATCGCTTGGGTTATGGTTAATTAACACGCCTGCAAGGGCACTAAATCTTTGATATCCCATAGCTGATAACTGTGCTTTAATTACTGTTATTTATGGCCACTATCATCGATGCCGCAATACTAGACACTAATGATGCGCAGATAGATTAAGATTATCCATCGCCTACACGATACGAGTAGCCAGAATTACGTAATTGGTTTTTTCCACAATTACAATTACAATATCTAAAGCTAAATGTTACTTGCTTTTGCTTGCCATATTTACAAATATTTACTATCATGACATACTCACGCTTGTTGCGTAAAATTCAATAATTTTTATTGTTATTATTACCATATTTAGTAAATAATCGTACGTGCATTTCATTAACACTCTGGAAATCGTTGTGTGCTTCTAAAGATGACAAGCAAATATGTGATCGCTTGATAAATACATACATATGTGATACAATTTGTTTAAACAATTGGAAAACTATCCAAAAGGTCTTTCAAGACATTTTCATAGTCCAAAAGACTCAACTTGCAGTTGTATCTTCTCCTCTATAAGAAGTTCATGAGATCTTAAAAGATTCCTAGTTCTGTTTATATGCATATAAGATATGATCACTTGTGGCATATTATAGCTTCAAGTCGACTCGTGCTGAAATATCGTGCTTGCACATATTTCAAGAAAACTGCAAACTTAAACACAAAAACGCTTTGATTTTTAAATTACGGATACTTTCATAAATAAACTTTGCACACACGCCGCAACAATCAGATGGGAGAAAACGAAAAAAAAAAATACAGTATCTGACAATTATTGCTTGTCTGTTTGTTTTTTGAACACTTTTTTTCGCATCGTGAAGCGCATAAATAACCCGGCAAATAGATACAACTGATTAGAGCGTTATAATTTGGGTCTTATGTAAAGATACCTCCAAGTCCTTGGGCATGTGAATTTATTATACCCACAATAAAAATGCCCGATTTTATTGGTAGACCCCTGCCTCCCCCCACCCACAAGTCTATAAGAACTGCGTGCGCAATCGCAAAGAATCGGCTAACAATCACATCTTCAAGTGTGATCAGAATTTATATAGACGCCATGGAACGAGTCTACGTTCTGGAATGTGACGGCATTTATCTATTTTGGGTTTCTTGCTCTCGTACATATTTTATTGACATAATTAGCAAAAATTATTATTGTCATTGTCTCTTGAGTAAAACTTATCTAGCTGACGTACAAGACGGAGAGAGAGAGAGAGAGCGAGATGGGGAGAGATGGGAAGAGATGTCGATAGCAGATGAAAGAAAGTGAAATGTGAGGGTAAGAACAAAAGCGCCTAGTTTATAAGGTGCACATAAAACAGAATCCAATTGAGTTTTTGTAATCGTAAATTAGCCAATGCACAAGTTGTAAATAACTTGGAAAGATAAACGTCATATAGTATGTAATTATGACTTCATTTATATTTAATATCTATAGTAAATTATTATTCAACCAGTTTTTCAGACCATCCAAAGCGTACAACCTGAAGTTATTTCAGGAATCGTTAATTTGTGTGTCATAATACCTACATAACTGCTGGCATACCTGCAGTACATACACTCAGAGAAAAATGCTGTTCGCATTTCTAATATATCCGACGCTGAACTAATACAGTTTTTCATTCTAGGTCTCAAACTACATTGGGTTAATAAGTTCTGGTCTTGTGCGAACTTGATGAGAGTATTAATTCATGCTTCCCTTTTTCGCTGAGTGTATCAAACACTTCTCATATTTTTCACCTGAGTTTTTCAATACTTTCGCTTTAACACTTCGATTCATTAGACGTAGAAGCCGATATATCATTTTCAGAGTCCACTTTTTGCTGCTTTGTTAACAAGCTTAAAGTTAGCACATTTTCTACGGCCCATTTCAGACGGAGAGTAGAAAAAATAATAAAAACAACCCATCCGAGTTCACACATTCTTGCAATCCAAATAGTGTTATACAAAAATATTCCATGCACACATTTTTTTTTGCTGTATTAACAATTGTTTTACTTGAGCTCGACTAATTCAAAAGCGGCGTTTAACGAAATTACAATTTGTTACCCCTTGCCCGGCCAATTGTTGTGGGGCATGTGGGTAAAATTTTAGACTCGTGGAATGCGCGCGCGTTCGCCACAGCAACAAAAACAATAATGCAAGTGCCGCGGCGTTTGTTGACCAAGTCTACAGTATTGCACGATCTATTGCTGATCTAGACTTCTATAGTATAGCTCCGTAATTGGTATAGTCTGGGAAATACTTGCTGCGTCAAGTCGATCGTGGACTGAGGAAACTCAGAACCCATTCGGCTTGACGCGGTTCAATTCTGGGAAAATGCTTGAACATATATTAACTCAATAGAAAACAGATCGAGACTAGACATAATGCATAGCCCGATCCACATCTAGTTGACTACATTTCGATTAGGAGCTTATCCTCCGATTAGGACTAATCCTCATACTTTGTGTAGCATGAACTGATCTTCCTGTTTAAATAAGAATCGACTCCAAAGGTAACCAAAAGCGGATCTCCATCTTGTCATCTTGATTATCTTTTAACAAAGAGTCGAGTATATTTGTTGTGGAATACGATTCGATGTATTGGTTTATAAATTTTATTGCTCTTAGATGTTTATAATTTCTTGTTGTCATGTCAGGATTGATTCAGAAATTACAAAAAATTGACATTACTTTTTGTCCAAATCTTTTTCCGTTGTCCTGTTATCATTTCATTCTTGTGGAAGGGAAGCCAACATCTCTTTCAATTTGCGATCAAAACTAAGTGTAAACCATTTGGTTCGTATAGATACATTTTTGCTTAAATTATATAAAAGATGTGTATTTGTTTCATATGCAATCGAAACGTTTCAACTCTATGTACTAGCGACATACTATGTCCTCCATGTTTGCGTATAAGGTGCGTTCGACGGTTGCGGTGGTGGTCCACAATCTTATAAAATACTTGCGTTTACATTAGTGTATGTAAAAGTAAGGAATTAATGTAAAGGTAAGCGTTTAAATGCGACGTGAGAAGCCACTACCACTGCCGCCGCCACCACCGCCGCCGCCGCCGCCACCAATGTTGCCAGGACCACCACCTGCGCCGCCGCCACCGCCGCCACCAACATTAACGCCGCCGCGTGTTTTGCCATCATAGAAGAGCTCAATGTAGCGGGAACCCATTTGCTCGCGGTGCCGCTTCATAGCCAGCTGCGAATCGTCGTACGTGTCAAAATAGGCGTCTGCGGTGCCGCTGTGCAGGCCCTTCTTATTGTAGTTGATGCGCACGTTAGCTGGGCGTATGGGATCAAAGAACTGTAAGATTAAGAAAACAGGTTAACTTAAAGAATCGCATCAGCTGCTCTGCTTTTGATGCTTACCTTGAATACATCATTTTCAAACGAATTGTAGGGAAGGCCGCGCATGTGGATTGTGAAATACTCTACATCATTGTTGCGACCGCCCCCAATGGGCCCGAAATTGCCACCAACCGATCCGAAATTGCCGCCTCCATTGTTAAAGCCGCCACCGCCATTGTTGAAGCCGCCACCGCCATTGTTGAAGCCGCCGCCGCCATTGTTAAAGCCACCGCCGCCGTTGTTAAAGCCGCCACCATTGTTAAAACCTCCTCCACCGCCGCCGGCATTGTTGCCAAAGTTACCGAAACCACCGCCGCCACCGCCATTGTTGAAGCCCCCGCCGGAGTTACTGCTGTTATTGAAACCACCGCCATTTCCGCCGTTGTTGAAGCCTCCAACACCGCCGCCATTATTGAAGCCATTGCCTCCTCCGCCAACAGGGTTGTTACCAAAATTACCAAAGCCTCCGCCGCCGCCGCCGTTGTTGCCGAAGTTTCCAGGCATGTCTGCAATGGAGGGCACATTTGACATTAGAAAGAACCAAGAGAGTTGGTTGGTTTAGGTTTGGCCAAAATGGGTTAAAGATATTTAACTATCTCAGATGGTACATTAAAAAAGAAGAGCTATAATTAACTACACAAGTTGGGTTTGCTTTAGTTAGATCAGGAGGATTATTAGGCACTGTCTAACATGGCGTTAAGTAGAGAATCAAACCGAAACCCCCGAATGCCCGAAGATTTTGTATAGAATTAAACGCAAACCCAATGATTACGAGATTTGATGGTTCTGCAATTGTTACTTACCAAAGTTGTTACCATTGTTGTTGTTGCGATTGTTTCCAAAATTATTAAAATCGCCAAAATCGTTGCCAAAATTGCCAAAATTCCCAGTGTTTTGACCAAAATTGCCATTGTTGCCGCCGCCGCCGCCGCCACCACCACCGCCGCCGACTCCGCCGGAGTTATTGCCAAAATTACCCGAGTTCATTAAACTTGGCAAATTGTTAAAGCCCAACATATTATTGGCGCCCACGCCAAAGTTGCTGTTGTTGCCCCAGTCTGCAAAAAGAGAATGTTCCAAATTTGAACATTAGTCGAGCTCCTAATTAGTCATCAAAATGAGAAGATTTAATACTTGTGTAAGCCGTGTAGGCTGTTTATTTCAGGCCAAGTCCCCATTTTCATCCAGCGGATCTTTGCTTTTTTCTTAGGCAGTTTATCGGTGAAATATGTTAAGCTAAGACATAGTTCCGAAAATAATTTTGATGTCAATTAGACAAAAATGGAATCCCTATGTTCCACCCATACCACAAACTTCGAAAAAACAAACAACTTTCTCTAAACGACATTCCCAAGGAACTTTTCGTACGTTAATATTCAATTAAAGAGTGAGTCAATAATCAATATAATCTGTTGTATATCTCAACCGCTTCAAGGTCTAACCCATTTTAGAGCATTCTGGGTCCAAACTTACCATTTCGTCCACCGAAATCGTTGCCGCCACGATTGGCGCCGCGATCGCGTATATCATATGGTCCAGGGCGTCCACCGCCACCACCGCCGCCGCCGCCGCCACCCGTGGCACGCTTCATCTCAGCAATGGAGCTGCGGAAGATTTCAATATACCTAGGAGCAGTGAAAATGAGAAGAGGATGGAAACATATTAGCAGACTTGTGGAGCGAAAAGTACCATGCTTATAGAGAGGGGTTGCTATGGCCGGCGGCGTTTTATATTTTATTTGTGAGTTAATGACACAATAATCCATATTATTAAAGAATGTCCTTGGTTAGATAAACACAGACAGTCAATGCTCTGAGACTTTTGATAAGAATATACTAGATGGGTAAAAAACGTTAAATTAATTGAAGTATATAGAACTTATCAAAAGACTTTCTCTGGTTAATAGGCGTTATCAATTCGCTATTGTTGTTGCACCCAACCAGACCCATAGCCTGTGCTCTATATATAAACTATATATATGCACAATTTAATTACTTTTTTTTTAATATGTTTTTGTACTGAAATAGGAATGTATATAAATTAGCTTTGTTTTGTTTCATTTGCTGATAATTGCAACATTTGAAAAGTTTAATTTGTTGTTGATTCATGTTACCATTTGAATGTTGAATGTTTATTGGCTGTTGTTGTTGTTGCAGTTGCAGTTGTAGTTGTAGTTGGTAAATATGATGTGTAAGAAACCCACCTGTGCCCAATTTTTTCCCGATTTCGGCCCAAGGCTTGCTCAGTGTCATCTTGGCTTTCGAACTGAACGAAAGCTTCCCCAGTTGCACGACCCCTTCTGTCCATAACAAAAAGTATGCCCTCCCGATCCGTTTTGATTTCCAACCCTGCCCATGACGATAACCAACAAAGATTTATACAAATATATAGAGATATATATATTTATATATATATATATAATGCAGTTAACGATAGATACAGAGAATGAGAGATAGAGATTGGACGATATATATATATATATATTTCTTTTATAGAGAAGTGGTGAATTGTTTGCTTGTCTTATTGTTGTCCCTCGAAGGCAACTGTAGCAGTTCCTTGAGGTTCATCTAATTTAAAGGATTGCCTTCAAGTTATATTATCAATTCGACGATGAAAACAATATTTGGTTAACTTTAATTTCATGAGTACACTAGAATTGTTAATATAAAGATCATACAAAATATAACAGAACAAACTTGTTAAAATAAAACAATATATTCAAATGTTAAAGAAACGATTAGAGGGCAAGACAACATATATCAATTAATATTGTTGATACTCTAATCATATATTAACAATTCTAATTAAAACTTTGTACTTGGTTAGATAGATTCTCAAATTTAGCTTGTTTATGTGTGTGTGTGCGTGCTTGTGTGTGTGTGCGTATTGGAAATGGAAATGAAATGAATTTTGAATAAGGCTTGATCATATAACGACCCCTGGTCCTTGGATGCAAACACCCCAGACGTTTGGGTATACAACTCAAATGGAGCCCAAGACTAACACTCAATTCGTGGCTCAACGCTATAGATTTCTATATATATATTTCCATACATATATATATATATTAACATTTATATATATATATATGTAAGTATATGAATATTTTTTTATGGATGCATTCGCATCAGTACGTTCTCCTTTGCCCACCAAATACATGTAAAGAAAAACAGACACACACACACGATTAGCGCATGGACTCACCGGTAAAGAACTCCTCGATCTGCTGCTCGGTGACAGCATAAGGCAGGCCGCGCAGCTTAACAACGAAGGCGTGGCCATGGCCGCCCGTCTTGCGCATGGCCTCCTTAGCCTCCTTGGGCGTGGCGACAAAGACTTAGGTGCACAGAAGAGTTAAAGTTAATATTTGGGAGAGAGATAACTGGTAACTAGAGACCCTCACCCTCGATATAGCGATGACCCATGCTGGCCTTGTTAAGCTTCCGTGCCTCCTCGACATCATCCTGGCTGGCAACTTCGACGTACGCTTCACCGGTATTCTTGCCATCCACACGACTGGTGACCAGGTGTATGCCCTGCGAGCCATTGAGAACTTCCACATTGACCAAAAAGTCAAGAATCTCCTTGTGTGTTGCCGACCACGGCAGACCGCGTAGTCGTATAAATTTGGGACTCTCGCCAACGTTGCCGATTTTCACGTTGGAATCATCGTCGGCATCGTTCTGATCATTATCATATTGGTCATCATCCTCTTGCTGCTGATCATTGTCATCGTTATAGTTGTCCTCATTGTTGTCCTGGTTCTGGGCAAATTCTTGATTATACTGCACGTCTGTATTCGACATGGTTGTTGTTTTCAGAGGGCGGCAATTCTGTGAGCGGGGGCGAAGAGAAAGGGAGAGCATGTATAATATACATATATATCAGTCCGTACTATCCAGCAAATAACCATTAATTCCTATTCAACTTTGTTGCTTTTCCGTATTTTTACGTTTGCCTATAATGCCGCTTCGTTTTGCTTTGCTTTTTTTTTTGCGGCGCTTACGCCATTTTGATTTTGCCTTTGCTAGTCTCATTTTTCTGTCTACTTTTCTTTTTACACAATTACAGCTTTTTCAAGCCCGAAATTTTGTAAATTTAGCTACACATACGCACAGCTCATAGCTTACCTTCTTTTGGATGTTTAGAATTTGTTACTAATCTTTTTATTAATTTGTTTCGGCACTATATGCACAAATTTTTATGTATAAGGAACAGCACGCGTCCAGATTAGAGTTGTATCGAATCTTTCGGCACGACGGAGCGACTCACCCAACTGAATAAACGATTTTGTCGTTCATCTAGTTCGTATCGTTTTGTTCAGCCCTTGTCACTGTTATAGTAACAGTCACCTGAAATACTATTATTTCTAAAAAAAAATTTGCATTTTCAACTATATCTGATATTCTACCATTTATTTAGATTATTACAATTTTTTGAGCAACAGTTTATGTCTATAGATAATGCAAACGAATTTTTGACATGTTTATCGAGTTTAAATTTAACAGAGGCATGACACGGCACAACTATGTCACCCTATCGATATAAATGAACTAGGAGCTGAGCAGGGCTGAAGTAAATCATCGGTATGGCTTACTATCGATGCCAGTGGCTATCGGTGTGGCAGTGTTGGAGAGCGTTCAGGCACAACTTTGAAGAGAAAAATACTATATTTAAGGGTTCTTAAATATATATTTGAAAAACAAAAGATTTTCAAAGCTCAAATTATCCTTTACTTACATATAAATATTGACAAAAAACAAAGCACTAATGAAACCAGATTGAATTTTGGCGCTTTCAATGATCGTGGCAGTCACATTGGAGACTTTTTGGAGACTTTTGTTGCTATGGCAATTGGCGCGCAATTCGACTGCTTTACGGATTTGTTTGTTCAATAAAGTTTGTGCATTGATTTTTGTCAGAAAGCAGTGCAAAATAACACAGTGTCCGAAAATTAATTTGCAAATCTAGTAAATTTATAGAATTAATTGCGTTTTTGCGTTTGTTTTTGTTTTTCTTGCATAAATATTGCTGGCACAATGTTCGTGCAAAAGAAGAAACTGGTTGAACATGTGCTTGCAATGCGTGCGAATGGTGGCAGTGGCAGCGATGATGATGAGGAGGAGGAGGACGAGGGCGACATTTTGCAGGTGCCAATTGAGAGACAACTAAACAATTAAATAATTAACTAGTTGCCAATTAAAGTTGTAACATGTTCAATGCAAGATTATTATAAATAATTATTGCTTCAGTACGAAACGTAATGTAACCCTTTAGCTCCTTGTACTCGTTGGCTGATTATGTAATCCTTAAAATGGTGTAAAAAACGAAAGAGAGAAATGATAAATTGCAAATTAACTTATAAATTTGCGCTGTAGTTGAACAAAGCTAAAAAGGAATTTGGCTTATAAATAAGATAAATATATTCAACTAATCCATAAAAATTTGTAACTTTATTTTTTAGTACACTTGTAATGCAATCTTATGAAACTTCACTCTCGTTGCAGAAATAACCCTCGAGTTTTAAATATTGAAAGACATATTGCTAGGCACACACTAAAAACTATAAACAATTGTAACTCTTGAGTACGTTTTGTGTTTTTTTTCCTTAGTGAGCTGAGAAACAAATTTTTGTTTTTGTGCCCTCCACGTTGTTGTTGTTCTTGTTGATTTTTCTAGCTGCACCGTAAAAGCAAAAGTTCAAGTTCAAGTAAAAGTTGCTCTATTTGTTGTTCTTGTTATGGCAATTGTTGTAAGTAGTTTTGTATTTTGCATATATTTTATTAATTTTAATTATTGCGTCAACAGTTTTTGCAACGCAAGCAGCGACAAGAGATTTTGTTTTTGATACTAATATATTTTTGGTCTTTTCCCATTTTTGAATTTTGCAATGGCGAAAACACTAAAATGATAAACAATAAAAAACCTATAAATTAATAAATTTAATTTTATAATATTTACATCAAATCAATATCAATATATGAACATGCTGCGGCACCTGATAACCTTTTACTGCGCGTATTTTTTGGTAACTCCAACGGTTCGACGCCTTTAATACACAAAAACAAAAACAATATATATATAATCCATTTATATGGATAAAATATCCAATTAAATAAAACAATAAACATGGCCATGGACCCCGACGAAGCGCAGCGTCGACGCGAAGAATGCGAGCGCAAGGCGCGCCGTGGGGAGATGGACCCCCGTTTGGAGTTCACATTCCAGCTGCTGATAGATGCCACTCAGCTGCCGCGGCATCAACTCATGGACTACATATTCGAAGGGGATATGGTAGATTTTCATTTAATTAGCCTCAGTTGCATTGTATTGATTTGTATGTGCATTACCAGCTCGATGAGATTAATCAGCTATTTCTGCCGAACATGAAGAACAAGCTTTTGTGGTTCTATCAGGAGGTGGATGAGCCGGAGCCTCCGCCAGTGGTGGATGCCAATAAGCCAGGACCTTCACGCACAGGCATGGCATCGAGCAGCTCGAAGACGCCACAGGGTATGTTCGCCATCAAATGGATATATACCAATATCTAGTCAATATTTTGCCTTCCCTTTTAGGTGGTGCCTCGCCCAGCGGCCTGCCGGCATCCAAGCATAAGAAACTGTTCCTAACCGATGGCTGGACCTGTGCCTTTACCGGCGTCTGTATTTATATCTTTCGCGTGAATACGTCAAAGCAGCTGCCCGAGGAGGGATTTCAAAAGGATTTGTAAGTTTTTCGCTGCGGTTAACATACCCTGTACCCATTGAAAATGTTTTAAAGGGGTATGATGTTCAAGTTTATTCTGTGTGTATAAAGCAATGGATCAATGGATATCGATAAGAGTTAAATACCTTCAACCAGTTTATCTTTGCTTTGAATCGCCGCTGAGTACGTGGTATCTGCTAGTCGAAATCTCTTCACTGCTCAACTTTTGTTTTCCGTTTTAGTTTGCGCCTTTGTTTATATTTCATAGATTTTCTTTTGTTTCGACTAAACTTAAAAAGTGTTATCTAAGAATAGCCAATTTTTGGTTTATTTGTTGGCACGCGGATTATCGGGGATTTATACTACACACACAACCACACACACGCACACACACACACACACACACACACACACGCACATACGATTGACTGACACGCCTCGAGGGTATTGGTAATTGAATATTTTGGTTGCCTTCTCTTCTCTAATTTATGCAGATACTGTGGCGTCATCGATGCCAAGAATATTGGCCTGGTCACATCCATAGAGCGTATTGTGGAGTTTGTGTTTATGCAGGCATTGGCTTTTCCCAGCCTCGAAGGGGATGAGGAGGACGTGAGCTGCGGTCTCATAAAGGGGCAACTGCTGCCGGGACTGCGCTCCTTCTGCAGCGCTCTGCGCGTTTGTGAGCAGGTCTGCGATCATTATAATGTGTTTGCCGATGGGTGCGATATGTTTGATGGCTGCATAGCTGTCGAGGAGGTCAAGGACATGGCCAAGAATCAGGAATTTTGCACGCAGCTGGAGGAGCGGGTCAACAACTGGACGAAGGGCATACTCAAAATACTGGGCGAGAGTGAGCAGCTGCGCAAGGAGAACGATCACAGCGGACCCCAGGACGAGCTGGAGTATTGGAAGAAGCGTGGCGCCCAATTCTCACAGCTGCTCGCCCATCTGCAGGACAAGGAAGTGCAGTTCACTCTCCATTGCCTCTTTCTCGCCGGCTCAAGGGTAATGCGGCAGTGGAAGGAAACCGATCGCAAGATAACATTCTGCTACAACGAAGCGCGCGACAATTCGAAGTTTATACAGGCCATGGAGACATGTTGCCATTCATTGTATCTGGACGATCCTGTCAGCATGAAGGAGTCCATTTTGGCCTTGCTTCAGACGGTGCGTCTCATCTACAGTGTCTCACAATTCTACAATACTTCCGAGCGCACCTCGGCGCTAATGGTGAAGGTGAGTCAGAAGTAATGTTGTCTACTTACCTGGAAGACAGTTATCTATGGGTTATCTTTAACTTTCAAATCGAGATACCTATTGGCACTGCTGTCGTTATTCAAGAGCGCAATTTCCGTTTTCTTTTATGCCTTTTACTTTTTCTACTCGTGGTGCCACTTTTGCCATAAGCTCTCTATTTTATTGAGGTAGCTGCTGAATTGATTGATTTTCTGTGGGGTGGCAGCTTATATGGTGCTTGTTGAGTTTATAAGGTTCACTTACCCTGGAATTTGCCATAGAGCTGTTTGAATAGCTTCCAGGATATTATTGGGACGCTGACCTTTTGCACCTTGCTGTGGCTGTTACTTTCTGCTTATTGCCCGCACGTGTCAAAGCGTGGGACTGTCAACAATAAGCGCATTGATATTTGCATTGAATATGAAAAATGAAATATTACTAGAAAACTGATTTAAAATTAAATTACATTTTAAATGGCAAGTAAATGTTAATTATAAGCTTCCTTTACATTTTTAACAGATAACAAACCAAATGATCGAAACCTGCAAGTCCTACATCACTTGTCGCTGCAAGGAAACAATTTGGTCTCAAGATCGCAGCCTCATACGCACAAAGCTGAGCAACTGCATCAAACTGAATCACATCTATCATGAGACCTATTACACAGTTCGGGAGCAGCCTTTTCTGCCGCATCAGACACCATTTGGTTTCTCTGAGAACTTTGTTTTTGGTATGTGAAAGAATAGTGTAGTATATTTAATCCTATTCATCGCTCCTCTCCAGGCAAGTTTGATACATTCTGCGAGCGTCTCTCGAAGATAATAAATATGTTTAATCTGATTGACGATTATAATCATTTGTTTGAGCGTCGCTTGGAGGGTCTACTGCTGGGCGAAGCCTTGGAGGATGCCTCCAATCATTTCGAGGAAGCCAAAAAAGAGATCACATCCAAGAAATACGATTATCTAGATCATCGCAATGCCGAATTTAATGATGACTTTGATCGGTTCATGAATAAAACCGATTCGCTAAAGGATACGATTGCCACGCTGATCGAGCGGGACTTTGACACTGTCTGGGAGACGCCTCAGTGCATACGCTTCCTGGTGCGCTTTGAGAAGGTCAGCGAGAAGATACCACTGACCCGTATGGATGAGAAGTATACGAGAATTTTACGCTATGTGGAAAAGGAGGTCGATCGCATATTAAAGACCTTTCGCCGGCAGCGTGACGACCCGCCACTGGCGCGCAATTTTCCGCCCATCGCAGGACGCATTCACTGGTGTCGTGCTTTGAGCTTACATCTCACCGAGTTGATGGATGCGGTGATGGACCATGGGGTTCTTAGCACTTTGCCGCTGGCCAGAGATCTCGATATACGCTTTAATAATGTGCAGGACGTGCTGCAGGAATATGAGGATGAGATTGTATCCATTTGGTTGGATCAGGATATAAGTGTCGCAGATGCCTGCTTGCTCCAGCCGCTGCTCTGTCTGCAGGGCGATCGCTTATTTGTAAATTTGCATCCGACAATTCCATTGCTTATACGGGAGGCCAAGATGCTGGCCAAGCTGAAAATCGAGCTGCCCATTGTGGCAGCCACGCTGATGAGTCGACAACAGTACTTCATTACCATCCAGGACTCGCTGAATGTGAGTCTGCACTAGATGTACCTCAACTATTTCCTTTGACAATTTGCATTTCTGTGCGCAGAGCCTTATCAAAATGTTTCTGTCAACGGTCAAGGCTGTCAAGCTGGAGGTGCGTCCACTGTTTCTGCCACAGCTGGTTCGTCTAACGGCCATGCTGAAGCCGGGTCTGCATAGCATCAATGTAAGTGGCACAATCTGTTCGCTGACGTCAGCACCTGACAATTACGCTTCCGTTTTGTAGTGGACCAACCAGAACTGGACACAATTCTATGAGCGCTGCAAGCAGGCCATCGAGACCTTTGAGGTGCTGGTGGCGCGCGTGCATGACATCTACTCGAACCGCATACTCAACGTGCTCATGTGGATGCAGGAGGTATCGCTCCAAATACTGCCAGCAGGTGGGTGCTCGACTGCCACAGCTGCCAGTATCTAATTGCTGAACCCCACACTTGGGTGTATATTTAATTTTATGCTCTCGAAAACTTTGCACATTTGTTTCCTGGCGCAGACGATGAGATCTGGACAGTTGATGAATTTTTGGAGCGCAGCGAGGAGGCGTGCAGGTAAATTTGCTACCTGTCAGCTCAGCTCGCGCTGGCGTGTGTGTGGCATGTGGCAACAAAACTCGTTTGAACTTTGCCATCAACTTGGCTGCCTGCGGTAGACTTTGTTAGCTTATGTGTGATTTATTGAATTTATCAATTTTAATTTATGTATGAGGTTTTCCATTTGCATAGATAGAAAGCTAGATCTGCATGTGACAGAGTGTGTCTGTGTGCGGTGTGTGTGTGTGTGAGTGTGTTGGTGGAGCTCAATTGGGTTTTTCTTTGTACTCAACTTTTAAGTTTAATGAAAGCATATTCTCAGGGCGTTCGTCATTAAGTGCAGTTGAATTCTTTGCCCCAAACTATTTGATTTGCACTTCAATTAACTATTTTTAAACGATTTTACAGGTGAATGCGTAGTCAATCAGCAGCAAATATAGGGTTATTTGTTTTAACGTGTCACTGTCCAAATATAATTAGAATATATTTTTGTTCCACAGAAAAGCTGCCATTGAACTTAATCGGAAAAGTCAAATGGTCTCGGAGGCAGTGGAGGAAGTCTTGAATTTGGTGGACAAGGCAACGGAGACGTTTAAGGAGATTGCCGGGGATGATGTGGTTACCTTGTTCGATGGTAAGTTGTGCAATTTTTATGTGGTTTAACTAAATGTATGCAAAACCCTGGACAATAGCCACTCCCAAGGGCGAACAGGCGGGCTCGGGAGGGCGAAAAGTGGAGGACGGCGCTGCAGCTGCAGGAACTTCAGGTGCTAACACGTCAGGAGCAGGGGCAACATCGGGAGCAGGTGGAGGTGGGGGCGGCCAACAGCAGGACTGGAGCATTTTGTGGTCCTGTTTTGAAAATCCGCTGACGCTGCTCTCCACCACAGATAGTTTGCCCAAGGGCATGCAGGTGAGTTCCTCTTATGGCTAACCAGAGACGCCTTTAATATCCTTTTATCTGTTTTAGGACATGGTATGCAATGCCGTCGTAGAAATGCGTCGCTATTACAGTCGCAAGGTCATCGATGTGCTGATTAAGGTGATACGTGCGGCGCTGGACACAATGCGGCGTCGGTTCATCGCCGATGAGCATGAGACGGCATCAAAGAAGCCGATCTTTGCGTTACACGCGCAGCTGCAGATACCCAATGTGGTCATCAAGCCGAGTCTGGACGAGCTGCAGGATATATTGGTGACGGCTGGCAAGAATATCACGGGCATTGCGAAGGGTGTGGCGCAATGGACTAGCGGCAAGGATCCGCCGGTTCGTACCACACCGCTAAATAGCTTCGCAATGTTCACAAAAATCTTGTCTTACCAACCGCAGCAAGTTTCGATAACGGCGCAGCCGCGCGTCGGACGCAATCACACGGACGCCGCTGGCGGATCAAAGAATCGACGCCGCAAAATCTATTGCCTAGCCTCTGAGGAACGACCACAGATGCCGCATATGCTCAAGAGCTTCTACTCGGCCATTATGGATAATAAAGAGGTGGCCAAAGCACTTAATCAGCTCTCCAGCTGCACCAAGAACATCAAGCCGGAGATACAAACCTACATCAAGCGCTGGAAGCCGTATCACTTTCTTTGGAAAAACGATCGCACCACGCGGCAGCTGATGGAGTTTGGACTGCAGCAATTTGAGTCCACTTTGCGTTGCCTGGCTGAGCTGGATGCAAATCTGCTCGTTGAACCGGACATGGAGATCTTTGGACAATGCGTAGCGGTCTACAACGAAAGGCTCAAGTATGGTTTGGCCATTGAGATCAAGTGTGAGTATTCCAGCTGATGTATATTATACATGTATGGTAAATGACATGTTAACATTTTAATACTCACAACAACTTTAATATCATTTTGATTCTAATTATTATTCTATGAATAAGGTTTAGAGATGCATTTTGCTTGCAGTTTTGTCTTCCAGCCAAATTATAGATTATACCCATTATATTTATCCTTTGAAGGACCTTAAAGACTCATTGCACGTAATCTGTCCGTTTTTAGCAGTAGATGTCTATATATTGATGAGCGTATGGGTCAAATATGCATTCACATCCTTCTTAACGCTTTATTAAAGCTTTCTTGAGTTTTTCTTACCTGCGTCTACCTCAATAATTTACTTCCTCACCTTGTTGTGTTGCCTAACCCACGTAAAACTCGTTTCCAATTCCCATTGGCAACACCTACGACATTTAGCGGCTTATCAGAAACAAATTTGACACCCACACGCACTCACGACTGCTAGACAAATACTCTTAAGCAGGCAGCTATTCAAATTTATTGGTTTCCAATTAAGTAATAAAATATATTTGGCCGAATTAGCTGCGCAAAGGAAGCACCGGGAAATAAATGTGCGTTTGTGGGGCACAGACAGCAGCGGATAGGCTGTCGTGTCTGAATCTATGAATGCCAAAGCGAAAATCAATTAGCCCCCTGCCTCGCATTGTCAGCTTGGCGCGCATTGATTAATGGGTTTCGATATCCTTCGAAGGTGTAAACACTTTTCGGTTATTTCTATTTTCAGCCTGTAACCACAAAATTGGCCAGGCCATGAAGAAGAAGTACAAGAAGGAAATGGATTATGTTTATGCGGTGATCAATGAAATGGATCGTAAACTGGACCGGCCCATACGAGACCTGGACGATGTGCGCATGATAATGGAGACATTAAGCAAGATACGGGAACAGGAGGTGGACATGGAAATGCGCATTGATCCCATTGAGGTGCGTTCCAAATCTGCCAAAGATTCTTTCTAATTCACTGTCCCAACTACCAGGAAGCCTTCAATGTTCTCACCCGTTATGAGGTTCAGGTGGAGCGGGAACAGTTCGATTTGGTAGACAATTTGCGGACAACGTTTCAGAATTTGCTAGCCGGAGCACTGCAGGCGCAGGTGAAGCTGTTGGATATGCAGCCGGCGTTCCAGGGCGATTTGCGCAGCAATTTAGACAACTTTAAGCAGGATAAGATTGCCTATGTGACGGAATATCGCACAGCGGGACCCATGCAGGCGGGTCTGACGCCACGCGAGGCTTCCGACCGTCTGATATTGTTCCAGAATCGTTTTGAGGGCATGTGGCGCCGCCTACAGACGTACCAAAGCGGCGAGGAACTCTTCGGTCTGCCACAAACGGATTACCCAGAGCTGGGCCAAATACGCAAGGAGCTCAATTTGTTGCAAAAGCTCTACAAGCTCTATAATGATGTTATTGATAGGGTTAGCAGCTACTATGATATACCCTGGAACGAGGTGGACATTGAGGAGATTAACAACGAGCTGATGGAGTTTCAGAATCGTTGTCGCAAGCTGCCCAAGGGGTTGAAGGAGTGGCCCGCCTTTCATGCTCTGAAAAAGACCATCGATGATTTCAATGACATGTGCCCGTTATTGGAGTTGATGGCGAATAAAGCCATGAAGCCACGCCATTGGCAGCGGATCATGGACGTTACTCGCTACATCTTCGAGTTCGACTCGGAGGGTTTCTCGCTCAAGAACATACTGGAGGCGCCGCTACTCAAGCACAAAGAGGACATCGAAGACATTTGCATTAGTGCCATGAAGGAGAAGGATATAGAGGCCAAGCTGAAGCAGGTGACCAACGAATGGTCCGTACACGAGCTGCAATTCATGAGCTTCAACAATCGCGGCGAACTGCTGCTGCGTGGCGATACCACAGCGGAGACCATTGGCCAGCTGGAGGATAGTCTCATGGTGCTTGGCTCACTGCTATCGAATCGCTATAATGCGCCCTTTCGCAAACAAATCCAGCAATGGGTCTACGATCTGTCCAACTCCAACGAGATACTGGAACGCTGGCTGCTTGTTCAAAACATGTGGGTCTATCTGGAGGCTGTCTTTGTGGGCGGCGACATAGCCAAGCAGCTGCCCAAGGAGGCCAAGCGCTTCTCCAAAATCGACAAGTCCTGGCAAAAAATCATGCAGGTACAAAGTAGTTTATAATTTGCTTTTCATTTATCGCATTTTTCAAATTCTTTTGTGCAGCGCGCTCACGAGACTCCAGGTAAGTCAAACGGAATAACATTTCAATATTTTTCATAGAAATTTAATGTTTATATTAATGTGCTACATAGCTCTAAAGCTAACTATTTCATTTTCCCGTAAACATAATTTGAACTTTAATTATAACTCCTTTGAATATGATTTTAAAATAATAAAACAGGCGTCGTGGCCTGTTGCGTGGGCGATGACCTGCTCAAGCAGCTGCTGCCTCATCTTCAGGAGCAGCTAGAAATTTGCCAGGTACTAATTAAATAAACCTAAGAACGAACGACATAGCTTGCAAATGAAGAAAGAAATACATATATGTATTTAATCTCTCTCTGAATTAAATTAACTATTTATAATTGTTTTTACACTATAGAAATCCTTGAGTGGTTATTTGGAACGCAAACGCATTATGTTTCCGCGTTTCTTCTTCGTATCGGATCCAGCGCTGCTCGAGATACTTGGCCAGGGTTCCGATTCGCATACCATACAGAATCATTTGCTGAACATCTTCGACAATACCAAATGCGTCAAGTGAGTACAAATAAAATGCACAATGCACACACACCAATCGAATACTCTACTCTTTCAGATTCCATGATGTTGAGTACAATAAAATGATGGCGATCATTAGCAGCGAGGGCGAGATGATACAGCTGGATCGGGCCATACGTGCCGAGGGTTCGGTCGAGACATGGCTAACTCAATTGCTGGTCACAGCACAGCAGTCACTGCATTCAATAATACGCACCGCTTATGCGACAATAAACGATCCGAATTTCACGCTGTTGACCTTTCTCGAGAAGGTGCCGGCTCAAATCGGTTTATTGGGTATACAAATGATTTGGACACGCGATGCTGAAATGGCTCTGATGCAGGCCAGGCATGAGAGGAAGGTCATGTCCGAGACGAATAATAAATTCCTCGAGATGCTCAACACCCTCATCGATCAGACGACACGCAATCTTTCGAAGCGTGAGCGAACCAACTTTGAAACATTAATCACGATACATGTGCATCAGCGTGATATCTTTGATATACTGGTAGGACATTAAAGACTGTAGCATGCACTTATCTAACATATACTCTTTCTTTAAGTGCCGCATGAACATCAAATCCTCGAACGACTTTGAGTGGCTGAAGCAATGCCGCTTCTATTTCAAGGAGGATCTCGATAAGACCTGGATATCTGTTACAGATGTTACCTTTACCTATCAGAATGAGTATTTGGGCTGCACAGACCGTTTGGTCATAACGCCCTTAACGGATCGGTATGTGATTCATCAACACAATATTTATTTTATTATTTACAATTTAATTAAATTTTGCGTCAAGCGTTATACGCTTCAGCTCTTGTCATGTGTGTGTGTGTGTGTGTGGGTTGTGCTTAAAATTGAATTAAAAAGTTGCTGTTAAAATTTGCATAAAACTGGCAGCTTGGTTAAGTTAATTTCAACTTTGAAGCTTTAACCTTATTGTAAGTAACTAAAAGAAAAATGCTTTAGCTAATGGCAAATCACAAACTGTGCGCAGAAATGTGGCTCCATTCAGGTTTTGCATAGAAACACAGTCGACTGAAACCACATGCGAGGTCGTAAATGGGTTAGTTTGTTATAAATATAAACATATTTTATAGCCATTTAATACGAATTTGAAGAGTTTGTGTAGAATACTAACTGGTTGATTTTGAGTAAGATTTCACCTAAAAATCCTATTAGTTCTATTAGCTCGAACAGAAATTTACATTCCATAAAGTACTAAAGGTTAGGCAGGACTTGCACCTCGTCCTCTACTATGAACGTTAAGTTGGCCGGTTGGGGTGTTTTTTATATAAATAATTACTTGCAAGCCAAAAGTTATCAAAAATAAACAATGAGCATATGCTTAGCTATATCAAGAACCTTCCGGCTCTTTTAACGTCAGCCTTTCCTTTCGACTCTACAGTTGCAAGCGTCTTGTCGTCTTTTCAAAGGCTTAACTTGTTGAGAATTACAAGCGATAAGCAACGAGAAACACAAAGTGTGACAGACATTAAAGTTTCAAATAAATTCTTCATTTTGTTAGTTAATAAACCCTGCCCAACTTTAGACAATCTATGCCACAAATAATGCGTAACTCACGCGTTACCTACTTAAACCTTGACTTACTCAGAGCTTCACTTGGAATCCCAATTAAAATTCAGTCTCGTAGCTACTGTCATATCATTCAGCTTGATTGCCTGCACGCCGGGTACCAGAGGAAGAACTTAAGATAAATTAATTTATTGTATTTACATTCTTTGTGGCACGTGCAAAAACTTTTGCACAGCAATCGACAAATTTTTGGGTTGGGCATTTGCCGCACTTCCTTGCGCTGGCCAAATACAACTCAAACATGGGCAACAATTGCTGGTCGGCACTTAAACAAGTTCAAAGTCGATACCTAATGGCAACAGACAGTGGCAACAGACAGTGGCAACAAACAGTGGCAGCCACTGTGGCAGCATTGGAATCCTTTTTATGGTGCTACTCAACGAATGGCAGCCCACGCAGGACGATGACGACGACGACGACTAGCAGGACGACGTCGTTGACATGCTCGCAAAGATAAATTTCACTTAGCGGAATATAAATAAAGTTTTTGGACGCCCAAAACGTTGTTGAGGGCCCCGCGGAAAGCCAGCCAAGTGACGGCATATTTCATCAAACATCCCGAGGCGGTTTTTTCCATACACTTACAACGGGTATTATGATTAGGTCGCGAAGCATGGTATTGTTGGTGGAAGTTGGGCAGCCATAAACTATATAGACATATGTAAATTGTTATTATTTGATTTAACATTTATTGTATGTAGATAGATAGATAGATCGATCGAAATTCGAAGCTTTAATCTTGTTGTTTAGCTAGCAAAGTGAAAAATGCAAAACATCTATTCAGGCTCTGAATTCCATTTGCTCATCATCATCTCTCAGCTTTGAGGCTGTTTTAAATGCATTTGGTTTATATCTTTCTAATGAATCGGAGAACTATATCGTACTGCCAACATAGTTTTATTTGGTCGTAGATAAAGTTCCCGTTGTTTCTTAACCCAAATTCTCAACTAACAATAAGAAATAAAGAAATATTTTAGATTTTTATCAGACTTCTGTCAGAATTCAACTTATTATAGAAAACCCGTAGCTATATGTTATTTCAAGTTTCCATATCATAATATAGTATCTATTGGTGCTTGCAAGGATATTTCAACTTTGGCGTGCCGCCGACGGCTTTTCTGCCTCTTTCGTTATTTTCGCAACGTCTCCTGCTCCTCCATTGTTTGTCTTGCTCAGCGTAGTCCTTGGGCTCGATGCTTTGCTGTACGTCATTGTAAATTTCGCGCCTATTTTGATATCCTGGTGGATGCTGGCAAGGATGCCAAAGGGAATAGCTTAGCATTTGGCTGCCAGCACCTGCTTTAGCTAAATGGCCTGTGTTATGCGGCGTATACGCAATTCGTGCTCATGTTAAGTTCAGTTGCCTCCAAGGAAATAAATATTATAGAAATATAAATATAGCATATTAATTTTTAGACTTTTGCATTTTAAATGCAATTTTCTGTGGCTTTTCCATGTGTGGTCCTCTTCGTCTTGCTCTTTCAGTTGCTACATTACTTTGGCCCAGGCGCTGACACTTAGTATGGGCGGCGCACCGTGCGGGCCGGCGGGCACGGGCAAAACGGAAACTGTAAAGGATATGGGCAAGACGTTGGCCAAGTATGTTGTCGTTTTTAATTGTTCCGATCAAATGGATTACAGGTAAAACGCCCACAAGCAAGGCACTTAAAATGCAGCCCACATCGCTGGGCAACAACTCATTCAATTTCGCACAACTCTCTTTTCGTCCAGGGGTCTGGGACGCATCTACAAGGGTCTGGCGCAGTCCGGCAGCTGGGGCTGCTTCGACGAATTCAATCGCATTGAGCTGCCCGTTCTCTCGGTGGCCGCCCAACAGGTGGCCGTTGTTCTCACCGCCAAGAAGGAGAAAAAGAAGACATTCCTATTCACGGATGGCGACACCATCGAAATGAATCCCGAGTTTGGCATCTTCATAACCATGGTAAGCATTTTCAATTACCCCCTTCCACATCTATCTATCAGCCCTTGGTGCCTAGTTAATGAGTCTTCTAACTCAACTAGCGCACTTTATCACGCACTCAACTCAGCTCAATTGCATTTCCTTCAAATTTACTTAACGCTTATTTCATTAAATTGCATTGCATCGCAAATTGCACCTGATGCATACCGTGTGTTGTGTGTGAGAAAGTGTGTGTGTGCTGGCTTTGACAAGCTCAAGTAACACTTTTATCCTTTTTTACCTCCCAGGTCAATGAACACTCCATTTACAAAGGGCATAAATTGATCTATTAATATTTTTAATATGCCCAGCACACATAAAAATGTATATAAAGGGTATCCTTCAGCTTGCCTAATTCTTATATGGCCATATAACAGGCGGCAGTCTGTAATATGTACTTAAATTTATTTTTAAATAAGACATGTTATCCCTTTGTCTGTGTGAGTTTCATGTCCTCCGTATCCATTAAAGCTGAGCTGTGTACTTTGTCCATAGATTTTGATGTACTAAATATAGCCTGACGTGGACTTTAAAATGTATCAAGAATAAATAAGGATCACGACTTCAGTCTTAGATGTTACCCAATGAACCGAACCGCAATAGTTGCTTGGCCCAAAAACTAGCTTAATGAAAATTTGCTACAGAGTATTAAGGGATTGATACAAAAAACCTGTTCGAATCGTGAACCTCTTTTTGTTGCTTGCAATAATAAATACCAGACAATTTTATAAATGCCAATGTGAATATATTTTGCAAAAGCGTGTTTTCAGTCAAGGCAAATTTAAAAACCAGACAAAAAATGCAACGCATCACAAAAACACACTCAACAAAAAATAAAAAAGGCCAAAAAGATGTGTCAAGCGCGAGGCTTTCAAGCCAAATTGATATTTATTAAATATACATATAGCTTCTCGTTAAAAAAAATAAATAAAATGTTGCAAAGAAGCGTCAGCAAGCTCTGGTCTGGAAAAAAGAAAGCATAAAAAAGCAAACACATTAATGTCGCCAGGGGGGTGAGAGAAAGTGACAGCAGCTTTTGCAATGCCGCGTTATTAGTCATGTGAAATTTTGCTCAACTTAAGCGATAATAAAATTGACAGCAGCACATACACACACACACAACACAACCAGCTAGACATGTATTTACTTTGGGCCACATTTGCATTGGGCTGCCCTCTGTGGAAGCGTGTACGAAATGTGATTATTCCTGGCTTTTAGACGAGCAAATGGCTTATTCACAGACAGCCAAAAACTGGCGAGTGTCGTATTTTAATTACCAACGTTGGCAACTATCAATGGGTAATGTTATTAGCTGCTGCCGACTAGTGATAAAGCCGGAACTCTTATATAATGTGCACACACACATACACACACACACACACGGTGGCTGACAATGGGGCAGATTTTGGCTGGCGCTGGGCATTCGGGTCGTATGCGCAATTTTAATTTGCTTAACTGAATTATTGGCCGCATTTATGTAACATTTTAGCCCCTTTAGCGTGCATTTTGATTCTGATGAAACATTATGTGACAGCCAACACACATAAACACACCCACACACCCACACACACACACACACTGTCGCTGTCGCTGTCGCTGTCCCAGTTTATTGGCTTAATCCTTTGTTGTGGCTGCTTTGCTTATTTCTGTAGGCAACACCCAGGCAGGCAGCCCAACAATAACGCTTGTCACATGCGCTTGCCACGCCCACCTCGCTCCTTCAACGCATGGACACTGTTTACATTTGGATTAGCGTAGCGCAAAATCGATTGGGGCTATTTTGTTATATTTTGTTTTTTTTTATAGCTAGTTTTTCAAACGCGGCTCATATCAAATGTCCCCATAAATTGACAAATGAGTTTTCACTTTTGGCTAACATGGGACAGCTTTTCCGTCTAACAAGTTGATTGCTTGTCCAGATTATAATCCCCCAATTTAGCTATGAGCACTTGCTACTAATTTGATGGAATATGCTGGCAATCGAATATCATTTAAAATCAACTCAATTCCAATTCGAACGAGACTTTAAGATTTTTGAGAAGTGCACATAGATAGTTTTTCTAAATTGTTTATAATTGAATGCAAACTTTTTTTAGGGCATGCTTAAAACTTATAATAGTTCAAAGGTTCTACAATTATTCCATTTCCATAATTAATCCATTTAATTTATTTATTATCCACATAAATATCTTTACTTTCATACGAGTTCTTATATTAAACAGCTTTCATTTATGTTAAAGCCCCCATCAGGATTCCTTTCAGTCAGCTTTAATCTAAGTAAAATGTAAAATGTTAACCATTATTTTTTTATGAATACTTTCTTTCAAATTGTGAAGTGCATGCTCATACTCTAACTATATTTCATTTCCTAACAATCTCTTACCTCGCGGACTGACAGAAAGCCAGACTGACTGACTGACTGACTGACTGACTGACTGACAGACTGACTGACTGACGGACTGAATGTGTGAATGAGTGAATGAGTGAGAAGCGCATAAAGTGCGAGTATGATAAATCAATTTCTATTTGATAAACTTATTGATGGCTGCGACTCATGCGAGTCGCTCGCAGATGCATCAAAATGTACCACCAGGTGGTTGAGTAATTGCTGCCAGGTGGAGAAGGGGAAAGGGTGGGATGTGGAGGGGATTTCAGAGATGTGTGTGTGGTTTTATCATACTATGTATGCGTGTGTTAGGATTTAACGTAAACCATGCACAATATTTGCAAGCATTTGCTATTTATTTGCTCTACACACAGTCAGAGCAATAGAAACTTGTGTAAAGCGATTTTAAATGTTTACCCACGTGGCATTCAGAATCCTGGATATGCTGGTCGCAAGGAGCTGCCGGAGAACTTGAAAATTCAATTTCGCACGGTGGCCATGATGGTGCCGGATAGACAGATAATCATAAGAGTTAAATTGGCCAGTTGTGGCTTTTTGGAGAACATCACGCTGGCACGCAAATTCTATACCCTGTACAAGCTGTGCGAGGAGCAGTTAACCAAACAGGTTCACTATGATTTCGGTCTAAGGAACATATTATCGGTGCTGCGCACATTGGGCGCAGCGAAGCGCCGGAACTCTAAGGATAGCGAGAGTACGATTGTGATGCGGGTCCTGCGCGACATGAATCTATCCAAGCTGATAGACGATGACGAGCCATTATTCATTTCGCTGGTGTCGGATTTGTTTCCCAATCAGGTGAGCCGAAAATCGATGTCTATATATAATGAATGGGTTTTCCTAATCAATTTCTCTAACAGACTCTCGAAAAGACCAACTACCCTGAATTGGAAGCAGCTATACTACACCAAACAGAAGAGGCTAGTCTGGTCTACCATCCTCCATGGGTTCTAAAGCTAATACAGCTCTATGAGACGCAGAATGTGCGACACGGCATCATGACTCTGGGCCCCAGTGGCGCAGGCAAAAGCACCTGTATCCACACCCTAATGAAAGCCATGACACAAATGGGCGATAGCCATCGTGAGATGCGCATGAATCCCAAAGCCATAACGGCGGCTCAGATGTTTGGACGCCTCGATGTGGCCACCAATGACTGGACCGATGGCATCTTCTCGGCGTTGTGGCGAAAGACGCTTAAGCTAAAAGCTGGCGAGCATGTGTGGCTGGTTCTGGATGGCCCTGTGGACAGCATTTGGATAGAGAACTTGAACTCTGTGCTGGATGATAATAAGACCCTAACCCTGGCCAATGGCGATCGGCTGACCATGGCGCCTACGGTTAAGATCATCTTTGAGCCACATAATATTGATAATGCTTCGCCGGCAACGGTTTCACGCAACGGCATGGTCTACATGAGCTCGTCAGGCTTGGATTCTCGACCGAGTAAGTTTTTCTAATAGAAAATAGCTTCTTTTTATTCACAATTTCTGAAACCAACAGTTGTTCAGGCATGGTTAAAGAATCGTGCACCTGGTGAGAAGTCCACGTTCTCTCATCTCTTTGAGCAGACCTTTGTCGAGGTCTATAATTGGGGTGCACAGAATGTGAAGCTACAAATGCCTGTACTACAGTGCAACATAGTGCAGCAGATGCTGTTTATATTGGAGGGTCTAATACCCTCCAAAAAGGATGATGAGCAGGCTGTGAGCTTATCCAGCAAGGAGAGTCAAGATGGTAAGTTGTCATTGAAAGCGAGTTAGCCCATAGCAGCTATACCCAACCGAAACATTCAATCATCAGCGGCCAAGCGTTTTGAGCATCAAAAACAAATCGAAGAAGCGCGACGGCAATCGATTGGCAGTCAGATTGTCGGTAAAGTATACAATCCGTAATACCTATTAGATATATGTAAAACGTAAAACTGTTCTCGTAGAGCTAACTTTCTAACAAACTTTCAAATTAACTCTGCTAAAAACTGCTTCTGTGTGCTTGTATTGAGCTGGTGCTGTAACCCTTTAATAATTCCCTAAATAATCCTACTAATTGCACCCTCTTAACTATCCCATGTGTGTTCAGGGAAGGAAACCGACGTTTGTATCCTCCACTAGTTTAAATGTAACGAATGTTTATTTTCTAACGGACTTGCTCTTAAATTTGGTGACTAAGGGTATTTAATGCTATTCTATCTTCATTTAAATTACTTCCGGATACGTTTTGATACAAACTCGCTTTTCCTTCCCACCTTGTTGTAGCTATCCAATTGTTGTAGTTCCTATGTAAACCTGTGTCTCTGTCTATCACTAACCCTTCCAATATTTGTGTTTCGTCATATGTGTCGTCTATTGTGCTATATGTATGTCCTTATCTAAATGAATATCTACAGTCATTACAAATGATGAGCTTTACTTTAACAGACGATGTGCCCGATGAAAGTGCCGTGCAGGAGAAGGAGGATATGTGTACGCCGGAGCATTTGCACCGCTTGTATGTATTCGCGCTGGCCTGGGGTCTAGGCGGTTATCTCTCAACTAGCGATCGCGTTAAAATGCATCTATTTGTTAAGGAATCGTTTCCGCAGTTGGACTACCCGAAGGGTAGTGCCCATGAGAATACAATATTTGACTTTTTCGTTTCTCCAACGGGCGTGTGGCAGTCGTGGAAGACGCTAGTCACACCCTACATGTATCCGGAGCTTTCCACACCGGACTACTTAAGCATTCTGGTGCCCATTGTGGATAATGTGCGTATCGACTATCTGATCGGCACCATTGCCAATCAGGAGCGCGCCGTGATGGTCATCGGCGAACAGGGCACCGGCAAGACCGTCATTATGAAGAACTTCATGAGGAAAATGAACATTGAGACCTACATGGGCAGGTCGTTTAATTTCTCATCGGCAACGAGTCCCTATCAGTTTCAGCGCACAATCGAAAGCTATGTGGAGAAGCGTGTTGGTGTCACTTTTGGACCACCCGGTGGTCGTAAATTGATCGTCTTCATCGATGACATAAATTTGCCCGAGATCAATGAGTGGGGCGATCAGATAACCAACGAGATTGTGCGACAGTCCATGGACATGAAGGGCTTCTATAGCCTGGAGAAACCAGGCGATTTCACCACCATTGTGGATGTACAATATGTGGCGGCCATGGGCCTGCCCGGCGGTGGGCGCAATGATATACCATCTCGCCTGAAGCGACAGTTTTGCGTGTTTAATTGCAATATACCCGACAACGACTCCATTGATAAGATCTTCCGCGTTATCGGTGAGGGTCATTACAATGCCAAGCGCGGTTTTGTGCCCGAAGTTCGCAATCTGGTCAAGAAATTGATCCTGGTGACACGACATCTGTGGCAGCGCACGCGCGAAAAACTATTGCCTACGCCGGCCAAATTCCACTACGTATTCAGTCTGCGCGATTTGTCGCGTATCTGGCAGGGCATGGTTGGCACCTTATCCACAGTGATTACCGCGGAGAGCGTGCTCATGTCATTGTGGAAGCATGAGTGTACGCGTGTATTTGCCGATCGTTTTACCACATTCCAGGACAAGGAATGGTTCGGCTCAGAGTTGGCGGCGCTAGTGCGCGAGGAGCTGGGTGAGTCCCATTCCCAAATGATAATACCGAATCCGGTGTTTGTGGACTTCATGCGGGATGCCCCCGAGCCGACTGGCGAGGAGGGTGAGGACACTGATATGGAATTACCCAAGGTCTATGAACCGGTGAACTCTCATAACTCGTATGAAGCGCTTCGCGAGCGTCTCGTTATGTTTCTCGCCCAATTCAATGAGATGGTGCGAGGCTCCGGAATGGATTTGGTGTTCTTCCCAGATGCAATGCTGCATTTGGTGAAGATCTCCCGCATCATTCGGCATCCGAGAGGCAACGTCATGCTGGTCGGGGTCGGAGGTTCTGGAAAACAGTCGCTGACGAAATTGGCATCCTTCATTGCCGGCTACAAGACATTCCAAATTGCGTTGACGCGTTCGTACAATGTGGCCAACTTTTTAGAGGACCTAAAGCTGCTCTATCGCACCTGCGGCGTTCAGGGCAAGGGCACAACCTTTCTCTTCACCGATATGGATATCAAAGAGGAAGGTTTCCTCGAGTATCTAAATAATATACTCTCGAGCGGTGTCATATCAAATCTCTTCTCGCGCGATGAGCAGGCCGAAATCGTGCAGGAGTTGACGCCGGTCATGAAACGCGAGAATCAACGCAAAACAGCGACCCCGGAAAGTGTGATGGAATTCTTTTTGGCGCGCACCTGCACCAATTTGCATGTGGCATTTTGTTTCTCGCCAGTGGGTGAGACATTTAGGTCGCGGGTGCAGCGTTTTCCCGCCTTGGTCTCCGGCTGCACCATCGATTGGCTGCATCCGTGGCCCAAGGACGCATTGGTCTCGGTTGCCAGACACTTTCTCAGCCACTTCGAGATTGAGTGTACACCGGCCGTTAAGGAAGAGCTGGTTAATGCGCTCGGCTCCATTCAGGACATTGTTGCGGAAACATCGCACGAATATTTCCAGCGTTTCCGTCGCGCCACTCACGTGACACCCAAGTCTTATCTGAACTTCATTGCCGGTTACAAGAACATTTACCAGCTCAAGCAGCAAGAGCTGCGCGATGGTGTGGAGAAGATGGATACGGGTTTGGAGAAACTGAAAGAGGCCTCCGCCTCTGTTGAGATCCTTAAAAAAGATCTAGTCGTCATGGAGGAAGAGCTAGTCGAAGCCTCCAAAAACGCTGAATCTGTGCTAGTTGAGGTTACCGAGCGTGCAATGCAAGCGGAGATAGTCAAGAATCAGGTGCTCATTGTTAAGGACAAGGCCGAGGCTCTCGTTGCATGTATTGCTAATGAGAAGGCCTTGGCCGAGGAAAAGCTGGAGGCTGCAAAGCCTGCCTTGGAGGAGGCCGAGAATGCGCTTAACACTATTAAACCCGCTCACATAGCCACGGTGCGTAAGCTAGGCCGACCGCCGCATCTCATCATGCGCATCATGGACTGCGTGCTCATCCTGTTCAAACGTAAGCTGCATCCCTGCATACCCGACTCTGGTACACCCTGCCCCAAACCCTCCTGGCAGGAGTCGCTAAAGGTCAGTCACGTTCGCTTCCAAACTAATCCTTACTCCAGGCTATTCTCTGTTATTCCCCAGATGATGGCTAGCGCCACGTTCCTGCTGCAGCTGCAGAACTACCCTAAGGATACCATCAATGACGAGATGATTGATCTGCTGCAGCCCTATTTTCGCATGGAAGACTACAACATGGACATGGCGCGTCGTGTATGCGGAGACGTTGCTGGTCTCCTTTCCTGGACAAAGGCCATGGGCTTCTTTCACAGCGTCAACAAGGAGGTGCTGCCGCTGAAGGCAAATCTCACGTTGCAGGAGGCGCGTCTCAAGGTAGGTATGCTACAGAAAGTGAAAACCCATAATCTTGCACGTTTTCTCCTCCAGCTTGCCATGGACGATCTGTCTGGTGCCGAGGAGCAGCTACGCGAACGCGAGGATGCACTCCAGGCGGTCAAGGATCAGTACGACAAGGCCGTAGGTGAAAAGCAACGCCTTATGGATGCAGCAAATGTATGTCTGCGCAAGATGACGGCAGCTACGGCCCTTATTAACGGTTTGTCCGATGAGAAGCATCGCTGGACCAACCAGAGCAAGGAGTTCAAAATTCAGCTGGGCAAGCTGGTGGGCGATGTGCTTCTAGCCACAGGATTTCTATCCTATTGCGGCCCCTACAATCAAGAATTTCGAGCTAATCTCATTAGGACCTGGATGGGCATACTGAAGCAAAAGTGCATACCCTTCACCACAGGCCTAAACATAATCAATATGCTGGTGGACTCCTCAACTGTATCCGAGTGGACGCTCCAGGGACTACCCAATGATGATTTATCCGTGCAGAATGCGCTCATTGCGACCAAGTCGAGTAGCTATCCGCTGCTGGTGGATCCCCAGACGCAGGGCAAGATCTGGATCAAATGCAAGGAGGATCGCAATGAGCTGCAGATAACCTCGCTGAATCACAAATACTTTCGCACGCATCTTGAGGACTCGTTGTCCCTGGGCAGGCCCTTGCTTATTGAGGATGTGGGCATAGATCTGGATCCGGTTATAGACAATGTGCTGGAGAAGAACTTTATCAAGTCGGGCAGCATTGAAAAGGTGCTGGTGGGCGATAAGGAATGCGATGTAATGCCTGGTTTTATGCTTTATATAACCACCAAGCTGCCCAATCCTGCCTTCAGTCCGGAGGTCAGCGCCAAGACCTCAATTATTGATTTCACAGTAACAATGCGTGGTTTGGAGGATCAGCTGCTAGGACGTGTCATACTCATGGAGAAGTCCGATCTGGAAGCGGAAAGAGTAGCGCTCTTCGAGACGGTCATGCAGAATCAGCGCAACATGAAGGAACTCGAGGCGAATCTATTGCTGCGCCTCAGCTCCTCCCAAGGCTCACTGGTGGACGATGAGGCTCTGATCGAGGTGCTGCGCGTGACCAAAACCACCGCCGAGGAGGTCAACCAGAAACTAAAAATCTCCGAGGTAACCGAACGCAAGATTATGAAAGCGCGCGAGGAGTTCCGTGCGGTAGCAAAGCGGGGTTCCATACTCTATTTTCTGATTGTCGAGATGAGCAATGTGAATGCTATGTATCAGAACTCTCTGAAGCAGTTCCTAGTCATATTCAACAACTCAATTACCAAGTCAACCAAGTCAAGCGTGACCGAGGAGCGCATCAATATTATCCTACGCTATCTCACCTATGAGGTCTACAAGTTTACCAATCGCAGTCTCTACGAGCGCCACAAGCAGCTCTTCACCCTGATGCTGGCAATTAAGATTGATTACCACAATGGCAATATTAGCCATGAGGAGTTCTTGACTTTTATCAAGGGTGGTGCTTCTTTGGATTTAAATGCTGTAGCGCCCAAGCCATTCCGCTGGATTTTAGATATAACCTGGTTGAACTTGGTGGAGATTAGCAAGCTGGAAACCTTCTCCACGGTGCTGCAAATCATAGAACTAAACGAGCGAGACTGGCGCAGCTGGTATGAGTGCGAGAAGCCGGAAAACGAGGAGATACCTTGTGGCTATAATGCATTACTGGACAGCTTTCGCAAGCTGCTGCTCATTCGTTCCTGGTGTCCGGATCGCACAATATCCCAGGCCAAGAAGTATATAGAAGGTATGTATTTTATTTCAGTATTCACTTTAACCACTTTTAATGTTCTTCTTAACACAGAATCTTTGGGCCCCGAGTACAGTGAGATGCAAATCTTGGATCTGGAGGCTACTTGGGCTGAGTCAGAGCCACGCACACCTTTTGTCTGCCTACTGTCCATTGGATCGGATCCGACTACACAAATTGGTGCACTGGCCAAGCAGAAGGGCATCAGTAAGTGCACTTACAGTGCAGCTTTAAGTCAATTTCATATTTACCATAATTCTACTTCCGGCAGTCCTTAAATGCGTTTCCATGGGTCAGGGTCAGGAGTATCATGCACGCAAAATGATCATGGAGTCTATGGCCAATGGCGGCTGGGTGTTGCTTCAAAATGTGCATCTATCGTTGCCCTTCTGCTCGGAGGTCATCGATATGCTGGTCGAGACGGAGCACATTGATGATACCTTTCGCATGTGGGTCACCACCGAGCCGCACTCGGAGTTTCCCATTGGCCTGCTCCAGATGGCTCTCAAATTTACTAACGAGCCGCCGCAGGGCATTCGCGCCAGTCTGAAGCGCAGCTACCAGGTGAGTCCTTAGCCACACTGTTCAAAAAACATTGTTTTAAGCAACAAATAATTAATTTTATAATCAATTTATAAATGTTACAAAATAGTTTTAGAGTTAAGCAAATATGGTTTTCTATGTACCCAATCTTATCTCAAGCTCTCACCTTTTTTGTCACTTCCCCTTTTGCAGTCCTTCACGCAGGACTTTTTGGACTACACCTCGGCGACGCAATGGCCCTCCTTGCTGTATACAGTTGCCTTTTTACACACCATAGTCCAGGAACGACGCAAATTCGGTCCGCTCGGCTGGAATATACCCTATGAATTCAATCAAGCGGACTTTGCCGCTAGCGTGCAGTTTATACAGAATCATCTGGATGAAATGGATCCCAAGAAGGGTGTCTCCTGGCAAACGCTTGTCTATATGATTGGCGAGGTGCAATACGGCGGCCGTGTTACAGATGATTTTGACAAGCGCCTTCTGACCACATTCACCTCGGTGTGGTTCTGCGAACAGCTGTTATCCAATTCCTTTGAGTTCTATAAGGGCTACAAGGTGCCCAGCACAAAGAGTCTGCAGGGTTTCATCGATTACATCAATAGTCTGCCCGCCTACGACACGCCCGAAGTGTTTGGCTTGCATTCCAATGCTGACATCACGTACCAGATTAACTCGGCCAAAGGTGAGCCTGATTTCAATTGTTTTTTTTTTTTTTTGGCTTTTATTTGGCACTTTAGGGAATTGAAATTAACGCTCTGTTTGTGTGGTCAGGTCAATGACATTGCTTGTCGAAGGTTTTCTGGTCTTTTTTTCCGGGAGTCCGTCTAAGAAGGCTTTCAATAATTCAAATCCTTGCAGTTGGACTTATTAGTTTCTGTTAGTTGTTTTAAGTAGAATGGAAATGGATCTAAAGGACTTTTAAAGCTAGCATTTTGTATATAGATATCCAGGCTTGCTTTTTCAAGCATGTCTCAAGGAGCGTAAGAGCAGCGCATTAGGTTGCAGTACTACTACACAGGGTATCTTGCAGTCGACAATAGACAGCTTTTAGCTATTTTTTTTGTTTACTATTTCTATCGGAAGGCCTATTAATTAGTCGTGCTATACTTGATTTCTGTGACGTCAGCGCATCGAAAACCAGACAATAAATTAGAAATGCACTCGATTTAATACACAATTTGCATTTGAGTGCGTGGGAGGCCGTGTGTTCGCGTGTGTGGTGTGTGCTGTGTTGTGTGAAACCGATAAATAAATTCTATACATTTTAGTTGCGGAATTTGTGGCTTATTCCCAAAAGGTAAAACCAATCAGCGACCCACGCGAGCCAATTAACGCATTTGCATAAGTGACTTGCGGGCGACTCATTGTGTTTGTTCTCTGTTTAGAATGTGAAAGGGGGTTTATTGGATGGGTGCCATGTTCGCTGTGAACTTTATACTTTGAATATATACTCGTGTGCATACAGTTTTAAGTTTTTGTTGGCCACGTCCACGTCTACATTTTGAGAGTCACCCACTCAATAATGTTGTTTTCTTCCACTGAGAACAGAGTATTGCGAAATTTGTTGTTGTTGCAGGCATACTCGATACCATACTTAGTGTGCAGCCTAAGGAGGGTGGCGGCGGGGGTGGCGAGACCCGGGAAAGCATCGTCTATCAACTGGCCGAGGATATGCTGCGCAAGCTGCCGGCCCAGTACAATGAGTACGAGGTGCGTGAGAATCTGACACGCATGGGCATCCTGCTGCCCATGAACATCTTTCTCAGGTAAGCCAAGAACGGGGCAGGGGAGGGTTGGAATACCAGTCCAATCCAGTCCCGACTCGGTTTGATTAACCTACTCATATACGTTGTTTAGGCAGGAAATCGATCGCATGCAACGCGTCATCAAACGCGTCCACACATGCTTATGCGATCTGAAGCTGGCCATAGATGGGACCATTGTGATGAGCCCCGCGCTCAAGGAGTCACTGGATGCCATGTATGATGCCCGTATACCGGAGACCTGGATGAAGGTGTGTATGCGTGTGTGTGTTAAATTAAATTAGAGCACATTTTACGCACTAGCATTTGCTTTAACTTTAAGTGTGGGCACACTTTATGGTCTCTCAGGTGCCGTCCAGCTGTATTCAGTTTATGCACAGCTCGTGGTGTCCCACAGAGAAACGTGGCCGAAAGTAATCTCAACGTGCGATTTGCTCAGCGTGGGCCATTGCCTGGTTCTTTTTTTGTTTTTTTTTATTGTCTCACGAGATTTTTATCGGCGCACAAACAAATTTGGACCCGAAACTGGGCACAGAGCTGCCCAAATAAAAGTATATACAACATATTATATATATCTTATATACGATACCTTGCATAGCATATAAACAGCGTCTGCTGTCCCAGGGCCGGGCCTGTTTAGGCGGATGCCAAATTGTTGGCGCGTTTTCAATTGCCGCTTATAAAATTTTGATTGATTTTGCGCGGTGGGTCTTGGGCCTTTAATATTTATGCGTGTAAACGTTTAACGCCTCGCCTAACCTTCTTTAATTGACACGCGGTTTAAGAGGCGGGCAGACGATTGAGGGATATTTTTCCATATTTGGGGCTGTCTTTTTCTTTTTTTTACTTGGGTTAGGTCAATAATTTGCCAACTCAGTTGGGGGTTGCGATCAAAGCAAATAAATGTAGCAAATTACGTATGATAATAATGTGAAATAATTGCCGACATTTTGGTGGTCGCTTTTGGGATGAAACGATGTGTAAATCATTGGATAAATTGGATGAGTTTTAAAAGCAAATTATTAAATATAATGGAAAATTGAATGCAAGTTTGAAATCATGGTACATTTTAGCGCTACGCTTAGATCATTAGCAAAGTGAGTTCTATAAATCTATTAATACATAGATTCATTTTGAAAATGGATTTGATTATGCCTTTCGAAAACAAATAAAGTCAAAAAGCAAGCGTTGAGAGATTCGAAAATGGCAGATTGTGAAACTAGGTAGATATAAATTTAGTTATAGTCGTAGTTCAAATCCCAAAACAAAAAACAACACAATCAAAATACGAGCACTTGAATCAAAAAAAGTGAATCGAATATTTCATATTTCTTTTAACGGTATGTCTCTTAAGCATTCAGAGTCCCCGCCTATAATTTCTTCAAGTGCATTCAGTAAGTAGATACTTTTAACAGCTGTAGCTAACAAATTCAATTGCCAAGATGTTGAAGAGGACTGCACATAAATCGCGTGAAAAACCTAAAATGGACTCCGAGGCCAAGCGCCTGGATTTCGATAGGGAAAATTTGAATAACACCTCATTTGCTCCGCTGGCATTACGTGAATATGGATTCATGAAGACCAGCAATTTGAGCACACCGTTTCCAAAGAAAATGAATCCCTTCAGTCCACAAATGCTGTCGGAGCGTCTGCAAAGTGCCTATGCGAGCTCAGTTGCCTCGACGACGTCTGAATCGAAGACATCGATTTCCATTGACACTTCAATCGAGTTTCTACCACAAGCCTCTTTGCGCAATACACCTACGACGTTTGAAATGAAACGAAAGCTGTTCGATGAGGGCGAATTCACCATAACGCGCGGCAAGAAAACCAGCGATATGCATCATCCCATAGTTGAATACGAGTTGTCCAAGGATTCCAAGCGAGACTCTCAGCAGCATGCTGAGATGGAGGAGTTCTGTCGTGCCAAGAACATCAATATATGCAAGGGCTTTGATAATTAGATACAAATATAAAACTTTCAACACTTCGGTACACATATACATACATACGGCCATACACATATATACTAATTTATTCATATATATTGAGACAATAAACAACTGGAAACTTTTTTTCCTTGCATCGGACATTTCTGATAACTGTCGTCATGTCACTTGTACCTTTCAGATATCCTGGGAGTCCACAACGCTTGGCTTTTGGTATACTGAGCTGCTGGAGCGCAATGGACAATTTCGTAACTGGATATCCACGGATCGTCCAAAGGTAAGCCTCTCATCTAAAGGCCTCACCCCATTTCACCTGTTTTTTACGCTTAACACTTGGCATAAACTTTGCATGCAGACTCGCTAATTGTTTTATTCTTTTCATCTCTCTTCTTTTAACGTTCGTGAAAATTCATCACCGAATACGTTTATAAAAGGTATTCTGGATGACGGGGTTCTTTAATCCACAAGGTTTTCTGACCGCCATGCGACAAGTGAGTATAAAAAAATGTAAAATAATTTGCATTTGTTGCTATCTGCTATGACAACGTATTTGATATAAGTTCTTGAATAACAACAAAAAAAGAAAAAACGAACATGTAAGCAAAAAAAAAGTCAGACACAAGCCCTAAGAAGCTAAGAGCAGCTAAAAGTAATAGTTAAGCTGGATAATAAGCTATTCCTTGTTGTTGGGACACTCCTGTCAATAATTACCGCATACGTCGCGTGTTTTTGCTCGAGGGATACGATAAACAATAATCTAACTGCCAAACTTGAAGATACCCAATGAATTGTATATACATTTCATAGTTATTATTGTTAGGTTATCACAGACCTTGTATTGATTTTAATATATTGGTTGGCTCGATGTCAAGTTGACAATCAACGAAATATGTTAGTTAGATATCTTTAAAAGCCCTTATACTAAGCAAACAACAAAACTTTACATTCCTGTCACATCTAACATAAAAGAAACTATGTTCCTCTAACCATTTATTGATATTCAATATGCTTCAAGTTATTCACACATTTGTGCAATTATTTTCCCTCTTTTTTTTATTATTTGCCACAACTTGGGCGCTGGCTCGGGCCCATTGATGGTGCTTACGGAACTGCTGCTGCTTTGGCATTGCGTATACGTCGCGTGTGCCGCTGGAATTGTCAGGAGGTAACACGAGCGCACAAAGGCTGGGCACTCGACTCGGTTGTGCTGCAGAATCAAATAACGCGCTACAACAAGGAGGACATTACCGAGTATCCCACAGAGGGTGTATACGTGCATGGACTATTTCTGGAAGGTAAGTATCAACACCTGCCTTTGCCACCGCGCGTTATCTTCTTCTCATTCAAATGCCAAGCCGGTGCGAATTGTTAGTTTCTTTTGCCACACTCACATTCGAGATCTCATTTGTATTTGTGTATACTGCACCTAATGTATCCGCATTCGCCATATATATATATATATATATATTTGCTTTACAATGTCATCTTCTTCCTTAGTCCTTGGTCTAGGTTCATGCCCTTTTGTTGACCCCACAAATTGGTGCCGGCCTGCTTGTGCGGTTTCTATCCTTCTTGTTATTATTTTTTTTGCTCGACTAAATTCTGTGTGTGATAATACGAATGTTAAAGGCATAATTTTCGTTGCGTGCGTTCTGCTTATCCTGCAGTTCTTTGTTGTGGTCAGCTGTTGATTAGCTGGGGGCGTGGGAGACCCAAAAGTTGTAGAGTTTTCCGAACCGGCTAACGAGCGCCTCTTTTCTGCATATTTGTCACATATTTTGCATGTACATTGTTTCTAGAACGGATATTTACGAATTTTTTGTCATGCTCGTTCGAGTTTTTGCGGCTTGTTTTTAATTCTTTGCAAAATAACTTTTATGCTTGACTTATTAATTTAAATGTTCGTGCTTCGACATGTCACGTTTAAGTTAAATTATATAGTTAAATTGGGAAAACTAAACAATTAAGTCAATCGCCCATCTTTTCTGGATGCAAATTGAGAATGTAACTCTTGTAAATCTAAGCTTAATCAGCTTAGACAGAAGTTAATACACATAACATCTTAAACATTTCCTCAACTTCTATATGTAGTAAAGGGTAGCTTTCGTCGGTGACAATCTAATAATAATAATGCATGCATTGTTAATGGATTTTCTCAGGTGTTTTTACAACTTATTCAAAACTTCCACGGCACACAAAGCTTTGTATTCTCAATGGATTTCTTTATACAATAGCCAAATAACTTGCATTGAATGCTGGAGCGATAGATAAGTGCCAACTAGCAGTTCTCTAATGGCTTATACGTGACGTAATAAGCCAAATTCGAATGTATGGCAATAAAAGGGAATGCATTTTCAGCTGTATTCAACAATGTTGGCATTTGCATAAATCGAACTGCAGTGCCAAATCCGTGTGCACAATTGGCGGCAAAATTAAATAACACATACGCAGCGTGGTACACATATATGGTCTAATGTATATATTCTATGGCACATGAGTTTTGGCTGTCTTTTACGCGTGCCCCGCCAATGGGGACAATTAGAATGAGGGCTTCTCCTGGCTTTGCGTCCGTCCATTAAAACACGGCAATCCTGTTGCCAGGCTAATAAAGATTTGGGGTCGCAAAAAGGAAAGCCCATGCATGACCCTGACAGGTATTCCCCGAACGTAGGCCAACTTTATGCTGGCCCACAATTATGTGTAAGCAAAACTTGGCGTGGATTCAAACATTGGCTTTTTATTGTCTTTTATTGCAGGCGCCTCACTGGACCGACGCAGCGGCAAGCTGATTGAGTCCAAAATGAAGGTGTTGTATGAACAAATGCCGGTCATATATATTTATGCCATTAACACAACCGCCGGCAAGGATCCCAAGCTATACGAGTGCCCAATTTATAGGAAGCCGCAGCGCACCGACCTCAAATATGTGGGCTCCATTGATTTCGAGACCGAATTCAATCCCAAACACTGGACACTGCGCGGCGTTGCGTTGCTCTGTGACATCAAATGAATACTGAGAGTCGCAGAAAATAAAAACAAACAAAAAACAAGCACACACAACAAAATACACACCAGCACAGCACACCATCCACTTGTTGTCCCTGTCATTGTTTGTTCTGCTGTCGACTGTTTTGTACGTGCTTCGTGCTCGTAATGGTACTGTGATAATTATCGTTTTTGGGACTCCTATTCGTATTCTTTGGGCCCCTATGACAGAGACTCCGGGCACAGTTTGGTGTGTCTGTTGAGCGTCTCGTGTAATGCGTCAGAGATACTACAAGTTTATTAATTATGCCCTCGAGCTATTCAAGTGGCAACCCCAAGGGCACATCCATCGTACACCATAATTAGCTGTTGGCCCATGTCTAGAATTACGCTTAAGTGTTTTGGCCACAATCTACACTTCAAATACACTTGTCAACTGAAAATAAACGTTTCCCCTCTTACTATCTCGCTTGCGTAAATTCATTTTTTATTATGGTTTCGGGAAAATTTGTTTTAAAATAATTTCGACAAAGCTAAGTTTAACAGCTGGCAAGAAAGAGACATCAAACAGAAGTTAAATAAATGTTCTTTAGGGTTTTCAGCTAATCAATAGATGCCGCAATAATATTGCTTTTAGTAAGAGGTTTGAAGTAATGACTAATTTTGTTAGATTTAAAATGTTGAACAAGTTAAAGTCTTAGAAATTTCGAGTTCTCAGTGCACTTTTAACTAATGCTCACATATTCCTTAGGATAACTTTGTCCTGTTTCGATCCCCTAGGCTTGTCGAAGGACCTACCAGTTGAGAGCTTGTAAAAGTTTATATGAAATAAAAAGCTAATAAATATTGTTTTATCCTTGAAACGCAGCCATTAAAAATCAATCGCTTTGGAATTGAATGCCGTTTCCGTATATTGTGTTTTTTATTCACGGGTTTCATTAAAATAAATACATACATATACATGCGTACATATACGATTATAATCCATGTAATATATAAACATTTATATATATATAGTTTTGAATTTTGAATCATTTGATTTCGCGTTTACTTTCATTTATTCAGCTTCGTATAGTATGCATGAGAAAATCGTTTATTTACATATAGAAAATTAATTTTGTATCCTTTTCGTTTTGCGTTAAAACTCATAAATTTACATATGTGTAAGTGTGTGTGTGCGCGCGTATGGTAGTGTATTCGTGTGTCGACTCGATCCATATACAACACATAGCTTTTATATTTATTAATATATATTTGTTTATCATATATATGTAGATAGTTTAATTGAGTTTTAGTTTTCACATGCATAACTTTTAGGTTAGGATTAAGTAGCTCATCTACAATAAAATCGTTAGTCGTATTTTGTATGATTTGCAACCATTTTTCGTGTCTTCAACATCTTTCTTAACCTTGTTACAACTTTCGTTTGTTAGCTAAAAGAAACAAACTATTGAAAATAACGATATAATATGCAAGGCTGGGTTAACAGCAACATTCAGATTTGACATTAAGTTTCGACTGTGTGAGATCTTTAAGGTTTTTAGTATTGTAAATATTCGTTAAAATTCAATCAGAACTATCTCTTTTTTTCATTTTGAGCATCTGAACTTTATAAATATTGCAGTTAAAATTGCTTTAAACTATTGTGAAAATGCATAAAAAAGAATAAACTAACTGAAAATACGCATTCCGCCAGCGGAGAAACTGTTGTCAAATCAAATTCAGAGACGTCTTACGAATAAATACAAATTGTGAATTTCATTATTTAATAAATTTAAAATTTAACTCAAAAGTTGAAGCATTTCGTTTAATATGTATTTAAGCATGCATATTGCACTTTATAATATTTGTTTAAGAACTAAACATGTTATTTATCTTTATTAATCAACATCATTTATGCTATTAAACAAATTCATATACATGTATATATATATATATATATATTCTTTTTTTGGTATTCTTTTTATATATTTTTTGAAATTTTTTTTGCTAGTCAATAAATACAATTGTTGAGTATAATTACGTTGTGTTAAGGGAACGTTCGTTTCATGTGGTTTATATATATTTCGTTTAAGTGGAGCATCTGAGAAAGAGGTAGCATGAATCGTTACATAAGCCATTTAGTCACAAATACCGAGACGAAATTCAAATAGTGAGTGCGAGTGTGAGCTTTGAGTACATTTAGCAACAGGTCGCTTAAGGGGGGAGGGAGGATTTCTCTATCGGAGGGTTGCACACACAATATGCCTGCCTTATAGCCAGCCATTAGGAACCGTCAATTTAGCAACTACTAACATCTAGTTAAACTCTAAAACTGTTTGCTGTATCTGTAACAGTGTCTGTCTGTGTACGTTGTGTATCTGTATTTGTATCTGTGTCTGTATCTGTATCTGTATCTGCATCTGCATCTGCATCTGTATCTGCATCTGTATCTGTATTTGTATCTGTATCTTTAGCTGCTGTCACTTAATTAGCATAGTGTGGATTTTTGTGCATGCGATAGATTAGACGCCAGGGCAGCCGTCCGTTAGCATTTGCTGCTTCTAGGGGTCTGTCCATATCATCCATCGGCTGCTCGTTGGCCCAGTTCAAGTTAAGCTCATCCAACATTTCGTCTTGGTCCTCGCCATTCTCCTCTTGCTCCTCCTCCATGCCAGCCAGAAGGCTTGTTGCGCTTTTGCGATTGCCGTTTAAATGATTTGTTTCGTTTGCAATTTCATTTCCGTTTGCCTGCTGATGTTTGGCCACGCCCTGGCCGAGGGCGCCGGCGTTTAGGGATTTGTTGGCATCGTCGAGCAGCTGCTGCTGTTTTGCCGGTGGCTGTAGAAAATCAAAAAACCGTGAGGCAGCTATCGCCGAGGAGGAGACAGGAGAGTTAGCTGGGTTGCCAGCGACAGAGCCGGCTACAGAGCCGGAGTCGGACTGCGGCCAGCCGTAGTTCCAGAGTTGACTAGGGAAATGCTGCTGCTGCAGCTGCTCGCGACGCAGCAGCTCACGCTGTCGCTCCAATTGCTGCTGCTGCTGTTGCTGCTGCTGCTGGTAGCGGCTGCCGCCCCAAGTCGCCGGGTCCAGAAACACACGTTTACCCACGTTCTTCAGTATGGCCCGATTCAATTCAACCTGTGCGCAGGGTGTGAAAAAGTAAAGAGGAAAAACATTTGACATTAAAGGAAATGAGTAGAGGGAATGTTGCGAGTAATTCGCAATGTGTGCCACGTCACAGCTCCTTAGAGATTCGCTCACAGCCACATGAACAGCATAAATATTTAATTTATCACACTGTCAATTAGATTTATTCTCTAATTTAACAATTTTAATTGCATTTTCAACTTACAGTTTTCAATTTACATTTTTTCAGATTTCAGTTTGTTTATTTCCTGTCTAAGTTAATGTTCGCAAGACTGAATATATTTTAGTGTTATATGTGCCCTTTATTTGGGAGAAACTTTTGGTTGAATCGTCTAAATTATTTGCAAAAGATGTTAACTTGTAAACTCCGAAAAGTATGCTACGAATTGTGCCCAATGGAATCACCTGAAAAGTATGCTACAATTCTTGACTCGGCCGGGCACAATGAAATAAATACTCTCTGCAGCTAATTGTTTGATTCACCAGGTATCTGTCGAGTTTATACCGTATAGGATGTATAAATGTAAACATATAGTCAGGGTTAACCAGCTTATCATACGTTATTATTTAGATTACTTCTGCTCTTAACCAAAGACTAAACAATTTACAAGGCATTAAGATGAAATTTAGATACGTAGGGATATATACTAAAAACCAAGTTAACAGCTCAAAATCTTATTTAGTTTTTCTTTTTTGAACGAAATTATTTTGTATCTGTGGCACAAGAACAAACAAAATCAATTAAGCATCAAAAGCTCCTTCAATCTACGAGATATTCTAAGGGAAATGGACCCACAAAGCGTATTCCCAACACATAAATATTCTTTTGTTCAATCATTATATTAAGTATAAAAATATTAAAGGTTATCACAGCCTATAATTGTAAAAACTAATTGCATTTATGCAATAGCTGTATTATCAGCGTTCTTATCAGCAAACAATTTGCAGTTAGTAATCGGAATACCCCATAGGATAGTTTTCACGTGCGACGTACCACGAAGTGATACACTTGAGGAACTGCAGTTCATATTGTTATGTTATGACGACTTAAATTGCTGCTAGATAAAAGAAAAACAATTTAGTCACTTTTTGGGATATTCCCTGGAATGTCTGGGCGCGATAAGATTATACCCACATGTATCGCATGCCTGGGAATTCTGTATTCCCACATGTACGTAGTCTTATAAAAGCCAGCAAGAAAGCCAAATGCTCAAACAGTAACAACCAACAATCCAACAATGAAAGCTATAGCAATTACAGTGCTGGCAATTAGCCTTTTGGTGGTGCTGGTAGCAGCCCACCCACAAAGGTTTGGCCACGTCGGAGAACTTGAACAGCAGAGGCCACCACAGGAAAGCGGCGAGGACCAGCGGCCAGTGGGCCCTCCAAGCAGTGATGAGGACTCGAATGGTGAGTCCTTTGACATCGCTCTTAACTGATCTATTTTAAATTCGGGTATTCTTTTAGAACGCCCAGACAAGCGACCAGGCCATGATCAGCGTCCTCCTCAGGACCAGGATCAGCGTCCTCCTCAGGACCAGGATCAGCGTCCTCCTCAGGACCAGGAACAGCGTCCTCCTCAGGACCAGGATCAGCGTCCTCCTCACGACCATGAGCAGCGTCCACCACACGGACAGCGTCCTCCACACGGACATCGTCCACCACATGGACATCGCCCTACACCACCGCCGCAGGAGGATAGCACCACACTTGAACCTGAAGATTCCACCACAGCTGAGCCTGAGGACTCCACGACCTTGGCGCCTGAGGAAAATGCTGCACTATAGAATACTAAATACTCTCCATTATATGAAAATATTTCTTATTGAATACTTTATTAAATGAATCACAATTTGTTATTCAAGCACACGAGCATTGCGGCTTTTCTTCACCCGAGAACTCAATTATTCGAGTGCACTGAAGAGTTTTCCCTTCACGGAACTCGCATTCATGCAGCACTTTATCGTATCCCTTTGACAAATCAATATACATATGATTCGACATGTGTAAATGGAGCGCACAATTTGGAGGATTCCGCAGCACACAGCCCCTCCTCATCCGGGATCTTTGTTCGAGAGGCAGCCAAGGGCCAAATCGTTTGAATTCCTGCCATTAAATCGTTTGATTTTGTTGCCAGATTTTACCTTACGCCGTGGGGTGCATCAGTATTTTGGTAACCAAATAAATTTCGCTTTGTTGCCAGGGTGAAATATTTATATTACGCATACGACGCGTTGGTTTCCCCATACACACAAACAGGATGCCACTAAGCCTTTGCTTGTTGGCTGCCAGCAGCCTTAAGCTCCAGAAGCTTTTTATTTTGTACCCTGTACATGCAAAATATTTGGGATGTTGTGTTATGATGCTTCAAAGAAGTTCTCTTAAGTTTTGAACTTGTAGCCGATTTCCAGAATGCATATTTCTTACAGTTTCGGGAAATTTTGATCAGAAATGATATTAAATATTTACTGGCAAAGAAATGTTTGCATTTTAAGGTATTGAATCAATGTAAATATTTAAGTAACTGAATACTAGGTCAGTTTTCAGGCTTCACCTGCGTAGGTCAGAGGGCATCCTCAAGTCATTCACACCCATTCACACTTTGCTGCTTATATCAGCTTTCCTTTTGATATCTACCTATGTGTTATTTACATGGCTAGCATGCGGGCTTTTCAATGCCCAGCGATAAGATGCGCCTTTGGGCCAGTGTCTGACAAATGGGCCGCAACGTAACGAGAGACGGGCAACAGGAAAATGGGAAATGGAAAGCGTGAGACGACCTTGCCACTGGCTAGGCATTTGACGCTTATTTGGAATACATAAATTTATTGTTCTTTTAGCTGTTCGCTAAATGAAAAAAGTTTACGCAAACGATGCGCAGGACCTTTTAGGTTTCTTTCCAACTATTTTCTTTTTGCCATTCGCAGCTCTAATTTTGATTAGCTGCAACAATTTTCCATTTACATCAAATCGCACTTTCAGCGGGCAACTGCCAGAGAGAATAAAATAAAATTGTGCTTTCGGTTGGTTTTTCTTTTGTTTATCTTGCAGGTTGAATGGAACAAAACTGAAAAGTTTTCCTTGTGCTCATTTGCGCTTATTAAAAATACCAAAGTGGACAATGGTGGCCAACTCAGAGCACACTCTTCACTCTTCACTCCTCACCTGCCGTGTGTTTTCCTTCATCTGCCTGCGCGCTATTTCCAGGAGCAGCCGCTGGCGCAGCACATCCAACGGATTGACAATGGACAGCGACGGTTTATTTCGCTTCACCAGGGAGTACTCATCCTGAAATAAGAGAAAGAGGGGAAGATTACCATTTATATGCATTCATTTTCAACTTCTGATTGCACCGCATAAGAAGTTCTTAATACAAAAAGTTTTCAAGTTAGCAAATGTTTGAGTTGGTTAAACTGTTGTCTGGGAGAAATATCAGCATGAATGGCCAATTTATAGGAACTATAAATGAAGTTTCTCAAAGTCCATGAATATAATAATACATATAATCAGGAGGAAGGAGAGAGTGAGACTGAGAGAGAGAGAAGGATATACAAATATTCTAGCTCTAATCGGATTTGTTTTTGATTATGAAAGAAGATATTTTCTTAGAAATAATGTCTATCCATAAATTGAGAAACATATCGATGATAAATTTCCAAATTTACACATTCTGGCAAGTCTTCGATCAATAAATTTGTTCTAATTGAAGGAGAAAGGGAAACTCGGAACACATTCAATAGGATTCAGATAACTTATCATGTGCCGACATTCAAATCATTCGAATGTCACTTTTGTAAATGAGTTTTAAGTGATCAGATGATTTATCATTTTGCGTGATGGGTAAGCCCCTCACACTGATAAGCGCTTCCGTGGAACTACTTCACTTTTTTCTTATTTTTTTATTTGCCTAATTAAGAAAACATAATGGGATATGTTCTCGCTGCTGTTTGCGGGCACATAAATAAATATTTACAATAATTTGCCAACTCGGGCAGCTTTCAGATAAGAAAAAGTGTAAACAATTCAATGCAGATAACAATGAAAAATTCTAGATGATTTGTGAGTGACTAATGAAAGAGAACATGTTAAGGAATCATGATCAGGGCCAGTCACAAGTGTTAAGTGTGGGAAATTCTTTTTATCAAATGTTTATATGGAGTATTACCATTAGAAGACTTGGATAAGATAAAGAGAGGCACTTAATAGTTATCAAAATTATTTGTATCGATAGTTAGATATAAGTTAATGAATTGATTTAAATCGTGGTGTTAGCTGAAATGCGGCTTAAGTGGAATTAAAATGGATGACATTAAGGTTTATATAGAATTATCTTTGTATAAGTGTTATCTTATAGTTCGACAAACCTAGTCTATACAAGTGAAAGGTTCTTTAAAGCTGTCGTAGAGAACTTAAGGTACGCTCTTTCATTTCAATCTGATAAGCCTTGAAAAATGTTACCGCCCCCAGCTATCAAGTCCAGCGAATTTTAACGCATTCCGATTGGTAATTCATTATCGATTACTCAACCCGTCTATAGAACCCGCCAATTCAGTTGCGATAAAAGCAAATTGAATATGGAAAATAACCGAAGGTTCGACAACTGCCAAACGGAGTAGGATCTAAAACCTTAACCTTGTTTACTTTACAATGGAAAATAACTTGAGGTTAAATGAAACCTTAACCTGTCCAACTCAAGTCACCAAGGCCTTAACCAGTTCATCCTCGAAAGATTAACTTAATCTATCTTTCGAATGAAATGAAATAAACTCAATTGAAAACAAAATCCCCAAACAAATCAGAAGAACACGTATTGCTGCACGCAGACCTGTCGGTGGTTAGTACGCAATGAAATTTACTTTATTTTCCTTTTTTTTTTGCCGTTTTGCTTATCAGACACTATAATTGAGATTGCGATTAGATAATATTTTGTAGTGAATGGACAGAATGTCTGAGAGCCATGGTAACTGCGCTGACAATGACCACCTGCTTTCTTCATATAAAAGCCTGCTCTATACTCAGTGCCGATTAGTATACATCGAACAATAGCAAAATGAAGGTTCTAACAATTGCGGTATTCGCGGTTCTCTGCGCCGTGGTCGCTGCCAGGCCCAATGGCTTTGGCTGGGGACGCTATCATGGAGGCTGGCCAGGAAATGTTCAGCGTGGCGGCTGGAATGGCAATGGTGATCAATGGCATGGTAACTCCGGTAACTGGGGCGACAATTTAGATCATGGACGCTGGAATCGTAATGAGGACAGATGGCATGGCAACTTTGGCGGCTGGCATAGAGATGCGAACGGTTGGCACAGAGACGAGCGCTGGGAACATCATAACAAGCATGAAATTCGCACTGAGCAACCGCCAGCACCGCCAAGCACTCCAGAACCTCCAGTGGAATCGGAGTCTACCCAGGCTCCAGTAGAATCAACGCCTGACGAACCTCAAACGCAATCCACCCAGGCCCCTGAGGAATCCACCCCAGAAACTCCAGAGAAATCTACCCAAGCACCAGAAGAGCCCGTAGAAACCACTAAAGCCCCAGAGGAACCAGAGGATTCAACTACCGAAGGATCCGGTGACCCTCAAGAAACAACTCAGGCACCCGAAGACCCAACTGAGACTACTCAGGCACCAAGCGAACCAGAGGATTCAACAACGGAAGGTTCAGGTGACCCTGACGAAACCACTCAGGCACCAGAAGACCCAACTGAAACTACTCAGACACCCGAAGAGCCAGAGAAGTCAGAACCGACAGAAACTACACAGGCACCCGAAGAGTCCACACCGGCACCAGAAGAGCCTGAAGTGTCTACCAAGGGAACAGAGGAGCCTGAGGACTCTACTAAGGCACCCGAAGAACCGACAGAAACTACACAGGCACCCGAAGAGTCTACCCAGGCACCCGAAGAGCCTGAAGTGTCTACTAAGGGAACAGAGGAGCCTGAGGAGTCAACCAAGGCACCAGAGGAGCCTGAGGAGTCAACTAAGGCACCCGAAGCGTCTACCCAGGCACCCGAAGAGCCTGAAGTGTCTACTAAGGGAACAGAGGAGCCTGAGGAGTCAACCAAGGCACCAGAGGAACCTGAAGAGTCAACTAAGGCCCCCGAAGAGTCTACCCAGGCACCCGAAGAGCCTGAAGTGTCTACCAAGGGAACAGAGGAGCCTGAAGACTCTACTAAGGCATCCGAAGAGCCTGCCGAGACTACCAAGGCACCCGAAGCATCAACGACCGAAGGTTCCGGCGAATCCTCTGAGTCAACGACCGAGTCAGTGGAGGGCAGCGGATCGGCAAGTGCATAAGTACTCCCTAAGAAGCAGAAGTAGGAATTTAATTATAAGTTCGATGTAAAGTGAGAATAGCACAAAAAAGGCAACTGAAAACCAAGTGAACTGATGGTTTTTCTTTATAGTTAAGTAACGAAATGATATGTTATTATAAGTAGTTGGTTTTATTCTAATTATACGATTGATAAATCACATACTTCAACATTTTATTTTTGACTACTCTTCGAGAAGGCACTTGAAAAGATTAAGGCATAGAATTTGTCCAGACTTTCAATTTGGAATGTCAACATGACATTATCATAATGTCTCGAGCACTTAAGATAAGTTAAGTCATAAATGTATTAATGTTTCCAGTTGCTATTCAACATTTTTAATCGTTGAACAATTGTCAGTTCCGATAGATCGCACAATGTTTCCAACGGAGCTCTTATCTCAGCACATAAAACAATAAACCCGGTCTATTAGTCATGCCATTCGATCGATTTCTATTCGCACTATGGCAATGGAAAACTTTCTACGTAAGCGTTTAGATTGCATCGGTGTGCGATAATTATTTGCCCAATGCCAATAGATATGCATAACCAACTGTCTTATTCTATTGACCCGGGGCAACTGTTCAAATAAGCGACAACTGGAGTTGGGTCTATAAAAGAGCGTTTGTCGCGAGCCAATGCAATTTAAAGTTCATCATGAGAGCTATTACATTAGCCATCTTTGCCGTCTTGTTGGTCGCCGTTTTGGCGCAGCGTGGTCCCGGAGGCCAGGGACCACCGGGTCGTCCAGGTGGACCACCAGCTCAAGGACCACCACGTGGCCCGCCCGGACAGGGCCCACCACGTGGGCCACCCGGACATGGGCCATCGCGTGGGCCTCAGGAGGATGATGATAATGACGATGACAATGACGATGATAATGATGATGATAACGATGATGATAACGATGATGATAATGACGACGATGCTGATGATGATGCAGATGAAAACGATGATAATGATGATGATGATGATCAGGATGAAGATGCTGACGACGACGCTGATCAGGATGCCTAGAACTTCGATGCACCAAAGTGCGGCTCTCAACTGTCCCTCTCTTAAAATGTCATTCAGTAAAGAACATTTATTTTGTGACTTCTAATTCGAACTATTTTCGATTGCCTTAAGACATTTAAGGACTGAACTTTTCAAAACTGTTTAGCTTAGAGTATATCCAAGTCGCGCATTTAGTTTCAGGAATCGAATACAGTTGAAGGGAAAGCAGCTGCAATAGTTAATGGAAGTGCAAAGTACAGCGTATCAGCTATTCATCAACAATTTTTCTGCACAGTTTCAGCTCAAATTGTTATAAATTGTTTTAACAAACTTGCCGCATAAGTTTCAATTTGGCTAAAATGTTTACGCTGGAAAACTTTTGGCTCGGCCTTAAATAGTTTTCATTGTTTTAAATGCTCGACCGGATAAAATGTATTCACAATGCAGCCAAATGGCTGATAAAATATGATGGCCCCAAAGGAAAGTGAATGTATGAATGTATGTAAGTATGAAGACCAAATTCGCAGGTGTTGCAGGGCGTGTTTGAGTGGCCCAGAAGTTGGTCCTTTGAAATGTTCGTCAGCTAAGCTGTCGGCTTGACAAGTGTTGGGCGCATACCTCCAGGTATTCAGCTGTATGGTTCCCAGTGGAGGGCACACGTTGGCCAAATTAAACAGCATGAAAACTTGAAGTTTTCTTGTCAACTTTGTTTGGCGATTTATTCGCGCTGTAAAACAACAAAGCTACGAGTTTTATTTATCTTCTTGTCAAATGTAATAAACAAGGTAATAATATGTTTTGTTTACTTCTTGTTTACAAGTTTTTTTCCACCTGTCTAATGAAGCATACATAAATCGTTATTAAAAATTTTCCATTGAGCAAATTCAACAACGAACAAAAAATAAATGTGGAATCCAATTTTATACATTGACTAATTTGTTTGTTTTACAGGCTTTTCAATCTTCACGTTTGGTCAGTGGTCACGCTTCACGGTCTGTTGATAAGATAAGTTTTGGGAGTATTTGGAAATAATGCGTCTCGCTTGCCAATAACATTGAGAATACTTCCATTATTTAGAATTTATTGCGTCTCTGGCAGAAACATCAAGAGTTACTTCATCGGAAATCCTACTTCAATAATTGTTATCTGATAAGTCAACTTACCAGGAACTTCTGATGCATTCTGTGAGAGCTAGGCAAACAAAATTGCGATAAGATACTTAATTAAATGGGGCTACTGAAGGCTAACTGCCTTATTTCAGAGATATAACAATATCAATACAATATACTAATTAGATAAAGATTTATAATAGCTTTTGCTTGGCCTCAGCCTTGCACTTTAAAGGTTGCAAAGCGGACAATTGAATGTCTTGCAAAATCATTTGATTTTGACTCTTTGTTTAGCCAATAATAGTCCGTTTTTTCAAAATATGAATGCAATAGAAGAGGCCACGTATAAAATTTGCCTCCCCCATCTGTTCTCGTCTACGAGTCTTGAAGGTTTTTACATATTTGAGAAATGTGCCTAAGAATTGGAGCTTGATTCTGCTGTTAATCAAAAATTCAACAAAATTTTATAAAATTAATCACAAATTGTAAAAACTCAATTGCTTTAACCTTATTATATACAGGGTATATTATGTATAAGGTGCGTTGTATTTTATTGTAAATGAAAGTGAAAAAAAATAGGATTTGTTTTTCGGTTTTTCCAGCAAACTTCTGTAAATGAAATGCATACAGAAAAATTCGAGCATCAAAGCATTCATCAATTTTTATTTTCACCTTTAAAAAGTCCAATGAAATGTGAGACCGAAAACAAAAAACCTGTCACAAAAATGAGCGACAACTGGTGAAAGCCACAAAAGGCAGGTGAACGGAGTATGAAAAGTTTCCCGGGCACGACCTACTCACCTGTATGGCCTGTGCATCCAGATAGTCCAGCGGATATCCGTTGGCATAGCCCGCGCCGCCAGCTGCTGCTGCTGCGGGTGTTGAGCCACCGCCTGCACCACCGCCTGCACCACCACCAGCACCACCGCCACCCGCTGCTGTTGTCGCCGCACCCCGCTGTGCGGTACAAACGAGCCTCGTGGCGCTGAGTAAAGTCAATAGCACCGGGCAAAACCACGCTGTGGCTTTCATCATTCTGCAATTGAACAAAAAAAATGGAATGTAAATAAATAAAAACAATAATATTTGCATGCAAAATCAACGGATGCATGAATCGGGCGATTAACAGCTTGCCGAGCCACAAATTGCATAAAATTACATGAAAATTCAATTTCATCGTTTCGTTTGAATAATTGCATACTGAATCGACCCTGAACTGTCAACATTTTTTATTTTATGCGCAAAAATCTAGAATCAAAATGCATATCTCTGTAATCTATAAAATATGCATAACCGAAAGTACCTGAAACATAATACAATTTTTTATCAAAACGGTTTGACGGATAAGCTAATCATTTAGATTGTACATTCGATAGACACTTTTATTTTATTAATATTTAGTTTGTAAAATGAGATTTCCTGAATTGCAATTTTTATACCCTGAACCCATTAAAAATGGGTAAAAGGGGTATAATGTTTTTGTGCAAAGTGCAAATGTATGTAACAGGCAGAAGGAAGCATCCCCGAGCCCATAAAGTATATATATTCTTGATCAGCATCAAAAGCCGAGTCAATTTAGCCATGTCCGTCTGTCCGTCCGTCCGTCCGTATGTATGAACGGATGGATCTAGCTGTAGCTGTAGGTCCTCCTAGTTCCTACGCAGATCGAGTTTGTTTCTGATAATAGACAACTTACTCCGTTTCCAAGCAATCGATAAGAATCGATATCAGTAGAGACAAGACAAGAGCTGCAGTCACCAAACTAGACATGTAGCTTCTAGAATAGTACATATATCTGCATCTGGTTTTGGAAGAAGGGTGTTCAGGTTATCCCCTTGTGGGAGCTCCCGACTAGGTCCTCTTACTTGTTTTCTTTCTGTCTATGTACATATCCTTCAAAGGAACCTTAACCATATCAAGCTTTGGCAAAACATTTTTCAGTCTAACTACTCATCCGTGCTTTTTTATACCGATTATAAAGAATAATTTAACACCTGAAAGTAATAAGGTAATAAATGCTATACTACGATATATTTAATAATATGCTGGCTTAGCTTAAGCCTAACGAGCTTATTTGTAATTTACAAGCAGCTTTTCAACTTTTTACTACAACTGGCCAGACGTTTGCAAATGTAAAATCTGTAAAGCAGGCGAAATGCTTAACTATTTCACTTTTTAACTACTTCAAATAGCAGCCATATATTAATACTAAAAGAACTGCTTAAGACTTGTAACATTTGGATCTACCAGTTCTGACACCTACACATGTTGAGCTCTTTATAAAATTTATTATTTCTTGCGCTCGCACGTACAACAACAGTTTAGAGCATAATTCAAGGGCAATCTATCAACATCAGGGAATATTTATTGTTAGAATATATATAAAATATATAAGCACGCAACGTATCTGGACTTTGACATTGATATTGCACGTTGCAAGCGTGTCGTGAATATGTGAGAAGCGCTGCGTGGAAATACGCAACCTTTTGACATCGTGAAGTGTACTTATAATTTATGGCTCATGCACATGCATGACCTCTTCTAACCCCACATTCAACTGAACTGAACACTTCAGCTGGATGGACTCACCAAATGACTTTGCCCAGCGACAGCGAAACATAAACGTAATGTGTGGAAATAACATAAACAGATGGAAGGATCTGACGAGCTGCGGTTGGGTTGCGCTTGGGTTGCGATGAAGATGGACACGTGGCGCTCTGGAGCTGTGAAGTGTATAGAAACTGACAGAATGAGGCATCATAAGGATGCAGCTAACCAGAGGGATTCCATTTGTGGCCACAGGAAAATTTGTGCGCCAGCTCGATTATGCAAACTATTCTAGACCGATTAGCTTTCGGCTGCCATAGACGAACTGACCGAAAACTTGGCCAAATCAACTCGACTTGTCGTAGTCAGAGTATAAGGGCCTGAATTGTACACAAAAGCTCAAAAGTCCAATGACTTGAAATTGGCTTACAATTTCCGCTTGACCTTAGAGCAGGAAAGAGCATACATCCCCAAAGTCTTTGGATATCTATAAATAGATGCAAAAACCGTGTAAATACAGTTTTGCAAGCGCTGTGGTTGTGCCGAATGCCGATTCCATCCATTGGTATGGGCGCATGGAAATTGATTTTGCCCTCACTTGGTGCCCACTGTGACTTCCTCTCATTTATTCATCGTCACATCCTTTGACTATTTTGATTAGCTTTCAGCAATGTTTATGAGGGCTCCCATTGACGCACAAAAATATATATTTTCCTGTGACACGCATACACATATCTATTAATGCGCTCTGTTATGGCCGTTGCTTCAGTTTGCCTTACAATTCTAGCAAAAAGCTTTAATATTGTACAAAGTGCACTCACTTTCTATACATATAAACATATCTCGAGTTTAAGGTCCGACTGTTAATTGAAATTCGGCCAAATGTCAGTCTCAAGTTATCGTGCGTCATCTGTGTGTTAGCTGCTCTTTGAATTGTCATCAGATCGAGATAAGTTCTTCTTCTTTTTCCTTTTCAATTATGACATGAGATTGCAGCGTGTACTACGTGACGTATACGCAACGGGCTTTGTGTTTAGTTTCTGTTGCATACTCTTGGGCGCACACAGAAACCTTTTAACATTATTTATTCAGCTAGATCTCTTGGCCTTTATATTGTTCGGATAGCAACTGGTTTGCGGTTTATAATATAATTATGCGGAAATATATTATCTATCTATTTTATAGATTAATGTTATAAGAGTTATGACAATAGGAAGTTCTTTAGTGAAATGAAGTACTCAGTTCTGATAATTTGAAATTATTGTTTAAAGCGAAATTGACATGCATCGAATACAATTTCTCACGTCTTTTGGCACGCATGCCGTGCCTTGGCAGCATTTATTCCACAGGTAAAAGATGTAATTTTACCTCTAACTTATTTCTTTTACCTTTGCTGGCGCCCCTGCCCATCAAGCACTGAGCTCCAAGAAAGCTGAGCTGTCAGCATAAGACTTTGGCGCAAATCTCTGGATGTTTAACTATTTGGGGAGCTTACGACACGCCCACGAGACATATGTAAGTAACTGTAATAAGTGGCAGCAATGACATTTGGGATTCGGGCAACTGTCATATTTGGGGCCATTTCATGTGCCAGGATTTGCGAATGTTAGGGAATATTCGAATATTGAAATGTTGACAGCAGCTGCATGAGGCTAAAATTCATAGATGTGTCAATTCTGTGCGCCAATACCGCTTCCCCCCTCAGTGCCTCCTGCGCTCTATGGGAGCCAAAAATGTTGAAAAAATGGCATTCGGCGGCAGCCTAAAATGAAATTACATTGTTAAAATGCCAGAATATGAAAATGGCTGCATTTGAAGTTCAGCAAATAAATATATTTTGTTTGAGCGTTAAACAATGCTTGGCATGATATGGCCAAATAAAACCTGCCCTGCCCCACTGTGTGCCCCACCTGCTGCCCCTTCCCCTCCTCTGCGTACGGTTTCGATAAATAAAGGGACTGCCCCACTGAGAAATCGTGATTGCCTGCAGCGATTGTGCCTATGAATTCGCTCGCTTTTATCTGTGCTGTAAACACAACAAGAAAGTATACATAAAAATATAAAATATAATATATATAAAATATAAGAAAATAAGACAGCTAAAGTCTCGTTGTCTATTTGCATTTAACATGTATGCAAATGGCTGCGAAGTTGGGCGAAAGTTTTGGTCGATAAAAAGATTTTTACGAGCGAACAATTTGATTTGCCCGCTGATCCATGGTAAATAAACGAATGAGTGAATGAATGAGCGAATGAATGTTTTCACTGCTTGTGATTCAATTGCAATGCTGTGATTTAATCGTTTGTCGGGCCCCAAAACACGTTGTGGCCAGCCTAATGGGTATGCTGGACTAGTCAAATATCCATTGGCAGGCAGCAGATTTATCTGAGACTATTTCCAAGCCAATTTAATGCCTGCCCATGTTGTGCTTCAAGTGCAATTCTGATAAACAGTTATGTTACACTAATAAAATACCCATTAATGTTTCGTTTCTTAGCCTATAGTCAACAATTAGATGGGTACTTGCGTCTATTTAGCTACCCATTAGCAGAAAGATGTACAACAGAAATGTTTAGGCTCTGGCACATCACATATTTAATCACCTGTAGTCGCGTACAGCCTCACCAGAAAGTTGAATGAATGTAAAATATACTTTAAATATCCTTTAACAACAACATAATAGTTCACTAAACTAAAGGTTTATGTACTTTTATATACTTTCCAAGCAGCTGACGGGGTATAATAGACTATTCACATGACAAAACAAATGAACTGCTTTTGTATCATGTATTACCCTCTCCAAAATTGAACAGGGTATAGCATATTCGTACCCTCAACGTAAACCTTACACTTAAAATGCACAGCAGCGAAGATTTTCAAATTAAATCAAAATCGAATTGGAAATGTTGCCGCAAGTCTTTCAATTACGATCTTAAAGAATCTTTTATGAGCGCCAACAAACGTGACCTATCGCCGTGCTCTTCTTGATGGAAATAGCAGGAGGGCAAGTTTTCGTAGCCAATCAAAAGTGGAAAATTCTCTTCAAATCTTGTTTGCAATCTATTAACTTACAGGCTCAGGACACACGACGACAGGACGCGCACAAGGAGCCGCAGCACAAGTTGCCGAACAATGCGTAAATGGCATAAAGGGAAAAACTAATTAGCTTTCTAGTGTCTCTTCCATTGAGAATCTGTCAACTAAGGAAACCATTAATTCCCTCCTTTTATATGAAATTTAAATTAAAGGGCATATTTTGCGACTCTATACATTTGCCACCACCAGCAAATTAATCGCCAACAAATAATGAAATTGGCCAATGTTCCTTTACCAATGGACATCTATAAATTTTGCCTCAGGCATAATTAATTGCAAGGCATTTCATTTAACGGATGCTTGCCACAAACAAATGTAAATTGGCATTTCATTTAAAGAGCACACAAAACTTGAAAATGTTTAATACTTTTTCGAAATATAACATCTGGCTTAATATTCAACGTAACTCCTTCTAACAAAATCAATTAAACGTTCTCAATTCGTAAAGGATTTATTTGATATGCTCACAATGTTTGAAACTTGATTTCTTCAAGTATTTTCTATTTTCAAGCAAAAGTTTTCGAATTCTTTAACATGCTTTTAAGAAAGGTTTTTTTTTGCTTGGTTTAACGTAATTCTCTCATACAACATAGTGATATATATTATTGCAGCTTTCTTTGATCTAAGAGTTAATAACATAAAAATTGTCTCAGCTAAGATTAATTTAAGAGTTTCTCTTGAATCTTTCTGTAGTCTCTTGCAAGAGTTCTTAGATCGATTCATTTTGTAAGAGCTTTTCTTGAATCTTTCTGTTGTTCCTTTGCAAGAGTTCTTATATCGATCCATTTCGTATCAAAAGTTCTCTCCTGTAGCCTTTCATCTAAACATGGCAACAACATTTTTTAACTTACTTTTTAATTTAATAAAAAACTCTTAACTTTAATTAACTCTTTTCACTTTTTCACCATATTTTTACTACCTTATCTTTGAAGATCTTTGCTTTTTTTCACACAATTTCAAATTGATATTAAAACAAAAACAGATTCGAACTGTAATTTATTCTTCCTATCACAATTTAAGCACAACAAAAGCTTAAATTGATCTTAATATGCCTTCGCCTATTTATCGGGAATATCTTTTCAGAATATGCAATTCGTTTTACCCACCAGTTATATCGTCGATATGGACCAATCCACCAAAATGCAAATCGTCCGCTTGATAACGCGTTAAATACAATCAAAATGCGAATAAGTTTCGTTTGTTTTATTTTTTTCGCTGTTTGGTAACAATTTTCTCACATAAAAACGTTAGCACCTTATCAATTTGGTAATTGGCCGGGAACAAATCTCGCTTGATCTTAACACTGGGTAAATATTTATGGTTTTCAAGATTTGCGACTTGGCGGCCTATTAAATTGGCCCACAAATTTTATTTAATGTGCTCACGCGCGACGGCACTTAAACCAAATGAGACAAGAGAAAAATTTCGAAATTTGAATATTTTGAGAATTTTTCTCGTTCGCACAATAATTATATTGAAATTCAAGTTTTAATTGAGGACTATTAAGTAGGTCTTTAGGACCTGGTGCTGTTCAGACGGAGCTAGGCTTTTTCTGGTTTTTTCTCTTTTCTTGGGCTGTGTCCGAGAACGCAACAGGCTGACGACGAGCGAAGAACTCAGAGCTCGAAGCGTAGGACGCTTGTTTTTATATTGCAAGGCAAGGACGCTGAGCGCTGCACGAAGTGCCACAGCACGAAGCCGAGCAGCTACGACGACAGGACGAGCACCAGGACGAGGACGATGACGAAGCCTGAACATTTAGCCACGCGTCTAGTTATGAATGAAACCATGCGGCACGCACCTTCGTGGGTGGCTTCACATGTTGCCCCAAACAAAAACCCTGAACAATGACAGTTACAGGTACAAATTTCAAACGTTCGAATGTTGCCACAGGAGCTAACGGCAACTGTTGCCAACCGTGAGCCGAAAACATGTTGCAACTGCAACATTTGGCCACAGATTTTTGTTACTTTTTCCGCGTCCACTTTGTCTTTTAATTATCGAACTCAATTAATATTTAATGAGTTTTTATTTGCACGTCAATTGTTTGTTTTCCTTTTTAAGCCATGTCAAAGGGTTCGACATGGAGACAACCTCATGGCCATGTGGCTAACAGCTTTTGGCAGTTCAGTCGCGGTTCATCATTCAGGTGTGAAATTGCACGCCAGTCACTTTTATATCTATCTATGCGTGAGTACTTAGGAGATATTCTTTTCGTGTCGAACAATATGACCATATCATTTTAAGATGATTAAAAATTATTGTACTTATTTACCATATCACATATTTAATGAAATAACATAAGAATACAATACAATATAAGACCATTCCATAATTGATGCAATAGAATCTTTTCTATCTCAAACATGACTTGACTTGTGTTCAATTTCAACAGTTACATATGAACAGAAGAAAAAAAGAAAATCAAAACAAATCTCATTTATAACTCTCTTAGGAATTCTCCTCGATGCTCTTGACGATAGCATGATGATGATGCACAGCTTCCAGCAAGAATCGTGTCTTTCAACTTTTGCGCTTTTTTCACTTTTATGGGCATTCGCTAGTGCCTCGCAATCGTTCCGATTTCACCTTTTGCTCGAATGAATTGTCAAAATGTCGCCGCAACAGTGTTGCCACCATTCATCAGAATGAGAAGCACATCTCCCCCCTGCCTGTTGCTCGATAGCTTTGACATCCGTTTTAATCGCTGTCAATGCGTGTCCGGGTGTAATTAAACACGTGGGCCGAGTCCTGTTACCCGTTGCCAACGCCAAGTGCTGCTGCTGTCCTTTGCGTTAACCATTTGCCTTACGGCTGATTGAAATCTGTCAAAAAGTTGCTGACGCTTTACAGCACTGACTGCCACTTCACATATGGCCACCCTGGGAGTGTGTGTTGGAAATGGTAATTTATTATGGTAATCTGATGTCGTAAAAGCAAAAACTAGTTATCTATAATTGAGTTGTAAACTGTTAATGGTAAGAATGGAATAGAAAGTGACGATCTATCATAAGATAATTCCTTATAGATACACTAGTAATAGCTGTGGAAGCTAATGCTGTCAGTATTTTAAGAAGTTTGACTACTAGAAGTAAGCTTCTGGCAGTGTTGGTAAGTTTTTAAAAAGATGTGAGATGAGATTATGGAGATTGTCATGTTTCTAAACTAATGCAACTAATGAATTGAACTAATGCTTACTTAAAGCTTTAATATGATTTCAAAACATTTCAAACTTTGTGGTGTGTAGCTTAAAAAAGATTTCCAGAAGCTTTTATTTGCTTGCAAAGCTTTTCAAATGTATAAACTACTTGTTAAATATGCTTTGACTACCAACATCATCTTAAACAACCATAGTATCTCGCCAATAAGGCCATTAAGTATAAGCTAGAGATAACTTTTGCACATTTAACTAAGCTCCGGCAAGTTGTAATCCCTTTGCCCTGCGCTGCCCACACTCAAACGACCCAGACAAACAAAAGTTTGCCAGCTCAAGTGGTGTCTAAGTTAAACATTTTCATTAGCCGGGGCCAACAATTTGATCGTCAGTCAATAGCCGTCGAGCAATAACAGAATCATTAACACTGATGAAACACTCGACTTGGCTGAGATAAACTCATTAACATGTTGATTAAAATCACGACAAAGTTCAACTCCCCGCGCAACCCCCAACCACCATTCAGGTCTCAATCTTTTGTTTGATTTGCGTAATAAGTCAATGGGAGGGCCTTGTCGCATTGGGGCGACAATTTCTAATTGCGCAGCGTCGATTTGACAAGCGTTTAAACGCTAAACGTCACTTGGCTCAATTGTGCGTGTAAATTTGGCCCCTCGCACCCCACCCCCCACCACCACGCTTCGCAGCCGCCAGTCTCTGGCCACAGTGTCAAGGAACCTGAGGGCCATCTTGACAGCTGCTGTCGATAAACAGAAGCAATTATTAATTTATGATATGCTCACAAACTGCCTACATAGCATTTCATATATGAATCGGGTATAATTGATTAATCTAAGAATTCAAATACTCTCAAGTTATCTATTATACTTCTATATCTCAGCAGAGATTAACTACTTGGCTGATTAACTTCTATACCGCGAGCACAAATCGCTTGCAAATCCAAAATTGACTTTGGGGGCTTCTTTGTAATAACGAATTGTTTCAGGCTCAAACTTTTTGTATAGTTAATTTCATTTGCATCGTAATTTTTGAGCAGCTTTTGCTTTCTCTATTGCCTGCAGAAGAAGCGCCATAAATGAAATCGACTTACAGCCAAGTTAAGCAAAAAACAGGCAACAAAATCCCCCACCAAAACTTGGCCAAAAGCTAAGCAAAATATTTAACTAAGAAAACCCCAAGAACAAAAAGCAAAAAAAGAAAAACTTTTCTGCTTGGACAGCAATAATTACAGCGAAGAAGTTTTTGGTTTAAGCAGCTATCGAAGTGCTTGGCGCTTAACTTTTGCATTAACTGTGACTGAAATATTAATGTTTCAGTTTCTGGGTATGATTTTGATTTTGTTATTTAGATGAACAGGTGGTCGTGGAATGTGAATCGCTGAACTATGCGCAAATTTTAGTTCGTTTTATTGTGTATGTAACCAAAAATTCACGCAAATTTATTTGCATTTGCTGATTTTTACGGAGCAGCTGCTCGTGTGCGTGTGTGGGTAAAATATGGCTGCATGCCAGGGCTGCCAGATGGATGGGCACATGAACAAATGCAGGCGAAAAGCCTGTCACAGAGATGCAGTTGTCGCAGTTGTGTGTGTGTGTGTGATTTGATTTTTTGCGCCGATTTTGGCGTTGATTTGTTGTTGGAGGCGATTAAAAGTACACACACAGGCACACACGCACCTACTCACAATTCACGCCCACTGTGCTAAAGCATTTGTCAACTGTTCCGCCCCTGCGGCCGGTCCAAATTTGATTTATGAGCGCGTTGTGATATATGCAGAAATAAACCGGAGAAATCAATGGGACTGGATTTGGGTGCATGGAAGGGGTACGGATTGGATGGCACAGCAGGGAATGGGCCCATTTTGCTGCGCCTAATTGCATTACTTGGTTAATTTCGTGTAGAACTGGCAATTTATAGCTGCGCACTTAATGGCATTATGATAGCACCAAAACTAGGTCATACGAACCCTTTAATTTGAAACAAAGCTAAACTGGTTTTCTAGATTCCAACCGTTTTTACTTAAATTCGCGCGAGTTCCCTTTGTTCAGCTTACTGTCAACTGTTGAGCAACGGTTGGGATGGCTTCCACAAACCAAATGTAGAGGGCGCCAGCTAGATGTCGCTTGGCAACAAAGTGACACTTCAAGTTTTGTTTAGAATAAACTATAACTGACTCTTAATGTTTTTATGTTTTAATATTGTAAATTGAATGGTAATAGGCACTAGTTACAGACAAATTTTTAACATATCGAGTTAAAATTAACGTGATGGCAATGTTATCGATATATTTATCTGCACTAAGCAGCCACTATAGAGATGAGAGTACCTTGCTTTCTATGTCGCAGTGACAGCTGCTATTTGATTGCACTCGGAAATAAATACTTTTGAATGTTATAATTTATAACCTCCGAAGATTAATTAATATAATAAATTTAAATCTTTCGCATCTATAAATAATCGCATTTAGCAGAGTTATAATAAGTAATTTCTTAGTTTAAGCAGTGACCCGCCGCTTTGCGTTTCCAGCGATAAGTAACAGTTAAATAAATGCTGCGCATCTCTAGCACATTCTCATCGCTAGGAAAACAAATATGGCGGAACGCAAATGCAAAGAAAAATAAAAAAAAATTAACTAATTCGCAATCGCAAGCATCATTTAACCGCGTACAATGTACAATTGCTGAGCATATATAAATTAATAGCTCTTACCGTGCGCTCTCTCATGTTCGTATGTGAGTTCGTTTGTTGCTGCAATGCGATTTGCACAGTCAACACAAATACAAATTTGTTATTACGTGACCTCGAGAACGCCGCTAAAATTAATATTAAGAGAGCCGTGGGAAAAAGTGTTATTTTACCTTAAAACGAAAATCTCTGATGCAAATGCAACACTGCGTGAGCTAAATGCGTCATTAAGATGCAGATTAACTGATTAACAAGGGTGGAGTAAAGGTAAAAATATCAAAATAAAAAGTACGTGGTAAATAAAACGAAAACAACGCAAAAATGTCTGGCGGACGCGACAGCAGCGCTAGCGCCAGCAGCAGCAACGGCAACAGCGCTGCCAACTCCAGCACACCGCAAACGCCGACGCAGCAACGCGCCCGCGGTCGCCCGGCTAAGCGGGCGACATGCACCTGGTGCGGCGAAGGGAAGCTGCCGCTGCAGTACGTCCTGCCCACACAGACGGGCAAAAAGGAGTTCTGCTCGGAGACATGCATCGCCGAGTTCCGCAAGGCTTACAGCAAGGGGGCGTGCACACAGTGTGACAACGTGATACGCGAGGGTGCGCCCAATAAGGAATTCTGCTCCATGATGTGCATGAACAAGCATCAGAAAAAGAACGGCTCGACGCGGCACAGCAGCGGTGGTGCTGCAGGCGCTGGTGGAGCTGCAGATGGCGAGCGCAAATTGCTGAGCAGCGGTGCGCCGGCGCCCACGGGCCCCTTTCAGTACGAAAGCTTTCACGTATTCGACTGGGATGCCTATCTGGAGGTGAGTACTCTAGTTGCTGTTGAAGCGTTTGCCTAATCTTTGCTTGTTTATGGTGATTGTGTTAGGAAACTGGCAGTGATGCGGCGCCCGCCGAGTGCTTTAAGCAGGCGTTGAATCCGCCCAACAACGATTTTAAGATTGGCATGAAACTGGAGGCTCTGGATCCGCGCAACGTCACTTCCACGTGTATTGCGACGGTCGTGGGCGTGTTGGGCTCACGATTGCGTCTGCGGCTCGATGGCAGCGACTCACAGAACGATTTCTGGCGCCTGGTCGACTCGACGGAGATCCATGCGATCGGGCATTGCGAGAAGAATGGCGGCATGCTGCAGCCGCCGCTTGGTTTCCGCATGAATGCTTCCAGCTGGCCCGGATATCTCTGCAAGATACTCAACAATGCAATGGTTGCGCCCGAGGAGATATTCCAACCGGAGCCGCCGACGCCCACGGAGAATCTCTTCAAGGTTGGCCAGAAACTAGAGGCGGTTGACAAAAAGAATCCCCAACTGATTTGCTGCGCAACAGTTGATGCCATCAAGGATGATCAGATTCATGTTACTTTCGATGGCTGGCGCGGCGCCTTCGACTATTGGTGCAATTATCGTTCGCGTGACATTTTCCCAGCTGGTTGGTGCGCGCGTAGCTGCCATCCTATGCAGCCGCCGGGCCATAAGTCGCGCATGGACTCCAGCTCTGGCAAGCAGCGTTGTCCGCGTCCCAGATACACCGTTGTCGCTGAATCGGATGCCATGGTGGCTGCCTCCCCGGTGACGGCGCACTTTCACACCAACTGCAAGGGCGGACCCTTTATTAATGGCTCCAAGCTGCCGTCTATGGTGACGGGGCCGACGCATCAGACGCTCGCCAAGCTTTGCCTTCAGGAGGTGCTGGCCGCCAGCACAGATACACAGCAGTTGTCCAAGCTGCTCTTTGCGCTCGACGGGGATGTGCATATTGTGACCGCTGCTGGCAAGAATTTTACGGTATTTTCTTGTTTATTAATCAAAATTCCAATGGCTAATCCCTGCTGCTGTTTTTTCAGGTCAAAATACCCTCGCCGCTGCGCATGAAGGATGATGAAAGCCTGGCCCAGTTTATTGAGACGCTATGCATCACATGCCGAGCATGTGCAAATCTTATCTCATTGATGCCGGAGACCGAGGAGTGCAAGAAGTGCGCACAAAGTCGAAAGCGTCAGTTGTTGCAGACAGCAACGCCGCCAGCGTCGCCTGTGCTGGCCGAGAAACGCAGCCGTCAATCCAAATCCGCCACGCCCACGCCTACATCGCCCGTCGAGAAGCCGCCAATTATCAAGCAGGAGGCGGGCGTCAAGGCGCAGACGCAGCAGCCCGCAAGCAAAGCCACAAAGGAGACATTAAACCACAACAACAACAACAACAATAACAACAATAATAATAACAACAACAATAGCAACAGCAATAATGTTAGCAGTGCCAAGGTGGCCATCAAAGCAGAGCCAAATGGCCTCCCAGCGACAGCCTCAGCGCAGAGTCAGGCACAGGCGCTGCGCAAGGTGCGCTTCCAGCATCACAATAATAACAATGGCAACTGCCAGCAGGAGACGAGCAACAACTTGGGCTCAACTGGCAGCAACAGCAACAACAGCTCCTCCTCTTCCAACTCCTCCAGCAGTAGCAGCAGCAGCAGCGGGGGCAGTAGCAGTAGCCTAGCCGGCGGCACAGCAAATGCCAAATATTTGGCACCACTCGTCGCCGAGGTGCATCCAGAGCAGCTGAGCGCAAAGCCGCCCAGCAGCTACTATAAATCTCCGACCACATTATCATCAAGCGCCTCCTTTCCGTCTTCGGTATCCACGCCTTTCACCGCCTCACAGTCGGCCTGTCCGGCGGCGCCGGCTGCCAGCGCTGCCAAAGCGGCAACAGCGCCAGTGGCTGCATCTGCCTCCAGCAGTTATGCGGGTACAGCCATCACCTCACCGCTTAGTACACCCACATCGACGGCCTGTTCGCATCTGCGAGCGCAGCCCATCGACTGGTCCATCGAAGAGGTCATCCAGTATATCGAGAGCAATGACAACTCGCTGGCCGTGCATGGCGATCTCTTCAGAAAGCACGTGAGTAGCCAATATGAGATATATCCACTATAACTGAATACTCACTCAATTGTAAACATTTGTCTTGAATCTGCAGGAAATTGATGGCAAAGCCTTGCTTTTACTTAACTCGGAGATGATGATGAAATATATGGGCCTAAAGCTGGGGCCAGCCTTAAAAATATGCAATCTAGTGAATAAGGTCAACGGACGAAGGAATAACATGGCTTTGTAAATTGCCAGAAGCATAAAAGAAACATGGATATGGAAATTAAACAATATACAGCGCAAGAAACGGAGCAAGGCCAGAGCAGAAGTGTTAACAAATTAGTACCTCCTTAAAAAGTAAAAGTAAAAGTAAACAGAAGAAAAAAAGAAAGATAATCACATAATAGATAACAGATATGCAGAATATATTTGTAATGTGTTCGAGCATTGATCAAGTTGAAGAACGTTAACAATTTAATTTTAAATATTTAATTTTCAACCTAAACTTCTAATGCGAACTATGTTAAACATGCGCGAAGGAAACCAAAACAAATGTCGAGCAGAAAGATAAAAAACTTGAAATTCCAAAAACTCATATTCAAAATATCAGTTTTTCCAGCAAGAAAAACGTATTAAACAAAAACAAAACAAAAACACATTACCTTTAAAATGCATATGCAAAATATTTATTACACACACACACACGCACATTAGGCACGAATAACAAAAACAGTTTGTATTTAAAAAGAAATATATACGACGAAAAAAAAGTCCCTTGAAAATATTGTACATAATTTTACATATAATTTTGTAATTATGTATGTACTGATTGCGTTTCTTTAAACTTAAACTATTACAATGTTTGCTTAATTTTAGCAATTTAATTTTAAGTGAAATCAACAAACAAACAAAAGAACAATCTGTTTAATTTTATTTGTAGACACATAAGAAACACACAAAACCCAAACGTAAAATGTAAACTATATTAACTCGAAAGAACCGACAGCGGATATATAAAACACAATCAGATATATATATATATATATATACACACACTTTTATGCAATATTTCTCATTATGTTTATTTACACACGCACACATAAACTCTCACAGACATCTACACATAAGATATACTTATACCATACATATAGAAAACTGTAAACATTATTATTAAACTTGGTCAACAACAAAAGAATTTTTATTTTTTTCACCTTAACAATAATTGCTGCTTGTGTAAAGTCGAAACTGTTAGGAACCATAGAAGAATGAACATTTGTAGAACTCAGTCTAAGATGTGAGATTGCCAACTATAAGAAACTATGGCTTCCCATTCTTCCAGCTAAGTTTTGCAGAGCGCCTTTTTTCGATATACTTCCAATCTATACCAAAACCCTCACATACTTCATATACATAAGCCCCAAATATACGATGTATACATATAGAACTTTCGGATTGACACAGGTAAATTTCGAATAAAAACCAAAAAGCATTTGCATATAATCATAAAATTAGTCAAAAATTTCATATGTATACTTGAAAAAACGAAAAGCAAAGTAATCTACCGTATTAACCCTTGGCTAACCTTTAGAAACAAATATATAGAAAATTAACGGACATTTACGAGTTACACCAAACAAAAAAATTAGCACTAATTAACAAATTGGAATGCAATTATTGAATATATGCGAAAACTACATTAATCTCCTAAAATCACCCACTCTCTCACACGCACACACACATTCACACGCTAGTTCAAATACACACACACACACACACTCATATACAAATTATTATAATGTATTCACTTTGTTTTGCCATTAACATTAAATTAGATACTAAGTGAATAATTATTTAATTCATTTCATGTTATGTATGTATAGAGATGAATCACAACATTGTATCAGACAATTGAAATCTGAATAAAGCAAAGCATATGCATATAGATAAGTATCTAAATACTATAAAATTACGTTATACTTCAACATCCAACTCTGTTGGGAGTCCGCTGCGTTTCAAGCTTTTAAATTAAGGCCCTAATCGGCTTTAAACTTGATTATTTTAAACAGAAAACTTCGATTTCCAAACGTTTTGTCCAAGAAATTACCTAATTCTAAACTGAAACATTCCTAAAAACATGGTTTGGCTTAAAAAAATGTTTTCATTAGGAGAATTAATGAGATTCGCATAGTAGGGCGTATTTTTTGATGTTCAGCGGATTGAGGGATTGTTTGATATAAGAGATCATTATATCCAAATACAAACTCAAACTCAAAGTGTAAGACACGGTTTTCTAAAACTTCTTTTCGATTCCAGATTGAAATCTGTGTCTTCTTTTCACAGTTCCCATAACTTGGATAATTCTTTTACCGATGAATGCCAATTAACAATTTATACTCAAAAAGGAATAGAAAAGTTATTTGAAGCCAAAACACGGCAAGCATTTCGTTTCTTTCACCGCCTCAGAAATCATTCAAAAAAATGTAGATTAACAAAACAAAACTTACAACAAAAAAAGAATATATATATATATGTATACTTGAAGTAACTACGAAATGGAATCAGGCACAACTGGCGACGACTTATGGATAAATGTTAGTGATACATCCATTGGGCAAGGCGGGAGATCAGTTTATTATGGCTGTCAGCTGCACGATCCATTTCCTTTCTGCAATGTAAAACGGCTGGGTCCAGGTCAGGGAAGGGAAAACAGTAAATGTAGCTGTACCAAGGAAAGGACACCCGGCATACCAAGATCGGGTCTTTTTGATGGGCATTATGTGGAACTAGAAAAGGAATCGCCGAAAACTATTTACCGCCGTTGTTGGGGAATAAAGCGTTGCCTAGAGTCACAAGTCGAAGGATCCGACAAGGCACCAAAACCTAAAGCCAAGCACCATTGGGGCCGTGATATTATCGAAACTGAACAAATCTATAGTTATGCCGGTTGCGTTATAGTGTAAGACTTTGGAAATATTTTTGTTAGTGTTCAAATTTGGTTCAGTTCAGTTAGAGTTTCGCGATTTTAGTTTAGTTGTATTAGCGGAAAATGTTGTATTAACAAATATATATTAATTTAAAGATATATCGAGATGTTCAAGTTCGAGTTATGTAAGTTCTTCCTAGAATCTTACCAAGATTTATTTATAATTTGGCTGTAACCCACGACTAGCTGCCCGAAGATCATCTAAGTTCTCCAGGAAACTGGAAAGAAGAAGATATATTCTTTAGTCAAATAGTTTTCGAATCTGTGTAAGGATAATGGTAAGTTGTTCAGTTCATGTTTCAAATCAATGCTGTGTGTTCAAATTGAATTCGAACTAGATCTTCCACATCCACTTATCCAGATTCTGATTAAACCTCTTGAAAGAATCCAGTTAATTGGTCAATCCGAATTAGTATTTTTCGCAGGGTCTCCTTAAGTTATTGCTCATCAAGGCTGCATGTTATATAATAATTGTTTTTGTCGGAACTAAACGAAATGTTTCCATCGAATATAACTGATATCAGTTTAAGGTTCCGCCTTCTATTTGGGCAATTGTTTCGTTTCAATGATTTGGTTTCTAATGGAATTCCGGAATCGCGCAGGTTAGTGACAAAATCGATAACTAGGATTGTGTGAGAGCTGTGCACAGGGTATCTCTTGGTCGAGCATCCTGCTCTGCTGCCTGCTTCTTTGTGTAGCCTTCGTATTGTGTCAAAGTTGTAAAATAGTCGACAAAGAGAATACGATTTATGTGTTGTTTCAGGATGCGGAAAGTTAGTAAAACTAAACTGAAAAAGCGGACAACTCCGAACCAACTCTCAGAGTTCACTGTGAAAATCGACAACAGTTGTTGTCATGTCATTGGCCCGTGGTCCCCGTTGATAGCCGCATAACAAAAGCGTTAAGCCGTCCCTCTCGCCCTCCTGCAAATCATTCGCCCGCCGCCCACCGCCCACCTTTGGTGCATTTACAATTTGCGGTCAGCCGTCGTCGCAGCGGGAGAGTTGATTTCCCTTTTTATTGGATTTAAGCGATCATCGTTCAATTTATAGACAAATCAAATGGCATTTTTTACTGCCCCCACAATTTGTGGGCGGTTTACTTTTTATGCATTTCGACGTTGGCCGAAAAAAAAAGAACAGGGCAAATAAATTGGATTTTGTTTTGGCATGCAAATCATTTGCTGCAGGATACAGCCAGGGATTTGCTTGAAACTTTGGCCCTGTCGCTTCTTTTAATCATGTGAGTAACCAAACCCAATGACAACTTTTGTGGGCAGAGTTAATGAAGCTGCTCCACGGCGGAAATCAAAAATCCACATTGGACAATGACTGGCGTCTAGACGTGACGTGACGGGCAGTCGGGCGTCCTGTGCCGGGCCGGGCCGTACAACAATCCTTTTGTGCTTGAACCCTCGATTGTCAGCTGTATCAATATTGTTACAGTTCATTTTGTTTGGCCTCGACAAATAAAGCATTTTATGCATCACCCAAAGCAAAGTTGCCCGGCATGCCCGGCCAGACCGTGGGCACCATCTCAGCCAGATTGTGCTATTTGCCTTGGCCATTGGCCAGCTTGGCCTTGCATATGGGCATCAACGTGTGGGCGTGTGGGCGCGTGGGCGTGTTTGCGGGCCTGGTCTATTGAATTGGCATTGAGCACAAAACAGTTTTCAGCCGGCTACTGCGGGCCAACTTTGCATGCCACATGCCGGACAAATCCGAAAACCTACTCCAGCCACAGCCCTTCACAGTTCAAATTCCATTGCTGAACTTTAAGAGTTTCGCTTTGATTGATAATTTACGGGCAAACGAATAGAGAGAGAGAGAGAGAGAGAGAGAGAGAGAGAGAGAGAGAGAGAGAGAGAGAGAGAGAGAGAGAGAGAGAGAGAGAGAGAGAGAGAGAGAGAGAGAGAGAGAGACGGAGAGAGAGAGAGAGAGAGAGAGAGAGAGAAAGAGAGAGACAGAGAGAGAGAGAGAGAGAGTTCTTAGACATAAGTATGCACAATCTATCTATGAGTATTTATCTGCATTTCAGACCAAGCTATTGATGTGTTATCTATTTGATATCAAAGCTTGCTTAATTGAAAATTCCTAAAGCACACAATAATGAAATATTGCTGAAACTCAATTGTTGTGAAACTATAGCAGCAATGATAGGCCTTACATTGCCAGAGTAGCTCTTAGATATCTGTACTTAGTTTTAATTGTATATATTTATAGCTCTCTTTATGATTGGATCCACTTTAAGTTTAATTAACAAACCAAATGTACAGTATTACATCATAATATTAGTAGGCGAAGTACAAAGGATTCCATGGAAGAGTGTCTCAACGGGTTAAAGAGTAATTGATAGGGATATGGAACAAGCTGGAATAAGGACAACGTAAGAAAACAAGCTCGGAGATCCTTATAAATGGCTAAACAGGAACGCAATTCCAATTACAATTTCCCATAAGAATTGCGCATTTAATGAGATTTGGGCAATAAATTCGCTTGTTTAAACCAACTGAAGTTAGCATTAAATAGTTTAAATTACGCTTCCGGTCAAAGAACCACAAGAAGAACCATAAAAACTGGGTCCAAGTGAAAATCGGACAAATGCGAGTAAAATTTGTGCGCGTGAAGCCGTGTGAAAGTTGTTTCTGCTGCCGACGCAGTCATAAATAAATAAAATTCTACTTATACAAATGTGTGTAAAGTGTGTGTGCGAGTGTGTGTGCGAGTGCGTGTGTGTGTGTGTGTCAGCATGGCTGTGTGTGGCACACAATTTTTGCGAAAAAAATCTTTTATTTTTCTGACGCTTTTTCAGAAAACTTTGAAACGAATTACTTAAGTCGACGTTGGGCTACGTCTTGGACAATGCCCACAATTCGCAGAAATTTGATGACATTTTCATCCTTAAAGAATTTGAATCTATATATTTCTCTCCTATTTTAAATATATACAATCAAAACATATGATATGAATGCGAGACATTATAATAACAAAGAATATCCAAATATTCTTATTGAATTTTGTTAAAGTTTCTATAAATGAGATTTGCTTTAAGTGTATTTGAACTTCGTTGTGAGCAAGTTTCCATTGCTCTCATAATTTTTGTTCTTGTTTCTAGTCAGGAAAAACTTGGCAAGATTTACGTTTGCAATTTGCAGCGGAAACTCAAAAAAAAAGAAGAGGCGAAAAAGGCGAGCGGCCCATCAAGTGCAACACGTTGCGCGTAAAGTCAAGGGAACAAATGAGGCTGAGGGGCAGGAGGCGGTGAAGAGGGAGAAGAAGAAGGAGAAGCAGGCTGCACATAGAATTATGCTAGTAATTGTTAAGCTATTAATTTATGCAACTAATGCGCTTGGCTGTGATTACAGGGCATAATACACATGCGTAAAGCAGCCGCAAGAGAATAATTAATGTTATGTTAAGCACATTTAAGGGCAAAGGGTCGCCAACGTAGTCAAAGTAACGGGGTTCTGAGGGAAATAGGGGAAATACCGCCCAGAAACCCAGTCTAAAAGTAGACCAGTTTCTTACGAGAGCAATATATATATATAATCTCGTCAGGCAGCTGGAGATGGGATTGACTTATTCTTAAATAAGATGAAAACTGAAAGTTTTATTGAATGTTGCTTCTTGTATAGTATACACATCAAGTAACTCCCATTTTATACCCATCGCCACCTTCCCGCTTAGCTATAAATCATGTTAATAACCCAACTTGTATTGCCAATTGACCTTTTGAGAATACACAAATATTCTATGGTACAATAAGATATACTGTAGAAAATTTCATTATGAGGGTTCAAGGCTATTCCGGAATTGTCAGGAGCTTCCGACTAGAACCTCTTACTTGCTTAACTGTTAAGATTTAGGTATTTTATGAACAAAAGCCGCAAACTAACTTATTTTTATTCAAATTTGAAAAGATTTGACTAAATATTCAAGCTATAGACAGGTATATATACCTGAGATTCGAACCTTGAAGCCGGCTGTTTATCTATTTGACTTATGCAAGCCCTTAGATTTGAGTTTAGTTAGTAGTACATCCAAGTGCAAATATTTATGTCAGTTTATTTGCGTGGCAAGCTTTTAGAAAGTTATAATGTTACCATGGCTAAGAGCATTTGCCGTGCATTGCCAACGAACTGAAACTAATTGCAATATTTTAGCATTGACATGCAGCCGGATACACGCACAAGTCCTGCCCAGTTCGAGGAGGCTGCTGTCAAACTATATAGCGTACATAAGCAGATGCAAGCATAATTATATACATGTAAAAAGAATCAACTTTGAAGTGTATAACCCACCAAGTGCCCCCCCCCCATCACTCTTGGGAAGCATCTTCAGCAGCGCAGCAGTTCAATGCACCGCCAGGACGTGAGTAGGAAATTATTAAGTCACAATGGGGCAACGGCAAAGGGAGCGACATTTGTGCAGATAAAAATGTATTTGAGCTGCGCCAGGTGTGGATGGCGCTGAGTTGGATTCGGTTGCCCCACCTGGTGGTGAAGCAGACCTGCAGACTGGCGGCGATGAGGATGCGACAGGAAATTCATCAATGTCTGCAGCGTCTGTTGCCCACATCCGAGGCGTACCCCATGTTTCAGTAGAGCTTGTAATTGCCTACAACTGTGAGAAGCGTTGCAAAGCGAAATAAGCAAAATGTCAGCAAATGAGGAGACACGTTGGGGTTCTGCTGGGGACCAGGGCTTATTTACGGGCCGGAGACAGCGCGCAAACCACGCAAAAGGAAGCGAAGCAACTGCGATTTCTTCCTTTGCTCCTTAATTTTTTTCCAGCAAAGAGGAAATTATGATTTTTTTTTTGCCATTCGCTTTTACATTACAATTTTTGTTTAAGGCTGCAAATTTAATGTAAAGCAGCTACTTTGATGAGCTGCTGGCGCCATCTAGCGACAGCGAGCACAAACATTGGACTGGGCATCAGGTATTCTTCATTGAGTTGTCCCCTGTGAATAAGTGAGAAAGAAGTTAATGGACCTCTAGCTATGAGATCTCTAGTACTTATTAATTAATAACTTATTAACGTGTCAACTTTAATAAAAGAGCAAGGAAATTTCTTAAGGAATGGGGACAGTTGGGGATACACAATAAACAAATGAAGAGTTGACTTATATTGAATATGTGATGGAAAGCCTGTCCGATAAGCTATCTACTGTCATCCCACTGACTTAATAGTACTTCATATAAGGCTAAGACACTTGCAGCACAAACTAAACTCTATTTGTTTTTGGTTCAATGACAAAAGCAAGTACTTAAGCCACATATCTGTTTAAGGATTGAACATATAGCACTTGCAACAGTCGGCAGCACGGCGCACAAAAGGAGAAATGTGCCGAAAAGAAATCATAAAAATATATACTTATGTGGTAGTATCTTTTAATCTGACATGGCTCATGTTTGCTGTCTCAAAATGCGCTGTCTGTTTGGCCAGTCACTTGGCAGTTGTCAGTGGCAGTCGGCGCGGCGAGCAAAATTAACAACTTGATCCTTTGTCAAATCAGTCAAGCGCACTCAAATGCGCAAAATCCACAAAAGTGACTGCAAAGCGAGCGTAGCAAACCACCGAGCCAACCACTCACATTAACACCACAACCACCCACCCACTCACACACACACACACACACGCACTCTCTCGCCCTGTGCCTGGAACGAGCTCAACAATATGTAAATTCACATTTTTTGTTTGTCCAGAAATGCGCTTATTCAGCCAACACACAGCCAGGAGGCAGAGCCAGCGAGGCATAGAAACAAGCAAAGCCCAAAAAAATAAAATATAAAATAAAAAAAATGGCTATAGATTGGCTTATTAGAATACATACTTAGAACACAACTTTGCACAATATGTAAATGCAAGCTGTCAGAGTAAAAGTGAAAGGAACTAAACTCAGAATTAGAATACATTTTAAAGGAATATAGTACATGATCCTTCGAATGCAGCAGATAGGAAGAAGCAGAGCATGGAGGCACGGAAATAGATTTTGCACGATATATGTAATAGATTTTCGCCTGGCTTCTTCCATATCCGATTGTGAATCTTCAATATGGACTTTCTTGTGCATTTTGCTTACAAGTTAAGCAATTGTTGTGTCGATGTCATTAAGTTATAGAAAGTTTAGGTCTTTAAGGTTTAGGGAAATATTCTTCTTATTCTTGACCTGTGACTCATATTCGCTGATAAAGCACTTAGCCCAAGCGGATCGCCTTACGGAGAGCCATGGGAATGCATCGGAATATGCGGGGTCAGATTGTCAGATCATGCACAAAATTGTTCTTCTGATGCACGATCAAACGGCCTTTGACTTTCATATATGTAACTTATATACATATAATGCCTCGTTTCTCAGTTTGTGCTTATTTATAATACGCTTAACACCTTGATCATATATATGTCAACAACCTTTATGATAACTAACTTATGTATGTTGTATATAGAATAGTATATAACTTATATTCAGGAAGTCGTAGACAAGTATTGTTCAATCGAATTTTTAAAAATATCCATTTATCATTCTTGTTAGTTATTGTAAGGAGTTTTTTGATTGTATAGTTTCTACACCCTTGCAGGGGTCATTATAGTTTTGTCGTGAAATGTGTAACGCATAGAAGGAGACATCTCCGACCCCATATAATATATATATTCTTGATCAGAATCAACAGCCGAGTCAATATAGCTATGCCTAGACTCTCAGCTTTAAAGCTATCTTTATGAAACCTTGCAGAAGTCCTTCTTTCTGTTGCACGCAGTTGCACATATGTCAGAATCAGCTGGATCGGACCACTATTTCATATAGCTGCTATGGGAACGATCGAACAACTTGTTGTTTTTTAAGAAATCTTGACCAAATCTCTGCATTAACTAAACTAAGATACGGGCAAAGCACTTTGAGTATTATGAAAAGGTTGCGTCTGCAAGGGTATTAGAATTTCGGCGTGCCGAAGATAAACTTTCTTTTCCGTTTTTGAATTATTTTTATGATCTGCCCATTTTTAACATTTACTTACTTCTTTCAATAAACTCTAAAGGGAAAGTCACATACAGACCTAGTTTGCTAAAGCCTTTGAATAAATATAAAAATGACAACAGTTTTTGCATTTTACACTTATGCATAAAATTAATTAATTAGTTTATTGATTTATTTTTACTTTTCGCGCAATTCTTATATCATATTCGTATTACGTTTACGCACTTTGCCGCACATTTTACATCAATATAATTATAGGTTTTTTTTTCTGATTTTACTATTTCATTTTGTTTTTGCATTATAATTATTGTTTTATGTCAAGTTAACTTAAATACAGTTTTTTTTTTTGGCATTCACATACATGTGTTCATGTGTAATATAGTGCAATATTCGTAAGCATTAATCGTAATTGTATTCATACCACGGCGACTGTACTTGATAAACACTCGTGCGTATACTATGGGTGCATTTTTGATTACAAAATAACACACACACACACGTACAAGCACACACACTCACACACGCGCGCACACGAGAGCGTAATTTACAATACTTGAATGCGCTGCTAGGAAACATCAATCACAATATATGTATGTATATATATATATATATATATATGTTGTGTGTTTATATTTATCTTTACTTTTGCATATTTATATGTTTAGTTTTATAGACTGAAATTTCTAGCCATTGAATTTGAATGGTGCATTCAAAATGATTTGCATTATTCATTACACATTCACATGTTTGCTACTCAAATACATTTATGATTCTCATTTGATTTGGCTCCTGTTATTGGTATTGTATGGTCTGTGTTTACCATGCATATTTAAATGCCGTCACGCCTCAATTGCTGGCATAGTCCTCGATGAATGTGTCGATAATGTAGCGCTTCACCTCGTTAATAGATGTCCTCTTGTTGCTGCACTGCAGCCGCTCCTGGTGCTCCGGCAGCACCAGCAACTGCTGCAGCTCCCCCTGCAAATATTTATGTATATATATATAGATATGTATGCACGTATTTTGCTTAAATATATTTATAGTGAACGATTGAATGGCAATTATCTGCATATTAAGTATTATTATGGGGCCAACGAGGCGTATGCGTTATCGGCTTTATGCAGCATTTAAAGTGCATAACGCATACGCCGCGTAGCATTCACAGTTATCGCATTAAACTGTTTGCACAATTTATGGCCCACCCTGCCCGCTGACAGCGTGGCAGTTGCAATTCCGAAATTGCTTGTAAAATGTCGCACGTTGTTTTCCACAGCGCTGCGGGCGGTACGTTCGGTGAAAATCAATTGGGAAATTAATATAACAAAAATTGTTTCCGTTTATGGTTGAGCTGTGCATGGAAATGTTTCAAATTGCATTCAGCGGTTGTCAAAGCGTTTTTAAAGCTGCTTTTGATGATATTTGGCGATATTTAAAATCGATTCATTGTTGATAAGCGCACAAAATGATGCCTCACTTATGTGAACTATTTAAGGACCTTTGGTCTATTGAAGATTTTATTATCATATTATGCCAATTCATTTAAAATCTTGCTTATTTTATGGTTAAGTAACTGATTAATAATACAAATCCTATTAAACGGAACATTTTGCGTGGCAATTATTGATCTCAAGTGAATTGTTATTGCCTTTCAACAGAGCTTTTGCGTTAAGCTATCGTTATTATCGTTATGTATGTCAGCCAACAAGTGCTCAATAATTTATTGCTGTACGTTTGTCAATTTATATTTTGTGGAATTCGTCCCAATACTCACATTAAAGCCGCGTCCAATTTCCACATCCGCGTCCAGGGGCAGCGTAAACAGTCGCTTCGAGACAACAAAACTGTTTGTCCACATGCAATCGACGTAAATCGATATGAAATCGCCATTTTGTATGCTGTGTGCGACAAAAATGTGGCAACACGAGTGGCGAGAGGTGCAAATAATTAAAAGACATACAGAGTATTATGGTACACTGGCATAGAAAAATGTGCCAACGGCCGATGACAAATGGCGCCCACTTTAACCAAGTGTCAATTTGGCAGCTGGTGTAGCTGTATCGTATACACACACGCGCACATACACAGCCACAAATAAAGCGACACTCGATATGCATGTATTTGAGTGCATACGAGTGTTTGGGCGTGCTCGTGTGTGTGTGTGCGTACTTTTATGTGCGACTGTGCGTGCTATTTGCATGTGTGTCAAGTGTGTGTTTCAAGTGTCTCCACTGTGTGCGTTTCATTGGCCCAGGCGATTTATGTTAATAAATTGAAAATGCAAATAAAACGAAAGTGTCAATGACGGGAATGGCCATCAAGAATCACACTCACACACACGCACGCACACGCACGCACACACACACGCACATAAATCCATTTAAAGCACGCACACTGATTGCTTATCTAGAAAAACAACAACAACAGCTCCGACTGTTTAATCTCTCCCTCCCTCTCTCCTCTCTCTCTCTCCCTCTCTTCTCGCTCCCCCCTGCAGACTCACCTGATAGCCACTTGATGCCAGCGATAATCATATAAATTGAATTTCACCGGCAACATTTCCGTTGTATTGTCGCGTTCCAGATACAAACGAAGTCCATCCTTGCACGCCTCCAGATACAAATTGTGTGTCCCGTTGCGTATGGAGAAAATTGTCGAAGCATTTTTCGTATCGTTCTGCAAAATGGAAAGTGGAAAAGCTCTTTGGCAATGTTTATTGACGCATAGATTATAATTGCTTTATGTCGAGTATATCTGACCTGACCTGACCGTGCACGTGGCGCGTAAAAAATGAATTGTCGCAAGTTCCTTAAAAAAAGTTTAAGGGGGGAAGGGAAAAAAAAACTTTGAAAAATTTCCCAAGGGAAAAACGTTTTTTTTAATTTTTTTGTAGGGTTGAAAAAAGTGGAAAAAAAAAAAACAAATAAAAAAATTTTAATTTTTGGGGGGAAAATAAACCCAAGTGTTGGGGGGGTGGACTTGGGGGGGGTAAGAAAGGATTTTGAATGGGGGGGGGGGGAAAAAAGTTTTTCCCCTTTATCACATAAGATAACTAAAATAAACATTTCTAGCTTCCTAGCTCTGACGGCTTGGGCTGCGATCTCCAATCAGTCAGTCAGTTAGGCAGTCAGTCAGTCAGTCAGGCAGTCAGTCAGACAGTCAGTCAATCATTCATTCAGTTAGTCAGGACAAACAGTTTTATATCTAGAGATACAAAATTTGCAATTAACGCGTTAAGGAACTACAACAAGCTAAATCGATAACAGACTATTATTATCGATAAGTTTAGATAGCACCTGTTTTCATAAATGTGTGCAGGATATGCATACCTACAGACATTTATTGATTTAAGGTATGGTATTTGATCAACTTGAACAACATGTTGATCGACGCTTAGTTATCGATAGACACTGCCTGAGAGATCGGTTGAATGTGTTCAAATTATGAACCTTTTCGTTACCTTTGCTCTCAGAGTGATCATCAATGTAAAGTTGAGCATATTCCGCCAGCTGCGTATGTAGCCCATATTTGCGGGCGTGGACGAGGAGGGCACGCCCACAGAAACGGGCGTTGTCAGCTCTGAGAACTCGGCTGGCAAATTGTCAAAGCTGGCGACAGTTGGCAGCTCCTCAGCGACCGGCGCGGGCAGCTTCTTGTAGAACTTGAGCAAATCGCTGATATCATCTGTAAATGGAAATGGAAGACGGGACTGGGCAGTGAGTAAATAGTAAAGGACTCTGACGGTTGAGGGCAACACTTACCGCTGCACTCGAAACTGTTGCAGTTGCGCTGCTCGATGTTGTAGCCCTCGCATAGTAGAGTGGATAGGGCTAGGCTCTTGGTCACTTTGCGTTTTTTGTGCTGATTATTTGCACGTGTCCTGCGACGGTCATTACGTACAACTGCCACAAAGCTGACACCTGTGCCCATCGCTTCATTACCGCCGCTTGTTAGCCCAGTTGCTGCTCCTGCTCCTGCTCCTCTGCTGCAGTTGCAGTTGCAGTTGCTGTTGCTGTTGTCGTAGTCTGGGTGCTCATCGACTGCTGCTTCGTTGGGTCGAGTGGGAAGTCAACAGCTGCTGCTGGCTGCATCATCAACAGCAGCGCATCGTCAGGCTCGTCCTGTGTACCACCCGCACTGGCAACATCGTCCTGGCCGAGCACTTCATTATTATCAGCATTGAATGCAGCTGCTGTTGCTGCTGCTGCTGCTGTTGCTGTCGTTGTCTCTGCTGCATCATTATTCGCCTCGTCAGCGTCCTCGACATCCAACTGCTCCTCCTCTGCCACCTCCTCCTCCTCTTCGATCGCATCGTCGTCGTCCAGATTCAGATTCAGATTCATATTCATGTTAATGCTCACCAGTGGATTGTCCAGCAGACAGCGACGGAAACGCTGCTGCACACCTTTGCCGCAGGTAACGCTGCAAAGCGTAAAATCGCTCCAATCGTCCCAGCCTATAATTGATGAATGCAGCACTTGTCCATTAAATTGCCCAGCTCTCGAAACGATTAGCATTTTATAGGCTCTGTGACAAAGGGGGCTATCTCTTAGGAGTACATTCAAAGCAAACCTTTATGTGCATCAAAATATAAAACCTTGCTTGAATGCGAATAAGTAAATATTTTGTAGGTTGAAATGCATTTTAAAATTGAAGGAAATGTGAAGAAACTGGGCTTACGAATCTGACTAACCAGGCTTACGAAACGTCTAACGAAAAACTGGCAATTTTATTTTTTGCTACAAAAAGTAATCAAATATCAAATGTCAAGTGTTGAAATAGCTAGAGGGCCTCTTACACAAGAAATTCACCCTGAATTCAACTATGGCTAACAAACTATGGAAAAACAGAAAATGCCTCATACGCTGAGCTCATGTGTGTATGTGTGCGCATGTATCTGTATGCATCTTTGTGTCCATGTATCTATGTAAGTACATTTATGAATCTTTGTATCTATGCAACTATGCCAGTCATAATCACTAAAAATATAAAAAAATCTAAGCTTGGTTTTTATGTGCTGCCTTTCACCTAAAAAAAACCCTCTTGAATTGTTGCCACAATTTTTTTTGCGTGTGTGTGTGTGGGGGTGTGTGTGGGGGGGGGGGGAGGCATGCTATCTATCTCTTGACACAAAAGTCAAGTGTTACTTTCCTCAAGGGCTGCAGACTGTCTGAAAGCGCCTGGTGCTTGTGCTGTCAGCACAGGAGGATAATCGGACATACGGACTCGCAGCTAGTCGCATGCTGCGTCATCATCATCCAAATATATTTTTTATACATGTTAGTTATATTTTATAGAACGCGCCGTTCTATGCACACAGGCATGACGACAAGTTTGTTGGGTAATTTCGATGGGCTGCCAGTTATCAATCTTCATCACAGATTAATTGATTAGAAATATGAAAGGGATGCATGACAAAATATCGAACTACACGTTGTTCCTAAAAGTTGCAACATAATTTAGCTAAGCAATCTACATTTATAAAGTGTCGAGTAATTTAAGCAACTAAATTGGGAAGTGTCGGGGTTGAACATCAACTTGAAGTCTTTTTTGATTGGCAATATTTATACAATTTCACATTAAATCAAGTAAAGCTGATTTCTTCGTCTATTCATATGTAAGACTTATTGAAGACTTTTGTAAATCTCTTTTTATTGGAAACAATATTAAATTTCAAATCAAGTAAACCTGATAGCTTTCAGGCAGTGAAAAGAAACCAAGAAAAACTCTTTCCGTAAACACGAAGACAAACTTGATATGGGGCAAATTTGGGTGCTGGCATTTAGGTTTGATTGGCCGATTGAGCTGTCCATCGAGCTAGTTATGCGTTGTAGTTCCGAAACTCAAACCGGAGATGCACGTAAACTCCACAAACATCCGCAAAGGAGATTTGCTGAACAATGCAACCAACAAGCGAAATGCGATTAACAAGCGGAAGTGCCACAGCAACAAAAACAACAAGCACTGCGAAAATGGGGGCAACAACAAGAAGCTGGCTTAAGGGGTCAACTTACCCAAATGCTTCCAGATATGATTCTCGAATTGCGGCGTCCAACGATGCAGCCCGTTGACGCTGATATGCAGGACATCCTTGTCGTTGGCCATGTCAACTGCACCACCCAAGCCCGATCCCTGCGGCGTTCGCTGCATCTGCCTGGAGGCCACAGCTGCGCCCCCCGGGCTGCCTGGGAAGCCCGTGCCGGTTACCGCTGAGGCAGGCAGTAATTTGCCAAAAGCAATTAATTCCGTGGGCAACATTTTCAGCATATTAGCATCGAAGCATTGCACCGGCTGCAATGTGGCATTCAGTTGCCTATGCGGGAGCGAAGAGAGGGAAAAATTGCCAGACAAAGTTAAAGCCAATAAAGAGTCAGCACAATATGCAAAGCCGCACATCCACTAAGTATGGGCTCCACATATCTGTTGAAAATGCAATTAGGCATCCAATTCATAGTGGCATTCCCCTACTTCAGCTATTAATTAACTATGATGCCCGATGCACAGTGGTATACCCCAAATTAAATGAGTTATTTAACCCTGTGCATCGAGATACTTTGATATTTCATTTTATATCTTTGATACAGGGAAATGCCCCTAATTGGAATATATGTTTCTTATACAGGTAGGTAAGCTCTAAGTTGCTTTTAAACCGTTTAAACATGTGCCAAATATCTTAAATTGTATGTTATTTCGATTCAGAATGTAACTCTGTTAAAAAATAAACTCTATTCAAAGGAAATATCATTTATGATAATCGGGAAGCAAAAGTTGAATTCCTGATACAGGAACTATATCTAAACATTACGATTTGCAAATTTTAATTATGAGTCTTTGATTTTTATTATAAAATGTCGATATTGATGTTTGAAGTGCTGCACTTACCCCTCATACTGATAGGCGGCACCGCTGCCGCTCCAAGCACTCGAATCGCTGACGCTGGCAAAGCCGCCGCGTCGCGCTCCGCCGAATGCAGAGCCGTCGGCGCCCAGGGTGCCATCGCCTGCCCCAGCAGCGGCGCCATTGGCCATTTTGAGCAGCGAGGCGCCTTTGTATATCGTTTCCGGAGTTAATGTTATTAAAATTGTGGCAGCCTGCGATGCGGATGCGGCCGTGTCCACAGCCTGCTCGGCCAGTTCGGCATCGGTGAAGATGCGAGCTGCCAGAGCTTTGACAATCACCGGACTGGTGCGAATCAGCTCTGCGATGCCTTTGTGTGCGCACCGACGACGATCCGCGGTCGGCGTGGATGCCGGGGCTGCCGTCGCAGCTGCGGCGAGCAGCGGCAGCAGCAGCATCCAAACGGCCGGGCTGGGTATATGACGCAGTCGCCTGGCTGCGCGCATTCCCGATGCAGCTGAAGTGGCCGCCATGGACAAACTATATATATATATATTTATATACGTATATATCTCCTTTATCTGTTTGATTTCGCTAACGAATTACGCTCAGGTTGGCATTGCACTTTTTTATCGCTCTGCGGCTTCAATTTACTTGCGCCAAAAGTCACGTTCCGGTCCTGATTCTTTTATGGGTCACCAGCAGCGAGTGCTGAGCGCACTTAAAACGCGTTGACATTCATTTCTATGCTGCAAAGATAAAACACACAAAAAGTTAGAGAGAAAAAGATGGCAGCGACAATGGCTAAAGCTCATTTAAATAAATTGAATGTTATTCTTAGGTAAACCATAATTTATGATTATGCAGGTCGTCAGAGAAACGAAACGAACCGAAAAATGACAGTTTGCGCAACAAGGCGAGAAGCGTAGAGCGAGAAGAAAAGTTAAGTGCATGGAAGCGAAGTAAGTAGGTGAATGGAGTGAAACAAATAGAAATGAGAAGTGAGAAGCGAATTGTGCAAGGTATAAATTTAAGCAATAAGCGAAGCAAAGAAGTGAAAAATCAAAGCGAGAATAGATGAGAAGTTAGCGCTGCGAGAAACATATTGAGAAGACAGACCGGCGATAAATTAAGCGAGACCCGAAGCTAGAAACAGCGTCAAGCGAGAAGCTTAAAGAAGCTTGTAATGCATGTTTAAGCGAAGCTATTAGAGGAATGAGCACATAAGTAAGCTGAAAAGGGAGACGTAGGAAAGCGAGAAGCGAAGGGATATAAATGTTTAGTGAAGAGAGAAGCGAAGCAATAAATTAAAAAGACGCGTAGAGAGACGACGTAAAGCAAGCGAACAGTGCCTAGCAAAGTAATCAAGGCGTAAAGCGAAGTACGAAGTGAAGCGAGAAGCGGAAGAAGTTGAAAGTATTTGCCCGACTTAAGCATATCCGAACTTAACCCTTTCAAAGTGAGCGCTGCCTCGTTGCTCTTGATTACCTACTTAAAAGAAAATAATTTCACATGCAGATTCTGGCCATTTATTTGCATACTGGCCATGCAATTGGGGATTACATGGATGGAACGTGCACCATTTGAGCCGGGACATGTTTAATGTTTCAGTTTGAAATTTATTGCAGCTATTAAAGTTGAAGATATGTTGCCATGTTGCTGAACACCCAGTTTCCATTCCCCGCACAGACCACAGAAATAATTAAACGCAATCCTTTGATGCAGTCCATTTAAGATATTTGCTTTGGTCAGCAAACGAGTTGATGGGGTGCCCCTCTTTAAAGGAGGGGAAAACGCAGTGTGTGCGCCATCAAAGTCAATGCATTTTCTTTCGTATCCTGCTGCAGGAAATAAATATTTCGAATAAATATTTTAGCTATTTCGTAGCTCTCTAAGCCAGGCAGAAGCAAACGAAATTCAATGGCCATGCATTGTCCAGGCTGCTGGCTACTGGCTGCTGGCTACTGGCTGCTGGCTGCTGGCTGCTGGCTGCTGGCTCCTGGTCCATTCTTCGCCAACATAAACGTGCAATAATCAAATAGAATTTTTACGCACATAAGCGCTGCATTCCCCTCTAGCTCGCCCCCATCCTTATCCGGGCAGCACATCCTGCTGCTGGCAGAAACAATGCGAGTAATGGCAGAGCAAAACATTTTGCCAGATAAATGTTGGCTGTTGCCCCTTGGCGGAGTGTGTGCGTGTGTGTCCATGTGTGTGTGTGTGTGAGTGCGGGACTAACAAAGTTACGACTGGCACTGAAATCATTCGCAATGTGCATATCCTGCGCTGCAGGCGCATCCTTTTTTCTCGAACAGAGGGAGTTATGTAAAATAAAACCCACCGGCCGTGCAAAATTGAGCTCTCAATTGTTTTATGGCATTGCCTTTTCCAGTAAAACAAAGAAAAACAAAAAACAAGAATCATCTGAACAATGCCTAGACTAGTCGAATAGTGTACACCCTTGCATACTTTCCCAGCTGAACAAAGTTCTTGTAGAACTCAATTTTCGACAAAGCTTACATATGGCTAATATATCTTACGTACAGTAGCTCGATATATATATACATTTTTTAATTAAGAAAGCTTATAATTGACATTTAAGCTTAAACTATCTTGAAAGTAAGACAAAGCCTAATATATATATGATATCTTTTAGATATGCTACGATAAAAGACGGATGCCGAATCTCATGAAGGCAGGCATGGCTATGGCGACTCGATGCGATCGACTACCATGTGTTACACGTTCTGTGACAAACTTATAATACCCTTTCAAAGGGTTGAGGGCTAGTAACTCGGTCAAGTCTAGCGTAGAAGCGACCGAGTTACGGTCTACGGGTTGTCCGCACACGCAGGTCCGTGTACTTCAGACCGTTCCGATGGCATTTTCCATTTCGTGACCATTCGTCAGTTCACTTTCAACTTTCAGCAGAGTCTCCGGGGGCGGCAATCAGTGTAATTGTTATTGTTTTTTTTTTTTGGTTTTATTTTTTCATTGCCCCTGGTAGCCACTTTTATTTCGTTGTTCAACTTTTTTTCGCCCCCCAAATTGACAAGCAATCTGCTAAAAGCAGTTGAATACCAAATAAACCAGTTATAAGGCTTAAGAGATGGAATTTCCAATGACTCGAATTCTAAATGCATATGTCGCATTTGGTTTTTGAATCTTTGCTCACAATTTGATTCGAATTCCGAGAGAAGACAATTTAAATTAAACTAAAACCACATTGATCCAGTGGAGACAAATGTAAAGGACTAAAGTGAACACGGATAACAAAGGAAGAATTCGGAAAGAATTTCAATTTTTTCGCTTATTCAGTTTTGTAACCTTTTTCGATAAGTTACATAAAAATACACGCCATTTATTGGCACTTTTTCTCACATTTGTTAAAAAAGAAACATTTTTCCATTTTTCAAATTAAATATATTTAGTAAAAACTTTTCATTTTCTAGGAAACTTTTTTGCCTCAATCAGTTTGATATGGGACCAGCTGTTGATCCGTAAAAAATCATGGAATCATTTCAGTTTTCAATGAAATGGGACCTTTAAAAAAAATACATTTCGTTTGCGATTGAATAATAAAAGGCAAAGCAGACAATAAATAAAAATAAAAAAAATAGCTAAGGCAAAAAAGGCCACATTTAAAAATGAGAGACCATTATTACAAATAGATTGAAGGCCAGTTGAATGTCTCCCAATCGGTGTGTGAGCGTGCATGTGTGCGTGCGTTTGTCCAGCTGTGTGTGTGTGTGCGTGTGTGTGTCCGGGTGTGTGTGCTGGTAAGTTGTGCGTTTCGTTAGCAATGCTCGACATGATTGAATATCAAAAGCCAGTTGCCAAACGCAAATCTCTGGCATGTTTCGAGCGGTTCCCTCGACACCCAAGCCCGAGTCCCAACAGGGAGGAGCGCCGGGTCGAAAATTTAACAAGTACGACTCTCAAAGGACTCGTAAAACTGATAGCCGCCCACTCGTACGCCCGGCCAGAGTTGAAAAGCGCCGCACGTTTTCCTAAAGTTCTACAAGTGGCGCAGAGAGAATTGCCACTGGGCTGTTGGCGGTCGGTCGCTGGTTCGAAGTTGGGTTCCTGTTTGGGAGGCAAATTTTCTGCATAAGCCAGCAAATATATTTTGTGCACAAATTATGCCTTAAATGCCCCTGGACGTAGTCATTTCGACTTGGCATCCTCGTTTCTTTTTCTCTCCCTCTCCCCGGCTCTCTCTCTCTCTATGCCACACGCATACGCAATTATCCTCGGGGACAACTGTCGCCTTTTATCAGCACGAATGATTAAGCCCGAAATGTTTTAAAATTAATTTTATGGCGTCACCTCAAAGAGCCAGACATGCGCTGGACCGTAAGCTGGGGCCCACCATTATGCGGATTACGGCAACAGATATTCGTGTCCTCCGCTCGGCATAAATAATGCTCTCTGCGCTTTCTCTATCCGTACTTAAACCACAATAAAAACTGCTATAAAATAACCAATTGCCAACCCATATGCCACACAGATTTGTCGCGCACACCCTATAGAGCTCCATTTTAGTGTCGCATATTCCACATGCCATAGAGATGATAAAAAAAAAAGGGACATCCAAGTAGTTGATAGGTGTCCGCAGCCATTGTCGGGCGACAGCAGCGACTGCCATTCAATCGAGTGGTTCCTATCCATTTCCATTCCCCGCCATTTGCCACGCACTCGTGCAGTTTTTCCGTACTCTTCTAGTTTACTTTTTTTTTTCGCCAGCTCTCATAATATGTAAATTATTTTGCACCCAACACAATTGAGCCAACTGCCATGGGCGGAGCGAGGAGACGACTGTCAGGATGGGTTGGGTTGGGTTGGGTTGGGTTGCGTTGATTCCCTTGTTTGCCGACGAACTTTATCAATGAACGCAAAAATTCCTGAATAACATTTTGTTCGTCTGCCTTGCACTGCGCGTATGCCCTACCAAAAAGCACATTCGATGTGTCATGCAGCAGGAGAAGGACATTCATATAAGTTAGCATATTAGCTTGTACAAATACTCAGATTCTTTTATCCAAAATCAAGGCAAGGTTCAAATCCCAACCGATGAAAACCTCTCATTTCTCGTCTTCTTCTAATATAACTTATTAACAATGAATAAATATATTCCTGTATTGTTTTATTACATTACAGACTCTGCGGATTACTATTTAGAACTCAGTTAGCTGCATTTGTGCAAGGGTATTCATAGTTCGACTTAGCCCACATTCTAAACTCTTCTCTCAGTTCTTCTTCTCGTTTTGTCGAGCCACGTATTGTGGCTATATTAAATTCCGATTTTATTGATTTATATCTCGTGCGTCTTCTACTTTTTATTCACTTAGACAACAGCAACAGCTTTACGCATCAGTCTCGGCATGACAATGATAATATAATCACCGAAGAGCATATATACTTATTTGTACTCCATTTAAAAAGCCAGTGTTGCAAAATGTTGTAAGATTTAAAGAGTCGCTGCAGAGCTTCCAGCTTTATCCAGCTTGCGGCTTGTTTATCTTGAAATGTGTCAGCTTTTAGTTGAATAAATAATCGCAGCCACTTTTTATAGTAAATAAATACTCTGACCTATTCGCAGCTCAAAGCTTTTAAGTACCTGAACTTTATTTGGCTGATTATCTAAATGTTTACCAAGCTCATTTTTGGACCTATTGCTTAAGCTATTCAAGTCGAAACCGATTGAACTTATTTAGATATGATAATCCTTTGAATTATTATTGAAGATTATTGGCCCAAAGGGTCTTCCACTAATTCCGGCACTCATCAGGCATCTAAATTACTTAATTCTTATGCCAATTTCGAGAATAATGATTTTACGTAAATCCACTTAATAACTAAACAAATAAGTTAGTCGGAGACGTCGAATATATATTTCAATTTCCAGCTTTTGTTTATGCAAAGTCATTTGAGACGAAAGTAAATTTATAGCCCATCAGCAGACGGCAACAGCAACAGCAACAGCAACAACAACAAAAGGCCAAAAGGTTGTGTGCTCCATTAACCAAATGCCCCGGCACCGGAAACTGAAAGGATGTTGAATCTGGCCCTCGGCCCCCAGCGCATTCCGGCAAATTTATGCGCACAATTAATTTTAAAATCCTAATCTCAGACAATATCAACATGGTTAACAGACAAAAAGGGCCCGCTACGAGTACATCAAATATACACCTGCTGCGAGTATTATTGACATGCAAAAAAATGCTTATTAGCAGCTGGATATGATAGACTATGAGATATTCACTATTCGTGTTAATCATGTCATATCTGTCACAATTGTCATATTTTCGGCTTATAATTGGTTCTATTTTGAGAAATGAGATAAACAACATTCTCCAAGTTCAATAAACTGTTCAAGCGAAACCAAGTATCTTTTGCTTAGAAGATTATGAAGCTCCTCTTCGCCTTCCATTCGCACATTTAATTCGTTCTGTCTCGCCTGAGCGATTAATTAAAAACCAAGCGCCTTATTTACTAATTGGGCGGGCTTTTAATTTTCGGCTGTGATTAGGCGCCTCTACAAATACTTATTTGCCGGCTGATAATCAGTGGCCAGTAGCCACGGCATAAACGTTGGCAGTTAACCCGTGCGATTTAAGTGGCCCCATTCATGGTTTAATGAGCACATCAAAAGCGAACTTTATAGGTGAAAGAGCTGCCCGGTTGGAGGAAAAGCTTCTTTGCACTCAGCACTTAGTGCTGCTCGCTGTGCAGATGATAATTATAATGCCACTTAATGGTGTAAGACCTATAGCCACGATGCTGCTGCTGTTCTTCTCTTCTGCTTCCCTTCCATGCCATGGGCATTATGCGCTTGAAGCTCAGGAGCGGTAAGGGGCTTTACCGGAACAACTTAACAACAACAGACTAATATTCACCTATCTACGTTTAGGTAAGACATAACTTCAACGTTGACCATGGCAGCATAGCAACATAGCAACATATCAACATAGCTTCGCCGAGAGATCTAGAATCAACTTATCTCTACATTTGGAAACGACATAATCTCGCGCTGAGATATGTCATTATTTATATTCGTTACCCCAAATGCATTTTGAGTTAATAAATAAATAAAATTGAAGTAGCTTATTAACGATTCAACAGCTTAACAGCCCCATTCACACTGGCGCCCAATTGCCCGCTTAATGTCAATTCCGCTCCTGTATTGCTCTTGCTCGTAAATTATGAACATTATCGCTAAGGACATTTAACTTGCAAATTACCATAGATCAGAATGCCGCAATGATGCGGGCACTATTGAGCCACACACTCTCTCTCACACTCACTCACACACACACACACACACACACACACAGAAGCACATTACATTCATTCTATATTATCTTTATGTATACATTAATTTTATTGCATTTTACATATACAAATCGTGGAATATTCTGCGCTATCGCTGCAAAACTTTGCACATTAACCTGTTACCTCTTCTATCTTTCTATTCTCTAGCTCTCTCTCTCTCTCTTCTTCTCTGAACAGCAAGTGCTGGGCTGCTTTTGTCATTGCCCCATTGCCATTAACAATACGAGCGTTTTTTTGTTGTGTCTTATAGAAACAATTGCGACTGTAAAATGCCTTAAAATAAGCTGCCCCATATTCAATTATGCACAATGCGGCACATGTGTCCTTTGCAGCATATTTCTGGCCCAAACACACACATCCGCCCAGAGCCACATAAAAGCATACAAGCGCATAAATCAATCTACAAAGCAGCCAGCTTTATAAGGGAGCAAAGAGAGAGAGTTAAATATATATTTTGCGGGTTCTTTGTCTTTTCCGTTCTTAGCCCTCGCTCTGCTTACAATTTTTTATTCGTATGATAGTCAAGCTGATATATAAATTGAAATTTGGGAATTCGAATTAAGCAGTCAAAAAGCATGGAAAATGAGTTAATCAGTTATAATTCACAAATGGTTTTAGCCTAGAGAAAGTGTTAAGCTACATTTCTTTAAGAGTTGCATACAAAATGAAGTAAATAACCATCTTTAGATTACAAATTTATCAATCTATTATAGTTTTCCTTAGGTATTACTCACCGTTTTTCTCTGGTTTTAACTGACCTCTCCTCGTTGCTTTTAAGTATCCATCATAAACAATTTCGGCACTCAGTTGGTTGTCTGCAGTGCACACATAGATCAAATACACAGACTAAATTAAACTTTTGTCTATTGTGGCGAATATTCGCAATATTAATATTTATTTATATTTTTGGTTGCAGTTCGGCTTGAATTTCCCGCTCGAAGAAACACAGAGTCTATGAAAAACTGTATCTGTGTGATTTAAAAGGTTCACATAGATAAATTTGTATTCTTGCAAAGTTTCCGTCGTTTAATCTGAAAGTTTTAATTAAATGTTTATGCTCGTTCCTTGTACTTTGTGCATATTGCCATTTATGCTTGAATATTTCACGCCGTAATTTATTCAATTTAAATGTTGCAGTCGTTCATTTAAATTAAGTTTAATAAATAGTTTCATAGTTTCTCAAGGTTTTGCCATGGCTTTAGCATTGCGAAAATATTTACTTAACCGCGTCAGGGCAAAAACCTTTGTTTATTTATGAAGTTTTAGCAAAAAAGCTAATATTCAATAAAAGTACCGACTTTTTTTTGTCAAAATATAAATATTATCTAAAAGGTCAAACATTTAATTTGGAAGGACATTTTGAAATAATAACAAGAAAGAGGTTCCATTCGGAAGCTCCCGACTAGGGGATACCCTGAACCCTCTTCTTCCAACCTTCTTCTAGAAGCTACATGTCAAGTTTGCTGGCTTTAGCTCTTCCTAATTACCAAAATTGCTCAAAGAACAGGATGTCAATATCGATTTTAATCGATTGCTTGGAAATGGGGCAAGCTATCGAATATCGAAAACAAACTCCTGCAGCACTAAAAACCTACAGCTAAAAGTCTCTACCTCTTATAGGTTTTGGGATCCTTGCGTTCATACATTAGGACGGACGGACGGACGGCCAGACGGACATGGCTAGATCGACTCGGCAATTGATGCTGATCAAGAATATATATACTTTATGGGGTCAGAGATGCTTCCTTCTGCCTGTCACATACATTTGCGCAAATACATTACCCATTTTGAAGTAAGAAAAGTAATTATATAAAATGATCGAATTAATTAATAAACAAGCTAAGTCAAGCAATTTTAATTAGTTTGAAGTGTTTCAAATGCTTTAGTTGTTTTTATTGACGCAATTCTATTTAGTTACATAATTGGCAAGCCACAAACTAACATGAAATTGATGGCTTTGTAATTGTTGTGCGCATTTCACAGTATTTCATTAAACAGTTTGATTGCCCAGCTAATTGCCGAGCCAATTAAATTACACGTAACCACAATCAAAAATCAATTACAGTTTACTTAATTGCAAATCGCAACATGCTGCAACACAATAACTAAAACGCGCCACAAACTGTTGCAAGTTGAAATTGTTTGATTGGAGTTGAAAGTTTTGGGATTTCTTTTATTCTTAATACATTTGAGTAGCTTTTAATTGAGTCAATTTGGCCACGAAAACTTTACACTATTTGGGCACGAAAGCAACATCTACAAGTTGTCCAACTGATTGTTGCCAACTCCGCTCTTAGCCAAGTTTTGTGGCATTCGGTGAACGCGCCGCGAGCCAACTGCTTGCCAAATACTTTGAGCCAGCCGCTTTTATACTCCGTGTTGGGGTCCTCTCAAATGCGTCGGCGCGGATAAAACGCAGCCAATAACTGGTTGCCAAAGGATGCACAGGATGCCGGCTGTGTGCGCTGCTCTTTTGCCAATGTTCGGCGGCGTTTGTTTACATATGGCGACAGCTGAAGTCAGAGACTTGGCATTTCATCCCAGTGTTGCTCAAGATGCAACTGTGTGTGCTTGTGTGTGTGTGTGTGTGTGTTACAGTGAAGTTTTAATTGAATTGCGGCTGCAAGTTTTCAGCTGCATTTCTCACACACAGCCCCAAAGCCGCCACAAAAGGTGTGAGCCAAGTTTTGTGCAACAAAACTTTACAGCTTTAAAGTTTTTCACTTTTGATGCGGCATTATCGCAGTTGCTCTGTTTTTGTTTTTACTTTGTTATTTTTTATGCTTTTTGTATGTTATTTTTTAGCTGAAATGCAACTTTAAAAATAGCGAATTGAAAACAAAGGACGCTTCGCACAACACGCATACGCCGTGTGGTACGTGAGAAGGCCGCGCTTAAAAGTAGGCAACATAAAATGTTCATTTGCTAAGCGCATGCTGTGTGTGTGTGTGTGTGTGTGTGGCTGATAGAAACTGTGTCGAACACCTGTTGTTATTGTTGTATTACCTGGAAGTTTGTTGTTGTCGTTATTGCTGTCGTTGCTGTTGCCCTCAGTTTGTTTCTTACTTAGCCTTTTCTCTAGATTTTGCCTGTAGCAAAACTTTTGATTTCGCTTTTGTTTCAGTTGCTGCTCCTTTCGCGCCATTGTTTTTTGTTGTTGGCAGAGTTTATAAGTACCCTGCCAGGTGTTTTGATTTATTGCGTTTTGGTTAAGTGCAGCAGCCGCCAACTTCATTTTAATCCCCTTTTGTACGGAACGTTTTGTGCATTTTCTGTGGCTTCCCGCTCAGGGACAAGATTCGATAATAAAGATACTTTAAGAAGTTTTTGTTTGAATATATACATGGAAAATAGAATGGGTACGTAAGTAGCTTGATTTATGCAAAGGTTTTCATTATAACTTTCTTTAGAACTTATTAATGAACAATTGAATTCAGCACTTATGTATAATAAAAATAGCGTATTCCTCCCTCCCTCCTTTCCCTCCTCTCCCTCCTCTTCAAAACCTAAACAAATCTATAAATACATTTATCTTCTCAAATCAATTTCCAATTATTTACTAAGTCAACCTTAACTTTTCGACATTTTCTCAAAAGCAAGCCCGCTTCAAAGAAACTTGACTTGTTTTTAAGTTTCATCAACAAAGATCCAAGAACTGGGTCATAAATTATTGAAAAAGCAAATAAACCAATCGTTCCATAGATAACACGCCCTCTGAATTGTTCATAACAGTTGCTAAAAAGTAAAAAAGTGTTTTCATATTATCGACTGTACAATCCTAACTCATTTCGTATGCCCCTTATCGGCTGTGTTAACCCACTTAGAACAATTTAAGCGCTGTGCCAATTTCACACCCACAGCTACTGCAAACATTTCCGGCCTCATCCCGATGGGTTCTTTGTGCGCCTGATTCGTTTCAACGCTAATTACAATTACGTATCCATCCAATCGGCGGGAGTGTGTCGGGGCGAGCGCTGCTCGCGACATAGTCCCATCGAAACTCCAAACATAGCCATGCATATTTTATTCTCTGTGTAGTCGGAAAAATTTCTGGCAAATTGCCTACCCCGTTTTCCATTTCCCCGCTTCCACTTTCGTTCTATGGCTACTCATAGTGCTCTGTTTCAGTTTTTCTCTCTGACCACGATTCGTTTGGCGTTCTGCAAGTGTAACTTAATTTGTTACCCCGACGGCGGTTACAGTAGCCAAAAACCATTTGGTACATGCACAATTTTGACACCCACCCCGCCCTCAATGCCGCATCAGACACGCCCAGTTACAAGTCTGGTCTGGCTGGTCTGGACTGGTCTGGCCGGGACTGGCGTTTTCATTAGTACTCAATTAATGGAGCATGATCTTAATGGGTTTTCAACAACAGGCAGTCCAAATCGAGCTAAACCGAATCAGCCTAACACCACCCTTATGTGGAGGGGAGGGGTTGCGAGAGGGCGGGCAGCGAGGCGTGCCGTTTGCTAAGTACGCCAAATCAGCACAACTCTAATTGGAGGCGGACACAGCAGGAGAGAGGAGAGAGGACGAGCAGGAGCATGAGGATGCGGCTGGGCATGCATTGTGAGCCTGCAAAAAGTTTATTACTGCCCAAAAAGCCAAAAACCTATTGACCAAATACTCAACCACGAAAAAAAAAACACATAACCGCTGCAATCAAGTGAAACCGACTGCGTCATACTCTGTGCGCATCGCCTAACAATATCGCACTGTGAGTTACCGCGGTGTCGACTGGAGGGCAACAAATATACTCGCTTTCATTGTGTAAATAGAGTATAAAAAAAAAACGATGTGTAAGAGTGTTTTCTTTGAGAGCGCTGAACGTTGGCTCAATTATGTGTGTGTGCCTGAACCGTCAATATTTGAGTTGGCTGAGGCAAGCGCCGTGTTAGCCGCTTGCTTCAAGCTGTTGATGGGTTTATGGCTTTGAAGTCTCATTTGGCCAAACACTTGATGATTGATGCGGGTTCGTACGGTGGTACGGTAAATGTGCTTAGTTGCAAAATAAAATGGCAATGGTAAAGCAATTATTTAATATGAACTGGTATTATTAAACGACGTTGCTTGATGAGCTTACCTAGAAGATAAGCTACGAATATAAAATATAGATATAAATAAATGTGAATACACAAGTATGATTATGTGATTGGCATCTATTAGTAATCCATTAATCCTGTGGCAACACTTGTTAAGAAATACACTTTAAGTACTTAAAATCCTGCAAGTCTTACTTACATTCATGAGAATCGCATAGAGGGGCTGAACTAAAGATGACGATTTAACTTGGACTTTAACTTTTGCTCCTTCAACCTTTAATCTTGTATCCATCTTTTCCAGCCAGGGGATGAATTTTACGAAGCAAGTCTCCACAGTTTTCACATTTCTCAAAGAACACGGATGATCGGATGGTAAACAAAATGAAAAATATGCCCGAATTTCATAATGTATTCACATTTGCGATGGAATTCTGTACAACCTTTAACGCCTTTAACGGAAGTTTGTTATTCTCCCAAAAGCATACTCTCTCTCTCTCTCTCTCTCTCTCTCTCCCCAGAGCATTCTCTTTTCTCTTATCTTTTGTCATATTTCTGACTATAAATATTTACATAACATAAGTATTCCCAATCGACATTGATCCGCAAGTTCCCTTCTCAATTACCTGCTTAAATTGAAGACCTTCAGCTTATGCCAGGCTTACAGAGTGCATGCAAACATAAATTTGAAGAAGCTGCTGCCGCAATTCGTGCGCAAAACCTTCAATTCCTCTTTCTGCCTCACTTTAACTTCCCTTCCCGACCAGATGTCTGGCCATATTCAATCAGTGTAAGAAAAAAAGTGGAAAATGAAAAGAAAATCTACCTTAACCGGGTCGAGGGAGAGAAGGGATTCGGGACATACGGATAACAACTGGTCCTCCGCCGGTTGGGCCGCCGGGCAAACGAGGCTAATATTTCAGCGGCTCGAATGGCGTGAAGCAATTGCTTTCCGGTTATTGTGTATATTTACGGGCCATATTTGTTGCCAAGCATCTGGCTGCCGATAAAATACAATTTCAAACCTGCATTTGCCATAAGCGAATTGGCTGCGTTACCTTTTTTCCCCAGCTTTTCCTCGAGCTATGCAAATGCTTTGCGTTGAAAAGCCACTTGGATTCGATATAAAGAAATATACATAAATATGCGATATCTTTGGCATACATTTAACTATTACACAATTATTTTATCAACGCATTATCGAGAACTTATCATATTTGGGATTTAGTAATAAAGTTTATTTAAACATTTGATTGAGATCACATGACAGCTTAAGGAGTACTCAAAGTGAGGATGGGTTCACATAAGAATACATAAAATAAAGAGCTGAGTTTCAACTTAAATATTTGTACTTTTGCCATTATTTCAGAGTCTGACGCAAGCAATAACAAATGCAAAAGAAACACTTTTGCGCATTTATGAAATGTTATTTTCATATTATCAACCATTGTTGAATTGCGATTCTAAGAAAAACAGCCAAACACTCCAAGCGAATATAATTATATTGTATATCCAGTAAACACAGAAAATGATTAGAAATGGGTGTAACAGATTTTTACGATTGTATGTAACAAGCAGAAGAGGAAAAAGTATATATAGATCGCCTGTCTGTCCATCTTTCGATTGTATCTTACGCAAATTCACTTATTTTTAATAACTATCAAATCGATAAGTATCGATTGCCAAATCGACTACCAAATCGATAAGTATAGATTGGTAGATCGATTACCAAATCGATAAGTATCGATTACCAAATCGATAAGTATCGATTACCAAATCGATAAGTATCCATTGCCAAATCGATTACCAAATCTATAAGTATCGAAAGTAAAATCGATAAGTATTGCATATATTACAAATGTAAGACAGAAAACTATGTTTACCCTATACATTTATAAGGCTACATTTGAAGTGATATGATTCCAGTTTTATATGCTCTGAATATTTACATCCATATAAAAATTACATCTTTTATAAATAGTCTGGGACGTCATGGCTTGTTTCCAGGGTATCACCAAGTCGAGCAGCCACAACTAGATTTCGTGCTGGTCACATATATATTTTGTACTTTTGATACTTGAAACCAAAAATTGAGCAGCTCCTTTTGAGGCTCCTTCAGCTCCTTCAGGCACAAACGAATGTCAGCGCGTTTTTCTCTCTGCCATGCCATTTTGTTGTCTGTCGCACGTTAATGAGATTTATTACAACAGATTGTAACAATATTTTCATGATGAGAAAACAGCGAGACAAGAGCAATTTAATTTTTAATTTTCCAAATGAATGCGCCCAAATTAGGCTCATTACGCAGCCAGATTATGCGCCCAAAATAGCATGTGTGCATGCGTCTCGTGCTGGCACTTTCCTGTGGGTGTTGGCGTTGGCTTCTTTAAAGTTTCTTTAATACTACTTAATACTTGTACAGAAAGTTCCTTTAAGCTGCTGCCCAGCTGTGAGCCTAGTTGAATTTTATCGTTTTTCAAGCCGTTAAGCAGAGTCCCCATAATGGACGAGCTCTGTGGAGGGGTTAGCTTTTAGTTTGAGGATGGGCGTGCGGCGAGGAGAGGTGGCGCAAACATATCCCTATCCAATTTCAGAGCTGTCGTTCACAGTTGACCAACTTTCAATTACCCTACGAATGCCTGTACAAAGGTCCTGCAGGCATTGGCCAGACACGCATTCGAGCTAGTTTAGCTTCCTTGTGATCTGTCCTTGGCTGCAGAATGCTCTGCAAACATACAAGAGTATGATTCCAGTTACAAAAGTTTACTATTCTTATTGGACAATAGATTCTTGAAGAGTAATGATTGAAGTAATTCGAATTATTGAATATAGCCTGCTAACTATTACTCAACATATGCATAGAAAGTCATAATTGCTGGAGTAAGACACGAAAGTGTAATTGAAAGTCTTGATGTTCCCTGAAACTTTGGATTTTCTGTTTTTTAGTAAGCTTCGTATGACTGGGTGTACATTATTTGTTGGCCATTTAAAGCTTTGACTCCTGCCGCCTGACCTGTTACCTTCTTCTGCCCCATTCGTCGCAGGCTCGTCCTCATGCCAGGCGCGTCCGGCCTGTTGGCCAGCTAGTTGCTGACGTTGCTCTCCGTAAAATCGCATAACAAATGATGTTTAATGCTGTGGCTGATGAAGCTGAAAAGGCCTCCAAACGCATTCCATGTGGTCAAACATGCGTGCAAATGGAATGCCTTTTTGCAGGCATCTTTACACACAACGGACCCCCCCAACCCCGCTCCTGGGCATCCAGCATCCGCCAACCTATTTTTGGCGCAAAACCTTGTTGGCGAAAAACACGCTGCTCATTTGGCTTGATAATTTATTTTCGCATATTAATTTTGGCTCGACTTGAGTGCGTAAGAGACAGAAAATGAGCGAGAGAGAGAGAGAGAGAGAGAGAAAGGCAAATGAGAAATGTGTGATAAATGAACGGCGCTTAAATGCTCAAGGATACGAGTACTATTTGCCACAGGCAGGGCAGGCAGCAGATCCCAGAAAATTATTATCCTGCACAACACACCCGCACACACACACACCCACACACACACAGATGCACATTAGCACACACATTTGGCTTTCACGTTTAAGGATATAAGCATTAATAAGGACTCAATATATATTAAAGCACACAACAATTTTCTTTTATTTTCAATCGCTTTTTTAGTTTCCAAATTTCTAAATTACGAAATTAATTGCGTAATGTTATTGCAATTGAGATTCTTTTACTTTCATTTAAAGTATTTCAACAGTTTTCTAAATCATTTTAATCTTTAAATTAATTAATTAGAAAGTTCTGGTATTAAAAACGATATGCGTTAAAAACTTTGAAAGCGATTGGAATTATATTCGACTAATTCTTGAACTTTGAAGCATATTTTTGTCTGAGTGTAGATCCTTATTCATATATATACTTCGCATTGTGACTGTCCCCGGCTTAATTGCTTTTATATTTGATATATTATATATTTAAATACACACACAGCCGGCTGAGTATTCTTTTGGTTGATGAAAGTGTTGCATTTATCAGGCTTAGGCACTTGAATGCTTGACAATCGACTACATAATTAATGAGCTGCCAGTTCTTGAGGTCAAGGAGCTGGTGCTAATACCGAGCTTAATCTAGTCGGGTACTTGTCAGTTGCGAGTCCATTAAGTCTACAGATCAACGAGGTTTCAAATTCCTATGTTTATTCCCTGCACTAAACAGAATATGATACCCTGTAGCCAGCTACGGAATGCTGTCGTTCATACATATGCACGCAAACTTCTTAGCTTTTTGCTTTGCATTATTGTCAAATTCTTATAAAAAATAGATTCAGAACTTTCTGTAAAGATAATCTGTCACAAACTATTTATATAAACCTATAAATATAATTATCTCTATAAATATAAGATGTTTTGTGCAGTCCATTAGCTTGTTTCCATTCATAGAGTGTCCTCTAAGTGACACTAGAACAGCATTGAACCTTCAATTGCCAATTATACATCACAATGTCCTCAATTTCCTCTCGTCAATGTTTAAGTTCTCATTTTAATGGGCCGACTACAGTGTTTGTTGATGCTTGACATCATTTTGTCAATAGAAATTTCACATTGTATATTTCTCCTGAAATTGCCTTTTTGTCAATGCCCATCATTTGAACAGTTACCCACCTGCCCAGCAGCCAATTGATATCCTTCAACTTTTCATGTGCTTTGAAATGTGAAGCAACCCAATTATATGATGCAGAATGCCATGAATAATATGCGTGCAAGGTATTGTTTGGGGTTGCTTGGAAGGGGTAGGCAATTGTTAGTGGCAGCCGGGGTCTGAGGCAGGGGTTGACTGAGGAAATGTTATAAGGTGCTCGTTGTCGGCATTGCGAGTGCTTTAAAAGACACTTGCCGTAAGTGCAACAGCTGCTGCTTCATCAACATCATCAACAGCAACATTATCATCATCTTAATCATCTGAATCATCATCGTCTGCTGCATAAGATGCCTTTGCTGCATGCCCCCGGCACACATTTCCAAGTGTTTTGCTTATGTGTATGCACATTCACAGAGACTTCGTTTGCATAATAATTTAACTCATTACATTTCGTTGGATTGCAACTAACCCCCAGCATCTCCTCTTCCCTTAATCAACATCCTCCACTCCAACTAAATGTGCAGAAGATACATTTATTTGCCAGACGTTGCAAAAGGATTTATGCTTCACATGTGCTAGCAAGTGGCAATTCTAAAGGCAACTATGAGGTCAAGATGCGGCTAGGCACACACTCACACACCCACCCACACACACACACACACACTCACACACAACGACACTCTAGCACACACACACACACTAAATCTTAACTGCTTGCGTGTTGCTGTTTCTTAAACGTTTTCATCATTATACCCTGTAGCTATGGGGGTAAAGGAAAGGTATTCTGGGTTTGTTCAAATGTTTACTATAAACATTTACATTTACTATAAACATTACATATAAACTTTATAGCTGCCATTTACTGTATTCAGTATAGCATATATCCACGACCACAGAAACTATAAGCCCTTAAGCTTCATATAGAGATCTCTCTTATAATGCGCACACAGATCAACAGCAGAGCATTGCAGGGTGTCTTTTAGTCGGGCACTCCCAACTTGTCTTCGACTTGCCCCAAGTTGTATGCAGTTTTAAAGCTGTTGTTGCAACAACTGTCAATGGCTCATCAATTACTTTGCGGCAATTGCCCATTTGCAGTTTAATTGATTTTGTCAACTTTCAGAGTCTTGAGTTATTTTGACAGGATTCGCTGCCTTTGGACATTTGGATGCCATTCAAATTGCAATTTGCATACGCCGAGCTGAACCCACTGTGCAAACTTTGGCCCGCCGGCAAGTTGCGCGCTGCATGAACTTTGCGGAGTCTAAAGAGCCACATAAAATGTTCCACTTGCCGCATGCCGCATGCCACTTGCCGCATGCCACTTGCAAGCCAAGTTCAAAGTGTTGCAGCAAAAGTTTCGCCTCGTCCAATATTGTTGCTCGGCTCTTGCCAAAGTTGGTCTCCAATTTTGGCTTGCCGAATTACAAATATGCGAATTTTCGTTTGGCATTCAGTTTGGCGCAATGCCTGTTTATGTATCTGATTAGGGCAAATACTGATTACTGATAAGTGCGTACATATAAATAAAATGTAATCATAATTAGATGATTATAATTTGGCTATAAACAATACTTAAACAATTGGGACAGCAAATTGACTATTGAGTAGGATATCTTTGAGGGTATTAAGTAATAGAAAATAATGTTCATGCATCGTAAAGAAATGAAATGTCTGCTTTTCTGGCTAAGGACGTTATAATTCACAACAAGTTTTGGCAACGCATGAGTGACCAGACAGCAGCAAGCTTTGATTCAATAGAAAGCTTCTTAAAGCTTCTTCTCCTGACCCAGACAACCTGTTCACATTTTCCATTTTCTTTCAACTTGTTTGTTATTTGTTGATAAAATAAAGAATATTCCCGAACGAGCTAGCTTAATCCTATTGAAAACTTAACAACTTATAATCTTCAATCAGACTTTTAAGCTTTGTTCATTTGCGCTTTAAGCTTCTCTAAGGAAAAGGCCTTTAAATGTTTTCATTTAGAAATCTCTTTAAGTGTGCTAAATTGAGTATATTTTTGTACATCTCAAAGACGTTTTATGAAGACCGTGCAGCATTTCAGCTTCTGTTTCGTTTATTTAATAAATAGCCGCCAATATTTGCTGTTGTTGCAGATAGCACTATCAACATACATATTCCGTGTCCTGTCGTAAGCTGGCTCTGCAGAAATGCATTTACCGTCGTTCACTTAAACGTCATCTATTTTTATGCGTCGTCCTTTTGCCGTCCTAGAACTGGGCGCTTTCTTGTATTCCGTTTTCCATGCCATGCTGTTCTTTAATCTCTGCCCCATTCTAGGTTCCATTCCCGCCTCGTGGCGCATTTCCTTTGCACTTCTTGATGCAACAGCAATTCACTTAACTTACTCAAGTCGTTGTCGGCATAACTTCCGCACTTCTCTGCACTCCTTTGCAATCCTCGAAAAGAAATAAAGAAAAAGGAGCAGAATCAGAGCGCTTAAATCCTGACGGTCTAGTCATCCCACACGCTGAGCTTGGCGCTTAGTGTTTTAATGCCAATGCTCACACACATTTTATACAATTTCCAAGATGTATACATTTCGAGATCCTTTGGTTCGTGCATTTGTACGCTTTATTTAACCATTGAGAACAGATTGAGGGGTTGGAGCGGGAGCTGGGGCTAGGCGTAACTGTGTGGGTCGAGTTGCTGTTGGCTGTACTGGCTACGGGTCGCAAGACCTATTTACAGTTGGCAACAGCTAAGCACATGAAGCTGCAAATCTGCGCCAATCAAGCGAAAACACCTGCAAATTTAGAGCAGAACTTACAAACTGACTCAAGCCGAGCCTC